>CM035144.1:38063361-38684725 GCA_020205605.1 Panax ginseng
TTTTGGCAATAAAGATAAGATTAAATCTTGATCAGTTGGAAAAGTTGTACGTTAAAAAGATTGTTTCGAGACATAGAGTTCCAGTGTCAATTGTGTCGGACAGAGATCCGCGATTCACGTCAAACTTCTGGAAGAGACTACAAGAATGCATGGAAACATAGTTGAGAATGAGTACGGCTTATCATCCACAAACAGATGGACAAAGTGAACGAACAATCCAGACGTTGGAAGATATGCTTAGAGCATGCATCATGGATTTTAAAGGGAGTTGGGATGAAAATTTACCGTTGGTGGAATTTGCCTACAACAATAATTACCACGCAAGCATCAACATGCTGCCTTACGAAGCATTATACGGCAGGAAATGCAGAACTCCACTGTGTTGGGATGAAGTCGGTGAACGTCAACTGTTAGGACCAGAACTGGTACAACAAACTGCTGAGGTTGTCAAACTCATCAGGACAAGATTGGTAGCTGCTCAAGACAGACAGAAAAAGTATGCTGATCAACATAGACAAGATCATGCATTCGACGTAGGAAATTTTGTGTTCTTAAAAGTTTCTCCTTGGAAGGGGAAAATTTGTTTTGGTAAAAAGGGAAAGCTAAGCCCGAGGTTTATTGGACCCTTCGAAGTGTTGCGAAGAGTAGGAGAAGTGGCTTATGCGGTAGCTCTACCTCCAGAGTTAGAAAACGTTCATAATGTTTTTCATATTTCAACCGTATAAACCCGATTACAAGCACGTGATCGAGTACGAACCATTGCAGTTTGATAAAGACTTGCCCTATGAAAAGGTTCCTATCCAGATAGTTGACAGGAAAGAACAAGTGCTCAGGAATAAGGTGATACCTTCTATGAAGGTAATATGAAGGAACCACAATGTCGACGAGGCTACGTGGGAACTCAAAGCTGAAATGATGAAGAATTACCCTGAGTTATTTGTTTAATCTGTGTCTTCGATTCTGGGGACAGAATCTTTGTAAGGAGGGAAGAATGTGACGAATGATTTATTTGAGTTGGGATTCTGGGGACAGAATCCTTGTAAGGAAGGAAGGATGTAACAATCCAGAATTTTAATTATAATTTTTAAAAATTTATTGAATTATATAAATATTTAATGGATGTGTTTATTATTGAATTAATAATTGTTTAATTTGATTTGATTTGGTTAATTATTTGTTTAATAAATAATTAATGGGCTAAAGAAATTAATTATTATGAGATAATATTCTAATTTAATTTAATAATTAAGTTAGAGAGTGTATAATGATTAAATGATTTATTCAATAAATTGTTATTGGAATTAATTAAATTAAGTATGAAAAATTAATTAAATAAAGTGTGACAAATAACTATACTATAAAGGAGTTATTAAAATAAATTAAAGGAGTTTAATTTAGTTTTGTCAAACAAGGCTTAAATATATTAAGTCTTTAATTTTTAAAGGGTTTTGCCAAACGGAGCCTTATGGCTTTTCGATTTTTGAATTTTGAATTTTTAAATAATATAAATAAAATAAATCAAATAATAAATAAAATATATTTATAATCTATACGTTATATTTTGTAACTGATATTAGTTATTAGGCTTATTATGGCCATATCAGTTTCTTTTATTTTACGCATGATTATCAGTTGATTTTGTTTACGTATTCTAGACATTTGGCTTAAGTCTAAGAAAAGAAAAGAAAGGAAGGTTTTCAGAGAGAAAGTTGAGAGAGACTAGAGTGAGTTGAGAGGAGAAAATGTTTGTGAAGTTGCGATTCTCAGAGGTTAGCAAGGATTTTCAAAGCAACAAAAGGTATTTTTCCATAACCTTAATGTTATATTTACATATATATGTTAATATGTTTTACGACATAGTTTAAAGTCTCTATGTTCTTGACGGTAGTATAAAGTTTTTACAAATTTTCTGTAATCCCAAATGTTATAATTGGTGATGAAAATGATGTGCATATATAATTATAATTTTATAACTAGCACATACACACACACACACACACACACACACATATATATATATGTAATTGTATATAATTACGTTTAAAAGAAAGAGAATGTTTTTACAGTGAACATATTTATGAACGTAGTTTGTAGGGGTACCAAAATTAGTATTTTATTGTGAGCCAATTGTGAAATTGAACCTTGTATATGTTAATTGGGTAGGAAATAAAGATAATGAAGTTAAAAGGAATCAAGTTGGTGTATATTTGTGGTTACTGTTCACTGTGACAAGAAATATCAAAAAATGGAGTTTTGTTGGTTTAAAAATTAGCTTTCAAGGATTTAAGTTTTCTGATATTGTTGTTTAGTTGTGTTAAATTAGTATATGTATGATGGGTAACGTGTTTGTGTAATTTACATAAGTTATACATGTTAATTGGTGTTAGAAATTAAGATACAGTAGCTTTGTTCTGTTCTTCATTTTGTGTTCTCTAAGCTCGGAGCCTCAGCACCAAAATCCGCGCCCCAGCTCTAAATTTCGCGTCTCAGCGCCAAAGTCAGAGCCAAAGCTCGATTTTCGTCAAATACCGACCAATGGTCCAGGCTTCAGATCATGCAGTGACGCCTATCAAGCGTCATGGCGCCACCAACAAAGGTAAAACCAAGTTACCAGAGCGCTTTGTTAGTAGTTGGGCCAAGAATGAGTTTTCTTTTACACGAATTCTGTAAATGCCAACATAATGTAATATTATATCTGTTAAAAATGTCATCGTGTTTGTATGGTATTATAATGCTATGAATGAGCATATTATTAATACTTAGCGAGTGTTATTATTATTTTATTCATGTAACTTGATTATATGGTTCAAAATCAAGACATACATGAAATGGGTACTTATTGGTATACAAGTATCTATAATGACTAATTGTATCCTAATGATATGTGATTAGGATATTGTGAATCAAATTATTACGGTTTAGCCTACACGCAAGGCAAGTTCTCTAACTCAAACTCGAGTTGTTATTTTTTTCAAGCACGTTAGTGGATAATTATTGTTGATGATTCCACATCTAATATTATTATTGAATATTCACATTATGGCAAGTTTTCTAACTCTACACTTTCGTTGAGCTAGTTCTATTGTTATTATTGTACAAGTTTACTTATCCTATCTCAATTATAATTACGCAAGTTTCTTGTATCTAGTTTGTTTATGATGATGCAAGTTTTCTTAACTTTATTTTGATATTGAGCAAGTTATTCTCGTACTTAAATTCTTATTTAGCATGTAAGTTTATATATTCTGATATACTAATGTTGAACAGTTTTATCGTTCAATTTACTATTTGTTATGCATGCTTAGTACTCAATTCTAAATAACCTTGGCTTAATATTGTTCAAGCAAGGTATGTTATAATTATTCAATGTTTATGCTCTTAGATTATTCCTAAAGCATGACCTTAGTATACAACGTTGATTCCATTATGATTTATTTCATAACATAAAGTTATTACATTTTTATTCAACTACTCCATAGTTGATGTTCGTTGAATTCCAAATTACCTTGAAACTTATCCAAACCAAACTTACTTTGGTGCGGACTCGTAATCTAATTGCTGAGATGAACAACCCTATTATTAGGGGATAGTTTACGTATATCGTTGAAATGTTTGTCCATAATACATTGTACGAAGGGCTGATCCCCCTAAGTACGAGGAGTCCCTATAGTCTTATGACTGTAAAGTTTAAGTTAAAAGATTACTTATAACTATGTACATAGTTTGTGGTCTTATGACCCTCAGATGTATATATTTCAGAATTTTGATTTTCATTAATAGAGCATGTTGTTCTGTTCTATTGAGCCTATTATCTGGCAATTGTTGTATAGTTTTATTCATTGTCATTTCAAGTGAGCCTTGTTCGCTCACTCTTGCTTATATAACTATTACAACTAAAGTAGAGAAGGTCGACGTACCTAGCACCAGTAAAGGGAAAGGAAAGATGAACAAGTATTGAAGACTTGTAATATGTTGACAGTTTATTGTCGGACTTTATTTAGATTATTGTAATGAATTTATTTAATTTTCCGCATATAAATGTTTGTATTTAAAGGTTAGATAACCTGGGATATTTTTGGATTTAATGATGTAACCCTTTTATAAGGAGGATTTATGGTTTAAATGCTATTTTATTTAGGTAGATAGTATAAATGTATGGAAATTGAACACCAAGTCTTAAGGGAATGAAGTACCCAGATTTGGGGGTGTCACACATGTGATATGAATACTCACAAGCATGTCTAATATGAGTTATATGACTACCTTATACATTTAAAAATCAAACATGTTAAACTTTATGGCTTCATAACCTTGAATGGCCTTAACTTGTTGAGATGTTCAAACTTAGAACCATGTTATGAAAGAAGGGACCTAGATTGAATTTGAGAGATACGAAGGGACCCTTTGAATGTTAATATATGTTATATGTGTAAGGATGGGCAAGCTAGGCCAAGCAAGTGATTGCTCATCCCTGGTTTGAACTGGAGTCGCGCAGCCGCGCCTCTCCTTAGTACAAATCAGGCGCGGCCGCACCCTTCTGCAGACTTGGGAAGTGACTTCTGTGATTTTTGAAGTATGTAGCATGCTAGTATAACTTCATTATGCTTATTTCTGTCCATGTCATACTGACAGAGGTAGCCTTGCATGTTAACACCTATCTTAGCTTGAATTGACAAGGTGTTTTTAAAATGATGAAGTCTAACGATAGTTTCAAGCTATGTAATAACATACGTCTAAGATTTTATGATTGAGTCATGTGTGTATACTTGAACTATATATTAGGATTGTTTATCGAATATGTTTAACTAATGAGAATCCTATACTTGTAATACACTATAAATAGGGTTCGAAAGTGTTAATTTCTTAACGTCGATAAACTACGCTTAAGGCAAGTATCCTAAACCCTTGCATTACTTTATTCAACGAATACCGTAAGCAATTATCTAAACCTTATCTCTTTGAATGCAAGTTATCTTACTTATTAGTTTAGTTGAGCTAGTATGTTTAAACTCTTGTGAAAACTATTATTCATGTTGAACTTGGTATTGTTCTTGAATATTGTGAAAGTGTCTATGCCATTTGATTCGGCTAGACTATATGCATGTTTAGAAAACTATCCAAACCAATTGACTGGTGCGGAAATCCTAAAAATTGAGTTGAACAACCCTTATGGTAAAGGGAGTGTATATTATTGGAAGCCCCAACACACGCGTGAATATTACTGTGGTGTTATGCATAACATAGAGTATTGTAGACTGATCATCTATAGTACTTGATTCTTTTGGGTTATTAGTTTAATATTGATAATTCTAGTAGATGTTCAATAGTCTTTAGTGACTGCTGTGACGCCCCCAAATTTAGGTACTTGAAACCCGAATTCAGTACTTCACGATACCATTTCTTTGAGCGGAATAATAATAATAATGTCATAAATATCAAACTTAATTTATATATTAGAGTTTTTTAAATCCTAGGTACGTGACCTTAAAACATTTCATTACATGATAGATAATAAATAACATCATCTTATTTAAATCTAGATATTACATAAGATAACACAAACTTATTCTGACAGCTTTCCTTTCCCTTTATTCCTGGCAGAGCCCTCTGGCTGGTCATACTTAACTGAAAATATTTAATTTAAGCAAGGATGAGCATTTGAGTGCCCAGCAAGTAATAACAATTATAAATATTAGCTGAAAGGATTAAATATTTTCTTTGTACTACCCTCTACAACAAATCAAAAGTTGTGAAGTAATCTGAACCGATAATAATAACATAACAACTCTATATCAAATTTTTAAAACTACGTACTGACTATAAATAGGGTTAAGGTGACATACTATAAACATTATTTTTAATTTTCGAAAAGGTTTAGCAGAACTTCATCCGCAAACCGTCATAACTTACGGGCACGGGGGGTGATCAGCCCGTTATGCCCTGTATTGATCAATACTACATGCAAGAACGATAATATCGTTCACTTTGTCCGTCTTGGGCGTATAAAAGTTTTCCCTTGATCGGGATGTTTATACTTAGTCTGGAATCCGAACCAAAATAATTTGATTGGATACAAAAAGGTTTTATCATATTCAACAATATTTCTAAATCTGTGTCTAGTTGGTCAAATAGCTTAGATGACTTTTTCTTAACGTATACATACTGGGGATCAATAGGTATATATATATATATATATGTATCAACATGTGATTAAATACAATAATTATCCAAGTGGGGACACTTGTATAATCACATATAGAAATTAACGATCAGAATATATGTATCTGATTTACCATATAGTATCATGTTGATAATCAATGATCGGATATAACATATATAACAATAGGGTTAATAATTTGATACAATAATAATATAATTCTGAAACTTCTTACTCATGTCCATTGCATAAAGAAAATGCAAAGGTAGGATACTTGTCTGGTCTGCTGCTTACACAACTTAGTTCTATCCTTAATTCAACGACCTATCATTTATAAGATTGTTCTATTGATTAGAATAACATATCATAACGCATTACACTGTCATTTACAGTTAATACATAACCTAATCACATTTTCACATATTTATATCAGTCATTAAGTCATAAATAAACACTTATACAGTCAAACTATATAGGTTCGAAACAAATTCGGTAGCATTTTGGTGTACCAACGGCTTTATCGGGTAATTTCTGAGTTTAAAACTCTAATCTGTATCTTAAACATTATTCTAGATAGTTAAATATCAATCATATTATTTATAAATGACTTATAATAATTTATAATTAATTATTATAATTTATCATAATTTTTCAAACTCTGAAATCATTATTAAATGATTTAAATATTAAATAATTTTATTATCATTAATATTTAAATAATATTAAAGTATTAATGCAACCCTTACCAAAATATCAAAGTTATTTTATAATAACTCAAAAATATTTTTAAAGTACTAATATTACCCTTAAATGATTTTTAAAACATTTAAAATTACTTCTAAATAATTACAGTTAATATTTAAATATTAATGCTTTATCTATCAAAATATTAAAAGTCATTAATTATAACTTAAAATATTTTTAATTCAATTATATCCTTTTAAATGATTTTAAATTAATAAAACCATTTTAAAACTATTTATTTAATATTATTATTAAATAATTCTAGTATCAATAATATTAAATAATTAATAAAATTTATCTTAAAATATTAAAAGTTATATTTTATAACTTAGAATATCTTTAAACTCTTTATTTCCATTTAAAATGATTTTTATAATATTAAAAATCATTTTAAACTAATTTATTTAATATAATTATTAAATAAATCTAATATCATTAATATTTAATAATTAATGAAATTTACATTAAAATATTGAAAGTTACATCTTATAACTTAAAATATTATTAAATACCTTATAATAAATTCATTTTTAATTAATTTATTTAATGTATTTATTAAATAAATTTAATATCAATAATATTCAAATAATTACTAATATTTATGAAAAATATGTCAAATTATTAAAAGTTAATTTTATAACTTCAAATAATTTTTAAAACGATTTTGAAATTTTTAGAATTTATTTACTATTTTAAATGATTTTTAGAAATTAATATAATTAAAATTAATAAGTCAGTCATTATAGCCTTTAGCGACAGTAAGTGTCGCCTTAGGTGTTCTTGAGGCTTAAGAACACTCGACGGTCGATGATGAAGGTGTGTCATGTTTGACCACCTCTTATTCTCTCAGATAAACATGATCCGAAAGCTAACTAAGACAATCGATATTGTAGTATTGTTGTAACACTACAAGATCCAACTATCATCTAAGTCATAACACATTACAACAAGGAGATCTAGCCCATCAAACTTCTTTGTCGAGCTTCACGGGTTTTCCGGTTACCCGAAACCCAGTCGACTTCAGTAGCAATTTGAGGCTTAATTTTCTTCAAGTTCTGTTAATTGTTAAAACGTTCTAATGGTTCAGGGTTGTAATGCTCATGTCAGAGTACACATATCATTCATCAGGTTAGTCAAACAACATCAGATTCATAAGATATTACACGGTCAAACCTTGTCAGAGACAACGCTCATCAGTTTTCTGGGTTACCTAGAAAACTGAATTCGTGCTCGTCCAGGCTGGTTTGACCAACCACCACTCTCAGCAAAGTGATGATTTGAGTGATATAAAGTCATGGTTATAGAGTCAATACTACAGGCTACAAACTGGTTACACTAACATCAACAAAAAGCTTAACATCTGACAGATCAATGCTTTTAAAAATCTTGTTAGATGCTGCATAAGGCTTTCTGGGTTACCCAGAATTAGTCTGGTCATGCCCGGTCAACCGGTTTTGACCGATTATAACTTCAAACCTACAACAGATCTGACTCTAAATCAAGTTCTATATCAAAGCTAGCATAACATACTACAAGATCAAACACTTAAACAACAACAAAACATAACAAAGTTAAGATTTACTGAGGTCCGACATTCTTTGTCGACTCAATTTAAAAAAAAATTCCAGAATTTTGAAAACACCAGTTTTGAGCATTTAAATGTTATGGATTCACTAAATACCAACCCAGATCAAGGATTAACATAACATATAACATGTTTAAACACAAAACAACAAATCCATCATAGCATACTAGATCAAATCTTATTGGCTTAGGGTTTACCTTTGAGCTTTGATTTTTGATTCTGACCTTCTGATCTGTTAGTGGTAAATGTGGGGCTTGCTTATGGGACTGAAATGCTCAAACAATTCGTGGGTTAGAGAGAGAGAAGATTGGTGGTGTGTTTGTGAACAATTGGGACAAAATTATGAACTTTCCTCTCTCTCAATCTATATATAATTTGTTGTAAGGACCATGGCTGATCCTGAGGGCAGGTTTTGGATGATTAAAGGCTAGTACTAGACCACATGGCTAGCTAAAGTTGGTCACCAACTAAAGTTATGACAAGTTTTACAAGTTATCTATTAAATAATGCAAGAAGGGCAATTTGGTCATTTGGTTTTTACTTTTAGTAGCAAGGTTGACAATTCATTCTAACCTTTAGGGTTTGACCCTTAGGGTTTGCCCTAAGATTTCCTAAGCTCTAATCTAGAATTATGTATTAAGGGCAAAAATGAAAATCTTAGTTTCTAAGAATGTTGATTAGGGTTCCCTAATTACACTAGGTCTCCTAATCACCTAGGATTTGTAAATTAGCCTTTATAATGTACTAATTACCAAAAGCTTGCTAAATTAATAATTAGGGTTTATAACTTAGCAATTAGGGTTCTAATCTAGTAATTAGGGTTTCTAAATATTAATTAGGGTTTACCTAATTAACATTAATCATAATAATAGTCATTAATTACATAACACATAACTTAACAAACATTACAGTCATATTTGACTCTGTACTATAGTTTATCTAAGAATGCTAGGATTTTGTCTTTGCTTTTACTATAACCCATCCACATTAACATTACACACATATAAGACATGTTTATATTATTTGAAATATAAATAAAATTATATTATTATTCGCATTCCTTATTCAAAATCTAGACTTAGGGTTTTGAATTCATATCCTGATATAACCTTCATAGATACCATTATTAATAATTAACTTAACTAATATAATAAAATACATATCATAATAATCATATCATATATACAATAATTATATTCTCATGGAAATTAAATAATAAATATTTTATTACAAAATTAATTTATTATAAGAATATCATCTATAATGATCAATAATTCTTAAAAGAATTTATTTATAATTATTCATCTAATAAATAATTTTATTTATCACATATATACATATATACTTTACTTTTATTATTACCACCCTTATATATATATATATATATATATATAAAATTTATTCGCAAAATTTCTTATTAAAAATATTGGATTATTACATCCACCCTCCCTTATAAGGATTCTGTCCCCAGAATCACCGCTTTAAATCCTTTAGACACTAGGGCATATAGCATACGCAGTCATTTCAAGTAGATCTCGATCAGATTTGATCGAACTAATCTTTAACTACTCAACATAAAGCTTGTCTATCTAATTCTACGGAAATTTGATTTCTAACAGAACCCAAATTTCTCCTTCAAAATTTCTCTATAACATAATTTACTTATAATTAAGAAAAATCATATATACGAAAATACAATTCATACGAATAATACCTGAAGTCCCATCCTCGGCTGCTACGGTATCCTGAACCGTCATGTTGAAGACTCTTGCGGTTGATTTTGTCGAAGTTGGTCCCGTTATTGCCAGTGTTCCACTGCCTTTTCCCGCATTCACACTTCCTATATCCATTCTCCTTTTTGGACAGTCCTTCACCTTATGCTCCATGGATCCACACAGAAAACACCCATTGCTCATCCTAGGATTGGGGCAGTTAGGAGAGACATTGTATATTATTCTAAATTAGATCTTTACTTGTGAATGTGTGATTTTAAGTTATTATTGTATTACCACGAGCACGTGATGAACCAAATTCGAGTGACCAAGTGGCGGTCCGAATTTGGGGGCGTCACAGGTTGGTATCAAAGCCGTAGTTATAAACCTTAGGTACGAGTGTCCTTAGATTATAACTCAGGAGAACTTAGAAGTCAGAAAGGAGATAAAACTCATGTAGAGTCTTTCTTGAGAGACTTAGTGTGTTATGAAATGTAACTTCATTCTATACAATGAACTTATGTTTATTTAACATTTTGATGGAGTTGTTGTTTTGTTTGTCTTATGTTGGTGATTGTAGGATGACTGACATGGAGAACCTAGCCGAGTAGTAGAGGAGGAGCCGCGTGACATCCACGTGGTATTTGAGACAACCTTGATAGCGGAGCCTATATCAGTAGTGGCCCCTATCGATGACGATGACGAGGAGGAAGAGATGGAGCCATTACCCGAGGAGTCTGACCCTGAGGAGGAGCCTATGGAGGACTCCGACGAGGCTATTTTTGAGGATCGGATGTTGGGGGAGTAGGAGGAACAGATTTTATAGTTAGGGAGTAGAGTGGAGGAGCTAGAGGCTGAGGCTAGGGAGAGAGAGTCTGAGTTCCAGAAGTTGAGGGACGAGGACCATCAGAGCAAATTAGCGATGCAGGAAATGGAGGTTGAAATTGCTCACTGTAAGGAGGCAGGGATCCAGATGGGGACTTTCTTTCACCGAGCGGTGGCTAGGAACGTTGAGTTGGCGGGGAAGCTGGAGGAAATGGAGTAGAGGGTTTTGAGTGAGAGGACGGAGAAAGAGGCTCTTCGAACTCAATTAGAGATGGAAGTTATGGATAGGATTCACTTCGAGGAGAAGTGGGAGGAAGCCAATGATAGGGCGGATGATGTAGAGGATGAGGTGCGGTGCAAGAGAAGGAAGATGAATAAGATGGGCTATGCTCTACGCACGACCATAGAGAGATTGATCGATGGGGTAAATCACTACCCAGCTGAGGAAGGACAGACCCGGTATACCATAAGCCGAGATATGGTGGTGCTCATTACACAAAAGGAATACCAGAGCGCCGTGGAGCGTGGGATGTTAGATTGAGTCTAGAGGAAAAAAGCTCAGTAGTTGTAGTTGAAATCTCAGTCTTTTGTGTAAGATGTGAGATAGTAGTAAACCCCAAACTTTTGAAAGATGTTAGAGGGGTAGTATGTTGGAAATTATTCCCGTCTTTTGTGATAATAGGGGATATGTGTCATCATTTATAGTAGTATGCTAAAAAAGAACATATATTGTAACCATTTGGCATATAAATATAAAATATTTTATTTTAGAAACGTGTTATAAATTTTTAGTTCTTTCCAATTGAGAAATGTTTAAGTAATATAATTAGATAATAAAATGAAAATTTTATGATGCAGAAAAATGCCTCCCAGACGCAGAATAACTATTCCAGAAGAGTCGGTTAATGATGAGAGAAGACCAGTAGATCCGATACAGAGGCTTGTAGATTTGTTAGGAGAAGCTCTTAGGGGAAGAAATGAACCTGTACCACCCGTTCCCTAAGCTGTTCCAGTAATAGCCTTCAAAGATTTTAAGAGTGTAGGACCCCCAGAGTTCGAGGGAACTACTGACCTGATAGTTGCACAAACCTAGATCAAGGAGATCGAGAAAGCCTTCACTATAGCTCGTATGGGTGAAGACCAGAAGACAATATTTGCCAAGTACATGATGAGGGGCGAAGCAAACTATTGGTGGGAAGTTAATCAGCAGAGAGCGGGAGAAGGGACGATAACATGGGAAAGGTTTACGACACTGTTCTTCGAGAACTATTTCCCAAAGAGTATGAAGAATATGATGGAAATGAAGTTCCTAGAGTTAAAACACGGAGATATGACGGTGGCCCAATATGCAACTAAGTTTAACGAACTAGCGCGATTTGCAGAACACCAAGTTGGGGATGAAGAAAGGAAGGTGAGACGCTTCGAGAAAGGGTTGAAGTTGTGGCTGTATAATAATGTATCAGTCCTCCAGATTGATTCCTTCACGACATTGTTAGAGAAGGCAATCATTACGAAAGGTGGCAGTGAGGCCTTGACTATATCACAAGGAGAAGAAAAACAAGAACACTGGTAGTGAGCATCGTGGAGGAGGCAGCAGCGGAGGGAGTAACTCCGAAAAGAGAAAATGGGAAAACAACAACGACAGAAACAATAATCAAGGTCGAAGTCACCAGGGAAATGTAAGACCCCGAATTTTATGAAATAAAAGTATTCAATTTTCCTATTTAGTAAATGGTTAAATTGATAAAAAGTTAAAGTTAAGGGTGATATATATAAAATTTTCAAAATACGCAAGTGGTTATAAAATACTCATTTCTGTTGGGGAATATTCATTTGGTCATGGAATATTCTTGTTGTCAGGGAATATTCGTACGACGGTGCAGCCATTTGTGGGACCCCATAACATAATAACTGTCGGATGAAGAAAAAGACAAGTTTGAGTTTTTATAAATAACTTGCGTAATTATTACTGATTAACACTTTTGAATACCCTGGTTAAAATACGATGTCTGCTGTGGTTGCATAGTAGCACACGATATTACATAGTATTTTTGAATTATTGATTCTTACGTAAGAATGCACTACTCAATAATTGTTACAGCAAGTACTGCTCAATATTTTATTTTATTGGTTCAATAATTGCTGCATTGATATTTTATTTTATTATTGTTTCAATAATTGTCATTGCACAGTATTTCCCATTATCAGATCAATAATTCATATTATTTGAATAATATTATTAGATAGCATTATTGGCAATGTCTAGAAAGTTCTATCAAGGAGAGGTTTAATCACCTAATTGCGGCCAAGATGAGAGAAATCCTTATCTGAAAGTCCCTCTTTCACGAGAACTACCAGTTGTCATTATTGTGATTCTGTAATATTATTTGTGAATAATTATTTATTGATTTATATGATAAGGAAATATATATTTTTATATGGATATAAATGAAGGAATTAATGCTGAGGTGTTATATTAGTATTTTGTCAAAATGAAGAACGAAATTTGGAAATTTTCAGAAAATTAGTTTATTACTTGATTTTGTAAAATCTATAACTCTTTGTGTATAATGAGTTAGGAGATGAGCTATATATCAAAAGAAAGCCTTGGAAGTAAGCTAACGGTAGAAACTGGAATTACCCAAAAATTCAATGTGGATTGTTCGTAGTGACTGTTTGAATGAAGCTGGTCCGAATGACTCATAATCCGAAAAATCAGTGTTCTTGAGATATATTGCGTGAGTTATAATTTTTAATCCGATCGTTGGATCGTTGTTATTTTTGGATATGTTATACATATATAAGTTGAGTACATGTCCACAAATTTTGAACCGTTAAAAAATTAACGTATGATTTGTTATGAATTTTAAGAGGTAACTGATTCGGAAATTATGTTTATAAATGATTTTGGTGGAAAATTCTAGAATGAGTGGGCCCCACCTTTGGTTGGTGAAGAAATGTGCTAAAATTTATTTCAAAAATGGTGGGCGGAAATAGTAGCAGGTAAAGCCATCAGGTTGCAGGTCAAGTCTGCTTTGGCGTTCTAACATTTTCCTATAAATAGAGTGCTAAGTTAGAATTGAAAATCACACGAGAAACATAAGGTTTCTCTCCCTATATTATCGAGCGTATTTTTGTGAGTATTTTGATACTTTGAGAGTTTCTAATCAGTGTAAGTTTCCTTCAGCGTCATATCCGATATTCCAGTCAGAAGTACTGCTCTTTTGAGGTAGTGGATTGTAAGGGATTGTAAGGGATGTTATTTTCTTCTTAAATGATATTATGTTCTTCAATATCATTATGTCGAATTATTGATATGAGTTTTATTATGAAATTTCTACCTTTTTCATGTCGGGGTTACTATTCACGTATACAACACTATATTCATGTATATGGCACTATTTATGTATACGGTACTATGTACGAATAGGGGTTACTATTCATGAGTTATTATTCACGAATTACTATTCATGAGTTACTATTTATGAGTTACTATTCACGAGTTACTATTCACGAGTTACTATTCATGAGTTACTATTCATGGGTACTATTCACGACAAAATTGGTTTCTTTTTCTGACCAAATTATCGTTGATTTATGAATCTTACTCTTGAAATTAAATGCAGTTGTTGATCATATTGTTTTTATTATCATATATAACATTTTTATAACCCTAATGATGATATTTCTCTTTGACTTGAGTGTAAAGATGGGTAGATTATTGGTATGATTGTGACTATGGGTTCTCTTTGGCCAGTAGTGCAAAGATAAATTGTTGACTAGTATGATCATGACCATTGAATTTATAATTGAATATCTTTAGCTTAAGTGCAAAGGTGAATTGATCAACATGGTTATAATTATTGTTTATATAAATTCTGAAATGATTATATATTTCGTTAAGATATTAATATCTTTAGCCTGTAGTGCAAAGATGAATTATTGATGAATATCTTTGGCCCGTAGTGCAAAGATGACCTATTGTTGAATATCTTTGGCCCGTAGTGCAAAGATGACCAGTTGTTGAATATCTTTGGCCTGTAGTACAAAGATGAACTGTTGATGAATATCTTTGGTCCGTAGTGTAAAGATGAATTTATTAGTATGATTATGAACAGGAACTATGATTTGGTATAACCATTATCTTTGATGTTTCAGGTAAAGACATGTGATGAAAATTATCTTCGTACTGGGTGCGAAGAGGAATTTAAAACCACAATTATGATTATGAGTTGTTCACATGATTGTGGACAGAAACTGTTGATTGATGTTACAGGGATAAAACATTATTGGTGGACTTTTAACGTGGAGAAGATAATAGACTTTATAGTCTATTTGACTCTTCTAATGGATTGCTCGTTCCGCTGCAACTATGGTTGAAAAGTTTTATCATCTACCATATGTTCTAAATCTCTGATTTATTACTGATGAAGGCTATTGATAATTTAATTATCTTTAGTCATGATATTCTTTACTAAGCTAGTCGTGCTCACCCTTTTGCTTCACAAATCCTTTCAGGTAACAAGAGTGTAGCTGGTCGAGCGAGGGTAATAGGGGAATAGAACGGTGGTCTATAGCTATTGAGGTTCTCCCTAAATAGCATGGAAATAATTTTATTAAGAACTTTAGATAAGTGTGTCGTATTGTATACGTCATTTAATAGTTATATTTGGTGAATCTAATAGGGTGAGGCAAACCCAACTTTGGAAGGGTGTTTTGCCACTATCATACAAGATGTCTAATGATATACAAACTCGTGTTATCATAAGACAGTGTTGTGCACATTCACTTGCTGAGTATATCTACGAGCACTACCTATATAATATTGGAGTTTGGTTAAAATATAATTTTCAATTGCAGACAGTGGAGATAGTTATATGTCAAGAGAAGACTCACCATTGGAAAGAACATGATAGTAATCTGCTTGTTTTTCTTTGGGGTCTATTGGGTCAACCAAAGATAAATCTCTAGTCATATGATATCTATTATAACTTAGATGCATGGCCTCCCATGTACGAAGGTTTCCTTGAGCACTTCCCAAAGATTTTAATTTCTAAAACAGTTATTGACTGTACCTTTATGTAAGGTGCCATTGTGACGTGCTATCCAAGTTGGTGTCCAGAGTCACAGTTGGTACATATTTGTATCAAACTCACAACATATGTGTTGTTGTATTTTGCACGACAATTGTAGTAATAAAGTTATAGTTGTTTTCTGTACCATGTATTTGGCGACTCAGAATAGGTTGGATGGATTGGACCTATTTTGGGGGCGTCACAGGAAACTTCAAGAAAAGGACTGAAGCTTGTAACAAGTGTGGAAGAAGTCATCAAGGGGAGTGTTGGAAAGGAAAGAACACATGTTATAATTACGGTCAAGAGGGGCACATATCGCCAAATTGCCCAAAACCAAAGAAGATCAGGGGATGTTTTTCTTGTGGGTTAATGGAGCATTAGATAAAGGATTGCCCGAAGAAAGGAAGCGGTGGAGCTGGCGGAGGCCAAGGAATAGGAAGAAAGTTAATGATTGGTGGACCTGCGCAACCCAATCGATCGACCGCCCGAACCTTTAACATGACCGTCCAAGACGCAGTAGCTGCGAAGGACGTGGTGTCAGGTATAATCCCAATCAATAATATAAATGCTTATATATTATTTTATTCGGGTGCCACCTGTTCTTTTATATCTGAAGAATTTGCTAGTAAACTTAGTACACCCCGAGAACGTTTAGAAAATCCTTTGAACGTAGAAGTTGTGAATAAGGAAATAATCCATGTGGAATACGTTTATCAAAATGTTCGCGCAAACATTAGAGAGTATGAACTAAGCGTAGACTTGATTCCTATTAGACTAGGAGAATTTGACGTAATACTGGGAATGGATTGGTTATATAACCATGCGATGATAATTGACTGTCAGAACAAGTGTGTGAACCTTTAGACTCTGAGTAAGTCTAAGGTAGTGTTTTATGGTAGCTCATCGCTTAAGCAATCGTGTTGCGTTACGATGATGCAGGCTAAGAAATTGTTAAGGAAAGGATGTGGAGGTTATTTATCTTACATCATAGATACTTAGAAAAAGGGAGTAGAAATTAAAGATATATCCATAGTGAATGAATTTCAAGATGTGTTTTCGGACAATTTGCCTGGTCTTCCGCTAGACAGAGAAATCGAATTCATAATAGACTTAGCACCGGGAACGGCATCGATTACAAAAACTCCATATCGTATGGTGCTGGTAGAAATGAAGGAATTGATGATACAACTTCAAGAGTTATTGGATAAGGGTTACATTTGACCGAGTGTCTCCTTGGGGAGCACCAGTGTTATTCGTTAAGAAAAAGGATGGATCGATGAGGCTCTGTATTGATTATCGAGAATTGAACAGAGTAACAATCAAGAACAGATATCCATTACCGAGGATAAATGACTTATTTGATCAACTGAAGGGAGCGAAGTGTTTCTCGAAGATCGATCTACAGACATGATATCATCAACTGAAAGTGCAGGATGAGGACATACCAAAGACTGCGTTTCGAACCCGTTATGGACATTACGAGTTTTTGGTAATGTCATTTGGTTTGACTAATGCTCTGGCAGCATTCATGGACTTGATGAATCGAGTTTTCAAGACATACTTGGATATATTTGTGGTGGTTTTCATCGACGACATCTTGATCTACTCGAAGGTAGAGGAAGAACACGCCGAACATCTAAAGATTATTTTGGAGGCACTACGGAAGGAGAAGATGTATGCGAAATTTTCAAAGTGTGAATTTTGGATGAAGAAGGTTCAATTCTTAGGCCACGTGGTGGATGAGAATGCAATCTCAGTAGACCCCAAAAATGTCAAAGTAGTAAGTAATTGGGAACAACCGAGAACCCTAGCAGAGGTGAGAAGTTTCTTAGGGTTAGCTAGGTACTATCGAAGGTTTATCCAGGATTTTTCTAAGATAGTGACCCCGTTGACTAAACTGACAAGGAAGACGGTGAAATTTGTATGGACCGACAAATGAGAAGAGAGTTTTCAAGAATTGAAGAAGAGATTAAGCGAGGCGCCAGTATTATCATTACCAGATGATAGGTGAGGATTTGTGGTGTATAGTGATGCGTCGCATAGAGGACTGGGTTGTGTTCTGATGCAATATGGCAAAGTCATTGCATATGCGTCACGATAATTGAAGGATTACAAAAAACAATACCTTACTCACGACTTAGAGTTAGTGGCAGTAGTTTTTGCGTTAAAGATATAGAGGCATTATTTATACGGAGAGAAATGTGAGATATACACGAACCACAAGAGTCTGAAATATATCTTCACACAAAAGGAGTTGAATATGCGTTAGAGAAGGTGGTTTGAAATGATTAAGGATTATGATTGCGATATTCTTTATCACCCGGGGAAAACAAATGTAGTGGCCGACGCGCTAAGTAGGAAAGGAAGGGAGAAGTTATTTATATTGACGACTCAAGAAGAGTTAATTAGAGAAATGGAGAAATTGGAAATAGAGGTAAAGGGACCGGAGAGGTCTAAAGAGATGTTATTTGTAATGGAAGCTTATCCGACATTGTTGGATAGGATAAAAGAAGCACAGGAGAAAGATGAAGAATGTGAGAAGATCAGGGAAAAGATTACAGAAAATGAGGAAGAGAAATTTCTACTGGATAAAGACGGTATCTAATATTCGAAGGAAGAGTGTGGGTACCAGCGGTAACCGAGTTAAGAGAAGAGATTTTGTACGAGGCACACAATACGACGTATTCTGTTCATCCAGGAAGAACTAAGATGTACCGAGACTTGAGGCAACATTTTTGGTGGCCCAATTTAAAATGGGAAGTCGCAGAGTGTGTTAGTAGATGTTTGACTTACCAACGCATAAAAGCGGAGCATCAGCGGCCGAGTGGTTTACTACAACCGTTGGAAATACCAGAGTGGAAATGGGAGCACATTACGATGGATTTCGTGGTAGGACTTCCAGTTACGCAGAAGAGTTATGATTCCATTTGGGTTGTCGTGGATCGACTTACAAAAATCGCACATTTTCTACCAATCAAGATCCGATATAGTTTAAATCAGTTAGCAAATCTGTACGTAAGGAAATTGTTTCATGACATGGAGTGCCGATATCAATTGTTTCTGACCGAGATCCGCATTTCACGTCCAAATTCTAGAAAAGCTTGCAAGAAAAGATGGGAGCACAGCTAAGGTTGAGTACCGCTCATCATTCTTAGACAGTTGGATAGAGTGAGCGAACAATATAAACGCTGGAAGACATGCTTAGGACTTGTGTGATAGACTTCAAGGAAAATTGGGACGACTACTTACCCTTAGTAGAATTTGCGTATAATAATAGTTAACATGCGAGTATCGACATGCCACTGTACGAAGCTCTTTACGGTAGAAAGTGTAAAACACCGTTGTGTTGGGATGAAGTGGGAGAACGAAAGATGCTAGGACCCGAATTAGTACAACAAATCGCCGATGTGGTGACAATGATAAGAGCTAGACTAGTAGCGGCTCAAGATCGCCAGAAGAAGTACGCAGATTTGCATCGGCAGGACCGAGATTTTAAAGTTGGCAGTTTTGTATTCTTAAAAGTATCTCCATGGAAGGGAAAGATCCATTTTGGCAAGAAAGGAAAACTAAGTCCAAGATTCATAGGACCGTTCGAAATACTAAAGCGAGTGGGCGAAGTGGCATACAAAGTTGTATTACCACCTGAGTTGGAGAACATTCACAACGTGTTTCACATATCTGTGTTACAACCATACAAGCCTGACTACAAGCATGTGATTTCTTATGAACCAATTCAAGTGAAGAAGAACTTAGCGTATGAAGAAATTCCTGTCCAAATTCTAGATAAGAAGGAGCAAACCTTAAGGAACAAAGTCATTTCTTCTGTAAAAGTACTTTGACATAACCACGATGTCGAGGAGGCAACGTGGGAGTTAGAAGATAGGATGATAAGGGATTATCCCCATCTATTTGTGTAACCTTGTAACAATTCTGGGACGGAATTTTTATAAGGGGGAGAATGTAATACCCGAGAATTTTCATATATTACCAAATAAATATATTAATGGAAATACATATTTATTTGAAAATAAATTATTTTGTGTTACGAGATAAGTTAACTCAATTATATTAAATAAGTGAATAATTGAGAATATATGGAGTTTGCGAGGAACTCGTGGAAAGCCTTGTGTGGCACAATGATGGAAAATATTAATAATGATCGACGAAGGAATTATTAAGTAAACAATTGATTAATAATCATTGTTAATTGTTATTGCAGAGTATTAATTAATTGTTAATGGTGATTAATTAATGAGATGTGATTATTATTGTTAGCAACATGTCTATAGATATAATGAGCTTTATATAGATGATTAATTGTTATAGAGATCAATAATTACATTAATCAATGAGGAATGAATTAATTAATATTGGTGTTAATTAATCAAGAAGGTGAATAATTTATTTATTTGACATAAAACAAATAAGTAAGTTAATAAGATTATATTGACTGTTATGTGCAAGTGTGCAATAATTAAAAATATAAAATATATGGAATACAACTTTATTATATAGTGTAGTGTGACACTTATGTGACTATACTATACATAGCAACCCTATATTAAGTTTTATTAAACTATATTATATGAAGCAATGTGATTAAACATATTGGAACTATATGTTATAAATACATCATGAAATGTGTATGTGACAATACGTATGTGGGTATACATTAAAATAAAATGTACATGGATTATATGATGTGGGTACATAAATAATCCCTAACTTTCCATTATGTAGTAGCATTAACACATTAAAATTACATTTTGGGAATTAAAAGAAACAAACTAAGCATTATAATCACGTTGCTGGGATTTAAAACCCGTGTCCCAAAATCAGTGACCTTCACAGTACATAAATAATAGCCTATACCTTCATTGCGTGAACTTGAGCTGCTACAAATCTATGGTGATGATGGCTACGGGTTAGGCAGTTGGCCATGTGACAACCCTAAAAATCGAATTTTCCAGAATTTAAGATTTAAAGAATTAGTTATTAATAAAATAAATTTTTATTAATAATATTCTGTGCTATGTGTTTATTAATCGTTCTAGAACCTAGGATGATTATAAATCGGGAGGATTCTGGCTACGAGCTTGACTGAACGAGTAAGAATTTTCAAGATAAAAATAAAATATTTCTGGGAAAAAAGACGAAATAGGCACTATTCACCAGACGAAACCCTAAGGGTTAGGGTTTGAATAACGTAAGCCTTTCTAAGAGTTTGGTATGTCGAAATGACATTATGTCGAAAGATTTGATGGTAATATATCGTGAAATGTTAAGTAAGCCAATAAAAGTTTTTTTCGAAAAATGTGCAAAAATCGGACGAAATAAAAATGATGAAAAATACTGTTATGTACTTTTTATTCGTTTAACTATGTTAGGGGAAAACGTGAAGGAAAATTCTTAACGCCAAAAAGTGTTTTTCAATTTTTCGGAGATCCGAAGAATACGTAAAAGTTAATCGGTAAAGGAAAGACGAAATATCCAAAAATATTTAGATTCCGAGAATCACAGTTTTTTTAAAACTGTCAGACGAATCCCAAATGACGAAACCACAAAAATTCCAAGGGAAGTTTTATGAATAGTAAGGAGGTTAGAATAGTAAATCTAGGGGCAATATGGCTATTTTGCCCCTAACTTTTTTAAATCTATATAAGAAAGGTGTTAGTTGATTTTTTTGAAAAATCAACCAACACTTTGAAGATAGAGAGAGAGTTTGAGAGCTTAGAGAAGAAGAAGAAGGAAGAGAATGAGCATTAATGCTCGGATTGAAGGTGATCGTGAAATAGAAAAGCTAGCGAATCGCCGACTTTGTCTAGAGGAAGAAGAATAAAGAAGAAAGGTATAAAAACCTAACTTTTAAATTGATATTTTCTTTAAGTTATATATGTTTAAAACATAGCTTAAGGAGAATAAGAAGTAAAAGATGTTAGGAATGATTTCATATGGTTGAAATCATGAGAAAATGAAGAAATAAGAATTAGAAGTTTATTTTATAAATTTCTTAAGGAAGTATAAGATTCGTATTGAATTTTAGCGATCCGAATGAATCTTATGAACGATTTGGTGAAATAAGTAAGGAATGATGTTTTATAACATCGAATTCCAATAAAAAGTGAAATCGTAATCAAAATATCAATTAAAAATGAAGAACGAATGAAGAACACGAAGAACGCGAAGAACGTTGTTGATGGACAAATTTAAAACCATCGTAGTATAATTGTTATTGATGGACAAGTTTAAAACCATCGCGTATAAGTTAGATGCTTATTGCTTGGTTAGGAACGGTAGAAACATTCATGAAGAACGGATTAAACTTAGCTATAACGAAGTTATGGCAAAATTTTTATAAAAGACGAACGAGAATTAGAAAGTGTGTAAATGAACTCGAAGGTGTAGAGTTTCATAAGAATGTAAGTGAATGTAGAAAACGTGATTCGTGGACTCAAGAACGAAAGAATTCCGAGTTCGGACGATCGAATTACGGACGAATGAACGAAGAACGTTAAAAACATAAAATAAACAAAGGATGAAGATTAAGCCAATCGAATGGAATCTTAACGGATTCAGAATGAAGTTTTATCTTAGGGGGATTAAAGTACATAAGATAAGGAATAGAATGGCCTTGTAACGACCTCGTTCCAAGTTATAACGAATAAGTTATAAGATCGGGAAGTAAGCGTCTCAGAACAAGTTAACACTTAGAATTTTTTTTCAAGAATTAGGGCTTGGCGCACCACTTTCACCATGCTTTGTAAGTTGGCGCCGCATTACTGCTGCACAGGAGTTCAATCTCGAAACTCGTAAGCTGCAACCACGAACAATAACAAGGAGAGTGGCGCCAGTAAAGGTGCGCCGCAAGACGAGAATTGTAAAGGGAACCGATGTCGCAGCGCCGGTGCAGGACAAGGCCCAGTGATGAGCTTTTAACTGCTCAAATCCTGGGGGAAGTGTAACAAAAGCTAATGAACATATAGTTCATCGAATGTAACACTTAAACAAGCAATTTAAACCTTAGATGAAGGTTGAATGGAAAGATTAAACGAGATTAAAAGATAAGAATGTAAACGCGGGTTACGGAACTGATATTCGGGGACTATAGTCGCGATAAACGAATGTGGGGGATTGCTATGATTGTGATTCCTTAGACGTTGAGTGACAAGGGTAATGAATAACATTTCGATGTTATGTTGTGGTAATGAGAGATAAGTGTAAAGCGTATAGACGCTGTAAATGCAATGTTATTGCGATGAACGATCGGTCTTAGCTTACAATGAACGGTATGGCTTTGACATTAAGAACGAGTAATGAACGTGGGGTTCATGTAATGAATAACAAAAGTATTAAGTAAGATATGAACTATCAAGAAAGCCATAACAAATGGTAATAAGATTAATGAAAGCCGAGTTAATGATTAACTGGAATGATCGTTTTGAGTATACAAAAGACTGTATGACTCAGACGAAAAGGAATGAATCCTGAGGTATGGCATTTAGGTGCCAAAAAGCTATAAGGAATAAGAAATTGACTTAACGAACATTATAGTTTAATGGTTCGGATAAGTTAGATGAATTTAGGTTGTATTACAATCGTAACCTTTGATGGTTGAGATATGGGAGCTGGGCTAAACAATTCCTTCAGAGAGCGAAGGTATATACGAAACTGGCAACCGATCTAACTCACTGTGATGGTAGTGTAGACGAGATGGGAACTTGTTTGTTGGTTGTTTGTGGGAAACCACTCAGAGTACCATATGGACTACTAACAGAGAAACGATGTGTGCTGAGTCCTAGAGAAGTTATAAGAAGAAGATAAGAATGCAAATCATTAAAGATGATGAATGTATTGAGTAAGACATCTCCGTATGTCATGAAGCCGTAAACCGGTAAAGGAAGTTGTCGCGTAAACTTAGGTTGAAAGAACGCAAAACCTAAGAAGTAAAGTTAAGTAAACCAATGCGTAAGTCTACTTGACTAATTGGTGTATGTATTCCTTATGTGTTTATAGGAATTTGGAATGAGCGATTCAAATGTAAGTCAGCTGTCATGTAAGGCAAGTTTCCTAACTTCATTCATATTCTAAATGAATGCTAGTTTCTTAAACTTCTCAAATGTTGAACTTGAGAAGTTCTGTCTATGTGCGAATGTGTGATATTTGTACAAGGTGGTAGAACGTATGAGGCCTTGTGCAACAATTGGAACACTTTGGTGTTTCTATGAGATGAACTGTTCTATGATTGAACTGTTCAATAAGAGAATGTTCTGTTTATACATGAACCGTTATTGTTAAGTCCGTGATATTGATTCTAGACAGACATGATGTGTATGGAAAAGGTAAAAGAATGAATGTATTTCAAAGTGAATGTGACTAATGTTTTAAAATGATAGGAATCGAGGTTATTCCTATTATTTAAGCTACTTCATAACCTTTGTTCGGTTATTGAAGTCTTATAAGAATGTATAAATTCTTGAAGTTGTTTGTTCAACTGCTATGACTTGCTGGGCAATTAAATGCTCACACTTACTTTAAATGAAAAACATTTTTAGCATACGATGTTAGAAGAACTTAAGGATCCTGTGAAGATCACGTTGATCGGTATCCAGACGATGTGCCATTAATTAGATGAATGAGCGAGAAGATCAAGCGAAGACTTGTAATGTAGAAAGATAAAATTAAACTATAGACTAGTTTAATGAACTGTTATGTATCCTTGGTGGCAGATGAAAGTCACTTGTGTAATATATAAAGAATAATGTAATTATCATTATTTGTAATGAAAGAGGTTATAAGGTATTAGAACCAGGGAATTGAGAATGTATGTTGTTATATTTCAGTATATAATGATGTATGTTTAGAAAGAAGTGGGATTGTGACGTACGAAATTTGGGTGTGAAGATAGACCGAATTTTGGGGCGTTACAGGCAAACCCTTCCATGACCAACATTTCATTTCAATTTCATTTGAATCAAACTATGGTGCAATGCCATGAACTGGGCAATCCATTCTCTATATATAGCACCCTTTCCATCTCATTTTCTGTTGCTTAAAAATTATCTGAGAAGTGCATTAGAGAATGTGAATTGCTGAGATATTAGGGGGTATTATCAGAGGGGTGAGGGAATTCAATTCAAGCTTCAAAGAGGTATAATTTCTATTTTTTTTCTTAGTTTGAGTTTTGTCAAATTCTTGCAATTCTCATGAAATCTTTGTTAAGTAGTATGAATTAGCATGTCTCTGTGTTACTTGAGTTGGTATGAATGCTCTGAAGTGTTACAGATGGTCTGGTTTTTGAATGGGCTATACATCTTCTAAGGCTCTGCTAAAACAGAGCCATTTATTTTTGTTTCTGAACGATGTGGCGCGGCCGTGCCACTTCTATAGCTATATGCCACGCGACCGCGCATGGTGTTTTCCTTAGATACTGCTTTAATGAATCAGTAATAGGATGAGCATGCTACTTTGGTTATTATATGCTTGTAAACAACCTTAACACATGGAGTGAGGATGTTATGTATATAGTGAGCCATGATTAGTTATTTTAGTTTAAATATTCAAGGAAACTTAGAGTTTCAAAATGGACATTGACTTATTATATTCGTTTTGATATTCTGATCTTGCAAGCATGGTAGTATGGTTTTGAAATGCATGTCGGACATACTAACTTATGTATATGGATTTCATAATGAAGCATGATCATATTAGACTTATTAGTAAGTTTTACTAAATGAAAATACGAACTTTGAACGTGAATATTAACATACTACTTTGAGAGTTAAAATCTGATATTTGTGAACATGTTTGATGATACTCTTAAACTCATTCGTGTATCATGAATATGTATATATACCATGCTTAGGTAACGTAATTCAAGTGAAGCATAAACGAAGTATATTTTCAAACCAAAACGATGCTAATTACACACATGTGATATGAATACTCACAATCATGTCTAATATGAGTTATATGACTACCTTATACATTTAAAAATCAAACATGTTAAACTTTGTGGTTTCATAACCTTGAATGGCCATAACTTGTTAAGATGTTCAAACTTAGAAACATATTATGAAAGAAGGGACCTATATTAAACTTGAGAGATACGAAGGGACCCTTGACATGTTAATATATGTTATGTGTGTAAGGATGGGCAAGCTAGGCCAATCAAGTGATTGCTCATCCCTGGTTTGAACTGGGAGCCGCGCAGTCGCGCGTCTTCTTAATACAAATCAGGTGCATCCGCGCCCTTTTGCAAACTTGGAAAGTGACTTCTGTGATTTTTGAAGTATGTAGCATTTTAGTATAACTTCATTATGCTTATTTCTATCCATGACATACTGAGAGAGGTAGCCTTGCATGTTAACACCTATCTTAGCTTGAATTGACAAGGTATTTTTTAAATGATGAAGTGTAATGATAGTTCCGAGCTACGTAATAACATACATCTAAGATTTTATGATTGAGTCATGTGTGTACATTTGAACTATATATTAGGATTGTTTATTTAATATGTTTAACTAATGGGAATTGTATACTTGTAATACACTATAAATATGGTTCGAAAGTGTTGATTTCTTAATGTCGATAAACTATTCTTAGGGCAAGTATCCTAAACCCTTGAATTACTTTATTCAATGAATACCGTAAACAAGTATCTAAACCTTATCTCTTTGAATGCAAGTTATCTTACTTACTCGTTCAGTTGATCTAGTATGTTTAAACTCTTGTGAAAACTATTATTCATGTTAAACTTGGTATTGTTCTTAAATATTGTGAAAGTGTCTATGCCATTTGATTCGAATAGACTATATGCATGTTTAGAAAACTGTCCAAACCAATTGACTGGTGCGTTAATCCTGAAAACTGAGTTGAACAACCCTTATGGTAAGGGGAGTGTATATTGTTGGAAGCCCCAACACACGCGTGAATATTACTATGGTGTTATGCATAACATAGAGTATTGTAGACTGATAATCTATAGTACTTGATTCTTTTGGGTTATCAGTTTAATATTGGTAATTCTAGTAGATGTTCAATAGTCTTTAGTGACTGCTCAGTATAAATTTGCTTTATCCATTTGGATACGTTGATAGCCTTTGAATTCATATATATCTGTTGATCTATATTGAATTATCATTTCATATCCCAAAGATTTGATTTGAGAATTGTTGATACTTATTATTCATGATATTGTTCTAAGACTCTGAGACTATACCTTGGTATATCTAACTCGTGATTTAATACTTATCACCCTTGTTGTATATTACTTGCTGGGCAATTTGTGCTTATTCTTGCTTATTTAAAACCTTTCAGTTAAGGTGGAACATGGAAGTGCCTCTGGGAAGGACAAGGGCAAGGGCAAGGGCAAGGCTATCGACTAGCTTGTTCCTTATGTTAAAATTGTTATGTTGTATTAAGACTATTTTTAGACTATGTTTAAGCTTAAGTAGGATTATGAAATAAGTCTTTATTCGATATTATTATGTAATCTATTAAGTACTGTAGGTTGTGAGACTTGGGGAAATAATTATAATAAAATATTTTATATTATTCTAAATTAGATCTTCAGCTGTGAATGTGTGATTTTAAGTTATTATTGTATTACCACGAGCACGTGATGAACCAAATTCGAGTGACCAAGTGGTAGTCCGAATTTTGAGGCGTCACAACGGCCGCGCGGGCTGCCAATCTTGGAAAATGACTTTGTTTACCTTGTGTTGTCATGGGCATATTATTTTGTTTTGATTATGCATGTAAATGACCCTAACATATGGCTTGATGTTATTTAGGTTATACTAAATCATGTTAGCTTGGTTTAATATATGTATTCAAAGAAAACTTAAAGATTTGGAAACAAAATTGGGTGAACATTATTAGTATATTCTGACCTCATGTACAAATATGTTATAAGACCCCAAATTATTAATAAATAAAATTTATTTTCCTCTATTTATTATTTTGAAATAGTAAGGGTTGATTTGATTAATGTGGATAGTTATGGGTAAAATACGCAAATATTTCGAATAAGCAAGTGGTTATAAAATATTCATTATTGCTTGGGAATATTCGTTTGGTCGTGGAATATTCAGATCGTCTTGGGAATATTAAATGCACGACGTGCAAGATTCTTTTATGGGCCCCATAACGGAAAGCGATTGGATGAAGAAAACGACAAATATAAGTTGTTTATAAATAACGAAGTGTAGTTGTTCACAGATTATCTTGTTGGAATACCCTTGGTTAAAACACACTAATACTGCGTTGTTGACCAAGAAGCTACGGTATTGCACCAATTATTGATTCTTACGTGAAAGGCACTACTCAATAATTGTTACGGTAATTACTGCTTAAGATTTTATTTTATTGATTCAATAATTCTTTGCATTGATATTTTATATTACCGTTGTTTCAATAAATTGTCATTATACAATATTTTCCATTATCTGAGCAATAATTCATATTATCCTGAATAATATTATTGGATAACATTATTGGCAATGTCTAGAAAGTTCTCTCTAAGAAGAGGTTTGGTCACCTAATTACGCCGCCAAGAAGGAGAGATCCTTATTGAAAGCCCTCTTTCTCGGGAACAACTTTCTGGTTGCAAGATCGTGATTCTCATAATATTATTTGTGAATAATTAATTATTGATTTATATGATGAGGAAAATATTGATTTTATGTGGATATAGATGGAGAAAATTTTAAAGTGACAATTGTTGAAAATTAATATTTTATCTTTTTTTTTTGATAAAATAATTCATTTAAATATATTATTTTAATAATATATTAACGGTGATATTTTTATAATGAATGTGGGATATATGAGTATATGAGGAGGAAGAGTATTTTGTGGCATTAAATGTTTAACACATATTTTGTGTGTTGGTGGACACAATTATTGATCGAAATTTGATTATAGCACGTAAAATCGCTTCTGTTTGTGGATTTCTTACAATTTGTGTTTGAAATTTGGAAAAACTTTCTTCTGCAAAGTTGTAGAGAATTGAATTTCCTATAAAAATTCACGTGATTCGAATTTTCTGATAAAATGGCTATTTATTATGAATTATTGAAGTTCTGAAGCTTCAAAAATAATTGATTTTTGGAAGTTTAAAATAATTTAAATAAGAAAAACATTTTTGTGTTTTGGTGGGCATCTTTAAAACATGCTAAGTTGTTGAATTCAGATGATTCTAAGTGGGCGTGAGACAAATTAATATATATATTATTATTATATTAAATTTTCTACTTTGGTGTTCTAAGTATTTTCCTATAAATAGGGTGCTTAGGTTAGAATTGAAAATCACACCGTGAACTCAAGTTTTCTCTCTCTATATTATCGAGCGTATTCTTGTGAGTATTTTGAGTATACTTTGAGTATTGCTATACTGATTGCAAGTTCAAGTCATAGCCTATATCCTGTTTTCAACTAGAAGTCTTTGTCTTTCGAGGTAAGGATGTTATTTTATTTGAAAATGATATTATTTCTTCAATATCATTATGCCAAAATATTGGTTGGAAATTTTATCAAATTTGGAATTTTTCATGTCGGGGTTACTATTCATGAGTTACTATTCATGAGTTACTATTCACGAGTATTATTCACGAAGCGTGAAGATGTTTTTTTTGTGAAATTTCTATCTTTTGGTGTCAGAGTTACTATTCACGATACTGCACTATTCACGAATCACTTACACTATTCACCAAAAAATGAAATTTCTTCTTTTGTCCAAAATATCTATTCGGATACTAGCTTTGATTGTATCCATGTTTTGATCATTCTTGAATTTTACACCACTATGATTATTTTTGAGGTATTTTTGGACATGGATAAAACAAAAATACTAATCCTTAATCCTTAATCCTTGTCATTTTATTTCACCGATTCGTTTTTTAAAAATAGTTTTCATCATCCTCAGTCTTAAATGATGATATTATTGAATATCTTTGGCTTGTAGTGCAAAGATGAATGATTTCTGATGAATATCTTTGGCCCGTAGTGCAAAGATGAACAGGTGTTTAGATGAACATGACCAACTGATGAATATCTTTGGCCTGTAGTGCAAATATGAATATTTGATTCTAGATATATATTGATTGATGTTACAGGGATAAAATATCGACGATGAACTTTTAAATTCATATATAGAAGATAGGAGTTTGCATTCTCTACTTAACTCTTCTAATGAATTGTTGTTTTTGCTGCAGTTGTTGATATAAAACTGGTTGTCTATTGTATTCTATTAGATTTTTCCCTGTTGAAGACTAACGATAATTTGTTGTATATTATCTTAGTCATAATATTCTTCTTCGCTGCTAGTTAAGCTCACCCTTTTCCTTTTTGTTCCATTTTTCTTCTCGGGAGGCGAGAATGTAGCGAGTACTAGCCTGGGGTATGGAATGAAGGTTCTAGAGAGAGTTGTTTAGTAGTCCTCACCATTTTTGTAAAATAATGTATCAATAATTATGATGGGGATTTATTTGCGTGTGGATATTGTCTAGATGGCAATATCTGTATTTAAACTCACAGTATAGATGTTATCGTATTTTGCACGACAAATGTATTAATAAAGTTGTAGTTATTTCTATACCATGTATTTGGCGACTCAGAATGGGTTGGATGGAATGGACCTATTTTGGGGGCGTCACATATATCAAGCTCTTTTATGCCTTAACATGTGTCTGATATGTGATTTTTATTGTTAGGCGTGATATAAACTATTCAAGCATAATTAAAAAAGGAATTTCAAGTGAAGGACTATACTAGCTATGTGTAAATGAACTATGTACACACTAAATTTTAAACTTCAAAACATGTTTATGTGGTCTAGTTATGTAGATGTGAAAGCATAATGTATAGTAAGTAAAGTAGTTTTGCATGTTTGATCGATTAACATGAGATTTTCAAAAAGGAAACCTTACGAATTGGGAAACTAGTTTGGGTGATAACAACCTTGCATGTATTCTGAGATTTGGACTATTATGTTAGGATATGAATATGCACGTAGACATGATTGACATGCATGCTAGCTAGTCATATGTGTTATAAACTAGTTGAGTATGGTTTAGAACAAGTCTAAATGAATTAGAACTATAGAACTTGAAAGGCATGACTAAGATAGCATAAGCATGTTTAGTTGAGAATTATTGACCTCGTTATATGTGTATAATGACTAAACATGAGATACTTTTTTAAATCAACATTTAAAGCCTTGATTTGGTGGGAATTGATAATGAACCATGTAAAGGACAAGATATAGGATAAAATCTAGTTATAAAATCATAACATGTATGTTCTGCAAGTGTCATCATATTTGTATGTGGGTGTGAAAGATTGGCCATGTTTCTATTTCTCAGTTTTGGTTTGAACTAGGAGCAGCGCGGCCGCGCCACTCCCTATTTTAAATCAAGCGCGACCGCGCCACCCTACAGTGCAGTCTGTTTATTCTGTTTGTGATCTGAGAGTTGATGCATGCTTGTATTGTTACCTTAATCTGTAATACATGTCCAGTATAGTATTTAAAATGTCAGTAAACATGCTAAAGATAGAATCATATATTTGATAAGTGTTTATAAACTTTCAAATGTTAAGTCAAAGGAGGATTACAAACTATGTTGTTTGATGTCATAATGTCTTAGAAACTGATTTTGTGTTATGTATATGTAAGGTACGTAATGATGTACGTGTGGGATTATACGACTAAGATAAGACTAACAATATATGTTTAGTATCTGTGAATTACACTTGTGTACCATTGCAAAATGAGATAGTAGGTTTAAATATCGAACTTATATAACTAATGTGTTTATACATAAATAGGATAATATAGTTCATTGGAGTGGTATTAAGCTATAAGTTGGTAATCGACACGAAAGACAAGTTTTCTAATTTACACAACTTTGGATTTTGTGCAAGTTCTCGAACTTCATTTGATTCTCATATTGAATGCAAATTCCTAAGTTCTTTACGCTGTATATATTTTATAATCCGAATTGTTGCTGTATCAACCATATTTATTTCAAACAATTGCAAATATCTATTACTATTCGGATATCATTGATATTTTGACGATTGTTGCAAGCATTGAACTTATAGTTCTTGAATGCATTATAAAAGCTGTTGAAGTCATTGATTTGACTAGACTATTATCGTATGATAGAAAGCTACCCAAACCAAATTAACTTGGTGCGGATTCATATAATTAACTGAGATTAACAACCCTCTTTGGAGGGGAAAATATATAATTGTCGGGAGACCGACGTGTGCACATGAGGATGATTAAATGTTATGCATAACATAGGGTACTTTAGGCTAATCACCTATTATACTCGTTTTATTAGATTTTTAGTATAACATTGTTAATTCTAGTAGAAGTTCATAGCCCTTAGTGACTGCTCATTATTTAGTGTTTTGAAATCTCAAATGATTAAGTATTGAATCTTATTGATATTTTTTGTCCCTAGTGACTATTGTTGAGAACCATTGATACTTCTTGCTATCCTTGAACTATCATTTATTGATGTACTCTCGAGAAATTAAAAACCATTTTGAACACCCTTACTGTTATATTACTTGCTGAACAAACTTGTTGCTCATTCTTCCTTTCCCTAAAAACATTTTAGTTAAGGTAGAGCAAGGTGGACCCTCGGGCACTGATAAGGGCAAGGGCAAAGCTACGGAGTAGCTTCATATTTATTTAGAAATGTTATGATTATGTAAAGACATAATTTGTGTTATGTATTAGTTATGTCTAAACTATGTTTAAGTATGTTTAAGGTATGTAAGAGAAGTTTTAAGTTACGAAACCTTGGGACATGAATGATTATATTAAATAAATGTAATCTATTTTGTTATTTCCGTTGCATGAGATGTTATATAGTCATTACATTTGTAGCACGTGGTGAACCGAACTCTAGACGTGAGTGGTCTGAATTTGGGGGTGTCACAGGTTGGTATCAGAGCTATAGTTATAAATCTTAGGAGCGAGAGTCCTTAGATTATAACTGTCGTCGCTGGGATTTTTGAGTGTCCCTTTTCGTTACTTGTTCTTTGGTGTTCTCATGTTAATGTGAGATTTGTTTGAAAAAACAAGTGAAAAAGGTTCGACATGTATAATGTCGACGATTTGACTTTAAGAGTCACAAATTGGTGCATTTAACTGGTTGCACCAACGCAACCGAAAAGGTTTGCACATTGACCCAGTGATTTGACACTTTTAGACGGGTCTGTGAAACCGAGATTCATTTTGGGTCCGGGGGCTTGATTATGCGGAGGGAAGGTGTTAGGCACCCCCCAACATCCGTGTTACCACGATGACCGCCACTTTTCAAAGAAACTGTTATATGAATGTGTGTGTGTGTGGATCAATGTGCAATTATTTGGAAGTAGTACAGTACCTCGTTCGTACCTATATACATAGGGTTTGAATTTATAGAAAAATTCAGTTTTAAACAAGATATAGCAATGTCGTTTTGTAAAAGAGGTTATTCAAACCCTGTGCTTAATAGTAATTGAGGCCTTTGATGCTTCCATTTTATTATTAAATGTTCGGCTTGTTTGCTTTTATTTTTGAGATGCGAAGCATTCTCAAGAAAATAATATCTGTGCGTTGTTGAACTCCTCATGGGCATAACAACCATCCAAGGAAATTCGAGACCTTTGTAAAAATAATGTACAAGTCGCACACAATTTGAAAAATGTCCATCATGGGAACCGAATCTAGATTCGATGAGATCAATCTGTGATCACATGATTCTAGGCTCACACATGATATGCAATTTGTATGGAAAAGCGATGAAGCGCTTATATATATAAAAGTCAGTAAATATATATATATACAGACATGATCAACCACCACGAAGCAACTCCATGGGGATCGGAAATATAAATATATAAAGCGGTAAATATATATATATGGACATGATCAACCACCACGTAAGTAAACTCTGTGGGACGAAATGTAAATAAAGTCATAAAAGCGATGAACCGCCATGAAGTAAACTCAGAGGCGGAGACGAAAATATAAATAAAAAAGGCTGTAAAAGGCCACGAAGTAAACTCTGTGCCCGAAGCAAAATGTTAATATATATATATATATATATATATATATATATATATATATATATATATATATAAAAGAGAACGACTGGATGTGAATCCAGGCTCATCGGATATGTCCGATAATATTATATATATATATATATATATATATATATATATATATATATATATATATATATATATATATATATAAAAGCTAGTAAATGCACCGATGTAAAATTCAGTGCTCATCGATATATATCGATAACAATTATATATATATATATATATATATATATATATATATATATATATATATATATATATATATATATATATATATATAATAAACGCCTGCATCAAGTCTAGGCTCAATCGAGCCATAACTCGATAATGTTAGTCCATATATAAAATATATACATATATATAAGTATATATATACAAACATAAATTAAAACCACGGACCAAAGTCCGGGAAAACGCACACAACACGACTCTCAATGTGTATAACAGTGTGTGCTAATATGAGAAGAAGGCCTTATATAATGTGAGAAGGCTTACATTGGGCTGCCAATGTAAACTTCTATGACTTTAAATGGATAAACACTCAGCTCCTGCCGGATAAAAGATAGCTATATGTGAGCTAACAAGTGTTTAAAGATGAGGAAACACTCAAAAGATGTGTATGCAGAGTAAAATGGACAGGGCTTCCTCGGCTTTTTCTCTCTCTCTCCCCCTCAAATGGCTGACCCCAAGGCTTGTATATATAGATGGATGGCCGCAGGTACACCTGCCGCAGCCGCGGTTGTACCTGCAACTGGCCGTGGTGCATCCGAGCCTCACGGGTCCCATCGTCTCGTAGTACGTGCACTTATGCACCGTAATGTCCGCTCGAACTTACAGAACTTCAATCCCAGCATCCGAACGAGGTATATCTAACCTTCTTCGGACCTCTTGTGTCGAGAGTTACGCAATGACATGGATTAGAGGTTGTACGAAGTCAGGAAGAGGGGTCTATGCCCTTGGTCTTCAAGCTTCAAATTCTATCCAAAGTACTTCCACGCGTAATAGTCACTCGGGATTGTTACTCCTCGGTTCTTATGGGATATTGTTGTATGTATGTATGTATGAAGTGTTGAGACGACGCACAGATGTTGAAAGGGGCAAGATGATGTTTGACTCTTCGTCCGGGTTATCGCCGGTTTGAGTTGAAAGTAGACGTTGCTTAGGGTTACATCTGAGATTGGAATACTTGTTGGTATGCCTCGATATCATCTTATAAGAGGAAGTGTTGAACTGGCAAGATGACGCTTGACTCCTCACCAGGGTTATCACCGGTTTGAGTGGAAAGCAGACGTTGCTCAGGGTTACTTCTGAGATTGGACTGCTGCAAGTGTTTGAATGCCGTGAGGTCATCTTGTGGATGTGCCTGTCTGCCCGTTGTTAGCTCTGGGTCTGAGGTATGAGTGCCTCAGCAGGAGGTCTGAGCTTGAAGCTGATCGCATGTATTTGGAATAAACAATTCCGGAGTTATTACCGGAACTACAAAAGCATCCCTTGGGGCTATAACCAAGGATGGAGTCGCTACTCCCAGTGTTAGTTCGGGCCGGGCTGAAGCGTCGTGGTGTTATCGCGAGACAGTAATCGCCTCTCCTGTTATTATTGCTTAGGTCTTTTGATCTGCATATCTCGGGGTTATCTCCGAGATTGGAAATGACATTCTCGGTGTGTGTTCCGAGGTTTGGAATGACGTTCCCGGTTTTTGTTCCGGGTTGGAATTGATGTTCCCGGTTTGTGTTCCGGGTTGGAACTGATGTTCCCAATTTGTGTTTCGGGTTGGAACTGAACTTTCGGTAGTATCCGGAATGGATGTAAACTGTCTTCCAAGGTTATCTCCGAAAGACGAATCTGCCCTCCTCCAATGTTAGTAACAGGCATGCAGAAAATTTCGAGTGTCTACAGATGCCCTTCTTTATCATATCCATGCAATGCAAGGCATGGATATTATAAAGAATCCTAGACACTTAAAATGCAAGCAAGATAGATATGATGCTATATGCAACAACATAATGCAAATGTATGATGCATGATTGTCAGGTAATCCTGTTGGGATGACAATTAGTGATGGCTTGGACATGTGATCCAAGTCTCCAAAGATGTTAACGTTGGGGTTATCACCAAAGTCTTGAATCCTAGACATTGACTTATATTCCATAGAGGTACCTCTTATGTGTAAGAGATCTGTGGGGATAAAGCTTCGTCTGTTTGAGGATGTGTATAACATAATCCCTCATTCTGTCAGAGTTATTGCCAATAGTTTGGCTGATATCAAGGCTGCCCGACCTTCGTTGATGTGTATATCACCGGATAGATCCCTGATGGGTGCTCTGTCAAGGTTTCTTGACCTTCATTGATGTATGTGTTAATAGTAGCCTTGCGTTGTAACCCCCGTCGGGGATACATGGATGAGTTGCTTCGGTGGGTTTACTTGCCATCGGCTGACATGACGTCAAGGTTGCTTGACCTTCATTGATGTGTGTATCAATGGTTGCATTGCGTTGTAACCCCCGCCGAGGATACATAGATGCTTGAAAGATGTGCGTTGTGACCCCTGCCGGGGAGGTTTGATATTTCATGGTTTTGCATTGTAACCCCCGCTGGGGATGTTTAATGTTTCGTGGTTTTGCGTTGTAACCCTCGCCGGGGATGTTTAGGGTTGTGACCCTGTAAATGTCGGCATCGGACCTTTGTGGGGTATTACCGAGCATGATCTATGAAAGCTGAGCTCATTGGTATAGTATACCCTGCATTCAAGCGAATACCACTGAGACGACGGGAGTTTAACTCTGACCGACAAGGAACCAGGATTTCCGGCTATTCCGCTCAATCGCGTAGCATTTTTATTCCTGATTTGGACTTTTCAGCTTGTGAGACCTCCTTTGCAACTCTAACTAGAGTGAGCTGGAGGTGTGGTTAGGATTCTACCCTTTTCTGCTGGTGAGTATTTCTCTTGTCTTTTCCCATGTATAGTTTAAGAGCGTTGACTGACAGTAGATGTTTGTCTTTGTATTGGCAGTTTTGGGCCTATGAGAGGCTTCCTTGTTTGCATCCTGTGAGCATGTTAGGTTTAGACACCTATTCACGAGGATGGAGATGGCATCATTCAATAATGGAGGAGGTCCCTGTTGCTGAGGGTTTCACTCATTATCGCCTACAGCTGGAGTTGTTGACAGCCGATGTCATCACATGGATTCCCTACTCTGGAGAGCATTTGGGAGTTGGTTTTGAGGACGGGTACCCGACTAGAGTAGAGTACGTCATTTCCACCCGAAGGATTCCTCTCTTCACAGATGGAGGATGGGAGCTCTATTTAGAAGAGCGTGCTATTAGGAGCACTGCAGGAGAGATCCATATGCCGATCTTGCTTCCTGCCAGGCGTTATTGGCCTGTTTTCCAGTTACCCATCATTGACATCCCATTGATGGGGATTGATGGTTTTACATTGTCAAAGGGCCCTTGGTCTCAGGAGATGTTCCAGCATTGGTGGATCCTTTGTATTATTGGAGCTCAGACCCGCGCCACACAGTTTATGGGGTATATGGTTCCAGGATCCGTGATGATAACGGATTGGCTATCCTGTGTCAAAGATCCGACTCATGTGACACATATTGACAGATTGACTCGACAGCTGGACCGGTCACATCTTTTCATTCGGCACCTGGGCAGAGATCCTTCAGAGGTAGATATTTTTAATCCTTCCAGCTCTGGCGCTGGCCCCTCAAGTGACCCATATGGCTTTGCTGGTGCAGATCCTCCATTGTATCGGCCTGACATCCCTGTAGATAGAGATCCAGTGACTCAAGAGGAGTTACATCAGGTGGACAGTATCGATGATGTAGACATTGACACTCTTGACTTTTTCTGATGTATTTCTTGCTATCTCTTTTGATAGGCCTCTTTTAGCATCTGGGTAGCTTCGCCCCATTTCTGCTATATCTTTTGATAGGCCTCTGTTAGTTGTTGGGTAGCTTCGCCCCATTTCCCTATATTTTAGCTGTACAGAGATGTATTAGATGATGATATACTTAGGAATGTATGTACAGTTTTCCATTCCCTATATCATATTGCCATCTATTGTATCATACATGTTATTATGTTATACATATGTATGAATGTCTAGAGATACTTAGCATTGACCCCTGGATGGTCTTATGACACGACCCACATAGATGTCTTCTTCGACAGTTAGCCGTATTGATTATACCCCACCATTTTTGGCGGTATCTGGTATGTGTTCATGGTATGATAGTATATCACCATTAGACATGGTGATCGTTGATGATTTGTTGTAGCATACTATGACCCTGTTGATGTTTCAGGTTCCCACAAGATTTGTAGAGGGTATGCTAGAGCACTGGGTATCGAAGAGGTAGGTTTTCTGATTTGGGACCCAGGAGTTGACTCCTACTTTGGAGTATGCATATGCGGATTGTGATGTTACCTCTGGGATGACCTTGCGTGCATATATATGGCTATCGGAGACATGAGCGAGATACTGCTTCATGATCCTCACCGGATTGAGGCGTAGGGTGGTCCATGACGAGATTACATCTGGCCACGTGATATCCCAGCATTTCCTATTTGACAGGTTTGGCTCTGAGGATAGCTATGCACGACATTCCAGGGATTTCACCACACCGAGGACCATTGGCGTTCAAATGAGTGGATGTCTCGCTTCTATGCGTATTGTCATACGCCTTCATGTCGCAAAGACATGGATGAGCTGGATATCGGCATCATTATGGCGATGAGAGCTCTCGGGAGGGTCATACCATTGTTCCGATGATCATTGTAGAGACTCGAGGTCGCCTACATCTTCGCCGCACTTATCCGTGAGGAGTGTTCACGAGTAGCTTCGGCCATGTCAGACGTGGGTTTATGTCACACTTGAGATCGGTTGTCACATTTAGATGGCAGGGATTTTGTTTCACCCATGATATAGCCATGTCGTACTCTTTCACTTTCGCGGAGGTGTGCGATCTTTGCATCGTGGTCGACTTTTTCCGGCGTGGGATTAGAGACCCGCTTTCTATATTGCCATGTTAGAGGCTTAGCTCACCCTACAGACTTCATTACTCATGCTCCGCATGGATTATCTCCTCCGGCTGGTTTGAGGGCAAGATTACTTACCACCCACTAGCCGTGATGTGTCGGGCTGACCGGTTTGATTTTCATCCTTTTGAGGGGCAAGAGTCGTCCGCTTCGCTTCACACCATTTATCAGCAGAGGACAAATCTAGGTTGTATGCCTATTGGGATCGGCCGAGAGTCGGCCGAAGTTTTCTCATTATCATCCAAAGTTGTTCTGAGTATTCGCATGGATGCGCATGAGATCGCATCGGTGTGGCGATCCACAAAGTGTAGAGGATTGATTCGGCGATGATGAGGAGCCTATAGAGGAGGCTATTATTCCCATCGATGATTTGGCTCATTGGCCGCCAAAGATTTGTGATGGATATTCCCACCTCGAGTGCCACTGTTACTCATTATTTCAAAGATTCGCACAACATTTGGAGCAGAGCTTACATCTGATGACCTATGATAGAGATCAGGCTAGGGCCACGATCTTGGTAGCTCTTGATGAGAGAGACGCCGCTCTGTTAGAGAGGGATGAGGCTAGATCAGCCAGGGATGCATTGATTGCCGAGCGGGATGCTGCATTATCTGCTAGGGATGTGGCCATTGCAGATAGCACTTCAGTTAGATCCCAGATGACTGTCAGTCTTGCCGACATGAGTGCCTACATTAATGAGCATTATGCCACCATGCAGTTAGCCTCTGATCTGCTAGCTCGTGTAGATACCCTTGGGCAGGAGCTTGCAGCGTTATCTCCGTCTTCAGAGAGGGATGCTATGTTAGATCTGATACTCCGCATACACACAGATCTGTAGATAGCTTTGTATTTTCCTGCACAAACTAGTTTAGCCATTTTGTCATATACAACACATATGTATATATCAAACAGTATTATGTATGGCAGAGAAATATGTTTTGATTCACTTCCCTTTTAGTTATGCCTTGATACTTGCTTGATATTTGCTTGTTTCTTCAGGGCCTTGTGATCTTGATGCATTCTGAACTTATCCTTGATAGATGGACATTGAGACGTCACAAGATCTCTCGAATGTATCATTGATTTCAGATATATCCCTACCATCTTTGGTGTCTTGGGACCGGTATCAGATGGAAAGTGGAGAGGAAGGTAGTTTCTTCCTCTCTCGAGATTTACTTTCACACTACGATGGTCGCCATTATTTCTATTTGTGAGAAGCCTAGTTAATTCCATCTCTTATGGGTTAGTATTGCTCTTTGAGGCACGATCGCAGCTTAGATGGTCACCGAATCTTCTATTTGTGAGAAGAGGTTGGGTAATTCCATCCCTTTGATATGAAATCGATGAAATGTGGCGAATTAAAGGTTGATCCTAGTACCGTGTGACAAGAATTTTTGTTCTGGTAGGGGTTAGACTGAACCATGAATGGTCGCCACGTCTCTCTATTGAAGAGGAGATCAAGTCTGCGTGAAGTTCAACACAGTGTAAGAGGTTCAACGCTGAATGTGAAAGGCAGATAGGTGTAGAAATGTTTTTGTTGTTTTTGTTTTTGTAGAGAAAGGGCAGAAATGTTTTTGGTTGTTTTTTTCATTGCGACTGGGCCATATAGCATATGGTTGCCTACGTACTCCTATTGAAGAGGAGATCAGGTCGATGTAGTTCACCCCTCAGGATAAATCACAGCTGAAGAAAAAGCATGAATCCTATGTGCAGGCTATACTGCGGGGAGAAGAAAGTTTGATCCCATAATGGGGACAAACTGTAGGTGTGTAAAAAGTTTGATCTCGTGTTCAGGACAAACTGCAAGCGTAGAAAAGTTTAATCCCGTCTTCAGGATAAACTGCAGGCGTAGAAAAGTTTAATCCCGTCTTCAGGATAAACTGCAGGCGTAAAAGGTTCAATCCCATCTTCAGGATAACCGAAATTGTGAAAAGTTAAATCCCGTCTTCAGGATAACTGAAATTGTGAAAGGTTAAATCCCGTCTTTAGGATAACCAAAATTGTATGGAAGGTTTGAAATGAAGTGATACCAGGCTGCTGGTTTGAAGTGTATGTTTCCCTGAGGGGCAGAAGAGTATGTAGAAAGAAAAGGGTTCAAAACCGGAATGATTGGTGATTTGATGATCAAAACCAGGATGTTTGTTTGATGGTAACTTCAGACATAGTACCGTTTCATGGTGTCCGAGTTGACAAGCTATGGAAATTCATCGCCATCCATTTCCTGCAATCTGAGAGCACCTCCTGTCAATACCTCCTTGACAAAAAATGGGCCTTCCCAGTTAGGAGTGAATTTTCCCTTAGATTGATCTTGGTTGTCAATGATCTTCTTCAAACCAAGTCATGTTGTTTGAACCGCCCGTAGTCGAACTTTTCTGTTGTAGGATCGTGAGATCCTTTGCTGATATAACTGACCATGGAAGATAGCCGCGGATCGCCTTTCGTCTATTAGAGATAATTGGTGATACCTGTCTTGTACCCATTGGTCTTCATCTAACTGAGCATCCATCAATACTCTGAGTGTAAGACCCCAACTTTTATGAATAAAAATGAATTTTCTATAAATATCATTTTTGAATATTATGGAATAAATTTGATATAATGTTATAGTTGTGGGTAATATTTATAAATTTTGCAAAGTACGCAAGTTGTTATATAATATTCGATTGGTCAGGGAATATTAGTACGACGGCACAATCATTGGTGGACCCCATAACAGAATTATTATCGGATTGAGAAAACGACAAAAATATTTTTATGAAAATAACGGTGGAAGTTTTACCATTGATCTTTGTTGAACTACTCAAGAGTAAAGAAAAATCGATGTCTGGCGCGTGGTTGCATAGTAGCACACCTGATTGATTATTAATGCTTATGTGAGAAGTCACTCGGTTTGATTCAATTATTGTCGATATTTTATATGTTATTAAATCAATAATTGAGATGACGGTTGTTAATATTATTATTTGCATTATTAACGATGTCTAGAAGTTCGCCAAGGAGAGGTTTGGTCACCTAATTGCACGCCAATAGGGAGAAATCCTTATTGAAAGCCCCTCTTTCCCGAGAACGACACAGTCGATTATTAATAGTGTGAATAATAATAATGATGATGACGTTTTGTTTTATTCAGATATAAACGTAAAAAAAGTAAAAACTTTTATATAAAATAGAATACTTTTATAAAGTTATTCGTTTCATTAGGCTAATAGTAAAATCTTTTTATATAAAACCGAATACTTTTATAAAGTTATCTGTTTTATTAGACAATAATTAGAATATATTATATTTTATTATGCATAGTGCTTGCATAGTAAAATCTTTTTAATAGTTATTCGTTTTATTAGATTATAAATAGAATATATTATATTTTATTTAAAAGATTTTGCTTTAAATATGGACCGTCCGATTAAAGTAAATCAATCTGGACCGTTCATGGATTGGTTACTATTCATTCCATTCTTCTATAAATAGAAGCTCATTCCTTCATTATTTCTTACGAATTCACTAAAACTCTAGAGATAGAAACTATAGAGAGAAAGATGAAAAGTATTATGCTACTTCACTACTCTGATATCAAGTTTCTTTTACGGTAAGGGGTATTATTTCTTTTGTATTCATGAAGAGAACTTCTATTATTCCATCTTTATTATTCTGTTGGAATAACTTTTGATACGAGCTACCCTATACTTGGTGAAATTCTTCCGTATTCCATTCTTTATTATTCATTGGAATATCCTGTTTGTGGTTTTTACGCCGACACAGGTTCCATCTTTATTATTCTCGCTTGGAACATCCTGTTCGTGTGAATTTCACCGACTCGTTCCGTCATTTAGTATTCTGTTGGAATAACCTGTCTATGTGAAGTACCGCATGCATGGTGATTTCTATTGTATTCCATTCTTTATTATTCTATTGGAATATCCTATCGGTGCGTATTACGCCTGACCTGGTTCCGTTATTTATTATTCTGATGGAATAACCTGTCTATGCGAAGTACCGCATGCATGGTGATTTCTTTTGTTATTCCATTCTTTATTATACTCAGTTGGTTAAAGTTTTGACTTCTACACTCCATGAAATTAGTGGAATATTCTTGATATTTAAGCTTCATCCAAAGATCTTTTCATGGAAATATTCTTCTGAGCATTCTTGAATTTTACTTTACAAAGAAGTATCATGTTGATAATTTGGAAGTTATTAGTTCCTGAATAAATTAATTCTTGAACTTGTTTTATTGAATTCTTATATCATTGTCATCATCCTCATGTTTATATTATTTTTGAAAGTCATCTGTGGCCTGTAGTGTATAGATGGACTTGGTATGATTATGACCAGGGATTATTCGGTGTAATCATGATTGTAATGTTACAAATGATGTAGTAAAAGTCCTCATTGGCCCGAAGTGCATTGATGGACAGTTGTTGGTATGATCATGACCATTGATGAATACATAAATATCCTTGGCCCGTAGTGCATGAATAATTTATGGTCATGACCCTAATGAATATCCTTGGCCGTAGTGCAGGGATGATGTGGATTATTTATTAAGCTGAGTTTTAGCAATAAAAGTGATGAAAAACCTTTTTAAATCATAAAAGATAGTAGATTTTATTCTCTACTTGACACTTTTAATTGATTGCATGTTCCCCTGCAGTTAAACTTGATGACTATTGTATATTATCAGTTTAACACTGTTGAGGACTAATGATAAATTATTCTGCATTATCTTAGTCATAATATTTCTTACTGGGCTAGTTGAGCTCACCCTTTCTTTCACTGTTCTCTTTAGGAAATGAGAACGTAGCCGAGACTAGTCAGGGAACGGAGTGATGGTCCGAGATGGTGTCTTAGTAGTCCTCACTATTCTATTAAATAGTGTGATAATAAATGTAATGAGTACTAAATTGAGTGTGGATATTGTCTAGATGACATATTTGTATTAAAACTCACATGTATTTTGTCGTATTTTACACGACTGTTGTATAATCAAGTTGTATTTGAATTTAGTACCATGTATTTGGCGACTCAAGATGGGTGATGTATACCTATTTTGGGGGCGTCACACTGAGGGATTCCATTTCCACCTCTATGGGGAGCACTGCTTGCATCCCATAGACTAATGAGTAGGGGGTTACCCCAGTGGAAGCACGCATGGAAGTTCTGTAGGCTAATAAAGTTAGAGGCAAGAGGTCAGGCCATCCTTTGTGATTGGCGGACATTTTCTGCATGATCTTTTTGATGTTCTTATTAGCTGCTTCAACAGCACCATTCATCTTTGGACGGTAGATGACGGAGTTGAGGTGTTTGATGTGGAATTTTTTGTACAACTCCTCCATTATTTTGTTGTTGAGGTTCTTAGCATTGTCTAACACAATGACCTCTAGTTGTCCATATCGACAAACAACATTGTTTCTGATGAAAGCAATGATGACTTCTTTAGTAACCCTGGGGAAGGATGTTGTTTCTACCCATTTGGTGAAGTAGTCGATCATGGTGAATATTAATCGATGTCCATTACTGGCTTTGGGCTCGATAGGCCCGATCACGTGCATTCCCCACATTGAGAAGGGCCATGGCGAACTCATATTGTGGAGTTCCCTTGGAGGGGCGTGGATAGCATTCCCATGAATCTGGCATTGCTAGCACCTCTTGACGTGATCATCACAGTCAGCTTTGAGTGGTCCGCTCATTCGAGGGCCACATACTCCACCATGGATCTCATCCACGAGTCTTTGAGCTTGGTCTTTATCCAGACATCTGAGGAGACCTAATCCAGTATCTCTTTTGTAGAGTGCATCTCTGCTCAGGTAGAATTTCATAGCAAGTCGATGAATCCGCCTCTACTCAGTTAGGCTCGCCTCAGCGGGTGTAGATCCATCTCGCAGATACTCCTTGATATGCTGATACCAAGGGTGGTGGACGGGAGGTAGTTCATCCGATACTTCTCCAACGTAATTCCCATAGACTGGGGCTTTTTATAGAGTAAACGTGATGCTTGGCATGTTTTCCTTATCAGGTATGTAAACCAAGGAGGCCAACGGTGCTAATGAATTTGCAAAATCATTCCTATTACGAGGAATGTGTAGAAAGGAGATTTCTTCGAACTCAAAAGCTATTAGTAAAACTTGCCGATGGTAAGGCAGCAAATGTAATTCTTTCATTTGATAGATTCCCGTGGATTGTCTGATTACCAATTTGGAATCCCTAAAGACAGTTAATCGCTTGATGCCCATTGAACGGGAAAGTTTTAGCCCCATGATACAACCTTCATACTCAGCTATGTTGTTGGTGCTGACAAAATGTAATTTGATGGCGACGAGATACTGCTCTCCCGTACCGGCTATTAAAATTGCTCCAGCTCCAGAGCCTTCTGTGTTAACAGCTCCATCAAAATACATTCTCCACGCATTTATATGTATCGCATCGATGTTCAAAATTGAATTTTCATTACCCCTCATCGGGGAAGTATGTTTCAAGGGTTTGTAGTCCCTGCAGTGCGGCGCGGCGCTTAATCCGCAATTCCTTGACCTTGGATGACTTTTTTTGCATCACGTAGAGCGATGTCAAATTGTCAGAGGATCAACTTCCATCCGGACGATCGACAATTTAGTATGGGCTTATTGAACACATACTTGAGAGGATCCATTCGGGATATGAGATGGGTTGTGTGACCATGGAGGTAATCAGTAACCTCATTAAAGCCCATGCTAAAGCACAACAAGTCTTCTCAATCGAGTGTACTTGTGTTCACCGATGTTTTTGAATCTTTTCTTTGAGGTAATAGATAGCTTCGTTCTTGGCCTCTATTGTCTTTTTTGCTGAAAGATACTGACCCCATGGCATTGTCATTTATGGATGAGTACATGAATAGGGAACATCATCCACAGGAGGTACCAAAATAGGAGCGTGAATCAGTTGCTCTTTGATTGTAAGGAAGGCTTTCTCACACTCATCGTTCCATTTCATGGAGGAGTTCTTCCTTAACAGCTTGAAGATAGGCTCACATGTTGCTGTGAGTTGAGAAATGAATCTATTAATGAAGTTAATTCTTCCCAAAAATCCCCGTATTTCCTTCTCTGTCTGAGGAATGGGCATTTCCTTGATGGCCTGGATTTTGGTAGGATCCAGTTCAATCCCTTTGTGGCTGACTAGGAAATCTAGCAATTTGCCTGACTTAACACCAAAGGCGCACTTGGCGGGATTCAATTTCAAGTTGTACTTACGCAACCTGTTGAAAAGTTTTGTGAGATGGTCTAAGTGGTCATCCTCATTCTGAGATTTGACGATGATGTCATCCACGTAGATCTCTATCTCTTTATGCATTAAATTGTGGAAAAGAGCCATCATAGCTCGCTTATAGGTAGCCCCGACATTGATGAGGCCGAATGACAACCGTCTGTAAAAAAAGGTTCCCCAAGGCGTGATGAAAGCAGTTTTCTCACGATCTTCCTCAGCGACCATAATTTGACGGTACCCCACAAAGAAATTAGCAAAGGAGTACATGCCGTATTGAGCAGTATTATCAATAAGAATGTGGATAAATGGTACGAGAAAGTATCTTTAAGGCAAGCTTTGTTCAAATCCCGGTAATACACGTAGACTTGCACCTTTCCCCCTGGTTTAGACACAAGAACAATGTTGGATATCCACTCCGGATATGTAGACACCATGATAATGCCAGCTTGAAATTGTTTTACAATTTCTTCTTTGACCTTTAAACTCCACTCAGGTTTCAATCGCCTGAGCTTTTGCCTAATTGGCTTGAATCCTTCTTTGATGGGAAGGCGATGAAGAACAATATCCATGGAAATACCCGCCATGTCTTCATGAGACCATGAAAATACATCCTGGAATTGGGTTAATAGTGCAACCATGTCATTCCGTTGATTTGTGGTAAGGTCTGAACCAATTTGGATTAGCTTAGGGTTGTCTAAGGTTCCAAGATTAAAAGAAGTGGTTTGATCAAGATTGGGTTTGGGTTTGTCTGCGACCCATTCCTTAATCTCTTGAGGTGTCTCAATGTCCTCTTGGATGTCCATCAAGTCTAAGTCCAACTTTGCATCAAAGTTACAGCCCTTGTGGAGAGAAGGCACCTCATCAGCAAGTACAGGCACATCTAAATTCAGAGTCCTGAAACAAAAGATGCTTTCACTTAATATATGCAACTGTTTGATCATACAAAAGTGTTAGCATGTACTTGATAAAATAACTGCTAGTACTGTAAAGGAAAGCAAGCAATTATAGTTATCTACAGGGCAGAGGGATTTTCTGCCCATTTTACCCTCGTCGACCAATGCATGGAGTGCTGCTTCAATTGTCAAGGGAAAAGTCCTGAGGGACTATAATGATGGAAGGATCGTCATTGTCCTCCTTTTCCCCAATGATAACAATGACATATGGGCAATCATCGTCTGGGGTGTATCTGTTTGTATGTTCATTATGAACAATGACGCGTATGCCTGCCATCATCAAGGTAAGGTCATGTTTATGTTTTCGTTCCTTTTCTTGACCTCGGATCGAATCGGCACCTCTTACCTTTGATCGGTAATCGGCTTGAAAACAGCATAGCCACAACATGGGCTGACACCTTTACTGGAGATTGTATCAACTCATGAGGTAAAAGTATAGAAAATCGCCGTACGGCGGAAGCTTGAGGAACCTGCTTGTGCTTATGAGGATTCCTATGACTGGAACTGGCAGAATATCCTAGCCCGGCTGTTCCAATTTGACTGGACATTTGAATAGGGTGCTTAATACCCTGCTTATCTTTACCAAGCCCTTGTCCAGGTTGATGACCCAATGACATCATTTCTTGAGTGGCCGACATAACCTCGGCATAAATCTTGGGTATGGGAAGTGGCGCTCCAATAGAATGGTATTGCGTGTTACTCACTTCCAAAGTATGGAAACTGGCCGGTTCAACTTCTGAATTGAAGCTGATAATTGGTAGAGTTCCTTGTTCAGGACATTCCGGCTCAGCGCTGATAGTGACTAGACTATTGTTGATAATGTATTTGAGTTGTTGATGTAGTGTGGAGGGAATGACTCAAGCCATGTGTATCCATGATCTCCCAATAGCAGGTTGTATCCTGAGGACGTGGAAGGATACATTGAATGTATTTGGACCAATCTCAATTGGCAACTCAATCTTTCCGATGGCATTCCGTCGGGATCCGTCAAAAGCTCTGATAACCGTATGGCTTCTTTGGATCTGCCTGAGATTGACATTCATCTTCACCAAGGTGGCATAAGGACAAATATTTAGAGATGAGGCTCAATATATCAAAACTCCAGCTAGCATGTACCCGGAAGACAAAACTATAATATGCAATGACTTACAATGACCGGTCCCTTCGGGAGGTATGTTGTCATCAGTGAAGGATATCACATTGTTGTTGAAAATGTGATCAACCAAATGTTGAAATTTTTCCACATCCACTGATTTTGGCAAGTAGGCTTCTTCCAAAACCTTCAGTAAAATCTTCCGATGATCCTCAGAAGAGAAAACCAAATCCAGTATAGATATCTGGTGTGGAGCTTCTCGCAAGCTTAAAACCACTTTGGTTTCATTGTGGCCCATAGCGCAGAGGAATTTTTTAGTCTTCTCCATAGGCAACTTCCCCTTTACTTTGCAAGTAGGTTTAATAACCCGTTGAGGAAGGTACAGTGGATTTTCCTTTAACACTGTAGCAGTAGTATGAGACGTGGATCCTTCAGCTTCTCCATAATTCCATGGAACTTTGTGTAAGCTGACAACAGGATATTGTGGTCTGTAAGATAAAGAAATTGGCTCTGGTGTGGTCACTTTCAAAGGATTGTCAGCTCCTTTGAGTTGAATTGGTTGTATGGGAAATACTTTGACAGTCTCATCATCCACTTCGGATATGACTGCTATTGATCCCTTCCATTTGGTAGGACATGCATTCCCACCCTTGAGTTGTACAGTGTAATCATCTGCTATTTGCAGGACACCGCTACCAATAAGATTCTGAATAAGATGGCAGAGTGCCCAACATTTTTCTGTGCTGTGACCGCGAGAATGTGAATGATATTGACACATTTCATCAGAATTGAACCGTCCTAAACGGGGATTGATTGGAGGGAGAAGGAAGGTAATTCTTCCTTCGTTGATCAACATCTGTAGTATCTCCTCCATAGATTGGCCTAAATAGGTGAATTCCCTCTGATTGGCAAAATCCCGACAGGCTTTAGCATTTTCTCTCTTCGCAACCTTATCCTCCACAGCTTTGCTTTCTGAAGGTGGTGAGGAGGCATTCATAACAAAAGGAAGGAGATAGGCATGCTCCTGCCTAATTAATTGGCGTGTGACTTGATGATGGTGGGTCACCGATTCTGCCAGTTGCATAATTTGTTTGCAAAGAGCTTTCATCTTTCGTTACATGGTAAACTGGAACTTTGCATAATCCCATTTGTCAACACCGTCTTTGATGGTTTGGGATGATTCACCGTTAGAATTGGAACCTTGTCCAATGCTCCAACTGATCATGTTGACCTCTTCTTCTTTGTGTTGAGGAAGAGGGTTGTCTTGCACATGAGTTTGATCTGGCTTTGTGACCACGATCTCACCGTTGTCTATTAGATCTTGAATCTTGTGTTTCAAGGCCCAACAATATTGAGTATCATGTCCAGGTGCTCCGGCATGATAAGCACACTTCTGAGTAGCATTAAAACCCCTCCCATTAGGGTTGGCTGGTGGAAGAAGATGTGTAATTTTCTTCTGAGTAGTCAGAAGAGAAAGAATATTCTCGAGCGAGCCCCTAAGGGTGTGAATGTTCGAGGTCGCTTTACTTCTCCACTTTTAGGCAATGGAGGGTTTGAAGATTGTGCTGGAAAATGGGAGTATTTTCTCCTCTACATAGGCATGCTTTGATTGCCTTTTTGTCCTTGTAGTACCAAGGAAACATCCTCCTCTTTCTTTTTATGGATCCTCCGGGGATTGTTTCCATAAGATCCAGACTGGATGTGCTCATCAACGACTTTAAGAGAGGCTAGGTCTTGAATTTTACCGGACTTCAATCCCATTTCAGCCATTTCTCCGTGCTTGATTATTTCAGAGAATGGTTTGCCAATACCAGCTAGAACTCTTTCATAGAAAGGAGCTTCCTATATATCTATGAAAGTCATGACCATTTCTGATTCTGTCATGGAAGGAATAACTTGAGCAGCAAGGTGCCTCCACCTTTGAGCGTACTCTCTAAATGACTCATTAGACTGTTTCTTGACTTTGGTAATTTGGTACCGGTCAGGAGACATCTGAGATTGAAAACTATATTGGGTGAGGAAGGCGTGAGCCAGCTCTTCCCAGCTATGGATCTTTGAGTTGTCTAATCTGGTATACCATGAGCGGGCTTCTCCAGTCAGACTTTTCTGAAACAGCTGCATTCTGAGCTTTTCATTTTTTGTGTAAGACCCAAGTTCTCCAATGAACACCTTTAAATGTGTATAAGGATCCCCTAATACGTCATATTTCTCAAAATCAGGGATCTTGAATTTCTCTAGATAATGAACACCAGGAAATATGTAAAGGTCTGCATATGAAACACTTCCATGTGTTCAAATCCCTTTGAGAACATGAATAGTTTCTTCCATTTGAAGGACCTTCTTCCTGATATCACCGGTGTCTTGATCTCCTTTGAGATGGGTGTTTTCAGGGTCTTTGTTGGTTGTATCTAACTGAGGTTTTAGAATTATTTTTTCCAGACCTTGAACTCCTCCTTGTGTAGAGGATTCTGTATGTGTAGGTATCTTCGTACCTTGAGTGGACTGGTACAATTCTTTCAGTAGAATAGCCAAGTCTGTAATTTGTTTACTCAATCCGTCAAATTCTTCTCGGGAAACAACATTAGACTGGTCAGAAGAAGACATAATTGGCTGTAGGCTCGTGGCCTTTTTGGATTCTGAGCTGGTAACAGGCCCAATTGTTTCCCTACAAAAGACTTACGTAGTTTAGTCTTAGGGTAATGTAAATGTTATCATAATATGTCCGTTTTGGAATTTTGTCCTGCAAAACTGGTTGTTAATTGATAACATGTTATGTATGCACATATATTCTTCATATTTTCCATTACATATGGATGAACATGGAATAAAATTACAAGTAAATGCGTTTACAAGTAATTGAAAAATGGAAAGTATGAAGAGACTTTCCTCCGCGTTTGGTTTATAAGAGGTTGACCTATCTTAGGGTTACTCTCACGACTTTTTGGCATGAAGATTCCTAGATCATCGTAATCTACTTGACGGGAAGTTAATCCGGTCGTTCAACTTGAGCGAATCTGAGTGGTGCCTTTCCTGAGCCCTAGGGAATTATTCTTCCCACGAGTCCAGTAATCAAACACCGACAGGATAGCCTCCTGATGGAGGGACCACACAACATACATTCACATACAACATGTCTCATCGTTTATGCAAAATGATGACATGTGCGAAGCACTAATATCACAGATAGATATATAGCAGTGCAGTAATTAAGATGCATTCATACACATTCATCATAAATGTAAATGCAACATTCACACACAAGCATATAACAATTTCAAAAAGCTTGTAATAGCGGCTTAAGCCCTCTTCTTTGGAGTCCCAAATGAGTCGCCACCGTCGACGACGCCGGGATTTTTGAGTGTCCTTTTGTTACTTGTTCTTTGGTGTTCTCATGTTAATGTGAGATTTGTTTGAAAAACAAGTGAAAAGGTCCGATATGTATAATGTCGACGATTTGACTTTAAGAGTCGCCATTGGTGTATTTAATCGGTTTCACCAACGCGAATCAAAAAGGTTTGCACATTGACCCAAAGATGATTTGACAACGCTAGATGGGTCTGTGAAACCGAGATTCATTTTGGGTTTGCTGGGCTTGATTATGCGGAGGGAAGGTGTTAGGCACCCCCCGACATCCGTGTTACCACGGTGACCGCCACTTTTTAAAGAAACTGTTATATGAATGTGTGTGTGTGTGGATCAATGTGCAATTATTTAGAAGTAGTGCAGTACCTCGTTCGTACCTATATACATAGGGTTTGAATTTATAGAAAAATTCAGTTTTAAACAAGATATAGCAATGTCGTAAAAAGGTTTTTCAAACCACATGCTCAATAGTAATTGAGGCCTTTGATGCTTCCATTTTATTATTAAATGTTCGGCTTGTTTGCTTTTATTTTCGAGATGCGAAGCATTTTCGAGAAAAGAATATACAACAGTGCCGAACTTCTTATAGGCATGACAACCATCCAAGGAAATTCAGACACTGTAAAAATAATGTACAAGTCGCTACAAATTGAAAATGTCCATCATGGAATCGAATCTAGATTCAAGAGATCAATCTGTGATCACATGATTCCTAGGCTCACATGATACTTGCAATTTGTATGGAAAGCGATGGCGATTATATATATAAAAAGTCAGAATTTATATATATACTGAGACATGATCAACCACCATGAAGCAACTCCATGGGGATCGAAAATATAAATATATAAAAGTGGTAAATATATATAAATGGACATGATCAACCACCACGAAGTAAACTCCAAGTGGGACGAAATGTAAATAAAGTCAGAAGCGATCAACTACCACAAGTAAACTCTGTGTAGACGAAAATGTAAATAAAAGGCGTAAAAGGCCACGAAGTAAACTCCGGTGTCTGATGTAAAATGTATATATATATATAATTGTTATGGACATATATATATATATATCATTTATATCCGGTGATATACCGCTATATATATATATATATATAAAAGCGAGTATATATGCACTTTGGATATAAAAAATGAGTATATATATATATATATATATATAAAAAGCAATAAACGCTCTAAACCGATGTCTCAGGCTCAATCGAGGCATAACTCGATAATGTTAGTCCATATATAAAATATATATATATATATATAAGTATATATATACAGATGAAATAAAAACCACGGACCGAAATCCGGCACACACAATGTAACCACGACTCTCAATGCGTATAATAGTGTGTGTGCTAATATGAGAAGAAGGCTTTATATAATGTGAGAAGGCTTACGTTGGGCTGCCAATCAGAGACTTCTATGACTTTAAATGGATAAACACTCGGCTCCACGGATAAAAGATAGCTATATGTGAGCTAACAAGTGTTTAAAGATGAGGAAACACTCAAAAGATGTGTATGCAGAGTAAAATGGATAGGGCTTCCTCGCCTTTTTCTCTCTCTCTCCCCCTCAAATGGCTGACCCCAAGGCTTGTATATATAGATGGATGGCCGCAGGTACACTTCGGCGTACAATGTGATGTTAATACTACTGGTACGGCTTGAGCGGAAAGCAAACATTGCTCAGGGTTACTTCTGAGATTGGACTGCTGCAAGTGTTTGAATGCCGTGAGGTCATCTTGTGGATGTGCCTGTCTACGCGTTGTTAGCTCTGGGTCTGAGGTATGAGTGCCTCGGGAAGAGGTCTGATCTTGAAGCTGATCGCATGTATTTGGAACAAACAATTCCGGAGTTATCGTCGGAACTGCAAAAGCATCCCTTGGGGCTATCACCAAGGATGGACTCGCTATTCCCAGTGTTAGTTCTGGGGCTAGAACTGAGCGTCGGGGTGTTAACGCTGAGATAGAACTGTCCTCTCCGGTGTTGTTGCCGGTCTTTTGATCTGCATATCTCGGGGTTATCTCCGATATTGGAAATGACATTCCCAGTGTGTGTTCCGAGGTTTGGAATGACGTTCCCGGTTTGTGTTCTGGGTTGGAACTGATGTTCCCAGTTTGTGTTCCGGGTTGGAACTGAACTTCCAGTAGTATCTGGAATGGATGTAAACTATCTTCCAGGGTTATCTCCGAAAGACGAATCTGCCCTCCTGCAATGTTAGTAACAGGCATGCAGAAAATTTCGAGTGTCTATAATAACTTAGAAGAACTTAGAAGATAGAAGAAGATAAAACTCATATAGAGTTTTCCTAATGAGTTAGTGGCATTATGAAATGTATTTTCATTTCATGAAATGAATTTATGGAGTTTGTTGTTTGTTGTCTTATATTTGTGGTTTTAGGATGACTGACATGGGATGACCTAGTAGAGTGATAGAGGAGGATCCCCGTGATATACACATGGTGTATTAGGCACCATTGATAGCTGAGCCCATTTCGGCAGTGGCTCCTATCGATGATGATGATAAGGAGGAGGAGATGGAGCCTTTTCCTGTAGAGACAGATCCAGAGGAGGAACCTGTGAGGGATGAGCCTGCAGAAGATCCCGATGAGACTACATTTGAGGATCAGATGCTAGGTGAGTATGAGGAACAGATTTTGGAGCTAGGATCTAGAGTCGAGGAGTTAGAGGCTGAGGCTCATGAGAAGCAACTGAAGATGCAGGAGTTGGAAGTAGAACTTTCGTATCGCAAGGAAGCAGGAGTACATATTAGCACTCTTTTTCACCGTTTGATAGCTAGGAATGTGGAATTGGCAGGTAAGCTAGAGGAGTCTTAGCAGAGGGAGCTTAGTGAGAAAGCTGAGAAGGAGGTTCTTCAGGCACAATTGGAGATGGAGGTGATGGAGAGGATTCACTTCGAGGAGAATTGGGAAGAAGCCAATGATAGGGTAGGAGACCTGGAAGATGAAGTGAGATGTAAGAGGAGAAAAATGAACAAGATGGGCTATGCTTTGCGTACGACCATGGAGAGATTGATTAATGGTGTATATCATTACCCAACGGAGAAGGCACAGACCCGTCATACCATAACCAGGGACTTGGTGGCGCACATAACTCAAAAGGAATACAATAGCGTTGTGGAGCGCAAAATGATAGATTGAGGTCTAGGTGTTAGTAGTTTAGTAGCAGTAATTGGTAGTCATTTATGATTTGTTGTTGTAATCCTAATCTTTTACATGAATTATGGGATAGTTATATAAACCCCAATCTTTGAAAAAGGTTAGAGGGGTAGTATGTTAGAATTAGTCCCCATCTTTTATGATATTAGGGGATATGTGTTGACATTTATAGAAGTATGCTAGGGATAATCATGTTAATGTAATGATTTGGCATATGAATATAAATGAGCTTATTCCAGAAACGTGTTATAGAATCTTATTCCTTTTTCATTTGAGAAATGATTAAGTAATATAATTAGATAATAAAAATGAAAAAGAAAAAGAACAATATTAGTTCGCAAGCTAATAAAAGCTAGAAAAAAAACTAGATTTGAGTAAATCTAAACCATTCCAGCTTCAACAGTTCCAATTTAGTCACCATGAACCGTTCAAAGTGAGAAATGGCCAGATTTAGGCAAATCTAGCCCGCAGGCTGAATAACAGTTATATATATATATATTAAAGCTGTAAATATATATATAAGCGATCAACTGCCACGAAGTAAACTCCAGGAAGGACTTGAAATGTAAATATATATATATATATATATAGATATATATATAAAAGCAGTAAAAGACCACGAAGTGAACTCCAGGCCAGACAGAAATGTAAATATATATATGTATATATATAAAAGCGGTAAATGGCCACGAAGTGATCTCCAGGCCTGACTGAAATGTAAATATATATATATATATATATATATATATAAGTAATAAAAAGCCAAGGATCGACCATCCGGGCATACCCACACAATGCAACTCTCAACGTGAGTAGATATATATATATATATATATATATAGATATGATAAAAATCTTAAAATTTTGAAATATCTTACAATTGGCTGCCAAGAAGACTTCAGATAGCTTTTGATGCCTGAAAACTCGGTTTCCACCAGTTAAATTCAGTATGTAGCAAAACACGAGCTTACAAGTGTTTAGAAAGAAGAATCGCTCAGTTTAGAGCACTCTAGAAGTGTTTATGAGTTGAAATGGACTGAGTTTTCTCTCCTTTTTCTATTTTTTTCAAATGAGCAACCAAAGGCCCATATTTATAGACCAGATGGTTACGGGTCTACCCACGACCACCATGGGTCTACCTGCGACTGCCCGAGTTGCCCCGGGCCATGTGGGTCCCGTCCTCTCAAAGTACGTGCATTTGTGCAACGCACTGTCCGCTCGAACCTTCATAACTTTCAATCTGGGCATCTGATGGAGTCGTGATGTACCTTTCTAGAATGCTGTTATCGAGAGCTACACAATGACATGGGATTAGAGGTTGTACGAAGCCGGGAAGATGGGTCCATGACCAGATCTTCAAGTCTTTAAATTCTATCCGGTGTGCTGTCTTGTGTAGTAGTCACTTGGGATTTTGAGCTATGGTTCTTGTGGGACACTTTGTATGAAATATGGATTGAAATGATGTTGAGATGATGTGAATGTAGTATCAAGGTGGCAAAATGACGATTTTGCCTCTCACCTGGGTTATCTCTGGTTCTATATTGATGTAGTAGTCGTTGCTCAGGGTTATCTCTGAGATTGGGCTGCTGTGAATGTTGAATGTCCTCAGGGTTGTCTCTAAGGTTTGTTTGACCTCCCGGGGTTATCTCCGGGGTTGGAATTGAACATCCCGGGGTTGTCTCCGGGATTGAAACTGTAAAGCCCCCAAATTCAGGTACTTGAAACCCGAACTCGGTGCTTCACGATACCATTTCAATGAGCGGAATAATACTAATAATAATAACAATAATATAAATATTAAACTTAGTTTACATAATTATCAAAGTCTAGTTCCCAAGTACGTAACCTTTAAACATTCATTACTGATGATAATATATATATATATATATATATCATCCTAATCATAACAAAGTTAAACTATTACATAGAATAACACCAACTTATTCTGCAACCTTCCCTTTTCCTTTGTTCTTGGCAGAGCCTTCTGGTGGTCCACACTTAGATGAAAACATTTAAATTAAGCAAGGATGAGCATTTGGGTGCCCAGCAAGTAATAACAATTATAAATATTAGCTGAAAGGATTAAATATTTTCTTTTTACTACTCTTCTACAATAAGTCAATAGTTGTGAAGTAATCTGAACCGATAATAATAACATAACAACTCTCTATCAAATTTTTGAAACTACGTACTGACTATAAATAGGGTTAAGGTGACATACTATGAACTTTATTTTCAATTTTTGAATAGGTTTAGCAGAACTTCATCAGCAAACTGTCATAACTTACAAGCACGGGGGGTGATCAGCCCGTTATGCCCTGTATTGATCAATACTACATGCAAGAACGATATTATCGTTCACTCTATCCGCCTTGGGCGCATAAAAGTTTTCCCATGTTCGGGATGTTCATACTTAGTGAGAATCCGAACTAAAATAATTTGATTGGATACAAAAGGTTTTATCATATTCAACGATATTTCTAAATCATGTCTAAATGATCAAATAGCTTAGAGCGACTTTTTACTTACTTGTATAAATATCGGCAATCAATATATATATATATATATATATATATATATATATATATATATATATATATATCAACATGTGATTAAATACAATGATTATCCAAGTGGGGACACTTGTATAACTATAATTAGAAATTAACGAACAGAATAAATATCTGAATAATAATGTAATACCATGTTGATAATCAATGATCGGATATAATATATATAACAATAGGGTTAATAATCTGATACAATAATAATATAATTCTGAACCTTTCTTTCTCATGTCCATTGCATAAAGAAAATGCAAAGGTAGGATACTTGCCTGGTCTGCTGCTTACAATACACAACTTAGTTTTTATCTTTCGTATAACAACCTATCAGTAATAAGATCATTTTACTAATTAGAATAACATATCGTAGCACATACTACTGCTTATTGCAGTCATCACATAACCTAATCACATTGCCACACATGTTCAACAATCATTGAATCACAAACAAATATTAATACAGTCAAAATATCTAAATCCAGATCAATTTCTGAAACATGTCGGTGTACCAATAACTTTATCGGGTAATTATCGAGTCTAATACTCTATTCTAAAGTTCAATATCTGTCATATTATTTTTAAATGACTTATAATAATTTTAAAATATTTATTATAATTTATCATGAATTTTCAAACACCGGAATCATTATTAACTAATTTAAATATTAAATAATTCTATTATCATTAATATTTAATTACTATTAAACTATTAATGAAACCATTATCAAAATATTAAAGTTATTTATAATAACTTAGAATATTTTTAAAGTATTAATATTACCTTTAAATGATTTTTAAAATATTTAAAATTATTTTTAAATAATTACCATTAATATTAAAATATTAATGTACTATTCCTCAAAATATTAAAAGTCATTAAGTATAACTTAAAATATTTTAATTCATTTATATCCTTTTAAATGATTTTTAAATTAATAAAACCATTTTTAAACCATTTATTTAATATAATTATTAAATAAATTTAATATCATTAATATTAAATTAATATCATTAATATTAAATTATTAGTGAAATTATCCTTTAAATATGAAAAGTTATATTTTATAACTTAAAATATCTTTAAACATTTTATTTTTATTTAAAATGATTTTTATAATCTTAAAATCAATTTTAAACTAATTTATTTAATATATTTATTAAATAATTATAATATCATTAATAATACTTAATTAATGAAATTTACCATTAATTATTGAAAGTTATATTTTATAACTTCAATATTTTTAAATACCTTATATTTATTTAAAATGATTTCTAATATAATAAAATTATTTATTTATTTAATTCATTTATTAAATAACTAAATTATCATTAATATTAATATTTTCTTATACCATAATATAATTTTAAATGATTTTTCAACTATTAAAATTATTTTTAAATAATTTATTTAATATAATAACTAAATAAATTAAATACCTTTAATATTTCAAAATATTAATTATTTATAAAATATATTAAAAAATATTAGAAACTAATTTTCAGACTTTAAAATAATTTTTAGTAATTTAATTTGTATTTTTAATAATTAAAAACTAATTTTCTATAATTATTTATTAAAAATATAATTTTCAGAAATTAAGTTTTTATAGCCACAGAACCGTCGCTATAGGTGTTCTTCATGTTCTTGAGCATTCATAAGGCAGTTTCGACTTGCCTTCTTTGACTAAGTGTAAATCAGTGTGTATTGTGTTTTTGGGAATGAAAATGGTTGGGTGTTGTAGTACTAATGTAATACTACGAGATTCAACAACAAACATGGTCATAACATGCATCAAATGAAAGATCTAAGCCAATGAAAACACTGTCAGAGCTGTTCTTCATTTCTGGGTTTGCCCAGAAATGAAGAATAGTTCGATTGTTCATATTTGGGCTTCCACAACTTGAAATCCTGTTGATGTTTTTGCGATCTAAGGATTCCAGGTTGTAGCCCACATGTAGCACTACAGATCTATTACAAAACATAACCATAACAACATCACAGAATGAAGGTACATGCCGGTCAAAGTCTGTCAGTCGTCATGTTCATCAGTTTTCTGGGTTACCCAAAAAACTGATTTCATGAACGTCTGACCTTCTTTGACCAACCACCAAATCCAGTATACATGATATCTAGTGGTTCTAAAAGCATGGATCTAAAGTTAAACTAACATACTACAACATAGTTACAACAAAAAACATAAATCAGTAAACACAAGATAGATCTGGAGGCATAAAGATGCTGTCAGACGGTTATGGGCCCGTTTCTGGGTTACCCAGAAACGTTTGGTCATGGCCGGTCAACGCCTTTTGACCGTCAATAACTTGCAATCGGTTAATGCAACGACATTGATTCAAGTTCCAGAGTACAGATATCATGACATACTACAAGTATCATCCTTCAAAACACAAAAACTAAACACAAAGAGATCTAGAAGGCCTGACATGTGGCTGTCAGAACACAAAACAAAATTTTCCAGATTTTTGAAATTTCAATTTTGAGCACTTAGGTGTTATGGATCTACCATGTGCCAACCCAGATCACTTAACTAGACTACATATAACATGTTTAACACAAAAAAATAACATCTAACACATTGATCAAGATCAGATTTCTAGTTTAGGGTTTATACCTTCTATGAACAAGTTTTGATTTTAAGCTTCTAGATCTGTTATAAAATTCGTGGGGCTTGCTTTTGTTACTGAAAAACTTATAATTTTCGTGGGTTTTAGTGTGAGAGAGGATTAGTAGAGTGTTGGAGCAAAAATAAGTTAGCAAATGCAATTCTCTCTCTCCTAATCTATATATACTAAGTTAGATGCATTGTATGGATGATCTAGAGGCTGATTGCTGGCATTATTTAAGTCTCAAAATCAAATAAGTTGGTCACCCACTCCATATTTGGTAGGATTTACAAGCAAGCTTATTAAAGAACACAAAAGGGAATTTTGGTCAATAACCTTACAATTTTAATGCCAATCTTGTAATCTTGACAAACCCTTAGGGTTTAACCCTAATGTTTAGCATATAGAATTTGTAAGATTTAGCAATTAGGGTTTGAAAAATATAAATTTAAGTATTTAAAATTTGTAATTAGGGTTTCCTTAATTAGATTAGGTTCCTAATTACATTATACATGAACAGTAGGGTTTAACTATTTACTAAATTTAGTTAACCTGGCTAATTTAGTAAATAGGGTTTACAATTAGTAATTAGGTTTTAAAATTACTAATTAGGGTTACTAAATATAGAAATTAGGGTTTCTAATTTCATGATTAGGGTTTCTAATAATAATTAGGATTTTCCTAATTAATTAAACTTACACATTAGGTAAAATAATTTATTAATTATCGTTAAGCGTGCCAAACTAGCGGTTAGGGTTTACATTTAATAATTCTGGTTTATAATTTCGAAGTTAGGTTTCCTAATTTAGAAATTGGGGTTTACTAACTTGGATTCTAATTCTAACACTTATTATAATCACATTAACACAATTTTTGACCAATCTTTACTCCGGTTTTAGTTCAAATAACAGTACTACTAGGTCTTCTACTTATATAGCATAATTGACCGATCATTATCAATACGTACATACCATACATATTTATAGCACTAAAAAAATCAAAAAATCAAAATATAATAATATTATATTATTATTCTTATTCCTTGATCAAATTCCAAAATTAGGGTTTTGATTCCATATCTGACTTATCTTACATAAATAACATTCTTAATTAAGTTAGAAAAACAATTAACTTAACTAATCTGAAATAATTCCATATAATAAGATAAAATAATTATTATAATTATTCTATAATCATTACATATATTATTTAAATAATATGTAATTATATCTTCATGGAAAATATTTAATAAAAACATTTCTACTATAAAATTAATTAATATCGAATATAATTTATAATGATCAATAATTCTAACATAAAAATTATTTGTAATAATTCATGTAATAAATATATTTTATTTATCACATAAATACATATACACATTATCTTGGCATTTATTCCCCATATTTATTTTAATAAATAAATAAAAAAAATTATATGCAAAATTTCTAATTTATTTATATAGAAAATATCTGGTTGTTATAGAAACTGACTATTCCGGGCTTATCTCCAGAACTGGAACTGCATCCCTTGGGGTTATCTCCGAGGTTGGAATTGAACATCCTGGGGTTGTCTCTAAGATTGAAACTAAGTATCCCGGGGTTGTCTTCGAGATTAAAACTGAGTATCCCGGGGTTGTCTCCGGGATTGAGCTGATTTGACTTCCAGGGTTATCTCTGGAAGACGATTTTGTCCTCCTGCAAGGTTAGTAAAAGGAATGAAAAATTTTGAGTGTCTACAGATGCCCCTCTTTATCATATTCATGTGATGTAATGGCATGGATAGGATAAAGACCATTAGACACTTGAAATGTGGAAAGATAATCATGATGCAAATGTAATGCAACATGATGTGAATGTTATACTGAATGCATGATGGAATGAAGGCTGCTCCATGAATGAGACTAGAGGATGTTGATATTGGGGTTATCACCAAAGTCCTTAACCTTCAGCGCAGACTTTCCACTGTAGACGTCCTTCTCATGTATGAGAGACTTTTGGGGAATTACGATCTGTTTGATAAATATTTGTATAACAGATTCCATCATCGGTCCTCCCTGATGAAGATGGTTTTCCTGGTTTGTATTGCCAGGTCTTTCCATCGCTTTGTTGGAGTTACTTCTAATAGTTTGTGTTGTCAGGGCTGCCTGACCTTCGTTGAAATATGCTTCAACTGTGACCACCATCGGACCACCTCTGATGCTTCACTGGATTTAATTGCCAATGACTGATAATGTCAAGGCTGCTTGACCTTCGTTGAAATGTGGTTCAACAGTGAACATCATCGGACCACCTCCGATACTTCGCTGGATTTACTTGCCAATGGCTGATGACGTCAGGGCTGCCTGACCTTCATTAAAATGTTCTTCAACGGCTAAAATCATCGGAATACCTCCGATGCTTCGCTGGATTTACTTGCCAACGGTTAAGAAACATTAAGGCTGCTTGTCCTTCGTTGAAATGTGCTTCAACGGCTGATGATGTATGAAATCTCCATTGGGGATGAACTTCTGACGAGATGTAAGTTTATGATTGTAGTCACAACTAGGTTAATAGCATTGGACCTTCGCGAGGTATTTCCACATGTAGCTTTCAAGAGTTATGATCATTTGATTTGTGAACCCTGTGTTTGGGCGAATACCAATGAGTGATATGTAGACCTGCAGTTTTGTCTCTGAAAATCAGGATTTCAGATTTTTCCGCTTAATCGCGTTAAATTTTTTTCCCCTAATTTGACTTTTCAGCTTGTGGGACCTCCTTTTCAACTCATATTTGATCGAGCAGGAGGGGGTGGGGACCACCCAGGATAACCACAGGTAGACCCACGACCATTCGTGGGTCTTTTTCAGGCACATTTCCCTTTCACAAGTCATTTTCAGTTGAATCCGCAAAGAGAATCCGAGAGTTCCTCTTCAGATCTACTGAGTTCGGGCTATTTTCTATAAAATCTTTCACCGTACAAGTGTTTTGCACTATCCTGATAATGTATGCATGTCTTTTTTTCTAGTTTTGTCCATTGGAAAGTGAGTTATCACATGAAATGCTTCTAAACACATAGTAGTGAATATGGATGTTCATATAATTTGATAAAACATATTCAACATAGTAAATGTTAGTATTTAACCATGTTGAACATATTAATGTGGAAAAAATTAACTTTTGAAACAGTTAATTTGGCACCTTTTTCTGCTATTTCTTATACTATTTGAGGACAAATGAGCAAAGGTTATTAAACAAAGTAATCACGGTAATTAGGCTACCCCTATAGATTATGACTTTGATTTTTTTTCATGCATATAGGACGTTTATGACTGTGAGTTGGTGTGCTACTGAATGACCACCTAGTTATGCCTACGTGCATGTGGATAGTCCTTTTTATAAAGGAGACTCTGGAAAAAAAAATTCACGAGTCTAGGCATTGAATGAACATGCATTTTTAACTCTACTGTAGGTGTATATTAAAGTAATGCATGCATATATACATCAAATGCATTTAATACGCTCTAGGTTAGAATTTACCACACCCTTTTGAGGTGATTTGGAGACTTGTGTCCAGATATATGGATCCAGAACAGTCGAGCAGCTCCCATAGGACCTCTTCAGGTGTGAGAAGGAGAGCTTTTGATAAGACTCGGCCTCGCCCAACCCGATAATCTTGTCGGTTGACGGAGTCAGTGATACGTCCTATCCAGGTTGAAGTACCGGATGTTAAGGACGATGGGAAGGATGTACTAGTTGTGAATCCTTCTCCTGCTGGTTCTATTCCCCATAGGGATCTTCCAGCCATTAATGTCATGATTCCAGAGCTTCTGAATGATTTGAGTCGCCACCCCTCGATCTATTTGCATGCGAACGAGGTAAAAGCTGTGTTTGATCTTCCTTTTTCCTATTCATGAGGAGCAAGGTTCTGATGTTGATTTGCATTGTGATGCAGGTTCTCGGCTTTACGTAGCCTCGAGGGAACTGGTTCAGCATACACTCTCTGTACTAGACTCTTCACCTAGAGTACAGAGAGATTGTTCATGCTTGGGCCTTCGAGGCATTCTTTTATATTCTTCCCCATCGTTGTTCCTGGGGTTACCTCAGGGCATTGTCTGAGCGCTGGTTTCACCAGACTTAGTCTCTCCATTTGCTAGACTATGAGGTGATGATGACGTCGATGGATTGGCGGTTTTATCACCGGTATGGAGTTTTCTGGGGCGCTAGTACCTTGTGTGGTTGACATTTCCCCTATTACCGTCAGATCCTTGCTAGGAGTCCTGGTTATGGCGCTCAAAGGCAGGACAGTTTGTACCAGTCCTTTGAGTGTAGACGGCATGAGTGGGGCGTTGAGTGAACCATTGCCCGATGAAAGGAGAGTTAGGAATCACATTCTTTGGCGATTGTTCCTGGTCATCCTCTGGGGTTGTTTCCTGGTGGATAACTCTTCCACGGTGTCATTCGCTTTAGTTAGCGCCACACGGGAGATGGACCACATTGGAGAGTTTGATTGGGGCTCCTATACCTTTGCCTATTTCATCAGGGGAATGCGTATGCGATCGCAGGGCTTGACGGAGGCTTGGCAAGGATTTTACCCATTCCTGCTGGTGAGTATTTCTCTTTTGATTTCCCTTGTTTAGATTAAGAGTGTTGACTAACCGCAGATGTTTGTATTGGCAGTTTTGGGCCTATGAGAGGCTCCAATGTTTGTGTCCCGTTAGCCTATTAGGTTTACACACCTATCCACGGGGACGACGATGGCATCACTCCACTTTGATGGAGGTTTATGTAGCTGAGGGTTTCACCCATTCACACTTATAGTTGGAGCTATTGAGCCAATGTCATTACATGGGTTACTTACTTTGAGGACCATTTGACAGTTGGCTTTGAGGGTGGTTTCCCGCCTGGTGTCGAGTATGTGATATCCACCCATCGGATTTCTCTCTTCACAAATGGAGGATGGGAGCTCTATTTAGGAGAGTCTGCTATCAAGAGTTACATAGGAGAGATTAGATATCTGATCCGTCATCCCCGCCAAGTGTTATTGGCACGTATGCATTGTCGATCGATGATATCCCGTTGGTAGGAGTTGATGGCTTTGCTTTGTCTGAGGGACCGTTCACTCAGGAGGCATTTTACCGCTGGTGGTTCCCTCGTACCATCAGAGCTCAGACCCGCGCCACACAATTTATGGGGGATATGGTTCCTGGCTCCGTTATGATGGCGGATTGGATTGCCTGCGTCCGCGAGCCTACTCATTTGATGAAGATTGATAGCTTGACCCAATAGTTAGACCGAGCACATTTTTTCATTCTGCATTTGGGCATAGATCCTTCTGAGGAAGATACTTTTGATCCTTCCAGCTCAGCCCTTCAGGTGGCCCATACTCAAATAGTTTTTCCAGTGCAGATCCTCTGTTGTATCAGCCTGATATCCCTACTGGCGGAGATATAGTGACTCAGGAGGAGTTCCATTAGGTGGATAGGTTAAATGATGTAGACATCAACACTATTGACTTCTTCTGATGTATTTCTCGTTATATCTTTTGATAGGCCTCTGTTAATAATGGGTGGCTGTGCCCCATTCTCGTTATATCTTTTGATAGGCCTCTGTTAGTTGTTGGGCGGCTGTGCCCCATTTCCTTGTATTTTCTAGCTGTATATAGAGATGATGTATTTAGATGATGATGTACTTAGGAATGTATGTATATTTTTTCATTCCCTACATCATATTGTAATCTATTGATTATCATGCATATATTATGTTATGCATATGTTTTTCTAGAGATGAGTTCATCATTAACCCCTAGATAGTCTTATGACACGGCCTTACAGATGTCTTCATCGACTGTTACCCAGATAGAGCATACCCCACCAGTATTAATGGCCTCATCATTGAGATTGTGGTATGACAGCTTGTCATCCTTGGATCTGGTGACAGTTAACCAGTTGTTGCGTCACTCTATAACCCTCCTGTTGTTCCAAGTTCCATTGGGTTTTGTAGAGGTCATGCTGGAGCATTGAGTACCGGAGAGGCAGGTGTTCCGGTTTGCGACCCATGAGATGACTCCTACCGTGGAGGAGTATAAGCGTCTGACAGATTTTCTATTGGATAGGCCTTGCTCTCAGATGGCTGTCAGCGACATGAGCCGCTAGTTTATGACCCTCATAGGTTTGAGGTGCAGAGTTGGACTGGATGAGGTCTCCTCGAGGCATGTAGTGTCCATGCATTTTCTAATTGATAGATTTGGCTCATTGGATAGTTATTTGTTGCACTTTGGGGATTTCACCGCTTTAGAGGATGATTGGAGTTTGGCCAGAGTAGATGTACTTTTGGCATGCCTGGTGGCTTATCTATATATGCTAATATATATGGACCATTTAGATATCAGCGTGATTATGGCAGTGCGGGCTCTCTGGGAGGGAAATACCATTTTACCGATAATTCTGGCAGAGACCTTGAGGTCGACCATGTATTTCCAGTCCCATTCTGCTGGGGTATTTACAAGCAGTTTGGTCTTCCTGTATGTGTGGTTTATGACACACTTGAGACCGATTGACACATTCCGATGCCATGGGTATTGTTTTTCCCATGAGATAGCCATGTCCTACTCCTTTTAGCTGGTGGAGTGTACAGACACTGCTTCTTGGTCGGTTTTCTTATCAGGGATCGAGGATCCATTTGATATTCTGCCGTGTTCAGGGCTTAGTTCTCCCTACAACTTTATTACTCATGCATCTGGCATGGATTATCTTCCTCTGGCTAGTTTGAGGGGTGTGACCACTTATCATCCACTGGCTGTTATGGCACAGTTTGACCAATTTCAGTATGTTCATCCCTTTAACGGGGCATTGGGTCAGTGTTTGTCATCTTGACTTTTGTCAGCGAAGGATTTGTCCAGGGTTTATGCCTGTTGGGCCCAGCGTAAGAGGGCTGATTTTACTACTAGCCATCCAGGTCGTTCTATAGAGTATTCTGCATGGTTGGAGGTAGAGATTGCATCGGTTAGGGTTATATTCTCAGAGCCAGAAATTGATTCTGACAGTGGGGAGCCTATGGAGGACCCTAATTCTCCCACTAAGGACAAGTTATTTGCTCGGTTGATAGCAGCTCTGGTTGATTACCCTAGTATTATCGCTACTATGACTCCACATTCTGTAGAGTATTTAGAGTAGTGTTTACATCTGATGACACTTGAGAGGGATCAGGCTAGGGCCTTGATGTTGACAGCTCTTTCTGGTAGAGATGCCGCTCTAGTTGAGAGAGACGATGCTCTAGCTCATAGGGATACCACTGTTGCTGAGCGGGATGAGGCCCGATCATCTAGAGATGCAACTGTTATTGAGCGGGATGGTGCTCTGTCTACCCGAGATGCTGCCATTACAAATAGTACTACACTGAGGTCTCACACCGTTGATATCATTACAAAGATGAACACATTCATTTATGAACATAGTGTCAGCATGCAGATGGCTGTAGATCTCTTGGCTCCTATTGATAACCTAGAGTAGGAGCTCACAGAGTTAGCCCCATCTTTTGAGAGGGATGTCATGTTAGACTTGATGGCTCACTTATCCATGAGTTTGTAGATTAGCTTTGATTTTCCTACATAGACTAACTTAGCCATTTTTGTCATGTACAGGACACATTGTATATATCAAACAGTATTATATGGCCAGGAAATATGTTTTGATCCACTTCCCTTTTAGTTATGCCTTGTTACTTATTTGATAGTTGCCTGTTCTCCATGGCTTGTGATCTTGATGTACTCTAAACTCCCCCTTGATGGATGGACATTGAGATGTCTCAAGACATTTCAGAATAGATCGTTGATCTTTATATCCCTTACCCTTTGGTGTCTTGGGACTGGTTTCTTGTATGTGGTTATGGAGAGGATTGTGCTTTCCCCCCTGAGGTTGATCGCCCCACAGATGGTCACTGATACTCCTTTGTATTGGGGTGCCCATGTAGTTCCATCTCTTATGGCTTGGTGTTTCTCTTTAAGGACTCAACCACAGCTTAGATGGTCGCCGGTTCTCCCATTGTCATGGGGAGACCAGGTAGTTCCATCCCTTTGGTCTAAGCCGATGAGGTGTGGTTTGAAGGTTTGAAGGATGATACCAGTACCATTGACAACTTTTTGTGTTTTTGTAGGGGGTGAGACTGAACCCTGAATGGCTTCCTATGTACTCACATTGATGAGGGGAGATCAGGTCTGCGTAGTTCCAACCTAGCATGAAAAGGTTGAAAGTTGAATGTGGGAAAGAGGGTGTAGACAGATTTTTTTTATTTTTTTTTTGTAGTTAGACCGGACCATAAAAATGGCTACCTACATACTCATGTGTATTAGAGAGATCAGGTCTGCGTAGTTTGCCCCTGGTGGGACAAACTGAAGTTGTGAGGAAGTGTTTTATCCCTAGTGGGACAAACTGAAGTTGTGAAAGTTTTATCCCTAGTGGGACAAACTGAAGTTGTGAAAGGTTTATCCCTAGCGAGACAAACTGAAGTTGTGAAAGGTTTAATCCTTAGTGAGACAAACTGAAGTTGTGAAAGGATTGTATGTAATGAGAAAAGGTTTTGAAAACCTGAATTGACTGATGGATCTGATGATCCAGAACTAGGATGCTAGTTTGCAGGTAACTTCAGACATAGTACCATTTCACGGTGTCCGAGTTGATGAGTTGGGGAAATTCCTCGCCATCCATCTCTTGTAACCCGAGGGCTCCTAATGTCAATACCTCCTTAACAACAAACAAGCCTTCCCAGTTTGGGGTGAATTTTCCTTTGGTTTGATCTTGGTTGTCAAGAACCTTCTTCAAGACCAATTCATGTTCTTTGAATTGCCGTAGCTGGACTTTCTTGTTGTAGGATCTAGTGATCCTTTATTGGTACAACTGACCATGGAAGATGGTTGTGGCCCTTCATTCATCTATTAGAGACAATTGGTGGTACCGATATTATAACCATTAGTCTTCATCCAACTAAGTGTCTATCAAAACTCTGAGGGATTCCATTTCCACCTCTATGAGGAGTACTACTTCCACTCCATAGGTTAATGAGTAGGGAGTTTCCCCAGTGGAAGTGCGCATTGACATTTTGTAGGCTAATAAAGTTAGAGGCAACAGGTCAGGCCATCCTTTGTGATTGGCGAACATCTTTTGCATGATCTTTTTGATATTCTTATTAGCCGCTTCAACATCACCGTTCATCTTTGGACGATAGATGACGGAGTTAAGATGTTTGATGTGGAATTTACTGCATAACTCCATCATTTGGTTGTTGAGGTTTTTGGCATTGTCTGATACAATCACCTCTGGTTGTCCATATCGATAAATGACATTGTTTCTGATGAAACCAATGATCACCTCTTTAGTAACCCTGGGGTAAGAGGCTTCTTCTACCCACTTGGTGAAGTAGTTGATCATGGTGAAGATAAACCGATGACCATTGTTGGATTTAGGCTCGATGGGACCAATCACGTCCATTCCCCACATTGAGAAGGGCCAGGACGAACTCATATTGTGGAGCTCCCTTGGAGGGGCATGGATAGCATTCCCATGGATTTGGCATTGATAACATCTCTTGACATGATCATCAAAGTCAGCCTTAAGAGAGAGCTAGAGATGCCTTATTCTCAGGATTTTCTTGATAAGTAAAGGGCTGCTCATGTGTGGGCCGAATACTCCACCATGGATTTCATCCATAAGCCTCTGAGCTTGGTCTTTGTCTAGGCATCTGAGAAGGCCTGGTCCTGCATCTCTTTTATAGAGTGTATCAGAGAAATATGTTTCAAAGGGTTTGAAATCCCCTGAAGGTGCGAAGGCCAGTTGATCCGCAATTCCTTGACCATGGATAGACTTTTGAGTCACGCAGATGATGTCAAATTGTTGTAGGATCAACTGCCATTTGAACAGTCGACAATTCAACATGGGTTTGTGATAAGTAGGTTTTATACCTACTTATCCGATATCTATTACTTAAATTAGTTTCTTAAACCTATGTTTTGTAGTTACTTTGCATGCATTGTGTGTTCATTTCATACATTTTATGTTATTTTGTAGGCTATGACACGACATTGGCATGAAGAAGCAAGGAAAAGCAATTCAGACATCTTTTGGACTAAAATACGCAAGCAAATACAAGAAGGGAATATTGAAGGACCTTTAACACCACGTTGGATGTATGTTCTTGGCTTGGAACTTAGATTTTATTGTAGATATACTTCTTAGCTTTCCGGAACATCTTAAATCATCCCAATCGGAGCTCGGATGCGAGAGTTATGACATTTTTATCAACAAAGATCAAAACTAAGATTACATTTATTATCACACTATTTAACAGAATAGTGAAGACTACTAAGACACCATCTCGGACCATCACTCCATTCCCCGACTAGTCCTTGCCACGTTCTCATTTCACGAAGAAAACGGTGAAAAAGAAAGGTGAGCTCAACTAGCCCGATAAGAAATATTATGACTAAGATAATGCAGAATAAATTATCATTAGTCCTCAATAGTGTTAAACTGATAAAATACAATAGACATCAAGTTTAACTGTAGCGAAACATGCAATCCATTAAAAGAGTCAAGTAGAGAATAAAATCTACTATTTTTTATGATTTAAAAAGGTTTTTTATCACTTTTATCGCTGAGACTCAGCTTAATAAATAATCCACATCAACCCTGCACTACGACAAAGGATATTCATTAGGGTCACGACCACAAATTATCCATGCACTACGGGCCAAGGATATTTGTGTATTCATCAATGATCATGATCATGCCAACAACTGTCCATCAATGCACTCGGGCCAATGAGGACTTTTACCACATCATTTGTAACATTACGGTCATGATTACACCGAATAATCCCTAGTTATAATCATACCAAGTCCATCTATGCACTACAGGCCACAGATGACTTTCAAAAATAATATAAACATGAGGATGATGACAATGATATAAGAATTCAATAAAACAACTTCAAGAATTAATTTATTCAGGAACTAATAACGTCCAAATTGTCAACATGATACTTCTTTGTAAAGTAAAATTCAAGAATGCTTAGAAGAATATTTCCATGAAAAGATACTGGATGAAGTGCAAATATCAAGAATATTCCACTAATTTCATGGAGTGTAGAAGTCAAAACTTTAACCAACTGAGTCTAATAAACAATGGAATAATAAAAGAAATCACCATGCATGCGGTACTTCGCATAGACAAGTTATTCCATCAGAATAATAAATAATGGAACCATATCAGGCATAATACGCATGCAAGGCGGGATATTCCAATGAGAATAATAAAGAATGGAATACAACAGAAATCACCATGCATGTGGTAATTCACATAGACGAGTTATTCCAACGAGAATACTAAATGATTTTAACGGTCGGTGAAATTCACACCAACAGGATGTTTCAACAGAATAATAAAGATTTTAACCGAATTCCGCATAAAAAGCGCGGATATGATATTCCAACGAATAATACTGAAATGGAATACGTAAGAATTTCACCAAGTATAGGGTAGCTTGCGTAAAACAGTTATTCAACGAGAATAATAAAGATGGAATAATAGAAGTTCTCTTCATGAATACAAAAGAAATAATACCCCTTATCGTAAAAGAAACTTGATATCAGAGTAGTGAAGTAGCAGAATACTTTTCTTCTTTCTCTCTATAGTTTCTCTCTCAAGAGTTTCAGTAAATTCGTAAGAAATAATGAAGGAATGAGCTTCTATTTATAGAAGAATGGAGTGAATAGTAACCACACCATGAACGGTCCAGATTGATTTACTTTAATCGAACGGTCCATATTTAAAGCAAAATCTTTTAAATAAAATATAATATATTCTATTTATAATCTAATAAAACGAATAATTTTAAAAAGATTTTACTATGCAAACACTATGCAAGCACTATGCAAACATTATGCATAATAAAATATAATATATTCTAATTATTGTCTAATAAAACAGATAACTTTATAAAAGTATTATGTTTTTATATAAAAAGATTTTACTATTAGCCTAATAAAACGAATAACGGTATAAAAAGTATTACATTTTATATAAAAAGTTTTTCTCTACTTTTATTATGTTAATAATAATGAATAAAACAAAATGTCGACATCATTATTATTATTCACACTATTAATCGACCGAGTCGCTCCTGGGAAAGAAGGGCATTCCAATAAGGATTTATCCCTATTATGCGCATGATTAGGTGACCAAACCTCTTCTTGGCGAACTTCTGAACATCGTTAATAATGCAAATAATAATATTAACAACTTCATCATCTCAATTATTGATTTAATAACATATAAAATATCGACAATAATTGAATCAAACTGAGTGACTTCTCACATAAGCATTAATAATCAATATCGTGTGCTACTAAGCAACCACACGTATTACTGTACTTTTACTACCGAGTAGTTCAACAGTATCAACAGTAAAACTTTCGCCGTTATTTTCATAAAAATATTTTTGTCGTTTTCTCAATCCGATAATAATTCTGTTGTGGGGTCCACCAATGATTGTGCCGTCGTACGAATATTTCCTGACCAATCGAATATTATATAACAACTTGCGTACTTTGCAAAATTTATAAATATTACCCACAACTATAACATTATATCAAATTTATTCCATAATATTCAAAAATGATATTTATAGAAAAAAAAAATTTATTCATAAAAGTTGGGGTCTTACAGTATATGGCATGGAATATCTTCTCTCAGCGTTGACCCAAAACAACCCCTATTACACAGTCGCTCGCATCGCACATTAATTCAAAGGGCATAGTCAAATCCGGTGCGACGATCCTTGGGGTTGACGTCAACTTCTTTGTTAGCTGCTCAAATGTTGTTTTACACTCCTCATCAAATCTGAACAATGCATCCTTCTCTAAAAGACTGCACAATGGTTTTACAATTTTAGAGAAATCCTTTATAAATCTTTTGTAGAACCTGGCATGTCCAAGAAAACTGCAGATTCCCTTTACTGAATTTGGCGGTGGAAGATTCTCGATCGTGTCCAACTTTGCCTTATCAACCTCTAAACCTTTTGCAGAAACCTTGTGCCCAAGAATTATCCCTTCTTCAACCATAAAGTGGCACTTCTCCCAGTTGTGTACCAAATTAGTTTCCACACACCGCTTTAAAACTATGACCAAATTCTTCAGACACTTATCAAAAGTGTTTCCATAAACTGAAAAGTCATCCATGGAAACTTCAACGTTCTTCTCTACCATGTCCGAGAAAATAGCCATCATGCATCGTTGGAATGTAGCTGGTGCATTACATAACCCAAAGGACATACTTCTAAATGCAAAGGTGTCGTATGTGCATGTAAAGGTGGTCTTCTTTTGATCCTTGGGAGCTATGACAATTTGGTTGTGCCCTAAGTATCCATCCAATAGGCAATAATATTAATGTCCAGCTAGTCGGTCCAACATCTGATCAATGAAGGGTAGCGAAAAGTGATCCTTACGGGTTGCCTTATTTAGTTTTCTGTAATCCATGCACACCCTCCATTCAGTCACTGTCCTTGTCGAAATCAGCTCATTATCTTCATTCTCAACCATTGTAATTCCACCTTTTTGGCACACATTGTACTGGACTGACCCATGCACTATCTGAAATTGGGTAAATAATTCCTGCATCCAATCACTTTAATATTTCTTTTTTCACCACTTCTTTCATGATTGGATTTAATCTTCTCTGTTGCTCCATTATTGGCTTTGCATCCTCTTCCATAAGAATTTTGTGCATGCAAAAGGATGGGTTGATCCCTTTTATATCGACAATGGTCCAGCCTATTGCAGACTTGTATTCTCTCAAAATCCTCAGCAATTTACTTTCCTGCAATTTGTTAAGTGCAGATGCAATAATAACAGGTAAAGTATTTGAATCACCCAAAAAAGCATATCTGAGGTGTTTAGGAAGTGGGTTGAGCTCAAGAGTGGGTGGCTCCTCAAGTGAAGATTTCATCCGAGCTGAAGCTTTTTCCTCCATGTATAATGGCTCGAATGGAATTTTGAATCTACTAAGTCTATGCAAAGCATCCAACATGTGTAAATAATCCACAAACTCTGGATCATCTAAATCCTCATCCCCCGGTAGTGTAGTTTCCAATGGATCACTGACCAAACTTTTTACCATATCATCATTCACTATCCGGTCGATGACATCCACCCGGAAACACTCCTCTTCATCCGTAGGGAACGTCATGGCTTTAAATACATTGAATGTAACTTCTTGATCTTGGACCCTCATGGTTAATTCTCCTTTTTATACATCAATGAGAGTCCTACCCATAGCCAAAAATGGTCTCCCTAAGATGATTGGGATGTTCTTGTCTTCCTCATAATCCAGAATTATGAAATCAGCTGGAAATATGAATATTTCCACCTTAACCTAAATATCCTCCACAATGCCTCTCGGATATATTATCGATCTATCTGCTAACTACAATGATATGTTCGTAGGCTTTGGAGCTGGTAAACCCAATTTAGTATAAATGAATAATAGCGTGAGGTTTACACTTACCCCCAAATCGCACAAACACTTTTTGAAGGCCATGTTATCGATCGTGCAAGGTATTGTAAAACTCCACGGATCCTTCAACTTTGGATGTAACTTTTGCTGTAAAATTACGCTGCATTCCTCCGTTAATGCCACAATTTCATAATCTTCTAACTTTTTCTTCGTAGACAAAATACCCTTCATAAATTTGGCATAACTCGGCATTTGCTCTAGTGCTTCAGCGAACAGAATATTAATTTGAATTTTCTTGAAAAATTCCAAAAAATTAGCAAATTGCTTGTCTAATTTCTGTTTTGAACCCTCTGCTGAAACGGTGGTGGAGGATACACAACTGGCTTGTCATCTGACTTTGTCTGTTCAACTTGATTTCCTCGCCCTGTTTCTCTTTAACCACTTTGTTTTCATTTTCCTTGACATCCTTTTTAGCTGAATTTTCTGCAATTTTCCCATCAAGATGCTTTCCGCTCCTTAAAGTGATTGCTTGACACTGTTCTTGATTTCCCTTCGGATTTTTTTCTGTGTCACTAGGTAGAGTCCCTTGCGGTCTATTATTCAATGCTAAAGCCAACTGTCCCATCTGATTTTCTAATTTTTTTAATGGCCACTGCTTGTGATTTCATTGCCGCCTCGTTTCCTGATATGTATTTCAACAAAAGCTCTTCTAAGTCTGTTTTCTTTTCTTGATGTGGAGCTACTTGTTGATGCTGATTTTGGAATCCCGGGGGATAAGAAGGTCGTGGAGCCTGCTGATTTTGATTGTTACTCCATGAAAAGTTGGGATGGTTCCAATTCCCCGGGTTGTAGGCATTTTGATACATATTTTGATGAATCCTATTGTAGCTGCCCACAAACTGAACCGATGTTGGGTTGATGGCACACTGTTCTGTAGGATGTTCTCCTGGACATAACTCACAAACATATGCCACCTGATGTTGTTGTGCACTGGTTAGAGCATCCATTTTCTTCGACAGGGCTAAAATTTGTGCCGCCAACGATGTTACTCCATGTACCTCTAATACCCCAACTACCTTAGGTTGTGTCATTCTCGCTGTAGGCCACTGGTAGTTATTCGATGCCATTGTTTCAATCAACTCATATGCCTCCTCATAGCTCTTGGCCATAAATGCTCCACCCGAAGCTGAATCTATACTAGTCCTGAGATTCCCACTCAACCCGTTGTAGAATGTATTCATCTGCAGCCATTTAGGTAGTCCATAATGAGGACACTTTCTGAGTAGTTCCTCGTACTGTTCCCATGCCTCATATAAGGACTCCCAATGTTGCTGCTCAAACATGGTGATCTCATTTCTCATCATTGTTGTTTTGGCTGGTAGAAAGAATTTAGCCAGGAACTTATTAGCAAGGTCATCCTAAGTAGTTATCGATCCCGGTGGTTGCGAATGTAACCAACTCTTCGCCTTGTCCCTTAGAGTAAATGGGAACAAGCGAAGTCTGACTGCATCATCTGACACCCCATTGTATTTAAAGGTGCCACATATCTCCAAAAATCTGACCAGGTGTTCATTCGGATAATCATTAGCTAGTCCCCCAAACTGAACTAAGTTATGAATCATCTAAATAGTCTCAGGCTTAATCTCAATAGTATTTGCAGCAATCGCTGGCCTGGTGATACTTGACTGAAGCTCAGTCACCTTAGGAGTAGCAAAATCCCTTAGCGCTTTTTGATCTTTTGCAGCCATTATTTCTTCTTTCTCAGAATTCTCAAAGTTTTCCCTTGTGTCTTTAATCCACTTACTTAGCCTTTGAAACCGTTTCTCGATATCGTCCTCAAAAGGAAACAATTCTGGCTTCTTAGACCGAGTTTGCATAAACTAACTCCAAGAACCTGAAACAAGAAAGAATCAAAATAAAAGAAAAAATGTTTAAGAAAAACTAAACTAATTAAATTGATATTTCAAAATATTAAAATCTATACTAAATTCCCCGGCAACGGCGCCAAAACCTTGTTGGGTGTAAATTGTAATTACGCTCACACGCAAGTGCACGTGGTCAACAAGTAATAGAGTGATAAGTTAAGTATCGTTCCCACAGAGACTTGGTATGAAATTAATCCTCACAATTACCAGCTTTATATTAATCCAAATTTTATTAAACTATCCAATTCAATGATTATAACTATTAAAAACTAAAAAGATTAAAAATACCAAGCAATCAACTAATTTAAAAATTGTAATTCTGAGCAAATATTAGAGAATTAGGCTTACAACTTCACTTTAAGTATCACTCCAATTATTACACCCTATTTCAGTTCAATTCATTATCCCAATTTATTAATCAAGAACACTCAAGTAGAACTAGCCACCTCTCGATGGACAAATACCATATTAACTTAAATCCACAAATTAGATAGAATTAAGCTAAACACCTTAATCAACTAAGTCACTATATCTCTATGCGAATTACAATCAAATAAGGTTTAAGTTCAAGTTCTCTATCCGATTACATGCGATGCTAGGCATATCTCTACCCTAACATTCATCAAGATTCCATTCAAACACAGAATTCAAGAACACATGCTATAGTGACTAAGTCTAAATTCATATATCATCTCTCGAATCCATACAAATCCACATAGAATTGGTGATCAAGCAATTCATAAATTAAAGCATAATTTACAATAGATAAATTGAATGATGGATTATTAAACTGAAATTCAAGGCTACATAATCATCGTTCAACCATCAAGATCTGTCATAAGCCGAACAAGTAAATTAGTTCATCACAAATGAAATAAAAACTGAAACCATCAAAGTAATCATCATCCTAATTACATAAATTGAAGTAAATAAGTAGAATGAATACAAAACCACCCTTCTCCTTAGCTTCAATATGCAATTTTCGTGACTTAAACCTTCAATCCTTCCTCCAATGCTTTCTCTCCAAATTAGGTCTTCAAAATTGATAATTGATTGTTAGATGATATCTCCCTTCTTGTTTCTTGTTAATATCCAGCCTAGGACACGTATTCTTACCATAACTTGACGCCCAATGCAATTCCAAACCATACCAACCTCTCCCCTTCATGCCTCTGCAGCATTACAACTGAAACAGGAGTCTTTGTCTTTCCCGTACCACCACCCTGGCGGGGGGTTTTCCTTCTTTAAGTGCCCGCCCCGGTGGGGGGTGCTTCTACTTTTAATTAAGTACCCACGCCCCGGCGGGGGTTTTGCCTTTATAATGTCCGCCCCGGCGGGGGTGCATTCTGCTGTAGTCTAGCTTCTGCTCATTTTCTTGCCCACTTTAGCCACGAAGCCACCTTTTTATGCCATACACGCTACGCCACCATACCTAAACATAAAATAACACAAAATAAGTAAAATGAAACACAAAAATAACGAATTAACACAGTTTAAGCTCGAATTAGAAGCCGATTCATAGGTATTAAACCCACTTATCATTAACCTCCGAAAATTTGAGAGGAAATCAGCCAAAAATAAAGCCAAGATAACATCTTAGCTTGCCAAGAACAGAATCAAGGAGCAGAAATCAGGAATTGAACCAAAAAGGTATAAACCCTAAATCTTACTAAATCATTAAGATTTCTGTTAATGATGTGATTTGTTGTTTAGGTATGTATTATAAGTTGTTATTTAGTGATCTATGATGCTACATCATGGATCCATAACATCTAAGTGCATGAAAATAAGATTTTAGAAACTGTCTAAGAACCCTAATTTTATGGCCTGACAACCTAATGTCAGAGGTCATAGATCTTTGTGTGTTAATTGTTAGGATGGCTAAGTGTATCATTCATGTTCTATGACATGAGGAGAGTACACTGGAAGTGAAATCAAGTCCATAGAAGTTATAGATCATGAGTTATTCATGGTCAAACATGGTTGACCAGTCACAGAATCTGGAAATCTGAGTAACCCAGAAACTGTCTGATAAGGTTTTCTAGGGCTTGAATCTTGTTGTTGTTAAGTAATTAGGCCATGTAAGTGTATAGGTTTTGTAGACTAACATATAGACTACACAACCATAACACTAGAACACTTAGATCATTAACAGGATCAAAGATAATAATGGTCAAATATGGGTTGACCAACTACCTGATGCCTGATGAAGATTTCTGAAAAACCCAAATTTCTCAAGAACAAGTTTCTGACACTACTTTGACCGGCCTAGATCTTTCAGTTGTGATGTTGTTAAGCTACAAAAGTGTATTACGTTTGTACCTTGACATACATACTACATAAATGTTACACTTTAACACTTAGAGTAAACCCAGAATCCAATATTATTAAGGTCCAAAGTAGGACCCTTGCACTGTTCTTATTTTTTGGGTAACCCAGAAAATGAAGAACAACTCTGACATGCTTTTTGATGGCTTATAACTTACTGTTGTGATGTAGTTTGGCCCTGAAACTTGTCTGTGCTTGTAGTATTACATCAATACTACATTACTAACACCCTTACATGCCCAGAAAACATCTTGAGCATAAAATTAAATGTGGTCAAACTAGGTACCCTGATAACTGAGTATGAATATTCTTGAGGGCTCAAGAACACCTATAGCTACAGTTTTGTCACTATAGACCCCTTTAGCGACAGATTTAATAAAAATGAATTATTTAAATTAAATAATTAGAATAAAATGGAAAATAAATATGAAAAATTCATAATTAATTTGTAAAAATTATTTTAAAGCATAAAAATTGATTTTAAATGATTTGAGATATATTTTATTAATATTTTAATTTATTTAAATAATAATGATATTTACTTTATTTAATGATTATATTAAATAAATTACATAAAAATGATTTTAATATTTTAAAAATCATTTAAAAATATAATAAAGTGTTAGAAAATATTTTAAGTTATGTTGAATGAATTTTAATATTTTGGGTTGAATTTCATTAATAATTTAATATTAATGATAATAAATTTATTTAATAATTATATTAAATAAATTATGGAAAATTAGTTTTAATTTTTAAAAATCATTTAAAAGGTTTTAAAATGTTTTAAGTTATAAAACATAACTTTTAATATTTTGTCATGAAATACATTAATATTTTAATATTAATGGCGCTTTATTTAAAATAGTTTTAAATATTTTAAAATCATTTAAAGGAGATATTAAGGTATTAAAAATACTTTGAGATATTATAAATAACTTATAATATTATGACATGTATTTTATTAATATTTGAAATTTATTAAATATTAATGATAATGTAATATTATGGTATTTAAAATAATATTAATGATTGAAAAATCATTATAAATGATAATAATTATTTAAAAATTATTATGAACTTTTGAAAAATATTGTGATCGATAAATAAATTATCTAAAATAATATTGAAGCATTTAAGTAGAGTCTTATGTGTTTTATTGACTGTTAAGATTATTTGGTAATGTGTTTAGGTTATTTTATAACTGTAATTAACAGCAGTATTTGTGATGATATTATTCTAATTGAGAGATTGATATTATCAATAATAGGTCTTTCAACTGAAGATAAAATAAATTGTGTAACAGTAGTCGACGGTACAGGCAAGTTTCTCGAACTATTCTTTTAACTAGTGGTTAATCATTGTTGATTACATCATGTCTATGATTTATTGATTCGCACGTTGTGCATGTTGTATATGTTCATCAGGTATGAAAGGATGATCACCTTCATTACCATTTGGTTTCGTTATAGTTGTTCATGTTCATTATTGGTCATTCATTTTTATTATCTCGGTCATTCAGTTATGTAAATTGATTCATGTTCTTTCACAATTATTATATTATTAAAAGTTGTCAACTTTTATTCTTTTCAATCATGATATATCTTTCTTTGAACTTAAACTTGCTGGGAAAACTTGTTGCTCACCCTTGATATATCATGATAAAACTTCGGAATAAGGCAAAGGCTAAGACAAGTCCCAGGATTGGGTTATGGTACGGTTAAACTTGTAATAGTATTAAAGGCAAATGACATTATAAGTCCTGTAGTATATGAATGTGTGTAATAAGTTAAAGTTATCGACCTTGGGGATTATGTTGTAAAGGTTATTGTATAAACAATTTATGTCTATATCTTCCGCAATAGTTATAGAATTGGTGTACCAGGTTCGTGGAAATTAGTACCCAGATTTAGGGACGCTACAGGGGGTGCTTCTGCAGCTCTGAATTCTTGCCTTTTGCATGCCATTCTTGCCATAACGCCGCCATTATACCACCATGCCACGTAATGCAATCTGAAACATAAAACAAACACAAAACAAGTAAAATAAAATGAAATAAACAGGATCAACAATTTGCTTAAGACCAAATCGAAAATTTATCTTAAGAGGTATAAAACCAACTCATCAAGTCGCATTGTGTGGTATGCAGAATCGTGGATTAAATGGCTTTTTACTTATATATATATATATATATATATATATATATATATATATATCTGACTTATATATATATATAAGCATTTATTCACTTTTGTGGGCTAGATTTGCCTAAATCTGGCCATTTCTCACTTTGAATGGTTCATGGTGACTAAACTGGAATTGGTGAAGCTGGAATGGTTTATATTTACTCAAATCTAGTTCTTTTTCTAGCTTTTATTTGCCTGTGGACTAGATTTCCCTAAATCTGGCTATTTCTCACTTTGACCGGTTCATTGTGACTAAACTAGAACCGTTGAAGCTAGAATGCTTAGATTTACTCAAATCTAGTATGTTTTCTAGCTTTTGCGCATATTGATTTGTTATGTGAGCCTAGGAATCATGTGATCATAGATTCAGCTTCTAAATCTAGATTCGGTTCCCATGATGGACATTTTCAGCTGCAGTCAGCTTGTAAATTATTTACGGTGTCTGAATTTTCTTAGATGGCTCTCATGCCCACAAGGAGTTCGGCGCTGCTATGTATCTTATTTTCTTGAAGATGCTTCGCATCTCAAAAATAAAAGCAATCAAGCCGAACATATAATAAAATGGAAGTATCAAAGGCCTCAATTACTATTGAGCACAAGGGTTTGAAAAACCTGTTTTACAAAACATCATTGCTATATCTTGTTAAAATTGAACTTTTATACAAAAGTCAAACCCTTTGTATATAGGTGCGAACAAGGCATAGAACTACTTCTAAATAACTGCACATAGACCTACACACACACATAAATAGATAAAAGTTTAATGAAAAGTGGTGGTAACCGTGTTATCACGAAAGTCAAGGGGTGCCTAACACCTTCCCTCCGCTTAATCAAGCCCCCGGACCCTAACGAATTTCAGTTTTGCAGACCAGTTAAACAGTGTCACATCAGTAGGTCTTTATGCAAACCTTTTCTCGGTTGAGTTGGTGCAACCATTTAAAAATAACCAACTGGCGACTCTTACAGTCAAATCATCGACATATACATGTCAAACCTTTTCAAACTTGTTTTTTCAAACAAATCTCACCTAACATGAAAACACCAAAAGATAAGAACAGAAAGGGACAAATAAAAATCCCAACGTCGACAGGTGGCGACTCTGCTGGGGACTCCAGTAAGAGGGCTTAAGCCGCTATTAAAAGCTTTTCAAAACTTTTATATACTTATGTGTGGATGTTGCATTTACATTTGAATGAATGTGTACTAATGCTTTATTTACTGCACTTAGTGCTTCACACCATATCTGCTTGTTATATTAGTCTTTCGAACATATCATCATTTCCATACGGTGAGACACGATGTATGTGAATATATGTTGTGTGGTCCCTCCACCAGGAGGCTATCACGTCGGTGTTTGATTACTGGATCGTTAGGAGACTAATTCCATGCGGCTCAGGAAAGGCACCACCCAGATTCGCTCTAGTTGAAAGATCGGATTAGCTTCCCATCGAGTAAATTGTGATGATCTAGGGACCTTCATGCCAAAAAGCCATGAGAGTAGCCTAAGATAGGTCAGCCTCTAATAAACCAAAAGCAGAGGGAAGTCTCTTTATACCTCCCCATTTCAATTACTTGTAATTTCATTTCCATGTCAATCTCAATAATGCAATATGTGAACATGCATATTAAAACATGTCATGTTATCCTGTCATTTAAATAGACAAACATGGCTACATCTGGCCAGCCTAATCCTACTCCTGTCTCTCGTGAGGAGTTCGAAGGATTAAGCAATCAAATCATAGAGTTGGATGTTCTGCTCAAAGAATTACACAAGTCAACTCATGGTCCATAAATACCCATCCACACAGAATCCTCTGCACATGGAGGAATCCAGGGTCCGGACAAATAAGTTCCAGTACCTGAGTCTTAGTCTGATAAGACCAAAAAAACCCCTAAAATCACCAATCTTAAAGAAGATCAAGACATCGGTGATATTCGGAAGAAAGTTCTACAAATGGAAGAGACCATTCGGTCCATCAAAGGGATTGGAACACAAGAAGTGTTTCATATTCAGACCTTTGCATCTTCCCCGGGATTCATTATCCAGAAAAATTCAAGACTCCCGATTTTGAAAAATATGATAGATTAGGAGATCCTTACACCCACTTAAAAGTGTTCATTGGAGAGCTCGGATCCTACACCCGAGAATGAAAAGCTCAGAATGAAACTATTTTAGAAAAGTCTGACTGGAGAAGCCAGAGCATGGTACACCAGATTGGATAACTCCAAAATTCACAGCTGAGAGGATTTATCCCATACTTTCCTCAGTCAATACAGCTTTCAAACTCAAATGGATCCAGATCGGTATCAAATTACCAAGGTCAAGAAATAAGTCAATGAGTCATTTAGAGAGTATGCCCAAAGATGGATGCGTCTGGCTGCTCAAGTTATCCCATCTATGATAGAGTCTAAAATGGTGATGACCTTCATAGATATTCAAGAAGCTCCATTTTATGAGAGGGTTCTAGCTGGAATAGGAAAGCCATTCTCAGAAATGATTAAGCATGGAGAAATGGCTGAAATGGGATTGAAATCAGGGAAGATTCAAGACCTTGCTTCTTTAAAAGTCATAGCTGAGCATATCCAATCTGGAATTATGGGAACAACCCCCGGAGGGTCCATAAGAAGAAAGAAGAGGATGTTTCCTTGATACTATAAGGACAAAAAGACAATCAAAACTTGCCTATTTGGAGGAGAAACTATTCCCTTTTTCAAGCACAGTCTTCAAACCCTCCCTTGCCAAAGAGTGGAAAAGTTAAATGCTCAAGAGTTTTCACACTCTTAGGGGATTTACTCAAAAACTTTCTCAAACTTCTGACATCTCAGAAGAAAATCACTCATCTCTTTCCACCAGTTAACCCTAGTGGAAAGGGTTTCAATACAAGCAAAAAGTGTGCTTACCATGCTGGAGCTCCAAGCCATGACACTCAGGATTGTTGGGCCCTTAAGCATAAGATCCAGGATTTAATTGATAGTGGTGAAATTGTGGTAACCAAGCCCGACCAACCACCTGTCCAAGACAACCCTCTCCCGCAACACAAGGAAGATGAGGTTAACATGATCAACAAGGGCAGTGGAGAGAGCTCCAAATACCTCAAATACGTTGGTGGTTCATCCCAAATCAGCAAGGATAATTCCGACATATGGTATTATTCAGAGTTCCAGTTCATGATGGAACGAGAGTTAAAATCTCTTGGTGAACAAGTCAATCAATTGGCAGAATTGGTGATTCATTAACACCAAGTCATATGTCAGTTGTTCAGTCAGGGGCATGCTAGCCTCCATTCTTTTATCACAAGTACTCTACCACTTACTCAAGAAAGTGAAACACTGGAGGAAAAGCTTGTTACAAAAGCAAAAGCTAAAGCCCGTCGGGACTTTTCCAACAAAAGGGAATTCACCTATTTAGGCCAACTGATGGAAAAAATATATCTAGATGATGATCAATGAGGGAAAAATCAAAGCATTAATACCTCTAGTCAATCCACACTCAAAAAGATTTGATTCTACTGGATTATGCTAATACCACTCCCACTCTCGCGGTCATAGCACTGAGGAATGCTGGGCACTCCGCCATCTTATTCAAAACATGATTGACAACAGTGACATGTAAATGGTAGATAATGATGATGTGTCATCTGAGAGTGGGGACACATTTCCTCCAGGATGGAAGAAAGTTATAGCAGTTATATCCTCTGAGGGAGATTTGGCTGCCACACCATTTACAATTCAACTAATTCAGCTCAAAGGCATTGAAAACCCTTTGAAAGTGGTTGCACTAAAGCCAATCATATTGCTATTTAGGCCACAGTATCCTATCATCAGCCTTAAGAAAGTCCCATGGAATTATGGAGAGGCTGAAGGATCAACGTCAAATACAACTACTGCAGTGTCTAAAGAAAATCCATTGTATCTCCCTCAACGAGTGATGAAGCCTATCATCAGATCTAAGGGAAAAGTGCCCAAGGAGAAGATTAAAGAATTCCTCCACAAAATGGGACACAATGAAGCCAAGGTGGTTCAAAGCTTGAAAGAAGCTCCATAATAGATCTCTATTCTGGATTTGGTTTTCTCTTCAGAAGATCACCGGGAGGTCTTACTGAAAGTATTAGAAGAAGCCCACTTGTCGAAGACTGTGGATGTTGAAAAATTCCATCATCTAGTAGATCACATCTTCAATAACAATGTGATATCCTTCACTGATGATGACATACCTCCCGAAGGGACGGGTTATTGCAAACCGTTGCACATAGAGGTTATGTCTTTCGGATATGTGGTTGGAGGAGTGCTGATAGATAGAGGATCATCCCTAAACATCTGCCCCTATGCCACATCAAAGAAAATGAACATCAATCTCAACAGGATTCGAAGCAGCCATATAATCATCAAAGCCTTTGATGGATCTCGGTGAAATGTTGTCGGAGAGATTGAATTACTCATGGAAATCGGTCCACATACATTCTACGTATCCTTCCAAGTGCTCAAAATCACTACAGGATATAATTTACTATTAGGAAGACCTTGGATTCATATGGCGGGAGCCGTCCCATCCACTCTTCATCAGCAGCTTAAGTATATCATCAACAATAATTTGGTCACTGTCAATGCCGAGCCAGAATGTCCTATTCAAAGTGATATACAACATATCAGTTTCAATGAAGAAGCTGAGCCTATCAGCTTTCAGGTCCTTGAGGTGAGCAACACTCACTATCATCCCATTGGGGCTCCACCTCTGAAACCCAGAGTTTCTACTGAGGTAATGTCGGCAAGTCAAGAGATGATATCCTTGGGTTTTTAACCCAGACAAGGATTAGGAAAGGAACACCAGGGAATTAAATGCCCAATTCAACTTCCCAGCCAGACAGGGACAACTGGTCTAGGCTACTCCTTTGGGTCCAATCACAGGAACCCGTACAATCATAAACCGGTTCCTTCATCTACAAGGTTGTTGCCTAACCTATAGGTGATAATCCTGTACAGCCTCTACTGAAGGTTCCTGTCCCTGTGGTAGCCATGTTGTTTCCTAAGCTGATACCGATTAAAGGAAAGGAAGTCTTGATTCCAGACGCAAAGGTGGAAAAAGGAATCAAAGGCATAAACAGGATATTAAGAGGCAGTTGTCGAAGATGTACTTCCTGGCACATACTGAGGGTATGAACAAGGATATCTTAGATGACGACTGTCCAGACATCATGGTCGTCATTCAAGAGAAGGAGGAAGAAAACAACCCTTTCATCACAGTTGTCCACTAGGACTTGACCCTTGGCAATTGGAACAGCACTCCTTGCATTTGCCGAAAAGGGTAAAAAGTGCATAAACTCCCTTTGCCCTATAGATAGCAATAACTGCTTACTTTTGTCGCATAGTATTAGCAGTTGTTTTTGTCATTTTATGCTAACACTTTGTATGATTAAACAGTTTTATATGTTAAGTGAAAAGCATTTTATTTCAGTACTCTAAAGTTAGATATACCTAAACTTGCTAATGAGGTGTCTATTCTTCACGAGGACTGCAACTTTGATTTAAAGTTGGACTCTGACTTGATGGAGATTGAACAAGAGGACTATGAGATACCTCAGGAGATCAAAGAGTGGGTCAAAGACAAACTCAAGCTAAATCTTGATCAAACCACCTCTTTTAACCTCAGAACCTCAGAAAACCCCAAACAAATCCAGATTGGTACGGACCTTACTCCAAGCCAAAGGAATGACATGGTTACTCTATTAACCCAATTCCAGGATATGTTTGTATGGTCTCATGAAGACATGGTAGGTTTTTTAACTGATCATCATTCATCGCCTTCGCATCAAAGAGGGATTCAAGCCAGTCAAACAGAAACTCAGGCGATTAAAACCTGAGTGGAGTCTGGAAGTCAAAGAAGAAATTGTGAAACAATTTCAAGCCGACATCATCATGGTATCAATATACCCTGAGTGGATATCCAACATAGTCCTCGTATCTAAATCTAGAGGGAATGTTCGAGTTTACGTGGATTACAGGGATCTGAACAAAGTTTGTCTCAAAGATAGCTTTCCCGTACCATTCATCCACATACTCATTGACAATATAGCTCAGTATGAAATGTACTAATTTGCTGACTGCTTTGATGGGTACCATCAAATCATGGTTGCTGAAGATGATCGTGAGAAAACTGCATTCATCACTCCTTGGGGAACCTTTTGCTACAAACGGTTGTCATTCGGCCTCATCAATGCTGGAGCTACCTATCAGCTAGCCATGATGGCTCTTTTCCATGATCTAATGCACAAAGAGATAGAAATCTATGTGGATGACATCATTGTTACGTCCCGAAGGGGGGAAGACCACCTAGATCATCTCAAAAAGCTCTTCAGCCAGTTGCGAAAGTACAACTTAAAGCTGAACCCAGCCAAATGCGCATTTGGCGTCAAATAAGACAAATTGTTAAGATTCCTAGTAAGCCACAAAGGCATTGAGCTAGATTCCACAAAAATCCAGGCCATCACGGAAATACCCATACCCCAAACAGAGAGGTAAATACGGGGATTTTTGGGAAGAATTATCTTCATCAGTTGATTCATCTCCCAACTCACAGTAGCCTGTGAGCCTATCTTTAAGTTGCTAAAGAAGAACTCCCCCAAGAAATGGAATGAAGAGTGTCAAAAAGCCTTCCTTCGCATCAAAGGCAGCTAATCAAAGCTCCTATTTTGGTACCCCCCAGGGATGGTGTTCCCCTATTTATGTACCTGTCAATTAATGACAATGCCATGGGCTGCATGTTGGGACAAAAAGATGATAGAGGCCAAGAAAGAGATATCTATTACCTCAGCAAAAGATTCAGCATCAGTGAACACAAGTACACTCTGATTGAGAAAACTTTTTGTGCTTTAGCATGGGCTTCCATGAGATTAAAACATTATCTCCATTGTCACACAACCCATCTCATATCCCGCATGGATCCCCTCAAGTATATATTCAGCAAACTGTTGGGTAAAATCTATTTATGCACAACACGCAAGTATACGTGGTCAACAAGTGATAAAGTGTAAGTAGAGTATCGTTCCCACGAGGAATTGTTTAATACAAATCACCAAGTACTAACCTATAACCAACTCAATCTTATTTAAATGAATGAATTTCAAATTATATAATTAAACTACTATTAAATTCCACTAGTTAAATTAAGATTACGGAGATTTAAGATCATCACTTCACTTATTGCTTCATTTAAGTTAACACACTTCTCATCAATTATTCTCTATCCTGAATTGTTAATCAAGAACACTAAAGCAGATAAAACCACCTCTTGATGCATAATACCCATACTCACTTAAATCCACAGATGATAGAATTAAGTAAGACACCCTAATTAACTAATCCACTATATCTCTGTGTGAATTACAATTAAAAAGAATTTAAAGCACAAGTTCTCTATAAGATTACATATGGCGTAAAGGCATATCTCTATCCTAAACATGAATAATGAATTCCATCTATGCAGAAATCACAAACACATGCTATCATGATCAGATCAAAACCTATACTTCATCTCTCGAGTTCATATAGATTATCACGGTAATTGATAGCCAATCAATTAAACAATTAAGTCCAAATCACAATAGACAATTCTAACGATAAAACATAATAATTGATAGCGAAGCATATTAAAATAAACTACACAATAAGATCCATTGTAATCTCAAACAAAGAATTAGTTCATTGAATTAAAACTACATCTTCCTCAAGCTCCTGCTCTTGATCTTCGATGGTCTCCAAGTTGCTTCAATCTCCCAATCTCATAAGAACTAAGGTTTTGCTCCTAATCTACTCTAATCTAATCTAATCTAATGGAATCCTCCAAAACTAGCCTCCCAATACAAGTTAAAATCATGTATTTATAGTTCTAATGGACACCCTAACAAGTTAGGCAACTAAGAATCCTATTCTAGCTCAAATTGGACAACATAACACCCAATTTAACTTTCCCCCTGCCGACCGGCGCGCCCCACGCCATTCCTAGGCCATTTTGGGCATGCCCCTCGCTACTGTAGCAGAAATTCTGATGGCCCGGCGCGCCCCACGCTACTCTGTTTCCTACTGCGATGTCCTCTAGTAAAATAGGCATAACGTTTGATCCGTTAGGAGTTACGGGGCCTGCCACCTATCAAATCAAAGATATCGACGAGATCTACAGCTTTTATTCTTTGAGATTTGACAGATTTGGGTCGGATAAAGGTCTAAATTGGGCTTGAAGTAGATGTTATGTCAATGGCAAGCATGACAACTCTTAGTTTTGATCTTTGTTGATAAAAAGGTCATAACTCTCTCATCCGAGCTCCGATTGGAATGATTCAAGATGTTCCAGAAAGCTAAGAAGTATATCTACAATAAAATCCAAGTTTCAAGCTAAGAACATGCATCCAACTTGGTGTTAATGGTCCTTCAATATTCCCTTCTTGCATTTGCTTGCGTATTTTAGTCCAAAAGATGTCCGAATTGCTTTTCCTTGCTTCTTCATGTCAATGTCGTGTCATAGCCTACAAAATAACATAAAATATATGAAATGAACATACAATGCATACAAAGTAACTACCAAACATTGTTTAAGCAACTAATTCAAGTAATAGATATCGGATAAGTAGGTTTAAAACTTAGATATCGGATAAGTAGGTTTAAAACTTACTTATCAAATACCCCCAAACTTAAACAGTTGCTTGTCCTCAAGCAAAAACACAAAACAACAATGCTATGCAATGAAACTATTCTACATGCCTATAAATCCAGCAGTAATGACAAAAATAAGTCTATTCAACCGTCCTTAGAGAAATCAAGTAAACATGATAATACATCATATCAAAATAAATCATTAACTTCCCAATCAATCATCAAATCTTAGACTGTTATCACTAATATAGTGCATGTGTGCTCCACAACAATGTTAATTGATATAAATCAAATTTAACACATAATAAGTCTCTTCGAAGGCATCATACAGTGTAAACTCAAGAAATTCAAAAACAAGCTAGATCCAACTAAAATCAAACAATTACCAATATCGAGGGTCAACAATGGATACTTATGCTTCATTTTTCATCTATGGGGGTTTTTGTGCTCTTATTTCCCGTTTTATTCATTTTTTTCCTTTTGGTTTATATAAACATAGCTATGCAATATCTTATTCCCTTAGGCTTTTCAATGTTATCTTAACGAGCTTTCGACCAATGACTCCCAGACCATTAAGACCTTAGGGCGCTAGGTGTAAAGACAATCCCCTCGGGCTTACTTACTAAAGTAACAAAGCCTACAAAACTAGACAAGTACGCCACGGTGTTTATTCATACTTTCTTTTTTTTTCTTTTTTTTTGTATAGCTTATATACCCCAAATATTCCCTCAAACTTAGGTTATTGCCTAACTTTAGTCATCACTACTTATTCTTGTCATTCTTTCATTCACATTAGCATTATCCTTTAGAGTCCCATTATGTATCAATTTAAACTTAATCAATCAACAAGTTATTTTTACTATGCTATCCTTATTATACCAGTTTCAAACAGAAAAAGACTCAATTCATAACAAGAAATTACATCAAAGCTCTAATAGTGAGTACTATACTTGTCTACCCAATTCCAATCTCATCATTAGCCAAAACAAACTGTAAATATCAAACAGCTAGACTCATGCAAGATGTACTAAATGCTATATAAACATAGTAAACTAACTACTAATTTTTTAATTTTTAAAATTTTTTTATTTCAAGAAATCGAATGCAAAAACTAAATGTAAATATATGAACTGCAATGTAAATAACTAACTATATGTAATACGACATTAAAATGCCCCCCCAAACATAAACTAGACAGTGTCCTCAATGGCTGAAATAGAAAAAAGTAAAGCAGAGGACTTCCCTGAAAATATAGCAATCCTCCTCCTTGTCCGCTAAGTTTGGAGAATAGGCTAGACACATGGAATAAATTGGGCACCACACTTGAATTTGACTTTAATAACCTTTTCATAATCTTTTTCCTATCCATTAAACCTCCAATACTTGCAATTAAGAGAGACAACATGGATTAGAATAGCACTTAGATTGGTAAGAGAACTTAATAAGCGAATTAATTCCTATCTACTAAATAAACTAGTAAAGTATATAAATATAAAAATTCCTGGGATGCCTCCCAGTTAGTGCTTGAATTACAGTCTTTCAGCCTGACTTTGTCTGGTCAAAGCTATCCAATTCCTCTTCGAAAATTGAGGAACCCTCCATCCATCAGAAATAATATAACTTTTGGTATGTTCCTATTTGTGATGGCTATCGAACTAAAGTCACCTAGCATGCTTTGTTTAAATATGTGCCCAATTGAGAATGTTGAATAACTAAGTGCTTTTCCGTCCGTTGAGCCTATGATTCGATTGGGGCTTTGGCAAGAATAACGGTCTCTTCTTCTATCTTCTCCTCCTCATCCCACCATGGCTTTATATTGTACTAGCTCTCATGTCATAAAGAGCCTTGCCGATGACATGACTACCAAGTGGGCATGGTTTTGCAAATCTAACTGGACCCTTGATCTTTGGCGGAGAAGGAACTTGGGGCACTAATAACATCGGCTCATCCTCGTTGGTACTCATACTTAGTTCTACACCGATCTTATTTTCATTATCCCCACTTGTCTCCTCTTTTTCAACATCTCGTGTCTCATCTAGTTGTAGATTTGGCTCGGGCACTTCATCAATCTCGGAATCCTCATCATAACACCAATTGTATTGAGGATAGTTGTTCAAGGCTTTGAGCATTTGATACATCTAGTTGTGTAGATTTTGAATTGATATCTCTTGATTATGAATTGACCGCTCTTGATTAATCCTCCTCTCCTCATTTGATGCTACAAACTTGGACAACAATTCCTCCAACCTTGAATTATCTGTCTCAGTTTTGGAATCCATGTATTGAAGACCACGGGTTGAAGTGGTGATGAGTTGTTCTATCTGGTGCTGAAAATTGTGGCTCGATATTTCTTGACTCATCATCCTCTCCTCTTGGTTTTCTATGAGCTTTGATAGTAATTCCTCCATATTTGACTTTTCTTCTTGTGGAAATGGAGGTTTACATGAAAATTTTGGTGTGTATGTTGGATTTGGAGCATAGTATTGGTCTTCATAAGTATAGCTCCATGACGAATCCAGGTGATACCCCCAAACTTGATGATAATGAGCATATGTATAATCGTTGAGGTATTCACCACCGTGTTATCTCGGCCCAAAACTAATGGTGCATTGATGACTCGGATGATTAATAGCACAATAATTGCAATTAACTGTTATCCTTCGATTACGTTGGGTTGCAACAACGTCCAACCTCCTCGAAAGTGTCTCAAGCTTCGCTGATAATGCAAAAATGCATTGAGACCATCAATCCCCGCTCCCCTTGGCTGAGTCATTCTCGTATACGGCCATTGATAATTAAATTCCGCCATGGTAACTGAAAAGAAAGAAAAATAGGAACAGAATTCAATAAAAAGGAAAACAAGTGTTTAAATTAAGACTAATTTGATTGAAGCTAATATTGGCAAAAATATATTAACTAATTCCCCGGCAACGGCGCTAAAAACTTGTTGGGTAAAATCTAATTATGAACAACACGCAAGTATACGTGGTCAACAAGTAATAAAGTGTAAGTAGAGTATCGTTCCCACGAGAAATTGTTTAATAAAAATTACCAAGTACTAACCCGTAACCAACTCAATCTTATTTAAACGAATGAATTTCAAATTATATAATTAAACTACTATTAAATTCCACTAGTTAAATTAAGATTACGGAGATTTAAGATCACAACTCCACTTATTGCTTCACTTAAGTTAACACACTTCTCATCAATTATTCTCTATCCTGAATTGTTAATCAAGAACACTAAAGTAGATAAAACCACCTCTCGATGTATAATACTCATACTCACTTAAATCCAAAGATGATAGAATTAGGCAAGACACCCTAATTAACTAATCCACTATATCTCTATGTGAATTACAATTAAAAAGGATTTAAAGCACAAGTTCTCTATTAGATTACATATGGCGTAAAGGCATATCTCTATCCTAAACACGAATCATGAATTCCATCTATGCAGAAATCACAAACACATGCTATCATGATCAGATATAAACCTATACTTCATCTCTCGATTTCATATAGATTATCACGGTAATTGATAGCCAATCAATTAAACAATTAAGTCCAAATCACAATAGACAATTCTCACGATAGAACATAATAATTGATAGCGAAGCATATTAAAATAAACTACACAATGAGATCCATTGTAATATCAAACAAAGAATTAGTTCATTGAATTAAAACTAAGAATCCACACTTGAATAAACATTAAGACAAAACTAAGAGTAGAGTAAAGAATAAATCTGTTGTCAGCAAATCTCCATTTTCCTCAAGCTCCTGCTCTTGATTTTCAATGGTCTCCAAGTTGCTTTAATCTCCCAATCTCATAAGAACTAGGGTTTTGCTCCTGATCTACTCTAATCTAATCTAATGGAATCCTCCAAAACTAGCCTCCCAATCCAAGTTAAAATCATGTATTTATAGTTCTAATGGACACCCTAGCAAGTTAGGCAACTAAGAATCCTATTCTAGCTCAAATTAGACAACATAACACCCAGTTTAACTCTCTCCCCGCCATCCGGCACGCCCCGCGCCATTCTTAGGCCATTTTTAGAGTGCCCCGCGCTACTGTAGTAGAAATTCTAATGGCCCGGCGCGCCCCGCGCTACTCTATTTCCTACTGCGATGTCCTTTAGTAAAACAGGTATACATTTTGTTCCGCTAGGAGTTATGGGGCCTGCCACCTATCAAATCAAAGATATTGACGAGATCTACAACTTTCATTCTTTGAGATTTAACAGATTCGGGCCGGATAAAGGTCGAAATTGGGCTTGAAGTAGATGCTATGTAAATGGCAAGCATGACAACTAAATTGAGTTTGGATATTTTCTAGATGACAATATTTGTATTAAAACTCACAGCATGTATTTTGTCGTATTTTACACGACTGTTGTATAATCAAGTTGTATTTAAATTTAGTACCATGTATCTGGCGACTCAAGATGGGTGATGTATACCTGTTTTGGGGACGTCACAGTTGGTATCAAAGCTTAGGGATATGATCCCTGGCTGAGATGTGAGATAAGAACTAGGAGCGGAGAGACGGGGAATTCCTTCGCTAGTATGACCTACCTAGGTTTATTTGGTATTTAATTGGTCGGTCAGAGTATAGGGATAATATGTGATATGTTAATTAACCCTTGTTTTGTGGCAGTATTTGAAAATGGCATCCAAGAATGTTGAGAACATCAATAGAGCACATGAGACCGTTGAGTCTCCACAGATCAACAATCAGGATAATGTGCATCAGGAAGGCGACAATCCTAATGCAAACAATAACACTGACCAAATGATGAACGATGGAATGTTCCGAGGCTTCATGCAATTCATGCAACATCAGGCGAGAGCGGTTCCTGTCCAAAATGCAGGTGAAAACACTGGAAACTCTCAGACGGTCACCGCCAAACAGTTCAAGGAACTGGGACCACCAAAGTTTTTTGGAGAGCCAAAATCACTTAAGGCGGAGACGTGGATAAAGCAGATCAACAAGATATTTGATGTCTTGGGTTGCTCCGAGGAGAAAAAGGTTCCCTTTGCCACTTTCATGTTATTCTTGAGGCGGAGGCGATTCTTGGTAGGAATCTGTAAAGCGTACTCAACCTACCGCACTGAAGATGTCTTGGGAGAAGTTCCAAGAACTTTTCAATGACAAGTACTTTCCCGAAAGTATTCGTCACATGAAAGAGGTAGAGTTCATTAAAATGGAACAAAACAACATGACCGTGTCATAGTACGAAGCCAAGTTTTCTGAGCTGTCCCGGTTTGCGTCCCATTTGGTTGATAATGAGGAGAGAATGACGCGAATGTTTCTAAGAGGTTTGAAACCAGAGATATGTTAATATCTTATCTCTCATAAACTGTGTTTGTATTCAGATGTTGTTAATAGGGCTCGATTATTGGGCCTTGATAATGAGTCAACCCAACCAAAAGAGGCGGTAAACAAAATGATAATACCAGTGATAGCAGTCATCGAAGCGGTGACAATAAGCGTGGAGGGAATCAACATGCCAGAAATGGTAACCACTTCGGTGGTAATCATGGCCAAAACAATAAGAATGGACATTTCAAGAAAAGAAGATTCAACAATGATGGAAAGACGTTAGCATCAGCACCTATCGTTAAGGAAGGAGAACGACCACCTATCATATGCTTCAAATGTGGAGGGGAGGGACACATCAGTCCAAACTGTGCGATGCCCTCCAAAGCATGTTACAATTGTGGAAGAGAAGGACACCTGGCCTGATTTTGTCATGCACTGAAGACAAGTCCAGCTGGGATGGAGGCATCAAAGGCCGTTCCAGACAAGACAAAATCGGTTGTTCAAGGGAGAGCTTTTGTCGTGACCTCCCAGAAAGTAAGGAACACGAACGAGGTCATCACGGGTAAGCTTATCATAAATTCTAGTGAAGTATATACCGTATTTGATACCGGTTCTACCCATTCTTTTATTTCTCCTACTTGCGCTCAATGTTTAAATTTGACTCCGAAGAAATTAGACTTTGACTTATCTGTTGAAACTCCATTGGGAGAAACCTTCATTACATCCACTGTTTATAAGTCTTGTTTGGTTCAAATCAGTACCCTCACATTACCTGTCGACCTTATTTCATTGAAAATACTTGCATTTGACGTAATTCTAGGGATTGATTGGTTAACTACTCATCATGCAAAAATTGATTGTTTTCGTAAGGTTGTTAGCTTTTATATTCCTAATCAACCTATTATGCGAATTCAAGAAACCAAACCACTAAAATCAATCAATGTCATCTCAAGCCATAAAGCTATTCGTTTATTGAAAAACAGATGTCAAGCTTTCTTAGCTCATGTCACGGATCTAAACAAAAATACGTCAGTTTTGAATGATATCTCTATTGTTAATGAATTTCCTAACATATTCCCTGAAGAACTTCTTGGCCTACCCCCAGAGCGTGAAATTGAATTTTATATCGACCTTGAACCTGGTACAAAACCTATTTCCAAAGCCCCATATCGAATGGCTCCTATTGAACTTCAAAAGTTAAAGACCCAATGCAGGAATTGTTAGACATTGGCTTTATTCGTCCCTAGTACTTCTCCTTGGGGTGCTCTGTTACTATTCGTGAAGAAGAAAGATGAGAGTATGCGACTTTGTATTGATTATCGGGAGTTGAATCATGTCACCATCAAAAATAGGTACCCATTGCCATGTATTGATGACTGTTTGACCAATTGCAAGACGCCAAATTCTTTTCAAAGATTGATCTTTGTTAGGATATCACCAATTGAAGATTAGAAACCGATGACATTCCAAAGACGGCTTTGAAACTCGATATGGGCATTATGAATTTCTAGTCATGTCTTTTGGATTGACTAATGCTCCTACTGCCTTCATGGATATGATGAACCGAGTATTCAAGGAATATTTGGATCACTTTGTGGTTGTCTTTATTGATGACATCCTTATTTATTCCAAAAGCCGTGAAGATCATGAGCAACACTTGAGGCTGATACTCCAAAAGCTTCGTGAATATAAGCTTTATGCCAAGTTGAAGAAATACGAGTTCTAGCTTGAGGAAGTAGCATTCCTTGGGCACGTGGTATCAAGTCATAGAATATCTGTTGACCCGACAAAGATTGAAGCCATTCAAAGCTGGGAGCACCCTAAATTAGTGACCGAAGTACGTAGCTTTCTCGGCTTAGCTGGTTATTATCGGAGATTCATAGAAGGGTTTTCTCAAATCGGTACTCCCTTAACTCAGCTGACTCGGAAAGATCCAAAATTCGGTTGGAACGAGGAATATGAGAAGAGTTTTCAAGAACTCAAAAGAAGACTCATTTCAGCACCTGTTCTGACAATACCATCTGAATCAGAGGGATTTGTCATCTACAGTGATGCTTCAGGCAAGGGGTTAGGATGTGTTCTCATGCAACATGGGAAAGTCATAGCCTATGCCTCTCGACAACTTAAAGAATATGAGAGGAATTATCCTACTCATGATCTAGAGTTGGTAGCTGTTGTCTTCGCACTTAAAGTTTGGAGGCATTACTTGTATGGGGAGAAAGTGGAGATCTTTACGGATCATAAAAGCCTCAAATATTTCTTCACTCAAAAGGAACTCAACATGCGACAACGACGTTGGCTTGAACTGTTAAAAGATTATGATCATACCATCCAATACCATCCTGGAAAAGAAAACGTGGTAGCTGACGCATTGAGTAGAAGATAATATGCGGGTACAAGTGCGATATTGTCAACGCAAAGGCCCATCTTGTATGACTTGCAAAGGATGGAGATAGAATTAAAGACTCAGGGGACCCATGTGATGATGGCGAATATCTGAGTAGAATCGACTTTAATCGATAAATTTAAAATTTGCTTTCAAGCTCTGAGACACTGGAGTGATGCATATGAGGAAGAAAGTACAAGAAAGGTGCTATCTTAGGAAGGAAGAATCAATGAAGAAGGAATACTTGAGTCAACTCCGGACTTTGTGTTCCTAACGACCACGATTTAAAGTATAAAATCATGATGGAGCGCACAACACACCATTTGCAATCCATCTCAGGAGTACCAAAATGTATCGTGATCTTACGTCATACATTTTGGTGGAGCAATATGAAGAGAGATAGCATTTGTTTATCTCAAGGTGTCTAACTTGTCAACGAGTCAAAGCGGAGCATCAAGTACCAAAAGGTCCATTGCAACCACTTGAAATTCCAGAATGGAAGTGGGAGCACATTACTATGGATTTCGTTACTGGTCTTCCCAAGGTTTCTCAAGGCATAAATGCAATTTGGGTCATTGTTGATAGATTGACCAAGTCTGATCATTTCTTACCAATAGGAGAAACTTATACACTTGAACGTCTTGCTCGTATGTACATAAACGAGATTGTAAGACTGCATGGTATGCCAGTATCCATAGTGTCTGATCGAGACCCAAGATTCACTTCACGATTTTGGGTTAGTTTGCAAAAAGCTATGGGCACAGATTTACGATTTAGTTCGGCTTATCATCCTCAGACGGATGGACAATCAGAGAGGACAATTCAAACTCTTGATGATTTATTAAGACTCTGTGTCCTTGACTTCAAGGGAAGTTGGGACAAGTTCTTACCATTGGTGGAGTGTTCCTACAACAACAGTTATCAAGCAAGTATTGGCATGGCTCCATTCGAGGCGTTGTATGGAAGAAAGTGTCGTTCTCCAGTATGCTGGGATGAGGTGGGTGAAGCAACGTTGTTGGGACCAGAGTTTGTACGTATAACTACGTATAAAAACCTCACAAGACTGACAAAAGAGTTATGCTGGTCTTCATCGAAAGGACGTGGAATTCGATATTGGAGATCATGTGTTGTTACGTGTTGCTCCATGGAAAGGAGTTACGAGATTTGGAAAGAGCGGAAAGCTCCAATCCTCGATTCATTGGCCCATTTTTAATCCTTGATCGAGTAGGGACTGTAGCCTATAGACTTGCTTTACCGCCAAGTATGTCTGGTGTTCATAATGTTTTTCATATATCCATGTTACGTAAATATGTGAAAGACCCGAACCATATTATTGAGTTAGAACTGGACAAAATAGCGGAAGATTTAACGTATGAAGAGGTTCCTGTTCAAATCTTGGATAAGAAGGAACATATTCTACGCTCCAAGGTTATACCTCAAGTCAAAGTGTTATGGAGGAACCACGATGTTGAGGAAATGACTTGGGAGTTAGAATCAAATGAAATCAAGGTATCCTTACCTCTTGACATACGGTCAAAAACCCTAATTTTGAGGTGAAATTTCATAAGGGGAGATTGTAAGACCCCAACTTTTATGAATAAAAATGAATTTTCTATAAATATCATTTTGAATATTATGGAATAAATTTGATATAATGTTATAGTTGTGGGTAATATTTATAAATTTTGCAAAATGCATGAAGTTGTTATATAATATTCGATTGGTCGGGGAATATTAAATGCGACGACACAATCATTAGTGGACCCCACAATGAATTATTGTCGGATTGAGAAAACGACAAAAATATTTTATAAAAAAAAACTAACGGCGGAAGTTTTAGTGTTGATCTTTGTTGAACTACTCGGTAGTAAAAGTACGATGTATGCGTGGTTGCATAATAACACACAGTATTGATTATTAATGCTTATGTGAGAAGTCACTTAGTTTGATTCAATTATTGTCGATATTTTATATGTTATTAAATCAATAATTGAGATGATGAAGTTGTTAATATTATTATTTACATTATTAACGATGTCTAGAAGTTACGCCAGGAGAGGTTTGGTCACCTAATTGCGGCGCCAATAAGGAGAAATCCTTATTGGAAAGCCCCTCTTTCTGAGGAGCGACACAGTGTCGATTAATAGTGTGAATAATAATAATGATGATGACGTTTTGTTTTATTTGTATTATTAACGTAATAAAACAAAAAAAAACTTTTTATATAAAACAGAATACTTTTATAAAATTATTCGTTTTATTAGGCTAATAGTAAAATCTTTTTATATAAAACAGGATACTTTTATAAAGTTATCTGTTTTATTAGACAATAATTAGAATATATTATACTTTATTATGCATAGTGTTTGCATAGTGCTTGCATAGTGTTTGCATAGTAAAATCTTTTTAAAAGTTATTCATTTTATTAGATTATAAATAGAATATATTATATTTTATTTAAAAGATTTTGCTTTAAATATGGACCATCCGATTAAAGTAAATCAATCTGGACCATTCATGGATTGGTTACTATTCATTCCATTCTTCTATAAATAGAAGCTCATTCCTTCATTATTTTTTACGAATTCACTGAAACTCTAGAGAGAAACTATAGAGAGAAAGAAGAAAAAAGTATTACCGCTACTTCACTACTCCATATCAAGTTTCTTTTACGGTAGTGGGTATTATTTCTTTTGTATTCATGAAGAGAACTTCTATTATTCCATCTTTATTATTCTGTTGAATAACCTTTATCTGCTGAGCTACCCTATACTTGGTGAAATTCTTACATATTCCATTACATATTATTACATTGGAATATCCTCATTTGCATTTTCTGCCGGACTGGTTCCGCTCTTTATTATTCTGTTGGAACATCCTGTTGGTGTGAATTTCACTTGATCCGGTTCGATCATTTAGTATTCATTGGAATAACTTTTATCTGTCTGAAATCGCATGCATGGTGATTTCTGTTGTATTCCATTCTTTATTATTACATTTGGAATATCACATCGGGTCGTATTACACGCTTTGACACAGTTCCGTTATTTATTATTCGATGGAATAACTTTTATCTATGCAAAAATACCGCATGCATGGTGATTTCTTTTGTTATTCCATTCTTTATTATACTCAGTTGGTTAAAGTTTTGACTTCTACACTCCATGAAATTAGTGGAATATTCTTGATATTTGCGCTTCATCCAGTATCTTTTCATGGAAATATTCTTCTGAGCATTCTTGAATTTTACTTTACAAAGAAGTATCATGTTGACAATTTGGACGTTATTAGTTCTGAATAAATTAATTCTTGAAGTTGTTTTATTGAATTCTTATATCATTGTCATCATCCTCATGTTTATATTATTTTTGAAAAGTCATATGTGGCTGTAGGTGCATAGATGGACTTGGTATGATTATGACCGAGGATTATTCGGTTGTAATCATGGCCGTAATGTTACAAATGATGTGGTAAAAGTCCTCATTGGCCCGAAGTGCATTGATGGATGATTGTTGGCATGATCATGATCATTGATGAATACACAAATATCCTTGGCCCGTAGTACATGGATAATTTGTGGTCGTGACCCTAATGAATATCCTTGGCCGTAGTGCAGGGATGATGTGGATTATTTATTAAGTTGAGTCTCAGCGATAAAAGTGATGAAAACCTTTTAAATCATAAAAGATAGTAGATTTTATTCTCTACTTGACTCTTTTCTTTGGATTGCATGTTCATTGCGATTAAACATGATATCTATTGTATTTTATCGGTTTAACACTATTGAGGACTAATGATAATTTATTACGCATTATCTTAGTCATAATATTTCTTCTTGGGCTAGTTGAGCTCACCTTTCTTTCACCGTTCTCTTGAGAAATGAGAGCGTGAGTCGGGACTAGTCGGGGAGCGGAGTGATTGTCCAGAGATGGTGTCTTAGTAGTCCTCACTATTACATTAAATAGTGTGATAATAAATGTAATGAGGACTAAATTGAGTATGGATATTGTCTAGATGACAATATTTGTATTAAAACTCACAACATGTATTTTGTCGTATTTTACATGACTGTTGTATAATCATGTTGTATTTGAATTTAGTACCATGTATTTGGCAACTCAAGATGGGTGATGTATACCTATTTTGGGGGAGTCACATATACTATGCGAGTAAAACCCTTACGGACGCATAATTGAACTACACAACCACCGAGAAGGAGTTACTTGCAGTGGTATATGCCTTTAACAAATTTTGGGCATATTTGATTGGGACAAAGGTGGTGGTTTACGCAGATCACTCGGAAATTTGCTATTTAATTTCAAAGAAGGATGCTAAGCCATGATTAATCAGATGGATCCTTATTTTTCAAGAATTCGATTTGGAAATAAAGGATAGAAAAGGGACAGAAAATCAAGTAGCAGATCATCTATTGAGGCTGGAAAATCCGGATAAAGATGGAGCGGATAAGTGTGTGATCAATGAATCATTTCCGGATGAAAAACTATTTGGAGTCAATTTAGAGTTTCCGTGGTATGCATATTTCGCTAATTATTTAGTGAGAAACATCCTTCCCCCTGATCTGACACGACATCAAAAAAAGAAATTCCTATATGACGTCAAGTGGTACATATGGGATGAGCCATACTTATTCAAATAGTGTGCAGACAAGATGATTCGAAGGTGTGTGCCATATAGTGAAGTGAAGAATATTCTACATAAATGTCATTCATCTTCATATGGAGGACATTATGGTAGTGAGCGGACAGCGGCCAAGGTATTACAAGCAGGATTTTACTGGCCTACAGTGTTCAAGGATGCCCACTAGTTTATAAAAACTTGCGACAGATGCCAAAGGGTGGGCAACATCTCAAAAAGGAATGAAATGCCACTACACACTATCATGGAAGTGGAAATTTTTGTGGTATGGGGAATGGATTTTATGGGACCATTTCCTCTATCTTTTAATAACCTATACATCTTGCTAGCTATTGATTATGTGTCAAAATGGGTTAAAGCCGTAGCACTCCCCACAAATGATGCCAAGGTGGTTCTAAAGTTCTTACATAAGAATATTTTTACAAGATTTGGCACGCCAAGAGCAATTATAAGTGATGAAGGTAGTCACTTCTGCAACAGATCATTTACAGCTCTTTTGGTAAAATATTGGGTTAATCATCGAGTGGCTACAATATATCACCCCCAAACAAGTGGTCAAGCTGAGGTTTCGAACAGAGAGGTGAAAAAGATTTTAGAGAAAGTAGTAAACCCAAGTAGAAAAGATTGGTCTCTAAAATTGGACGACGCACTATGAGCTTACAGGACATCATACAAAACATCGATTGGGATGTCTCCATACTAGTTAGTCTACAAGAAAACGTGTCACCTACCAGTTAAATTATAGCATAAAGCATATTGGGCTATCCAGAAACGTAATTTTGACTAAACAGCTGCATGAGAGAAAAAGATTGCTCAAATTGAACAAACTCAATGAGTTTCAACTACAACCATACGAGAACTCGAATTTGTACAAGGAAAAGGTTAAGAAGTGGCATGACCAAAAGATCACAAATAGAAAGTTAGAACCGGGACAATCAGTGTTATTGTTCAATTCACGATTGTGATTATTTCCAGGAAACCTAAAATTTAGATGGTCGGGGCCATTTACAATCAAGAGGGTTTTCCCAAATGGCATCGTTGAATTATACAATAGGAACCCATTGGAGACATTTAAAGTCAACGGTCATCAGTTGATGCATTACTGGGGTGGCGACATCAACAATGAAGTCACCACAATCACACTTGCCGACGCGCCATGAACAGGGAGTAGTCAGGCTGAAAGACATAAAATCAAGCGCTAATTGAGAAGCAACCCAATTTTACTTTTTTTTTTAGTATTTTTAGGCATGCTAATTAATTCTTAGTTCAGAGTATAAGTTTAGTTTAAAGTAAGTTATTTCGGTTTATTAAGTAGTTAGTGAGTCATGATAACTAGTAAATTCAACCTTCAATGTTCAATGTTCATGTTGTTATCTTAAATTTATCATTTTATGGTGTTTCAAGTACTCGGGAAGTTCATGGATATGTGTTGGATGCAAAGAATAAGCAAAGAACCCATCTGCAGAATACCCCCTGCTAGGGTGGACAAATTGTACAGGATACCACCCGTCGGGGCGGGCATCTATAGCTTATTACCCCCCGTCGGGGCTGGGGTACGGGAACATGAAGAGTTCAAAGTCGGCAATTATAACAGTTTAGCCCATCTTCTCCAGTCACTTCTCTCATAACCGACTCCTATAACCCCATTACCCACAATTAAGCCACACGAATTACCACTAATCCATAATAATACCTACACTACCTCCTCTCTATAAATCCAAGCCCTAATTACACCACATTTTCATCCCATTCCATACAATTTCAATCATAATAGAGCTTGGATTCTTCTAGATAGGGTTTCAACAAGGAGGGGAAGTACTTCAATTGGCCTCATCCACTACATCAATATAACCATTGAAGAAGAAATCAGTGTAATCAACGACGGTAAATTTCTATGCTAATCATTATTCTCAGTTATTCAACATAGTTGGGTTACAGTGGTCAAATTTAGGGGTCTTGTGAGTTGTGCACACGATGTGCTCGACGAATTGTTTAAGTAAAGTTTGGGGGAAGTTTGGCTTGAGTTCATCCCTTTGATTTCCATGGCACCAAAATCAGCATCAAAGAGACAGAGGCAAGAGCTGAGGGTCCACACCACCGACTCGGGCCTTTGACAGGAGAAAATTCATGAGTGCCAACGCCGCCGATCGCTATGACTATCTATTGACTAAGGCACTAACTCCAGAGCGAGGCTTGGCACCCGACAACGTAGATGGCCAAATAAATAGAGAAATTTATGAAAAAGGATAGGATAAGCTCACTGACAAGTCAGAGCCAGCGATCGTCAATATGGTGAAGGAATTTTATGCCAATGCGGAGGATAAGGCTTCATTCATAGCATTCGTGAGGGGCAACCAATTACCTTTCAGTGCTGATGCTATTAACGAGTATTACCACCTATGAGTTCATGTGGAATGCCAGTATGCCTATTTGCGTGACCACGATCCCGACTACGAGGTGATTTTAACAGAAATAAGAAAGTCAGACACCACTTGGGTCAAGGGACGAAAAGGGAGCATAATCTTCCACAGCAAGGACCTAAGCCGTTATGGAAACATATGGTATGCATTAATGTGCGCCAAGCTATTCCCGTCCACACATACGACAGAGGTGACAAAGGAGAAGATACTTCTTTTGTATGAAATCGTGCAAGACTTTCTCATCGATGTGGGTGCCATCATAAATTTCTCTATACAAAGATGCCTACGAGGGCCATTTTTTGGTGGCCTGCCACACCCATCCCTCATATGTGGGTTGTGCAGGAAGGATAAAGTTAGGTGGTCTAGTGATGAGACTACATATATGTCACTTCAGACTTTGGACACAAGGATGATCGCACGGTACACAGTGTGGCCCGGGGGCGAGTCGCACCCAAGAGGAGTCAGGTTCATATTTCCACCAACCTCTTAGGATGAGGCTGATGTTGAGGAAACCTCTGACGACGACGAGTTCCAGGCGGACGAGATCATAAAAGAGCAGGAAACTAAGGAGATGCAGCAAACTGGCAGATATATGTTTAGTTCTCAATTTTGCAGCCTCTAGAGACAAGTTGATGGGCATAACAAAGAAGACAACAGACAAATAAGGAGACTCGCGGCCAGGCAGGACAACATGTTCGAGGCCATGAATATGTCCTTCGCCTCCTTGAATGTGACCCTCCAAAGTTTCAATCCAAATTCTCAGTTTCCATATCAGCAGCCTGCCCCAATGCCAAAGTTTCTACCTTCCAATTCAGACAATGAAGAGACACAACCACCACCACCTCAAGGTTAGACGATTACAGGGAAGTCCTTGTACACTTAGTGCTTTATCTTTACAATGAGGACATTCTAATTGTTAAGTTTGGGGGAGTTATTTAGTTTAATTTTTTTATGTTGCATGTTTAATTTCGTTAGTTTTACATATGTTAGTTTCATGTTTTGTTTTAGATTCATTATATGTTCGCATTCATGTAGTGTAATAGTTGCATATTAGAGTAGTATTGTAAATAGTCTTTAGTGGTTTTTAATTCTGTTATGTTTATTCCATATATAAAAAAAATTATTTAGTAAGTATTGTGTTGTTTTGTATGAATTCAGCTGTTAGATAGTATAATTTATTTTGGCCACTGATGAGACTAGGTGTGATACACCGAAAACTCGGGTTTGATACCAAGTGTAATAAACCCAAATTCGGTATTAAACACCACGAATCTGGTATATTAATTCTATAACTATTACGGAAGATATAAATATAAATTGTTTATACATTAAAGTTTACACACTATCCCCAAGGTCGAGAACCTTCACTTAATGCCTGAATCAATATCATATTTGACATACAATATTATTATCATACATTACTGTTTCAAACTTTATCTGTTCTATCAAACAATGCTGGATCTGTCTTTTACTTTTCTTGTATCCGGCGTATTCATCCTAATCTGCAATGTTTATCATGATATAGCAAGGGTGAGCAACAAGTTTACCCAGCAAGTTTAAGTTTAATTAAGGATATGTCATGATTGAAAGAATTAAATAACAAGCTGGCTAACATTCATCAATATATACATTGTGAAATAGCATGAACAAATTTTCATAGCTGAATGAATAATGAACATGAATAAACCAACTGAACCAAATGGTAATGAAGGTGATCAGCCTTTCATACCTGATGAATACATGCAATATAGACAAAGTGCGATTCAACAATTCATTGACATGGTAATCAACAATGATTAACCACAAGCATACTGGAAAGAAACAACTCGAGGTCGAGTTAGAGAACTTGTCTGTATAATTGATTACTGTTACGAAACATTTCTCAGCTTTGCCTGAATACCTAATATAGATAATATAGATCTATAAATTAGAATAATATCATCACAGTATAATACTATTATATATATTTACAAAACAACCTCAACACATAACGCATAACCCTATCAGTCTATAAACTACCTAAGACTCGGTATCAAGTTAAACTATTTCAGTCTGAGTTGAGTCCGGTACAATTTTGACATCCCGACGGCCTAGTCAGATAATTATCCAGCCTAATATCCATAAGACTCTGTCTAAACGCAACACAATTATGTTAGATAAATTATTAATCAGTCAAAATAATTTTTAAAGGCTCATAATAATTTTCAAGTAATTATTATCATTTATTTTGATTTTCAATCATAAATATCATATTTATATGAATTAAATACCACTTAATTCCATTATCATTAATATTTATTTAATATTAAATATTAATAAAATTCTTAACATAATATTATAGTATATTTATAATATCTCAAAGTATTTTTTAATACCTTATTATTACCTTTAAATGATTTTAAAGTAATTAAAACCTATATTAAATAATTGCCATTAATATTAAATATTAATGTATTTCATGACAAAATATCAAAAGTTATATTTTATAACTTAAAATATTTTTATATTCCTTAAATCATTTTATATGATTTTTAAATCATTAATTCTATTTTTCCACAATTTATTTAATACATTTATTAAATAAATTAATTATCATTAATATAAATTTATTAATGAAATTCATCACAAAATATTAAAAGTCATTAAAAATAACTTCAAATATTTTCTTATACCATAATATAATTTTAAATGATTTTTTAAGTATTAAAATCATTTTTAATTAATTTATTTAATATTATAATTAAATACATTAAATACCATCAATATTCTAAAAATATTAAATATTAATGAAATATATTCAAAATTATGAAAACCCATTTTTAGGCTTTAAAATAATTTTTAGGAATTTATTATGAATTTTTAATAATTTAAAACTATTTTTTTCTATTTATTAAATAAAATAATTAATTTTAGAAAATAAAGTGTCACTAAAGGGCCCTATAGCGACATAACCATTGTTATAGGTGTTCTTGAGCATGTCAGAACCTTCAAAGGCAGTCACAAGGGTGCTAAGTTTGACTACTCACAAATCATAGATCTTAAGGTTTCTGGGCAACTTTATGCGTTATACATGTAGTATTTATGTAATACTACAACCTTAAACAAATTTCATGTCCATACAACATCAGATCAACGAGTTAAAAGCCTCACAAATTCATGTCAGAGTTGTTCTTCATTTCTAGGTTATCCAGAAATGAAGAACAGTTCGAGTGGGCTACTTTGAAGCTTCATAATTTGAATTCTAAGTGTACTTAATATGTTTTAATGATTCATACTTGTAGTATAGATGTCAAAGAACAACTATACAACATTAGTTCAATCAAATAACAACACCAACTCAAGATTTGAGCCGGTCAAAGTACTGGTCAGGAGCTGTTCTTGAGAAATCTGGGTTTTCTAGATTTCTTCATGAGGCAGTCGGTCAACTCAAGTTTGACCTTGATTATCTTGGATCCTATACTTGATCTGGGTATTCTAATGATTTGTATGTGTAGTCTTCATGTCAAACTACAAGTTCCAAACAATAACATGACCTAAACACTTAACAATAACAAGATTTAAAGCCTGCAAAACGTTGTCAAAGGCTTCCTGGGTTTCTGGGTTGCCCAGAAATTCAGTTTCCATGGTCAATTAACTGACTTTGACCACTTATAACTTAAGATCTAGAAACGATCTGACCCTGATTCAAGTTCCAGATCATAGTCCACATGGCATAAAAAAGATCTAAAACCTTAAACACACCTAATCATTAACACTGAGATATCTATGAGCCCTGACATTAGGCTGTCAGAACACAATTTAGGGTTCATAGATCAGTTTTGAAAACTTGATTTTCGTGCCTCTAGATGTTATGGATCTAGGATATAACAACCCAGATCACTAAATAGCACCCCTAAACACAACTTAAAACAACAAATCATAACATTAACATCAATCTTGAAGATCTAGCAAGTTTAGGGTTTTATACCTTTTAAAGCCTAATCTTTGAATCTGATCCTTGATGTTTGTTCTTGGCAAGCTAAAAGATGATCATGGCTTATCTTTTGGATCACTCTCTCTACATTTTTGGATTTTAGAGAGAGAATGACTTTGGCAAGAATGAGAGATAAAGTAAGTATTTTACTTAACTTAAAATCTTATATTTTGATTCAATGTAGCTAGGTGGCATAAAATGGCTGAGATTTGTATATATAGAGCACATGGGATATTTTAGAGTTGGTAAACAACTCACATCTTGGGAAGATCTACACTCCATCCAATTAAAAAATGCAAAAAGGGTACTTTAGTCATTTTACTTACCAATTGAATGGTTTAAATGCCATTTGCTACAACCCTTAGGGTTTAACCATTAGGGTTTACAAATTTAAATTTTTAGCATTTTCTAATTAGATTTAAAAATAGAAAATTAAGATTTCTAAATTATTATTAGGGTTTCCTAATTATCTTAAGATTTCCTAATCATATTAGGGCTTTCTAATTAGGATTAATGTTTCCTAATTAAAATTGCTAATTTAGCAATTAGGTTCCATAATTGTACATTTGGATTTCAAGCTGAACAATTAGGGTTTTCTAAATAATTAATTAGGGCTATCCTCACTTAAACTATTATACTTATCTTTTAAGCTCCTAATTTAGGGTTTTTAAATTCTGAATTAGGGTTTTGGATTCCCAGAAATGAAATTAGGGTTTCCAGAGCCGATATTAGGGTTTCTAGCTAATCGTTAGCGTTTTCTAACTGAACGTCGATGTTCTTAATATAATATTAGGGTTTGTCACGGATATAATTTATTTGGTCAACCCTTGACCCTTAACCACGTACTGTACACATATATGATCATACATACATAACATATACACTTAACACTGTAAGCCTTCACCAAAAAATTTTAAATTCACAAAATTCCTTCCCAAAAATATCAAATTCATACACTTATTTTCTGTCTAGGTCTATTATTTAACCTTAATTCAATCTTTTAAGATTTTATCAAATTGACCAAATTCTTAGGTTGTCACATTCACCCCTTCTTCAAAGAATTTCATCCCCGAAATTCAACTTACACCTTATACCTTTCATACTCATTACCACATGCTACCCACAACATTACTCACATGATTTAAAATTTTGAAATCGTGCTGAGGCGTCATATAGACCATGAGCTTTCATTTTCGAAAAGGTTATATAGAAATTCATCCGCTAACCGTCATGTCTTACGGACATAGAGGGTAATTAGCCCGGTATGACCTGTACTGATCAAGTACTGCTGGTCGGAACCATTTTTCCTGTTCCTCTTATCCGCCTTGGGCGCACAGAAATTTTCTTACCCCAGTTATTATCGGAATCCGCACCAAAACAATTTGGTTCGAGAAAATTTTCAAAGAACGCTTAGAGTTTTATAAACGTTGGTCTAGCTGAATCAAATAACATAGACTCATACCAATAATTCAATTCAATCGAAATATTTAGGTATAGCTAAACCCCATTGGCAATTTAATTTTTTTTTAAAAAAATAGTTTGAAAAATAACGTCATGTTACCGTACTGTATTTAACAGCCTGTTTGAGGATATCGTCATCGAGTGACTTTGTCATAACACATCATACAATAGTGGGACAATGATTTTTCAATCCAATTAAACACTAAGTATTCCTGTATTTACAACTCCATCATTTTTTATCATGTGTACCAGGTTACATGATACATTAATGATTAATAAAATAAATATTGATATTTCAAATCATTGTCGTCTAGCCAAAACAAATAGCATAGACTATACTTTAAACCGTTCAAAAATCATTGCAAATCAGTCTTATCATCTCAATAGGTAATGATGTGTTAGTGTCCCGAAGTCCACACATACACAATCATCACTTGAAGTTGAAAACAAAAATTCATTTTTTTAAAAGCACATAGTGCGTATTTAGCTTGATGTAAAATTTTTTGAAGTCTAGCATAACTAGCAGATTTAGAAAACCTATGTCTCCACTACTGATCCATTGCTTAATCAGTCTATCTAATCCTATTATCCTCAATACTCCATTCACACATAGCTATTCCTAGTTCGTCAACCTTACCACACTTATGAGTTCAGGAACTTTCCACAATTATATGAGTTTAAGAACTTGTCCTAGTTAGACCTTTGGCGTCCATTCACTAAGGGGTTCAAAAACATTTTATATAATCATGAGTCACGAACTTACCATAAATATGAGTTTTAAGAACTCACACCTAACCTTATATTCTCTACCTATCCTCTACTTATCTGTTATATACATGCGTAAAGAATTATCTTCTCAACACGCATATAACAAATAGCACAACTGTAACGCCCCCAAATTCGGACCTCCACTTGGTCACTCGAATTCTGTTCGTCACGTGCTCAAAATAATAACATAATAACTAAAATAACACATTCACAACGGAAAATCTAATTTTGAATAATATACAATGATTTATTATAATTATTCCCCAAGTCTCATGACCCTCTGATTACTTAATAGATTACATAATAGTATCGAATAAAGACCTATTACATAATCCTACTTAAGTTTAAACATAGTCTTAATACAACATAATAATCTTAAACATAAAAGGAACAAGCTAGTCGGTAGCCTTGCCCTTGCCCTTGTCTATTCTAGAGATACCTCCCTGTTCCTCCTTAACTGAAAGGTTTTAAATAAGCAAGGATGAGCATAAATTGCCCAACAAGTAATATACAACAAGGGTGTAGGATATAATATCACAAGGTTTGAAATATTGAAGTGCCATTTTTAGGATAGTTCAAAGTGTCAGAATAACATCATGGATATGGAATATCAATAATTCTTGGAATAAGAACGACAATTCAATATAAATCAACAGATATATATATATATATATATATATATATATATATATATATATATATATGAATTCAACGACTAACAATGTATCCAACTGGATAAACAATTTATACTGAGTAGTCACTAAGGACTATTAAACCTCCACTAGAGCTACCAATATTAAACTGATAACCCAAAAAAAAATATCAAGTACTATAGATGATCAGTCTATAATACTTTACGTTATGCATAACACCACAATAATATTCAATCATGTGTTGGGATTTCCAATTACATACACTCCCCTTACCAAAAGGGTTGTCCAACTCAATTTTCAAGATTTTCGCACCAATCAATTGGTTTAGACAACTTTTATAAACATGCATATAGTCTAGCCGAATCAAATGTCATTGACTCTTTCACAATATTTAAGAACAATACCAAGTTCAACATTAATATAACTTTCACGAGGGTTTAAACATACTAGCTCATTTGGACGAGAAAGTAATATAATTTGTATTCAAAGAGATAAGCTTACGGTATTCGTCGAATAAAGAATGCAAAGATACTTGTACAATAAGAGTAGGGTTCGGATACTTGCCTTAGGCGTAGTTTATCCACTTTAAGAAATCAACACTTTCGAATACTATTTATAACATATTATATGTTCAAGATGTTCATTAGCTAACACAGTCTTTAAACAAGCTTGACACGATTCAAGTATGCACATATGGTACAGAAATCAGATTATCAATTCATCATGAATCAAATACTTAGTTACTTCATAAGCAAATCAAGAATGCATAAATTTAAGACCTGTTTACTCATGGACTTTCCATTACAAGGCAACACCAACTTATCATCTAAGCATCACATATATATATATACATCAATAGGTTTTAAACCACCTCTAGCATTTTAAGTACCATACAAGTTGACTGCTAAAGTTCAGATTTCAAAAGCCCGACCAATCTTGACTTGATTTGGCCTTGATTCTTGCCCATAGCTAAACTTTAGGGCCGTGGCAGACTGACGCCTGGCCCCTCGACCCACCAAAACTCAGCTATTGCCTTGTGGTCTCTGTCCGGCTTGAACACACAATCATACATAATATATTTTGACATGTTAAAGGCCTTCTCATGCTCCTTAAGTCAATCTAAGTTCCTTCTTTCACAATAGAATTCTAAGTTGAATTATTTCAACCATTTAAGGCCATTCGAGATCATGAACTCACAAGCATGCCTAATATGAAATATGAAATTGGAGTATATAGTTGGAATGAAATTAGAACTTTAAAAATGAACTTGACATGTAGGTATGACATGTATGTGTACTGACTTTGTAAGCATGTTATTATAACTTAGAAATGCATGAATAAACCTTTATATTATGTTTATGTGATTAGTAAGTAAGCATGAACATGTTGGGCTAATTTATAAACTTTATAAAAGAAAATACGACTTGTGAAGTGAATGTTAACACGCTACCTTGAAGGTTAGAATTTGACACTTGTGATCATGTTTGATGTCACTACTAGACTCACTCATGTAGTATAAATATATACATACCATGCATGTGTGTCATATTTCAAATAAAGCATGAACGAAGCGTATTTTCAACTAAAGTTTCGCGTATGTGTTATGAATACGCATTATACGCGAAAATTTAGTTGAAAATAACATGCTTATTCATAAGTCTGAAGAACATTGTCATACCTGAATGTCAAGTGCATTTTTAAAAAACTTCTAATTTCATTCAACTATATACTTCATGAATACTAATCTATTAACACATGCTCACATCAAGTCAATATCTTTGGTATATGCCCTTACACATGCTTGTAAGCTAGTACATGTCATAATGAGTGACTACCATTGATCAGAATTTGCAAACAGAACATCCAACTAAGAACGGCGTGCAGGTAGCATTGTAGCTGCTTCCTTGTTAATCCGGCGTGTAAGCTGCGTAAATTACTGATTGACGAGGAGCAGATAAACCTCGACAAACTTGTTATTGAACCCAAACACAGAAATTACACACGAATTCATTCCTAAACACTCATATATCAATTACAACATGCTTATATGATCATATAACATCTATATAATCCATACCCATCCTCATTAACATCTATTTTCACATAATCAAGAATTTGAATTTCCATACATGCTAACTCTGTTTAACAGAACTAAAAATAGAAAGCCAGGAATGGGATTATACCTCTGCAAATGTGAAAGGAACTTGCTCCAATGCTTAAGCTCTAAGAATGCTTGTATGCTATCAACTCTCACTTAGCAAATATCAGACAACTCAAGCAACACCAACTGATAAAACATGTCTGCTATTTATAGAAAAATTCTTACACAAACATAACAATTTTCCATTGAATCAAACCCATGGAATTTAGGATTGCAAGAAGGTTATGGAGGAGTTGTTAGATGGTGGTTAAAACCCATCATAATAACCACTCCCTACCATAATCATCAGCTAAAAAGTTTACGTAATATAGCTTTAAGTTACTGTTCATTGTACTTGGTGACACTTATTATGGGACAAGAGAGAAAATCCCAGCATTCTTGATATCTAGGCTTGGTTTGTTTTACTTAATTTCCCACAATGAAATCTTAATGTACAATTGTTACCATATTAGAAATTTTAGGGATAAATTATACACTCGCATCATATAGTCCATGTACATTAAATATATGCAATAAGATAATGCAGTCAGATATTATTGTCCGAGTAGTTCCATAATTATTTTTACCACTCATATAACCATATTTTAAATGTTTACTCACATTCATATTGTTACATACACATTTCATGATATATTTAGACCATATAGTTTCAATATGTTTAATTATCTTGCTTCTTACAATATAGTTTCATACAACTTAATATATAGTCACATAAATGCCATAATACACTATATAGTATAGTTGTATTATTTCTCCTATGTACATAACTGTCATATAATATTATTATATTACTAACTTACTTATTTTTGTCAAGTAAATAATTTATTCACTTCCTTAATTAATTAACCTCAACATTAATTAATTCAATCATCATGTATTTATGGATTTCTATAATCATTATTTATCTATATAATATATTGAAATAATATTAATCACACATTATTAGTTAATTACTAAGAATTCAATATTCTACCACAACCATTATCAATTAATTAATATAACAATTAACAATTAATATTGGTTATTTGCGCACTTTATTTCATAGTTTATTAATGTCACACACATCATAGAATTGTTCAATTTAATTTTCAAAGTAGAAAAAATAAATTTTCTCAATCGATAGTTAGGCAATGCAATTCTTGATTTATATCTTCTTTGAGACGCCTTGCCTGCGTGCCCTAACATTGCCAAGACTGGTTTAGCTTAAGCCAGTGTCAACCCCTATCGTCATACTCGTCTTACACGACATGAATTAATGTCCACAAGAGTGTTACTACGAGTCTACGAGTGTATTGATTTCTTATATGAAATTACACGATCAACACGATTAATCTTCTTAAGTCTCATTTTAATTTGCTTAACAGATTTCATCGTTTCACATTATGCCACACAAGGCATTTCACCATCCTCATTGTCACTTCACACATCTTAATACGCATTGATCTAATGCGAATCAATTGAATTAACTAACTCATAAAATAATAACACTTTTATTCATAGAGATTTTATTTCCATTAATATATTCATTTAATAATACGTGGAAATTCTCGGGTATTAAAGCAACACAGACATTTCAATGATTATCAATATCAGAAACTATGTGCTTGTCAAACCAAACTCAACCACAAATCAATATAGGAAGCTAAGTGGATAATTCTCCGCCCATACAAAGAATTGTTCAGCTTAACCACTATATCAACCAGGGAGCTAAGAGGTTCTAAAACCAAGTATAAATTCCCCTCCCATACAAAGAATCATACAACTCAGCTACTTACATGAGTTCTCAATTGAAATCCCACCTAATCCTAGATCCCTTCTCAATACGAATTTTGTTTAATCCGTATTCATAATCCTTTCCTGAATTTGCCTCGTACCAATCCATAGTACAACTAATACACAACAATTTTGCTGTAAACTTTTCAATCATTTGATTTATCCTTCTCCCTGCTATGTCTTTATCAGATCACGGGGTGATCACATCGTATATACTACGATTCCTTTCTATGCTATGATCATTTTGTTTTACGATCTTCTATCCTTGTACTTTTAGTCTTTTAGACTCTATCTATTCATCACTACTATTCACCTTTATTATTAGAGTTAAGAAACTCCGTATCTTTTATAACTTATCAAGATTTGTCTTTGAATCTTACTGACTTACTAACTCAATTTAAGTTAGTTCTTATCCTATTATTGCGGTTATTGGCCTAAGGTAAACCTACCTAAGGTTCATAACCTACAGCTCTGATACCAACTATAATACACCGAAAACTCGGCTTTGATACCAAGTGTAATAACCCCAAATCCGGTATCAAACACCACGAATCTGGTATATTAATTCTATAACTATTGCGGAAGACATAAACATAAATTATTTATACATTAAACTTTACACACTATCCCCAAGGTCGAGAACCTTCACTTAATTCCTGAATCAATATCCTATCTGACATACAATGTTATTATCATACATTACTTTTTCAAACTTTATTTGTTTTATCAACCAATGTTGGATCTTTCTTTGACTTTTCTTGTATCCGAAGTATTCGTCCTAATCTACAATGTTTATCATGATATAGCAAGGGTGAACAATAAGTTTGTCCAACAAGTTAAGTTTAATTAAGGATATATCATGATTGAAAGAATTGAATAACAAGCTGGCTAACATTCATCAATATATACATTGTGAAATAGCATGTATAAATTTTCATAGCTGAATGAATAATGAACATGAATAAACTAACTGAACCAAATGGTAATGAAAGTGATCAGCCTTTCATACCTGATGAATACATGAAATATGCATAAAGTGCGATTCAACAATTCATTGAAATGGTAATCAACAATGATTAACCAAAAGCATACTGGAAAGAAACAACTCGACGTCGAGTTACAGAAGTTGCTTGTATCATTGATTACCGTTATGAAACATTTCTTAGCTTTGTCTGAATACCTAATATAGATAATACCGATCTCCAAATTAGAATAATATCATCACAGTATAATACTATTATATATATTTACAAAACAACCTCAACACATAACACATAACCCTATCAGTCCAAAAACTACCTAAGAATCGGTATCAAGTCAAACTATTTGATTACGAGGTTGAGTGCAGGTACAATTTAGACATCCGTTGACTAGTCAATATAACAATCCAAAATTTTATTATTTGTAATTTAAAATATTTATTAAATTAAATAAATATTTTATTGATATGGTTGTTGTTAATAAATATTTGTGAATTAAATTTATTAAATAATATTACGATTTAATTTAATTCGATAGTTAGAGATGGAATGCTATATTTTAATTTAATAATTAAAATGGTATGTGAATTTATTAAGTAAAATTATAATGAGATTATAATTTTATGATATTTATTTAAGTGGAAAATTTATTGAAAATTTAGTATGTGTAATTAGTTTATTTATCTAATGTTGGATATGGAGATCCAAATAAATAATATGAGATTATAAACTATAGTGTAAAGATTTATTAAAATAAATTAAATGAATTTACCCAAACAAGGCTTAAAATATTAAGTCTTTATTTTAAAGAGTTTTTTCCAAACAAAGCCTTATGGCTTTTGAATTTTGAATTTTTATTATAAAAAATAAAATTAATTAAAATAATAAATAAAATATACTATAACTGATGTACGTTAAGGTTGTAACCGTTGTTTTTTTTAATATGCGTATTATGGCCATATCAGTTTTATTATTATGCATAATAGTTGGCTTTTACGTGAAAAAGAAATTGGGTTACTGATATTAAGAGGAAGAGAGATTAGAGAGAGTGAGAGAAAGTCTGTGATTCCAAAACAATTATCAGTGGTTAGCAAGGATTTTTAAGCAAAAGATAGTATATTTTCATAACCTTAATATTATATATATATATATATATGTATGTATCATATATTCCTATTCTCTGTGAATTCAATCTTCTTGAATTGTTTTATACAACTGATTTCTTGTGATTGTATGTAGTTGTGATTTTTGAGTTGGTATTTAGACAAGAATTAGTATGCTAATTACGTTTAAAAAGGAAGAAAAGTATTTATAGTGCATGTTTATACATATAGCTTGTTAAAGTACTAAATTTGGTGGTTAATTTGTAAGCTAATCTATAAATTGGGCCTTGAATATGTTAACTCGGTAAGAAACGAAGAGAACGTAGTTTGAATGAGTCAAATTGGTATAAAGTTATGATCATAATGTGATTTTTTGTGAAGGATGTCAAAAATGGAGTTTTTGTATAAAAACATGGAATTTAAGGATTTAAATTAGTTGAAGTTGTTGTTTAATTATTCTAAGTTTGTGAATATGTGAGGAATCATGTTTGTGTTAGTCCTATACCAATTGCATATGTTAAATTTACTGTTTTGTGGGTGAAATTGGTGTTAGTTGGGCTAAACAGAGCATTGTTAAAAGTCGGCATAGTTTACATACATGCACCAATAGCAATTACTACTTTGATGTCAAGGCAGAAAGCAGTCTTGTATTACTTCTAACAGTAAGATGCACCGATCCCAAAGCCTATATATGGGCGTAGTTGCGCCATACTACGATTAGAGACAAGGAGGTGCATTTTTTCCGCAGACTTTGAACACCTAATGTAACTTATTCTAATGGTATGTTAAGGTGACAAACATGTAATGAAGATGTCAAAACAGAATCGTACTGTGTCATTAGTAATTTCAACGTTGTAAAAATTTAGCAAGTTAGGAAAGTTATATGCTATGATTTCTGAAATGTATATGGTAAAGTAAGACTTGTACTAAAATAACAAGTTTAACTAGAAGAGAGTGTTATTTTGGAAAGTGGATGTTAGGATATCTAATAGATATTGTGATTCTGATACTATGTGTAGGTGAATGTGAGTTATAAATTTATAGTTTAAGCACGAGGCAAGTTCCTTACTCTAAATTTTTATTGAGCAAGATCTTGGTTTCTAAATTTTATTTGAGCAAGCTATAACCCTAACTTTATTCGAACAAGTTTTGAATTCTAATCATTATTGATTTATTCTAACTTGTTTATAGTAAGCAAGTTTCTTTAGTTCCACTCTTGTATAGTGAATACATTTTCTTGAATTCCAATTCCTAATATTGAACTGTCTTATTTCAACTACTTTGCACAAGTTAGTATCATGTTGAGCAAGTTTTGTTTTTAGCTTGCTATCAGTTAATACATGTTCAATAATTCCATTTCTTATTTAATAAGATTACAACCTTAGCTTAATATTGTTCCATCAAGGTTTATTGTTTTATTCAATGCTTATGCTTTTGGTTATTTCCAAGCATGCTTACGGTTCTCAAACATTTTACCTTAAACTGTTATTGATCACTCGTAGTGTTGTTAAGTCTTGTTGAATCAACTAATCCTTTAGTTGATGGTCGTGAAACCCTAAATTACCGTTGAAGCTTATCCAAACCAAACATTTTTTGGTGCGGACTTGTACTCTAATAACTGAAAAGAACAACCCTATATCATGGGATTATTTTAATGTTACGCAATGATGTTAAAATGTTTGCGCAATACATAGTACAAAGGGCTGATCACCTGGAGTAAGAGATGATGGTCCATATAGTCGTTTAGACTGTTAAAGGTTACAGTAAAAACCCCTGTTAACCTAGGACATAGATGATGATTATAGTCTTTTATACTGTTAAAGGTTAAAGTAGAAATACTTGATAACCTAGAGCGTAGTTCATGGTCTTGTGACCCTCAGTTACATTTTGTATTTATCATTGACAGAGTATTATTCAACTCTGATGAGCTTATTCATTAGCAATTATTATGCTATTGTGATTCGTTGCTATTCCGAGTGGGCATTTGTTTTGCTCACTCTTGCATAAATACAATTATTGCAGCTAAAGTTGAGAAGGTGGATGAACCTACCACTAGCAAGGGAAAAGGAAAAATGAACAAGTGATGAAGACTTGAAATTTATTTATTGTCATGATGATAGACTTTATAGTTAATGATGTGATGTAATTATTTTATTTATTTTCGCACTTGACTGATGTAAAGGTTAGATAACTTGGGATACTTTTTGATTAATGATGTAACCCTAATTATGGGAGGATTTATGGTTTAATTTTATTATATTTGGGTAGTTAGATATAAATGAATGGATAGTGAACACCAAATCTTATGGGAATGAAGTACCAGATTTGGGGGTGTCAGAGGTTGGTATCAAAACTTTAGGTTATGAACCTTTGGTGGGGAAAAGCCTTAGGAAGTAACCTTATAGAAGATTGAAAAGATAGTGGTGATGAACTCTTGTTGAGTTTTAAGGAAGAAGTTATAAAATACTTTATGTGATTATAACCTATGTGCTCGTGAGTGTCGAGTAGTAATGATTAGTAATTAAAACTTCAAATTTTGTTGTCAGGATGGCTAATTTAGGAAAATCCAGTCAGGCTAGGGAGGAACGACCCCAGATGCCTAGAGAGAAGGAGCCTTGAGATATTCAGGTGGTTTGGGAATAACTACTGCCACAGGGGTCATCTCTGTTGGTCACAGTGGTTGAGCAGTAAGGCTTACCTGATGAGGATCCCGTTGAGCTACCACAGTCGGATGGGGATGAGGAGGAGGAGGAAAAGCTTCCACTAAACTCGATCGCTGCTCGTATGTACGATGAAGTACATGGCCGTAATGTGGAACTATAGGATAGAGTTGAGGATTTGGAAGAGATAGTAGCTGAACAGCAGACCTCGATGGCGCGGAAGGATGACAAGATCTGAGATTTAGATGGACGCTTAAGTAATGTCGAATGGAAGCTGATTCACACTGAAGGAGAGAACAAGCAAATGGCAGAGGAGATCGCGGAGCTGAAGAATAAACTGAAAGAAGAGTCTACTAAGCGGGCAAGAGCCAAAGACGCGTACGAGGAAGCTTCTCAACGAGCCGGGGTATCAGAGAGAGAGGTACAAGTAAAGAAGATCAAGATGGAGGAGATGAATAGCATTTTAAACACCATGGTCAATCGAGCTCAAGATCGTGTAATGTATTATCCGATTAAATTTGAGATGCTACCATGGTACATGCTAGATCGTCGAACAATGTTTTGTATTATAGAAGAGGAGCGTTGTAAGGCTATGCAGCATTTTAATAGGTCGTCATAAGAAATGTAATTGTTGTGTGATTATGATGATGTTATCCTAAAACTTTTGTAGTTCAAGAAAGTAATGTAGATAGCAGGGATGCTATCATGGGTATGTTTGTTAAAGACGATGAATAAATAAAAGTTACTATTTATTCAAGATATTGTGTGCTATGTGGTAAATTTTGTGATGAGCAAGTTGAATATATAATACTTAAAAGATTGAATAGAATATAATGAGAATATTTTAACAAAAAATGCCTCCAAGACTTCAACCAAGATAAAGGACTCCTGAGGGATCTACCAATAACAATAATGTTGAGGCTAATCCAGTTCAACAATTAGTAACATTACTTATAGGAGCATTGTAGAATCAAGCTGTGATATTTAAGGATTTCAAGGCAGTTGGGCCACCAGAATTTAGTGGGTTCATGAATCCGATTGAGGCACAGACCTAGATCATGGAGATAGAGAAAATTTTTGATGTGGCTAGAGTAGGTGAGAACCAGAAAACTGCTTTTACAACATTTATGTTGAAAGCAGAGGCGAGTTATTTGTGGCAAGACAATAAAACTCGAGGAAGTCAAGGGGTGATAACTTGGGATAGGTTTAAGGAGATATTTTTCGAGACTTATTTCCCAGAGAGTTCGAAATATCAGATGGAGGTGCAGTTTTTAGAACTGAAGTAGGGATCAATGACGGTGGCGGAGTATGTCGCTAAATTTAATGAGTTGGTGAGGTTCGCATCTTATCAAGTCAACACAGATGAGCATAAGGCTAGGAAGTTTGAATAGGATGAAGCCACAGTTTATACAACAAAAGTTTCCATATTTCAACCAAGACATTTACTGATGATACTAGAAAAAATATTCTCGATGAGGGTGGAGGCGAGGCTGTAACAAAGTACAACCAAGAGCAGAGAAAGAAGAAGAATGAGGGTGAAGCTAAGAATAGTGGTGGTGGTAGTGGAAATGGTAATAATAATTTGAAGAGAAAATGGAATGGAAATGTAGGTGTTGGAAACCAGCAGGGTAACCAACAGAAGAAGAAGTTCAAAGCATGTGCTATATGCGGAAGGTTTCACATGGGTATGTGCTTAAGGGGGAAACGAGTATGCTATAACTATGGCCAGGAGGGTCACATTGCCTCAAATTGCAGTCAACCCAAGAAAGTTATTTGCTACACCTGTGGGTCAAAGGATCATTTTGCTCGCGAGTGTCCTAAGAAGAAATCTGGTGAGACAACCGGAAGCAAAGGAGGTAGCAGTGGAGGTACATTGACTATTGCAGGACCAACGTCTTCAAATAAGCCCACAGTCAGAACCTTCAACATGACAGTGCAAGATACGGTGGAATCAAAAGATGTCGTGTCAGGTATTATCCCAATCAATGATATAAATGCATATGTATTATATGATTCAGGTGCTACTTACTCGTTTATATATGATGAATTTGCTAAGAGGTTAGAATTACCTAGTGAAGAGTTGAATTTCCCTTTACAAATAGAAATTGCGAATAGGGAGGTAATTCCTGTTAGGTTCGTATACAAGAACTGTAGGGTGAATATTAAGGGGAATGTTATGACAGTAGATTTAATTTCGATAAAACTTGGAGAGTTTGATGTTATATTGGGAATGGATTGGCTATTCAATTATGGAGCAATAATTGTTTGCCAAAAGAAATGTATAAACCTTATAACTCCATCAAAGGTAGTTTTCTATGGTAGCAAATCGCCTAGACAAACGAGATGTCTGACGATTATGCAGGCCAAGAAGTTATTGAGTCAAGGCTCTGTAGGATACTTAGCTTACTTAGTCGATACTCAGAAAACGAAGGTTATGAAACTGCAGGATATACCAGTAGTTAGGGATTTTATGGACGTGTTTCTGGAAGATTTGCCAAGACTTCCGCTTGTGAGAGAGAGATCGAGTTAAGTGATCAACTTAAGCGCCGAGGAAGCGCCTCCAATATCGAAGGCCACATGCATGAATGGCTCAAGTGAGATGAAGGAACTATTGGTGCAATTACAAGAACTTCTAGACAAGAAATATATTAAGCCTAGTGTATCACCGTGGGGAGCGCCAATGTTATTCATGAAGAAGAAAGATGGGTCAATGCGTTTTTGCATTAATTATAGGGAATTAAACAAAGTCACTATTAAAATCAAGTATCCGTTGCCAAGAATAGATGACTTATTTGATCAATTGAAGGGTGCTAGATATTTCTCAAAAATAGATTTGAGAAGTGGGTATCACCAATTGAAAGTAAGGAAGGAGGATGTACCGAAGACGGCATTCCAAACTCGGTATGGACATTACAAATTTTTGGTGATGTCTTTTGGTTTGACAAACGCCCCTGCAACATTCATGGATTTGATGAACAAGGTGTTTAAGCCATTTCTAGATAAGTTTATTGTAGTATTTATTGATGATATCTGGTGTACTCTAAATCCCAAGAGTAACACGTAGAACACTTACGTCTGACGCTGGAGACGCTAAGAAAAGAAAAGTTGTACGCGGAATTCTCTAAATGTGAATTTTGGTTGGAACGCGTACAATTTCTTGGGCATGTAATTGACAAGGATGGGATTTCAATGGATCCATCAAAAGTTAAAGTAGTGATAAATTAGGAACAACCAAGAAATCCATCAGAAGTGAGAAGTTTTTTGGGATTGGCAGGTTATTATAGACGATTTATTCAGGATTTTTCCAGGATTGCCACTCCGTTGACAAATTTGACTAGAAAATCTATAAAATTTGTTCGGACGGAAAAATGTGAAGAGAGTTTTACGGAATTAAAGAAGAGGCTCAGTGTGGCACATGTGTTGTCATTACCAAATAATACAGGAAACTTTGTGGTGTATAGTGATGCTTCACACAAAGGATTGGGTTGTGTCCTTATGCAGAATGGCAAAGTCATTGCATATCCATCAAGCAAAATTGAAAGACTACGAGAAAAGGTATCTGACTCATGATTTAGAGTTGGCGACGGTGGTATTTGCTCTGAAGATATGGAGAAATTATCTCTATGGAGAGAAGTGTGAGATCTACACAGACCATAAGAGTATGAAGTAAATTTTCACACAAAAGGACCTGAACATGCGTCAAAGAAGATGGTTGGAATTGATAAAAGATTACGATTGTGAGATCTTTTATCATCCGGGAAAAGCCAATATGGTCGCAGATGCCTTGAGTAGGAAAGGCCGAGAAAAGTTGATGTTGTTAACCAACTAGGAGGAGCTCGTTTCAGCAATGGCAATGCTAGAGTTGGAAATCAAATTTCCAAAAGAATCTGATGAAAGATTGTACCAGATGGAAGCTTGTCCAACTTTGGTGGATAAGATAAAGAATGCTCAACTACAGGATGAAGAATGCAGAAAAATAAAGGAAAGTATGATTGAGGGTAATGAGGTGAAATACAAGGTTGATACTAAAGGAGTGCTAAGATTCGAGGGACGAATTTGGGTTCCAGCAGTACTGGATATTAAAGAAGAATTCTTGACAGAAGCTCATAGCTCAAGATGTATCAAGATTTGCGACGACATTTTTGGTGGTCAAATATAAAAAGAGACGTTACAGAATGCGTTGCAAAGTGCTTGACATGTCAGAGAGTGAAAGCCGAGCATCATAGACCAAGCAGATTACTTCAACCATTGGACATACCGGAATAGAAGTGGAAGCATATCATAATGGATTTTGTGGTAGGTCTTCCAACGACTTAGAAATGATACAATGCGATATGGGTCATAGTGGATAGACTAACGAAGTCATCACACTTTTTGCCAATAAGGATTAGATTTAATCTTGATCAGCTGGAAAAACTAAACATCAAGGAGATCGTGTCGAGACATGGAGTTCCAGTGTCAATAGTATCAAATAAAGATCCGAGATTCACATCAAATTTCTGGGAGAGACTATAAGAATGCATGGGAACGCAACTGAAGATGAGTTCAACATATCATCCGCAAACCGATGGGCAAAGCGAACGAACAATACAGACGTTAGAAGATAAGCTTAGAGCATGCATCATAGATTTTAAAGGAAATTGGGACGATCATCTACCATTGGCAAAATTCGCCGACAATAACAGTTACCACACAAGCATTGGCATGCCACCATATGAGGCATTATCTGACGAAATCACGCGAGAACTCCACATGTTGGGATGAAGTTGGTGAGCGTCAATTGTTAGGACCCGAATTAGTCTGATGAACCACTGAAGTTATCAAACTCATCAGAGCAAGACTGGTAGCTGCTCAAGATAGACAGAAGAAGTATGCTGATTAACATAAAAAAAATCGTGAATTTGACGTAGGAAATTTTGTTTTCTTGAAAGTTTCTCCTTGGAAGGGGATAATTTGTTTTGGTAAGAAAGGAAAGCTAAGCCCAAGGTTTATTGGACCTTTCGAGATACTATGAAGAGTGGGAGAAGTAGCTTACGAGGTAGTTTTACCTCCAGAATTAGAACATGTTCACAACGTTTTTCATTTTTGGTATTACGACTGTATAAACCCGATTACAAACATGTGATCGAGTATGAACCGTTACAGTTTAACAAGGATTTATCTTATTAAGAGGTTCCTATCTAGATAGTCGAAAGGAAAGAACAAGTGCTCAGGAATAAGATGATACCTTCTGTGAAGGTGATATGGAGAAATCACAATGTCGAAGAGGCTACGTGGGAACTCGAAACTGAAATGATGAATAATTACCCTGAGTTATTTGTTTAGTCAGTCTTCGATTCTGGGGACAGAATCCTTGTAAGGAGGGAAGAATGTGACGAATGAATTATTTGAGTTGTGATTCTGGGGACAGAATCCTTGTAAGGAGGAAATGATGTAACAATTGAAGATTTTCTTATTTGTAATTTAAAATATTTATTAAATTAAATAAATATTTTATTAATATGGTTGTTGTTAGTAAATATTTATGAATTAAATTTATTAGATAATATTCTAATTTAATTTAATTTGATAGTTAGAGATGGAATGCCCTGTTTTAATTTAATAATTAAAATGGTATGTGAATTTATTAAGTAAAATTATAATGAGATTATAATTTTATGATATTTATTTTAAGTGGAAAATTTATTTAAAATTTAGTATGTGTAATTAGTTTATTTATCTAATGTTGGATATGGAGATCCAAATAAATAATATGAGATTATAAACTATAGTGTAAAGATTTATTAAAATAAATGAAATGGATTTACCCAAACAAGGCTTAAAATATTAAGTCTTTATTTTAAAGAGTTTTTGCCAAACAAAGCCTTATGGCATTTGAATTTTGAATTTTTATTATAATAAATAAAATAAATTAACTAAATTAAAATAATAAATAAAATATACTATAACTGATGTACGTTAAGGTTGGAACCGTTATTTTTTTTAATATGTGTATTATGGCCCTATCAGTTTTATTCTTACGCATAATAGTTGGTTTTTACGTGAAAAAGAAATTGGGTTACTGATACTAAGAGGAAGAGAGATTAGATAGAGTTTGAGAGAAAGTCTGTGATTCCAAAATAATTATCAGTGGTTAGCAAGGATTTTCAAGCAAAAGAAAGTATATTTTCATAACCTTAATATTATATATATATATATATGTATCATGTATTCCTATTCTCTATGAATTCAATCTTCTTGAATTGTTATTATACAACAGATTTCTTGTGATTGTATGTAGTTATGATTTTTGAGTTGGTATTTAGATAAGAATTAGTATGCTAATTACGTTTAAAAAGGGAGAAAAGTATTTATAGTGCATGTTTATACATATAGCTTGTGAAAGTACCAAATTTGGTGATTAATTTGTAAGCTAATCTGTAAATTGAGCCTTGAATATGTTAATTCGGTAAGAAACGAAGAGAACGTAGTTTGAAAGAGTCAAATTGCTATAAAGTTGTGATCATAGTGTGAATTTTTGTGAAGGATGTCAAAAATGGAGTTTTTGTATAAAAACATGGAATTTAAGGATTTAAATTAGGTGAAATTGTTGTTTAATTGATCTAAGTTGGTGAATATGTGAGGAATCATGTTTGTGTTAGTCCTATACCAATTGAAAACGTTAAATTTACTATTTTGTGGGTGAAATTCGTGTTAGTTGGGCTAAATAGAGCACTATTAAAAGTCTGCGTAGTTTCTGTTTGTGCACCAACGCAGGTGTTCTGGTGTCAAGGCCAGAAACGGCGCAGCGCAGCCAATGTATGGCACAGCTATGCTATACCTTGATCAAAGACAGTGAGGTCTGTTACTTCTGCAGACTTTGAACACCTAATGTAACTTAGTCTAATGGTGTATTAAGGTGACAAACATGTAATGAAGAGGTCAAAACAAAATCGTACCGTGTTATTAGTAATTTCAACGTTGTAAAATTTAGAAAGTTCGGAAAGTTATATGCTATGATTTAAGACACATAATGAATAGTGAGTAAGTGTGGTGAAGTTAACACTTATAATTTTTGAAATATACATGGTAAAGTAAGACTTGTACTAAAATAACATGTTTAACTAGAAGTGAGTGTTATTTTGGAAAGTGGATGTTAGTATATCTAATAGAAATTGTGATTCTGATACTATGTGTAGGTGAACGTGAGTTATAAATTTATAGTTTACGCACAAGGCAAGTTCCTTAATATAAACTTTTATTGAGCAAGATCTTGGTTTCTAGATTTTATTTGAGCAAGCTATAACCCTAACTTTATTCGAACAAGTTTTGAATTTTAATCATTATTGATTTATTCTAACTTGTTTATAGTTAAGAAAGTTTCTTTAGTTCCACTCTTGTATAGTGAATACGTTTTCTTGAATTCCAATTCCTAATATTGAACTGACTTATTTCAATTACTTTGCACAAGTTAGTATCATGTTGAGCAAGTTTTGTTTTCAGCTTGCTATCAGTTAATACATGTTCAGTAAGTCCATTTCTTATTTAATAAGATTATAACCTTAGCTTAATATTATTCTAACAAGTTTTATTATTTTGTTCAATGCTTATGCTTTTGGTTATTTCCAATCATGCTTACGGTTCTTAAACATTTTACCTTAAACTGTTATTGATCACTCGTAATGTTGTTAAGTCTTGTTGATTCAACTAATCCCTCAGTTGATGGTCGTGAAATCCTAAATTACCATTGAAGCTTATCCAAACCAAAATTTCTTTGGTACAGACTTGTACTCTAATAACTGAGAAGAAAAACTCTATATCAGGGGATTATTTTAAAGTTACGCAATGGCATTAAAATATTTGCGCAATACATAGTACAAAGGGCTTATCACCTGGAGTACGAGATGATGGTCCATATAGTCGTTTAGACTGTTAAAGGTTACAACAAAAACACCTGTTAACCTAGGACATAGATGATGATTATAGTTCATGGTCTTGTGACCCTCAATTACATTTTGTATGTTGATATCAATTTTTTGATTATCAATGACAGAGTATTTTTCAACTCTAATGAGCTTATTCATTAGCAATTATTATGTTATTGTTATTCATTTCTATTCCAAGTGGGCATTTGTTTTGTTCACTCTTGCATAAATACAATTATTGCCGCCAAAGTTGAAAAGGTGGATGAATCTACCACTAGCAAGGGAAAAATGAAAATGAACAAGTGATGAAGACTTGAAATTTATTTATTGTCACGATGATAGACTTTATAGTTAATGATGTGATGTAATTATTTTATTTATTTTCGCACTTGATTGATGTAAAGGTTAGATAAATTGGGATACTTTTTGATTAAGGATGTAACCCTAATTATGGGAGGATTTATGGTTTAATTTTATTATATTTGGGTAGTTAAATATAAATGAATGGCTAGTGAACACCAAATCTTGTGGGAATAAAGTACCAGATTTGGGGGTGTCACAAGTCAGATAATTATCGAGCCTAATATCCATAAGACTCTGTCTAAATGCAACATAATTATGTTAGATAATTTATTAATTAGTCAATATAATTTTTAAAGGCTCATAATACTTTTTAAATAATTATTATCATTTATTATGATTTTTCAATCATAAATATCATATTTATATGAATTAAACACCACCTAAATCTACTATCATTAATATTTATTTAATATTAAATATTAATGAAATTCTTAACATAATATTATAGTATATTTATAATATCTCAAAGTATTTTTTAATACTTTATTATTACCTTTAAATGATTTTAAAGTAATTAAAACCATTATTAAATAATTTCCATTAACATTAAATATTAATGTATTGCATGACAAAATATCAAAAGTAATATTTTATAACTTCAAATATTTTTATATTCCTTAAATCATTTTTATATGATTTTTAAATCATTAATTCTATTTTTCATAATTTATTTAATGCATTTACTAAATAAATTAATTATCATTAATATTAATTTATTAATGAAATTCATCACAAAATATTAAAAGTCATTAAAAATAACTTAAAATATTTTCTTATACCATAATATAATTTTAAATGATTTTTCAAGCATTAAAACCATTTTTAAGTAATTTATTTAATATTATAATTAAATAAATTAAATACATTTAATATTCCAAAAATATTAAATATTAATTAAATATATTCAAAATTATTAAAAACCCATTTTTAGGCTTTAAAATAATTTTTAGGAATTTATTATGAATTTTTAATAATTAAAAACTATTTTTTTCTATTTATTAAATAAAATAATTAATTTTAGAAAATAAAGTGTCACTAAAGGGCCATATAGCGACAAAATCGTCGCTATAGGTGTTCTTGAGCATTTCAGAACCTTCAAAGGCAGTCACAAGGGTGATAAGCTTGACCACTCACAGATAATAGATCTTAAGGTTTCGGGGCGACTTGATGCGTTATACATGTAGTATTTATGTAATACTATAACCTTAAACAAATTTTATGTCCATACAACATCAAATAAGTGAGTTATAAGCCTCACAAATTCATGTCAGAGCTGTTCTTCATTTCTAGGTTACCCAGAAATGAAGAACAGTTCGAGTGGGCTACTTTGAAACTTCATAATTTGAATTCTAAATGTACTCATTATGTTTTAATGGTTCATACTTGTAGTATAGATGTCAAAGAACAACTATACAACATTAGTTCAGTCAAATAACAACACCAACTCATGATTTGAACCGGTCAAAGTACTGGTCAGGAGCTGTTCTTGAGAAATCTTGGTTTTCCAGATTTCTTCATAAGGCAGTCGGTCAACTCAAGTTTGACCTTGATTATCTTGGATCCTATGCATGATCTGGGTATTCTAATGACTTACATGTGTAGTCTTCATGTCAGACTACAAGTTCCAAGCAACAACATGGTCTAAACACTTAACAATAACAAGATCTAAAGCTTGCAAAACGTTGTCAGAGGCTTCTTGAGTTTCTGGGTTGCCCAGAAATCTAGGTTCCATTGGTCAGTCAACTGACTTTGACCACTTATAACTTAAGATCTAGACACGATCAGACCCTGATTCTAGTTCCAGATCATAGTCCACATTTCATATAACATATCTAAAACCTTAAACACACCTAATCATTAACACGGAGAGATCTATGAGCCCTGACATTAGGCTGTTAGAACACAATTTAGGGTTCATAAATCAGTTTTGAAAACTTGATTTTCGTGCCTCTAGATGTTATTGATCTAGGATGTAACAACCCATATCACTAAATAACACCCCTAAACATAACTTAAAACAACAAATCATAACATTAACATCAATCTTGAAGATTTAGCAAGTTTAGGGTTTTATACCTTTTAAAGCCCAATCCTTGAATCTGATCCTTGATGTTTGTTATTGGCAAGCTAAAGTATGATCATGGCTTATCTTTTTACTCACTCTCTCTCTACATTTTTGGATTTTAGAGAGAGAATGGCTTTGGCAAGAATGAGAGATAAAATAAGTATTTTACTTAACTTAAAATCTTATATTTCGATTCAATGTAGCTAGGTGGCATAAAATGGCTGAGATTTATATATATAGCGCACATGGGATATTTTAGAGTTGGTAAACAACTCACATCTTGGCAAGATATACACTCCATCCAATTAAAGAATGCAAAAAGGGTACTTTAGTCATTTTGCTTACCAATTTAATGGTTTAAATGTCATTTGCTACAACTCGTAGGGTTTAAACCTAAGGTTTTATAAATCTAAATTTTTAGCATTTTCTAATTAGATTTAAAAATAGAAAATTAAAATTTCTAAATTATAATTAGGGTTTCTTAATTATCTTAAGATTTCCTAATCATATTAGGGCTTGCTAATTAGGATTAATGTTTCCTAATTAAAATTGCTAATTTAGGAATTAGGTTCCATAATTATACATTAGGGTTTCTAGCTGAACAATTAGGATTTTCTAACTAATCAATTAGGGTTATCCCTAATTAAATATATAATTATAAACACTTAAACTTTTATACTTGTCTTTTAAGCTCCCAATTTAGGGTTTTCAAATTCTGAATTAGGGTTTCGGATTCCCAGAACTAAAATTAGGGTTTCCAGAGCCGGTATTAGGGTTTCTAGCTAATCGTTAGCATTTTCTAACTGAACGTCGATGTTCTTAATATAATATTAGGGTTTGTCACTGATATAATTTATCTGGTCAACCCTTGACCCTTAACCACATACTGTACACATATATGACCATACATACAGAACATATATACTTATACACTTAACACTGTAAGCCTTCACCAAAAATTTTTAAATTCACAAAATTTCTTCCCAAAAATATCAAATTCATACACTTATTTTCTGTCTAGATCTATTATTTAACCTTAATTTAATCTTTTAAGATTTTATTAAATTGACCAAATTCTCGGGTTGTCAAATTCCCCCCTTCTTCTAAGAATTTCGTCCCCGAAATTAAATTTACACCTTGTACCTTTCATACTCATTACCACATGTTACCCACAACATTACTCACAAGATTTAAAATTTTGAAATCGTGCTGAGGAGTCATATAGACCATGAGCTTTTATTTTTGAAAAGGTTATACAGAAATTCATCCGCTAACCGTCATGTCTTACAGACATAGAGGGTAATTAGCCCGGTATGCCCTGTACTGATCAAGTACTGCTGCTCGGAACCATTTTTCTTGTTCCTCTTATCCACCTTGGGCGCATAGAAATTTTCTTACCCTAGTCTTTATCGGAATCCGCACCAAAACAATTTTATTCGGGAAAATTTTCAAAGAACGTTTATAGTTTTATAAACGTTGGTCTAGGTGAATCAAATAGCATAAACTCATACCAATAATTCAATTCAATCGAAATATTTAAGTATAGCCAAACCCCGTTGGCAATTTTAAATTTTTTTTTAAAAAATAGTTTGAAAAATGACATCATGATATCATACTGTATTTAACAGCCCGTTTGAGGATGCAGTTATCGAGTGACTTTGTCATAACACATCATACAATAGTGGGACAACGATTTTTCAATCGAATTCAACACTAAGTATTCCTGTATTTACGACTCTATCATTTTTTTATCATATGTGTACCAGATTACATGATACATTAATGATAAATAAAATAAATTTTGATATTTCAAATCATTGTCGTCTAGCCAAAACAAATAGCATAGACTATACTTTAGACCGTTCAAAATTCATTGCAAATTAGTCTTATCATCTCAACAAGTAACGATCTGTCAGTGTCCCGAAGTCCACACATACACAATGGTCACTTGAAGTTGAGAACAAAAAATTAGTTTTTTTAAAAGCACACAGTGCGTATTTAGCTTGATGTCAAAAATTTTGAAGTCTAGCATAACTAACAGATTTGGAATACCTATGTCTCCACTACTGATCCATTGCTTAATCAGTCTATCTAATCCTATTATCCTCAATACTCCATTCACACATAGCTATTCCAAGTTCGTCAAACTTACCACACTTATGAGTTCAGGAACTTTCCACAATTATATGAGTTTAAGAACTTGTCCTAGTCAGACTTTTGGCGTCCATTCGCTGAGGGGTTCAAAAACATTTCATATAATCATGAATCACGAACTAACCATAAATATGAGTTTTAAGAACTCGCACCTAACCTTATATTCTCTACCTATACTCTACCTATCTGTTATACACATGCAAAAAGAATCACCTTCTCAACACGCATATAACAAATTGCGCGACACAGACATTTCAGTGATTATCAATATCAGAAACTAAGTGGTCATCAAACTAAACTTAGCCACAAATCAATATAGGAAGCTAAGTAGACAATTCCCCACCCATACAAAGAATTGTTCAACTTAACCACTATATCAACCAGGGAGCTAAGCGTTTCTAAAACCAAGTACAAATTCCCCGCCCATACAAGGAATCATACAACTCAGCTGCTGACATGAGTTCTCAATTGAAATCCCACCTAACCTAGCTCCCTTCTCAATATAAATTTTGTTCAATCCGTATTCATAATCCTTTCCTAAATTTGTCTCGTACCAATCCATAGTAAAACTGACACACAACAATTTTTCTGTAAACTTTTCAATCATTTAATTTATCCTTCTCCCTGCTATGTCTTTATCAGATCACGGGGTGATTGTGACACCCCCGAATCTGGGTCCTCTGACCCCGGTTCGGTCATCACGATAAAATACAAACATCCACCTCTAAACAACATACGATAACTAACATGCGGAATATAATAAACGTACGTCGTTCATTCAAAAGGTGTTAGTCCCAAGATACAATAACCTTAATATCATTTTACAATCATACCCTAAAATAAATATTAGGGTTCACATTACATAATCGTAATTTAAACTAAGCATAAGATAAATTTTGCTTCTCGTAATAATCCTACATCTTCCCTTTACCCGTGTCCTTTCCTGAGGTCTCGGCTTAGGCTACAATATATAATTCATGATATAGCGAGGATGAAGCAACAAGTTTGCTTTCGACAAGGTTAAGTACAACAATAAGGATATATCATGATGAATGGAAAAATGTCCACAAAAAGGGTTCAATAGTATAATATCTGAAGGATTCAACAATATGAATATCATAAGCAAATATAATGATTGCTTTTAGAATAACTGCTAGTCAAATAGACTTCGAACTATAACACTCCAATGGAATCAATAGCTAATTGACCCTTTAGTTCTTCGGCTCTGAAATAAGTACTTGAGGGGATCATCCTCACATACTCTATGTATATGCATAACATTTAAATCTGCTTCATTTATCTTTATTAGATACCTGATCCCCTATCATGTAATTTCTTTTCGGTATTTACCATCATTAGTTTGGATAGCTTTTATAAATATTTTTCGATTGAATAAATATTTTTCGATGAATTAATTATTAGATTAAATAATTAATTGATGAAGTTGTGATAGATTAATTTAATTATATGTGTTACATTTATTAATTTAATGTGAGAATTTTTATTATTCAAGTATGTGATTATGTGAGCTTATTGAATTAAAAGAAATATTTAATAAGCTTATGTTATTTTAATTAATTTAATTATTAATTAGAGATTTAATAATTTGATTATTATTAAATGAGAATTTGAATTATGTGACTATGTGTTATTAATGAGAAATTATTATATTTTATTTAAAGTAAATTAAATAAGATATTGATTTATTTTATAAAGGAGTGTGACATTATTTAAACTATATGATAATGTTTTATTAAATTAAATGGTTTTTGAATTATTTTCTTGTTAGCCAAACATGGCACTAAGGGAGGTTATGGGCGCTTAACCCATGATTGGGTAAATCACCACCAATGCGCCGCCTTTTCTATTTATCAATCGCCTTCTTCTTTTTTCATTATTATTCTTCTAAGTCCGATAAAAAATCATCACAGAGAGAGAGTTTGAGAAAATTGTTGAGAGATTGCTTGGTGTTTGAGAATTATTGAGGAAGGCTTTAATTCATCTCCTATTATTTTATCTACGCTTGGGTAATCTCTTCAACCCAATTATTATTTTTACGCCTTTTAAAGTTTTCATGATTATGGCTTAAGTTTTTGTTAAGTTTCTGTAGTTGGAATGAGTAGGAATTATGTGAGTATGTGTTAATATAACATCATAGTATAAGATGTTTTAATATATATATATGGGTTTCCATATCTTCGCCCATGAAATTATACAAGAAAAGATTTCAGAGTATGTGATATGGCCATATGGCCTTATACGTGATTTTTATATGTCAAATATAATTTATTTTGCAAAATTCACACATTGATATGATTATGCATGTTAAAATGAACAAAATGAAACTTGAATGGTTGGATTTGGCTTTATAACAAATCAGTAGCATTAAAATCCATGTTTTTGTTCAAGAACATCAAGAACATCAAGAATAAAAGACAATTTGCATGCTTTAATTTCGTGATTATGTGTTTTAATGGGTTAAAATCACTCTATAAACGTTAAGTATTGATTATATATGAATTCTAATATGTGGGTATATTTAATTTGGGGAATTAATGATCATGTAGTGTTTAATTCATTAACTCGTTCTTCTTCGCGAATCGGGAATCAAATTCGAGTGTCGCAATACGGCCGCCAACTCCGTAATCGATATCCTACGTCATAATACACTACACCAACCTCAAAGATCGATACAACCCCAAAGATCGATGCCTCGCGCGCATAAATGCCAATACTAAAGATAAAAGTGAAATAAATACATACCACTTAGCGTAATAATCGAAATGAGTTTTTAAAAGTGTACAAGTATGGAAATGTGATAAAGAACTTAGTCTAATGATTATAAAGACTTGTTAGACTTATAATGAGATGTTAAAATAAATTCTTAACATGTCCATAACACAATTACGCTTGGATTGAATGATCGAATGCATAATTAGTTTATTTTTTTTGTGAAGTCTTAATTTTACACTAAGTAAATAATCGACTAAGTATAGTCATGAATTCGAAAGTTAAACAAAGAGTAAAGTTATGATGTTAAGACGTTATTATTGATCGGTATTGTGAACTTAATTGGTATGTAGGATTTAAGTCAAAGAACGAGTTTGTTTTTAAGTGTAATCTACGCACGAGGCAAGTTTCTAAACCTTATCTTGTTACATTGAGCAAGTTCTCTAACTCTACATTTACGTTGAGCAAGTTTCTTACCCTAAACTTTTGTTGAGCAAGTTTCTTAACCCTACTTGTTATCGTTATATAAGTTGATTAATTCATCTTTCGATATTGAGCAAGTTCTCATTATTGTTGATCAAGCCTGTCTTATATATTAAAGTTTATTAATCTTCAAGCATGATGTTGTTATACAATAATTATTCTATTGTATACCTTTCAGATGTTATTCAAGTTAAATATTTGTTCACTGTTAAACCTTGTTAGACTAGCGAACCCTTATTCATTCGACTAGTCCATAGTTGATGAGCGCTCTAAATTTCGTAACCCTTCGATGAATTATCCAAACCAAACTTCCTTTGGTGCGACTCGAATGTCAAACCGAGATGAACAACCCTATATAGGGGATTATTTACGCTTTAGCGTTAAGATATTGTGCATGTGATGGTACTAAGGGTCGATCCCCTAAGTACGAGAAGAAGAGTCCATAGTCTTATGATCATAAAGGTTTCAAGTAAAAACACTTGACAACCTAGACATAGTTCAAGGTCTTATGACCCTCGTAATTTCTTTTGATTCTTGTTATTCATTCTTGATTCAAAAGTTGAGCTTTATATCAGAAGTTATTATTTCTCTCGCATGTTATTATTCATTATTATATTGTTATACTTGTGGGAAATCGTGCTCACTCTTGCATAATAATAACATTGCGCTTAAGAACGAAAGAGCGCATTTAACCTTCCACTAGTAAGGGCAAGGGCAAGCTTAGCTTAGCAAGTAATGAAGACCGCTTTATTAACGTGGTTATGCGAATGTAATTAGAGTTGATGTTACTAAGACTTATTTGTTTATGTTTTCCGCGCAGATGTTTTAAGGTTAGAGTAACCTGGAATTTATTTATTATTCAGTTGATGTAACCCCATAAGGGGAGAGATTTATTATTTATTCTATCTATTGCATGGTTTGAAATTTATTTATGGGTAGATAGATAGATGATGTTTAGATAGTGAACACCAAATCCTCGGAAAAATGGAAGTACCAGATTTGGGGGTGTCACAAAGTTGGTATCAAAGTCGTAAGGTTATGAACCTTAGGTGGGGGAAACAACCTTAGGTAGTAGCCTTGTAGAGATTGAGAACATAGTAGTGGTAAACTCTTATCGAGTTCTAAGAAATGAATTGCTAAATTCATTAAAGATAATAAAAGACTTTATGTGCTTATGTGTTAATCTATGTGTTCGCTAGCACAGATTAGTAACTAAAACTTAAAATTTTGTTGTCAGGATGTCGGATGTTTGAGGAGCTAGTCGAACTAGGGAGGAGGAACCCCGATTACCTATAGAGGAGGAGCCCCGAGACATTCATGTTGTCAGGGAACAGCTTGTACAAAGAGAGCCATCTCCGTTGATCATTGTTGCTGGTCAGGAGCATGAGCCGGAGACAGATCCAGAGGAGGATCCTGAGGAAGAGGAAGAAGAAGAGGAGTTCCCACCGAACTCCATTGATGCAGAGATGTATGATGCACTCTATGATCGTAACGTAGAGTTGTAGGATATCGTTCGGATCCGACCGAGCAAAAGCGCTTAGTCGCCAGATTACTATTGAAAGCGTAAGGATAGAGAGATTGTGACTTTTCACACACGCTTGGGAAACGTGGAGTGGGATCTGGTTCACGAGAAGGGTCAGACCGAGGATAAGTCCGTAGAAATAGAGAAGTTAAAGAAGGATCTAAAGGAGAGCTCAGAGAGGCTTGCCATAGCAGAGGAGGGCTGGGTACGAGAGTCACGCCGTGGCCGATCTTGCAGTAAGATGATCATCGTCATGAAGAAGGCTAAACTTGAAGAGACGACTTCTACACTACAAAATGCAATGGATGCGGTCCAAGATCGAAAGTTAGAAGTATCCAATCCAGCTTTGAGGATCTACCATCATATATGCTAGATCGCAGAAACGATGTCTCGCATCATGGAGGAGGAACGAGCAAGGCTATCCAAATACTTTTTTAATGCATAAAGTGATAGTATTAGTTTAAATATGTGAAAACTATTTGATAGTTAATGATGTAAATTCGATGTGATTATAAACAAAGGAATATGTTGATGTTTTAAATCTCAGAAATTCCTTATCTCGGATAGTTGATGTAAATAGCAATGATGCTATCTTTTATGTAAAGACTTTTGAATTAAATGAAATGTCAAAGTTTATTTGAAGTAATGTGTTAAGTGAGTTATGATTAAATGTTTAGTTAAGTCTTAAATGTTTTAGAGATTGAGTAAAGATCTAATAAGCATATATTCTTAATAGAAATATGCCGCCTAGAAGACAAAATCGCCAAGAAGCCCGTGAAGGGTCAACAAACAATAATAACGACGCCAATGCTAACTCCGCTCAAAGAATTGGTAAACCTTTTAGTCGAGCACTTAATAATCAACCTCAAGCTCCACCAAATAATTCGTTTAAGGACTTCAAGGCGGTGGGACCGCCAGAGTTTAAGGGTTCCATAAACCCAATCGAAGCTCAGACCTGGGTAATGGAGATGGAGAAGGTGTTCGATGTTGCTAGGGTAAGGGAAGATCAGAAGACTGCTTATGCAACGTTTATGTCAAGTCCGCCGCTATTGGTGGCGTGCAAAAACAAAGTGAGAGGAGATGAAGGTGTAATATCCTGGGAAAGATTTAAAGAGATGTTCTTCGAGATGTATTTCCCAACCAGTTCACAAAATCAGATGGAAGTCCAGTTTCTAGAGTTGAAGCAGGGAAATATGTCCGTAGCTGATTATGCAACAAGGTTTAACGAGTTGGCTAGGTTCGCCACATACCAAGTACACACTGATGAGAGGAAGGCAAGACGATTTGAGTAGGGACTGAAGCCCTGGTTGTATAGCAAAGTGTCAATGTTCCAATTGAACACTTTTATGGGAGTGTTAGAGAAGGCCATACTTGCCGAGGGGTGGAAGTGATGCAAAGAACGGTATAATCGTGGAGCGTAAAGAAGAAGAAGAGAGAGAGGAAGGTAATAACAAGACCGGTGGAGTAGCACTGGGGTAATCTCAATCGTAAGAGGAAGTGGTCCGATAATTGGTTTACCGAAAGTCAACAGGGGGAGGCGTAAGAAGAAGATTGAACCGCGCTCAACCCGCGGAAAAACTCATTTGGGAGTTTGCTTAAAAGGGAAACGAGAGTGTGCTACAATTGTGGTCGAAGGCCACATAGCACCAAACCGTCTCAAACCCAAAGAAGGGTGCCTGCTTTACATGTGGGCTCAAAGGACCATCTTGGAAGAGATTGTCCTAAGAAGGGATCGGAGGGATGAGTTCAGAGGAAATAGAGGAAATATCGTGGAAGCACTCTAACTATTGCAGACCAACCAACCAACCAATCGATTCAACAAATGTAATCGCTCAATATGACAAAGGCAGACGCCAGACAGCCTCGCGATGTGGTGTCGTATCATTCCGATCAATAAAGTTAATGCTTATGTGTTATTTGATTCGGGTGCTACTTGCTCATTTATATCCGGCGACTTTGCTAAGAACTTAAAATTGTTTAAGGACGAGTTAGAATACCCCATGAACATAGAAATTATGAATAGAGAAATTATCCTCATAGTAAGTATGTGCACAAGAACCGTAGAGTGGATATTAAGGGTAATATCATGAACGAGATCTTATCCCTATTCGACTTGGAGAATTTGATGTTATTTTGGGTATGGATTGGTTATCCAATTATGGGGTGGTAATTGACTGCCAGAAGAAGCGAATTAACCTTAAGACTCCGTCAAAGGTTGTGTTTTATGATAGCAAGTCACCTAAACAAGCGAGTTGTCCGACGATGATGATGCAGCCGTAAGATTGTTAAGGCAAGGTCAGTAGGATATCTAGCTTACATAGTCGATAGTCGTAAAGAAAATCCAAAAATTGATGAGATTCCAAAGAGTGAGAGATTTCGCAGATGTATTTCCTGGATGATTTGCCGGACTTCCTCCGTGATAGAAAGCAATTTGAATTCATTATCGATTTGGCTCCGTGAACGGCCCCAATATCGAAGGCACCATACCGAATGGCACCCCAGAGAGAGATGAAAGAACCGATGGTCCAACTACAAGAATTATCGGACAAAAAGTATATTCAACCAAGCGATCACCGTGGGGAGCGCCAGCTTTATTTGTGAAGAAGAAGGATGGAACAATGCGACTCATATAGACTATAGAGAACTCAATAAGGTCACGATTAAGAATAGGTATCCATTACCGCTAATCGACGATTTGTTCGATCGCTAAAAAGGAGCAAAATATTTTTCAAAGATAGATTTGAGAAGTGGTTATCATCAACTCAAGGTGAGACCAGAGGATGTACCAAGACAAATATTTAGAACACGATACGCTACTACTACGAATTTCGTAATGTCATTTGGTCTAACGAATGCTCCCGCAAAGATTTATGGGCTTAATGAATGGAGTGTTCAAGCCGCTTTTGGACAAATTCGTAGTAGTATTTATAGATGACATTTTGGTATATTCAAAACCAAGGAAGAACACGAAGAGCATTTGAGGTTAACATTAGAGACATTGAGAAGAGAGAAGTTGTATGCTAAGTTTTTGAAATGTGAATTCGGATTGAAAGAGTACAATTTCTTGGACATGTGATTGATAGAGACGGAATTTCAAAGGATCCTCCAAAGTCGGGTCGCGATTAATCGGGATCACCAAGACGCCGCCGTAAGTAAGAAGTTTTCTTGGATCAAGCGTTATTACGTAAGATTCATTCAGATTTTTCCAAGATCGCAACTCACCGATTTAATTTGACTAGAAATCGGTGAAATTCATTTGGACTTTATAGAAGTGTGAGGAAAGTTTCAAGAATTAAAGAAGAGGTTGAGTAGTATGAACCTATGTTATCTCTTCCTGATGACACAGAAATTTTGTGGTTTATAGTGATGCATCGCATAAAGGACTCTGGTCGTGTGCTTATGTAGAATGGCAGAGTCATCAAGATGCGCATCACGACAAACCAAAGATTATGAGAAGGGGTATCCAACCCATGACTTGGAGTTAGTCATAGTGGTTTTTACTTTGAAAACTGGAGGCACTATCTCTATGGGAGAAGTGTGAAATATATATGCACTACAAGAGTCTCAAATATATTTTTCACAAAAAGACTTGAACATGCGTCAAAGAAGGTGGTTGGAGTTAATTAAGGACTACGATTGTGAGTTTCTACACCATCCGGGTAAGGCAAATGTGGTGGCCGACGCCCTAAGTAGAAAAGTTTAGGAGAAATTAATGATGTTGACCTCTCAGGAGGAGCTAATTTTAGCAATGGAAAAGCTGGAATTGGAAGTGAAGAATCCTATGGAAATTGATGAGAAACTGTTCCAGATGCAAGCTGGTACAACTTTACTGGATAAAGTTAAGGAGGCTCAACTTCAGGATGAAGAATGTGAGAAAGTGAAGAAGAAGATATCTGAAGGGACTGAACTGAGATTCAAAATAGACAGTGAGGGACTACTAAGATTTGAGAGTAGAATTTGGGTACCACCAGTACCAGAGATTAATGAAGAAATTCTGAGCGAGGCTCACAACTCAAGATATTCGATTCACCCTGGTAGCACCAAGATGTACCAAGATCTTCGACAACACTTTTGGTGGCCAAATTTGAAATGAGAGGTTGTAGAGTGTGTTGCCAAGTGCCTAACATGTCAGAAAGTGAAAGCAGAACATCAAAGACCGAGTGGGTTGCTACAACCTTTAGAGATTCCAAAATGGAAATGGGAACATATTACGATGGATTTCGTGGTCGGCCCACCAACGACTCGTAAAGGATACGACGCAAAGATGGTTATTGTTGACCGATCGATGAAAATCCGCACACTTCCTTCGATCAAAATCGATTCAACCTAGATCACTTGGCAAGGTTATATGTGAAAGAGATTGTTTCAAGGCACGGAGTTCCGTGTGTCAATTGTTTCGATAGAGATCCGCGCTTTTACATCAAACTTCCGGAAACGCTCTACAGAAATGCATGGGTACACAGCTATGAATGAGTACATATATATCATCCCTCGATAGATGGACAGAGTGAAAGAACAATTCGTACATTGGAAGATATGTTAAGAGCTTGTATAATGGATTTTAAAGGAAATTGGGATGACCATTTACCGCTTGTAGAGTTCTACATAACAATAACAGCTTACCACGCTTAGTATTGGAATGCCACCCTATGAAGCGTTATACGATAGAAAGTGTAGAACTCCACTATATTGGGATGAAGTTGGCGAAAGACAATTACTAGGACCAGAATTGGTACAACAAACAGCAGAGATAGTCAAAGTGATTCGAGCGAGATTGATAGCAGCCCAAGACAAACAGAAGAAATATGCCGATCCACACCATAAGAATGTTGAGTTCGAACCAGGTAGTTATGTGTTCTTAAAGGTCTCCCTTTGGAAGGGAAAGATCAGATTCGGAAAGAAAGGGAAATTGAGCCCAAGATTCATTGGACCCTTTGAAGTTTTGAGAAGGGTCGGAGAAGTTGCTTATGAGGTAGCCTTACCTTCATCTCTAGAGAATGTCCACAATGTTTCCCATGTCTCAGTCCTACAACCCTACAAACCCGATTACAAGCACGTGATTGAATATGAACCCCTACATTTTGACAAAGATTTGTCTTACGAAGAAACTCCTGTTCAAATTGTCGACCGAAAAGAACAAGTTCTGAGAAATAAAGTAATACCTTCTGTTAAGGTAATTTGGAGGAACCACAACGCTGAAGAAGCTACGTGGGAACTCGAAGAGAATATAATGAAAAATTATCCTCATTTATTTACTTAGATTGTTATATGCGATTCTGGGGACAGAATCTTTGTAAGGGAGGGAGAATGTAATGGGACGACTTGTTTGAGTTATGATTTTGGGGACAGAATCCTTTTAAGAGGGGAAAGATGTGACAACCGTAATTTTGTAATTTAATTTTAATATTTATTTGATTGAATAAATATTTTTCGATGAATTAATTATTAGATTAAATAATTAATTGATGAAGTTGTGATAGATTAATTTAATTATATGTGTTACATTTATTAATTTAATGTGAATAATTTTTATTATTCAAAGTATGTGATTATGTGAGCTTATTGAATTAAAAGAAATATTTAATAAGCCTATGTTATTTTAATTAATTTAAGTATTAATTAGAGATTTAATAATTTGACATTATTAAATGAGAATTTGAATTATGTGACTATGTGTATTAATGAGAAATTATTATATTTTATTAAAAGTAAATTAAATAAGATATTGATTTATTTTATTAAGGAGTGTGACATTATTTAAACTATATGATAATGTTTTATTAAATTAAATGGTTTTTGAATTATTTTCTTGTTAGCCAAACATGGCACTAAGGGAGGTTATGGGCAGTTAACCCATGATTGGGTAATTGACCACCAATGCGTCGGTTCCTTTTCTATTTATCATACGTCTTCTTCTTTTCTATTATTCTTCTAAGTCTGATAAAAACATCACAGAGAGAGAGTTTGAGAAAATTGTTGAGAGAGATTGCTTGATGTTTGAGAATTATTGAGGAAGGCTTTAATTCATCTCCTATTACTTTATCTACGCTTGGGTAATCTCTTCAAACCAATTATTATTTTTACGTCTTTTAAAGTTTTCATGATTATGGCTTAAGTTTTTTGTTAAGTTTCTGTAGTTGGAAATAGTAGGAATTATGTGAGTATGTGTTAATATAACATCATAGCATGTTTTAATATATATTATATGGGTTTCCATATCTTCACTTTCATGAAATTATACAGTAAAAGATTTCAGAGTATGTGATATGGCCATATGGCCTTATACGTGATTTTTATATGTCAGATATAATTTATTTTGCAAAATCCACACATTGATATGATTATGCATGTTAAAATGAACAAAATGAAACTTGAATGGTTGGATTTGGCTTTATAACGAATCCGTAGCATTAAAATCCATGTTTTTGTTCAAGAACTTCAAGAACATCAAGAACAGTACAATTTGCATGCTTTAATTCTGTGATTATGTGTTTTAATGGGTTAAAATCACTCTATAAACGTTGGGTATTGATTATATATGAATTTTAACATGTGGGTATATTTAATTTGGGGAATTAATGATCATGTAGTGTTTAATTCATTTGAACTCGTGTTCTTCGCGAATCGGAATCAAATTTCGAGTGTCGTACACTACCAACTCCGTAATCGATGTCCCACATAGCCAGCCAGCGCCACTGCAAGTCATAGTTGCCAACCCCAAAGATCGATGCCTCATGCCTCAAGTAAATACTAATACTCAAAGATAAAAAGTGGCGCCATGAATGCCACTTAGCAGAATGGTCAGAAATGAGTTTTTAAAAGTGTACAAGTATTGAAATGTGATAGCAACTTAGTCTAATGAATATAAAGACTTATTAGACTTATAATGAGATGTTAAAATAAATTCTTAACATGTCGATAACACAATTACGTGTGGATTGAATGATCGAATGCATAATTAGTTTATTTTTCATGAAGTCTTAATTTTACACTAAGTGTAATAATTGACTAAGTATAGTCATGAATTCGAGTTAAACAAAGAGTAAAGTTATGATGTTAGTACGTTATTATTGACTGGTATTGTGAACGTAATTGGTATGTATGATTTAAGTCAAGGAACGAGTTTGTTTAAGTGTAATCTACTCACGAGGCAAGTTTCTAAAATCTAACATACACCTATACATACATATTAACATACATACATGCTAGAGTTTCACACATACCACATGATCATACTTGAGTTCAATACAGTTCATCTAATCATCATGCGTTGTAACTTAATTCTACGATACTTAGTAGTCATGCTTGTAAATGGACAACACATATATACTTTACTCACATAGTTCATATTTTAGAAATTTCCCTTTTATGACTATGTGTGAATAAGTGAAAAACCAAACATTAACCAAACGATGTTTATTCCAATATATCTATAGGCATAATGAGTCCTAATACACATGCTTACATGGTCATAACGTACTTTACTCATTTTCTTGATGACATTAGCTTCCTCATTCTAATTTTCTTTGAATTTTATACTAAGTCAACTTAGTACATACAAGGCATCTTAACATGTAACTCTCATGCATTTACAACATATATTCAAGCCACATATGCATGTTCAAATAGTCAGATCTTATAAGATAAAGGTCTTGGTCAAGTCCTCTTTGAAATCACAAATCTCATTTCAATACCACAAGTGTTGTGTCCATTGTAGGTACTAACATGGTTATACTTGTTCATACTACATGCATGTGCCTACGTGTGCATGTTAAAAATAACTTATAAGCTTGCTCTACCATGTACTAACAAGTTAACATGAAATGTAAACATAATGTAACATCTCAGTGTCCAGTGCGGTCAAAGCCTTGCTCACACTCTCACCCTAGTACAAATAGGGGCAACAATACATATACACGTGACAAAATCGAAGTTCTAAGCACTCTACAGAGTGAATACTGCAAGCACCTAGTACAAATAGAGCGCATTGATTCTTACATGCTCGCATCAAAGATAGTAGCTTTGCTCGTTTGCTCGCGATTCAAGAACCCATCAAGTAAAAATCCTTACAACATTGCTTCTAACATAACTCAACACACTTATAAGCATATATAACACTAAGAAACATAACTCAAATCAACTAACAACCAATTCATGCTTAATTCAAAGAATCAACCCATTTAGGCAATTTATCAAAAATTAAGATTGGGAATGGAAGTTATACCTTTGTGACTCAACTTAACTTCTCTATACTCACTCTAGCAAACTAATTCTCAGTAAATTATAACAAGGAAGGATGATGTCCCATTTATAAAAGACTGATTATCTAGACAATGAGATTACCTCCCAAATCATACTAAAGAATTTCAAGAATGCATAAGGGTTAAGAGAGAGTTTGTGAGAGTTGGTAATCTCAATCATGAATCCCACTCCCCATCCATTAATTACTCTATGTTTGATGAATTTGAGATAATGCTAGGCTAGGCTTGCTAGCATTTCACGTGGGAAACAAAGATTGGACTCTTATTATGGGACAAGGAGCAAGACTCAGCATTTTGCACAAGAAATGAAGTGCTACAATTGGTTTATACCACATATACACATAATATAGACTTTGGTTATCAAAAAGGTGTACACAATTCATTTCATATAACATAGGTTATAATGATTTAAAAGGCATACAATGTATTTCCCAATTACAAGATATCTAGTAGTGCACATACATATAATAATATTATTATGCAACTCACATGAATGCAAATAACTCTTACTATATAGTCTATATATATAATATATAGACATATTAATGTATCACCTTGTACTATATAAAATATATAGTTAACTACCATATAATAAAGGTTTACTATATTGCACAAATTAATCAAGTGGCATATAATCATTTTATAGATTATTAATCTCTAACACATTAATTATTATTTATTCATAATAATTATTAATTAACACATTATCAATTAATTACTCATAAATGCAATTAATCAATACGTTCAACTCTTACTACTATATTCAAATAACTTGAATATTTAATTATTAATAATCTTATCAATTCCTTGATATTAAAATCTTAAGGTTAGTCCACTAATTTTAAATAAACTATTAGTGACTCCCTTTAATCCTTTCGTAAATTCACATAACCACTTATCTAACGCCCCAGAAAATTTGGATTTTTGAGAATTAAATTTTTATTTTTATTATGTGGATTAAATGAATTTAATCCATTATTTATGGGAGTAAGCTATTCGAGGGTCGTTCTATGACCTAGACATATCGGAACGTCGTAGTATTTTGGCTACATGATAGAATTAAAGTGTTTGAATTTTTAAGACGAAAATAAAAACTTTCCGAGAAATTTTTTGAAAAACACTATTCACGCATTTCTGCTCGGGAATTAATTTTGAACTTCCGAGAAATAGGTAATGATAGAATATCGAGGTGAGATGGAATATCCAATCATTTTTTAGTTATGGTAAACACAGTTTTTTGCCTGCGGACTTAAAAACCTAACGATTAAGGAAAGTGAATTCCGAGAAGGAATTTTAATGCGAGTAATGAATTAAAGTAATGATTGTATAATACGTAGGTATTGTACGAAGTAATGAATATGAGTATGATACGAGGTGTTATACGAGTATGGATGAAGCATAGTATGTCGTATATGAATAAGTATACGAGTGAGAATACGAGATGAATACGCAAATTATACGTTATAAGGCTTTAAGTTAAATGAATTTAATTTATAGGATTGTGTAGAAAATTGTAAAGTCCAATGAGAATTGATAAGGCCTAAGTGTAGAAATGGGTAAGTCCAATAGAAAGTAATGTGTAAGCCCAATGCAAGCTAATGGTAAAGCCTAAAGAATTGTTAATGTAAGCCCAAGTATAAGTTAAGCTAAAAGCCCAAAGTATGAACTTATGGGTTATTGGATGGTTTAAACCCATGGGTGATCCAAAGTAATGAGCAAGTAATTAATGTGATAAGCAAGTAAAGTGCTTATGTGTGGTGAACAAGTAAAAGTTGTGATCAACAAGCAAAGGATAAGCTAGGTGATTAACAAGTAAACTTAAAGGCTAAGTTATGTGATTAGTAAGTATACTTAATGGTTAAGTATATGTAATGCCCAAGTATTGGATAGATGTTGTGATGGCTAAGCAAAGAGTGTGGTGGCCAAGTTAACTTAGTACTTAAGCTAGGAATAGTAAGGAGGTGATTAAGGAGGTGGGATTGGCTTTGGACTAAAATGCCCTCACTTTGGGTTGCCTATAAATAGAGAGCTCTCAATTCATTTGATGGCTTGATTAAAATTTCTCCCAACTCCTCTCAAGTTAAGAAACTTATTGGTTAGAGAGAATAAGCACTTATAAGTCAAACTTCCATTATTAGATTTTCAAGAAACAAGAAGGAGATTAAAGCTTAGTCAAGTGATATTCAAGGGTAAGAACTTAAACCATGAATCTCTTTCTCTTCCATTGGCAGGGAGATGGGTAGTGGTAGAACATGTATGCTAAGGAAAGATAGGAATGAGTAATCAAAGATCTTAAGTCTTAATAAGCCGTATAAGTCATGAATAAGCTATTCGTAATCATATAAGTTATGAAACAAGGAAGAACTTGTAGGAACTTGTTTTATGTTGAAATAATAAGGTTGTATGATAATAAGAAGTAAGGATGATGGTTAAAAGATTTAAGCTATGATAAGTCATTCAAAGTGAATTCATAAGTAGTTCATACTCTTACAAGTTATAGACTAATGAAGAACAGATAATAACTTATCATGTCAATAAGTTAATGAAGTATGTATTTCAAGATGTTAGTATGATGTATTGAATCCATTTGAAACGATGAACAAATCATATGAAATGAAGTTATGCCGGAATTCACACGATTGGACGTGAATCGTCGAATTTGTGAAATTCTCGGAATGAAAGTCGAATTTTGATATTGAGCTTGGAAACATTAGTTTTCAATGGAGACAAGTATTATTTGGCATTATAGAGTTACGGACTCGAGAATGACCGAATTCTGACTTAAAACGAAGAAATGAGCGTTGAACGTTCACGAACGTTTATCGTTTTCGTTAAAAATAAACTAACAGGTTAATTTTAGCAAACAAAGTTAAATAGATAAAATTTTTACATGAACGTGTAGAGTATATAATTTGTGAACCGTAGGCTTTTGAACGAGCCAATTCGGACTTATAACGAAGAAGTTATGAGTCAGGAAGTTTCGTCAAATTTTCAAATTTTGCAAACTAGCTGAGGCACAGAGTTGGCGCCGCGACGCCAACCCAAGGCCAAATTGGTGGCGCAGCATCACCGTAACAGTGTCAGGGCTTACTGCTAACTCGCGTCGTGGCATGAGATGAAGAACTAAGTGTGGCACCGCGGCGCCAGTCCCAGAGTTTTGACAGACAAGAATTTTTACAAGTATAGAAGGAAAGATAACTCATTAGTAATGAAATAAGGTGTTAATATAACATTGCTAAGGTGTTGTTAGACACTTAATGTATGATGATTAAAGGTTAATAATCAATTGAAGATGAACGTAATGAGAACGTGTAATGTGCTGTTTTACCATTTTTGAAAAATTTATTGACCAAGTTGATTATGAATCCAATGGTTTGCAATACCAGTATGGGTTATGTAATTACTTAATGAACATCATAAGACCTTTCCTAAATACCTGTTATAGTGATGACTTTAGGAATTTAAAGTTGTTTAATGAGTAGTTAAACGACGAACGTAAAGTATAAGGAACGTGAACCGCATTCAATAATGATAAAGCCTATAACGTTAAGAGTTACAACTAAAAGTTGTTAAGTAATACGTGAACGTAAACGGTATGCAATAAAGTGTACTTAACTAACAATGATCGAGTTTCGATTAACGTAAGGATGTTATTAAGCCATGAGGAAGGATGATTAACTCGAAACGAGTTCGATTAATGAAGTAAATCTAGGTAAGTCATAGAAGAGAAAGAAGTTGGTAAGAATAATGTAAAATATAATGGCAAGTCAGAACCAATAGTAACAAATCTAATATATGATTAGATTGAGATGAAGGGTAAGATTCATTAGGAACCATGTATGTTCATTCATGACCTAATGTGGTATGTTATGTGGTTATGTGTTGTAGAGACCGTAAAGACTGAAAGGAAAAGTTATTATCTTTATGCGAGATATTTGAAGGCAAGTTTTTCTTAAACGCTTGTCTAACCTTCATGTTAGCCAAGTTTTCTGTGATTCGTGCTATGAGATGCATGAAGTGTTTTACTAAAGGGTCGATGCCAGTTTTATCTCGGCTAGACTAATCTTGAAGATTGATTGATTTATTTACAAGTCTTTCAATATAGAATTGATAACGCTATCCTACGCTAATTGTTTGGTACGGATTTAAGGTAAGCCTGAGTATGAATAAACAAATGTATTTTTCATTGATTATTCGATGGGCACGCGAGGTTGCCAAAACTTAAACGTACATACGTTTAATGGATATACTGTTAATCAACATAGAGTACTATGGGTTGATCACCCAGAAGTGCTCGTAAGATATATCAGACTTACGGACTTAGTGTCGGGTTGTCCTTTTCAAAGAAATTATGCACTGCTCATGGTCTTGAGCCGAAATTGATGTTTTACCAATATTGTCATTGTAAAACATTTTTGAAGGAAAAGAAATGCTATTTTAAATTATCGGTAGTACTTAAGTAACTATTGTTCGATTCTTAAAGATATACTGATTCCTATGTTTCAAGCATGTTGTTTTAAAGAAATTGTTGTACTTGTTGAGCTTTTTATGCTCACTCTTGCTTGAACCATATGAATGCAGCTAGGGCCGAAAACGAATTGAGGGATCTCGACAAGAATAAAGGCAAGACGAAGATGAACGATTAGTTTACCTTGTAATAAACAAGTAAGTTGTATATATTATATAGTATGATGAACAAAGAATGTAATGGTTTTAGAACACAGGAGCGGATGTAATATTATTAATTAATAAGAATGTCGTTGATACACACATTTTGATGTCATTTCAATAGAATGAATGTACAGTTATGAGTACCGTGTAGCCCCATCTTTCGAGTTGGAAGATACCCGGATTTGGGGGCGTCACAGGTTGGTATCAAAGTATTAGGTTATAAAACTTAAGGGGGAAAGAACCTTAGGCTAATAACCTCATTAAGGAAGAAAAGTCCGAAGGAAGTAAACTCAAGCTTTACTTCAGTCGAATGAGTCAATAAGGTATTGAGGAAACTCAGTACCGAAAGATTTAAAAGATGGAAAGTAACCCTAAATAAATTAAATGTGATTTGTGCTTATACTATGGTGTGTTATGTATTAATCAACATGTTATGTGTTATTGTAGGATGTCGATCGATAGCTTGATGTATAGAGATATACATGCGATGAGTGAAAAAACTGTGAACAGAGTAGAGCCTGTACCCATGCCAGTGGCAGGGGTACCATTAGTGATTCTAGAGGAGTAGGAGACAGTGGAGTATTTTTCTAAGGAAGACTACTCCGAGGGAGATATGGATATAGCGTCATATTTCAATATGATGGTCTATGAGGAGGAGGAAATGGAGGTAACATTGGTTAATACGGTGGTACCTACACTAGAGTCAATACCTCCAGATGCAATGAGAGCATTGTATCTAGAAGTGCTTGACAGGAATGTGCAACTGAAATACAGTTAATGCGAGTGTAATCGAGTGAAGAGATTAATTATCTCCATGAAGCTAAGGTGTCTGTAAAAGTAGATTTTGAGTTAGAACACGATAGACAGGTGCTTATGACATAGCAGGCTAGGGACTATAAGAAGGAGGTCGATGAGCTTCGTAAAGAATTAGGGGAGAGGGATCAGAAGATAGCACGGATGTCTTACATCCATAAGAGTGCTCATATGGATTTCAAGCTGAAAGTTGCTTGTTATTCTATAGAGTCGGGGAAAACTCGACATACTATTAGTCGGGATACTGTAGAAATGATTGTGAATGAGAAACACGAGGACGTTGTTATACATTATTAGAAGTCTAGAGTTATAAAGATGTGTGTAGTGACGTAAAACCCTCTTTTGTATAAACAGGGTAGTCTTTTTGTAAATCACAACTTTTGAGAAGTTCAATTGTGGAATAGAAATGTACTAGACGTTGGCTATGGAAGTAAAGTGTAAATAGTTTCAGACTATAAAGAAGCATATGAATATAATGAAGTTTTCATTTAATATACTTTGTTATGGTATGCGTTGTTATAAGACGAATAATAACGAAGTAAGTAAATAGATAATAATGAAATTCTATTTAATTAGAAAATGCCGCCAAGGAGAAGACAGCGTAATTAGGAAGCGGAACCACGTAATGAAAATCAAGGGGGTCAAAACAACCCTATGTAAGAGTTCGTTAATTTATTAACAGTTGCATTTAACTAAATCGGGGGTAGAGTACTCGCCGAACCTAGGTTAGCCAGAATGACTTCCTTTAAAGAATTTAAAAGCATAGGTCCGCCGGAGTTCAAAGGAACAACGGACCCATTAGAAGCCCAGACATGTGTAAAGGAAATAAAGAAGGCGTTTGTTATTACAAACGTAGGTGAGGCGCAAAAGACTTCTTTTGCGACTTACATGATGAAAGGGGAAGCCAACTTTTGGTAGGAGGCTCACCAGGGTGGGGTTAAAACAGATGCGGTAACGTGGGAACAATTCAAGAAGGTTTTCTTCGAGAATTATTTCCCTACAAGTATGCAGGGGAGGAAGGAGATTAATTTCCTAGAACTTAAGCAAAGGGACATGACGGTTCCCCAGTACGCGGCCAGATTCAATGAATTGGCAAGGTTTACTCCACATCAAGTGGACACTGAGAAGAGGAAGGCTCGTAGGTTTGAGCAGGGCCTGAAACCGTGGCTCTATAGTAGGATTTCTATGTTCCAGTGTGTTTCCTGTGGGACCATTTTGGAAAAAGGTGATTATAGCTAGGGTGGTAGTGAGGCGTTGACTTAATATCACAAAAAGAGAAAGAATAAGAGCAAGGGAGATGGAGGAACCAAGGCAGAGAGTGCCAGTGGTAGTGGCAGGATGTCAAAAGAAAACAATTTTAACTCCGGAATCTTGGAGTGGGACAAGGGATCCTAGGCGTAAGATCAAGTGTGTGTAAGACATGTGGAAAGACTCATCTAGAGTCCATGCGAAAAGGGATTATAAGTATCTTTAAACATTATGGTAGAGAATGGGGAAATAACTTTTGTTATTTATATTCGTGGAAATGGTTTCATGGATAATAATGGTAAGCAAGTGTTGATAGATAAGCACCGATAATGTTGAGAGAATTTGAAGTAATTCTCGGTATGAATGGGTTAATTAATCATAGAACTTTAATAAATTGTTAGAATAAAAGTATGAATCTTCAGTTTTCTAAGTAACCCAAGGTAGTATTTTACGGTAATAAAACACCGAGATGCTCTTGTTGTCTACCTATGACGCAAGTTAGGAGGATGTTAAGGAAGAGGATGAGTCATTATGGTTACGTATCGACTATCGTAATAGGAGTAAGTTAGCAGTTAAGAGTGAATACCCATGGCCCAGGATCGATGATCTATTTGATCAATTAAAGAGGGCAAAGAATTTTTCTAAGATAGATTCGCGTACGGGGTATAGTTGGTTGAAAGTAAGGAAGAAGGAGGAGGTACCTAAGGTGACGTTCAGAACTCATTATAGTTATGACAAGTTTCTGGTTATGTCGTTTGGGTTAACTAATGTGCGGAAGTTAGACTTTCCATAATGGGTGTCGAGCAAGTCGATGGCAAATTGATAGGTACTCTGGTGATGTGTTATGGTTGAAAGTACCATTAGCGTCACAGAGTGTTCAAATAATATTGGGATGAGGTTGTCGTAATGATCATTGGTGATATTCTAGTCTAATTTAAGATGTCAGAAGATCACGTTGAACATTTGGAAATAGTGTGAGAAACACTACGGAGGGAGAAGTTGGATATGGAATTCACTATGTGTGAATTGTAGCTTAAAGAGATAGACAAAATTTGTTATTGAGAAGTATGTTGGGAAATGAGAAGGGAGAAAATAGTTTTCAAGAGCTAAAAGGAAGGTTAAGTGAGACATTTGTATTGTCTTTATCAGGTGATACGGGGGATTTTATAGTGTATCTCGATGTTTCACATAGAAGATGGGGTTGCGTACTCATGTAGCATGGCAATGTTATTATGTATGCATCACGCCAGTTAAAGAATTATGAGGAGGCCTATCCTATTTATGATCTAGAATTGGCAACTGTAGTTTTAGAATTAAAAATTGAAAGATAGTATTTATACTGGGAGAAGTGTAAGATATACACGGACTCTAAGAGTTTGAAATATATCTCCACACAGAAGAAGTTGAATATGAAGTAGAGAAGGTGATTAGAATGGATAAGAGGTTATGACTGTGATATATTATATCATATATGGAAGGTAAACGTAGAAGCCGATGCGTTAAGTGGGAAGGGTAGGGAAAAGCTATCGATGTTAACGACTCAGAGTGAGTTACTAACGGAGATGGCAAGAACGGAGCTAGAAGTTAAATTTCGGAATGAAGAGGTACAAATGTTATTCACGACGTAGACTCAATCCACGATAATGGAATGAGTTAATTAAATATAATTAGGTAACGAGGAGTGCAAGCGAGTGAAGAAGAGAATGCAGGACAAAGAGAAGATCATGTATAATCTTGTTTTGAAGGAGGAATTTGAGTTTCAATTAATTTTGAAGTTAAAGGAAGAATTAATCCGAGGAAAATAGCGTAATATGTTAATAAGTATTTAAACTTCCAACTCAATTTATTGATAGGAAGTGACAAGTCATGAAAAATAAGATAATACCTTCGTTGAAGGTGAAATGAAAGAACTACAATGTCAAAGAAGGATTGTGGAAACTTGAGATTAAAATGATGAAGAAATTTTTCTCATTTAGTTAGATAATTATAGCGAGATTCTGGGGATAGAATCCTTATAAGGGGGGAAGAATGTAACGCCCCAGAAAATTTAGATTTTTGAGAATTAAATTTTTATTTTTATTATGTGGATTAAACGAATTTAATCCATTATTTATGAGAGTAAGCTATTCGAGGGTCATTCTATGACCTAGACATATCGGAACGTCGTAGTATTTTGGCTACATGATAGAATTAAAGTGTTTGAATTTCCAAGACGAAAATAAAAACTTTTCGAGAAATTTTTTGAAAAACACTATTCACGCATTTCTGCTCGGGAATTATTTTTGAACTTACGAGAAATACGTAATGATAGAATATCGAGGTGAGATGTAATATCCAATCATAATTGAGTTATGGAAAACGCAGTTTTTCGTCTGCGGACTTAAAAACCTAATGATTAAGGAAAGTGAATTCTGAAAAGGAATTTTAATGCGAGTAATGAATTAAAGTAATGATTGTATAATACATAGGTATTGTACGAAGTAATGAATACAAGTATGATACGAGGTGTTATACGAGTATGAAGGAAGCATAGTATGTCGTATATGAATAAGTATACGAGTGAGAATACGAGATGAATACGCAAATTATACGTTATAAGGCTTTAAGTTAAATGAATTTAATTTATAGGATTGTGTAGAAAATTGTAAAGTCCAATGAGAATTGATAAGGCCCAAGTGTAGAAATTTGTAAGTCCAATAGGAATTAATGTGTAAGCCCAATACAAGCTAATGGTAAAGCCCAAAGAATTGTTAATGCAAGCCCAAGTATAAGTTAAGCTAAAAGCCCAAAGTATGAACTTATGGGTTATTGGATGGTTTAAACCCATGGGTGATCCAAAGTAATGAGCAAGTAATTAATGTGATAAGCAAGTAAAGTGCTTATGTGTGGTGAACAAGTAAAAGTTGTGATCAACGAGCAAAGGATAAGCTAGGTGATTAACAAGTAAACTTAAAGGCTAAGTTATGTGATTAGAAAGTATACTTAATGGTTAAGTATATGTGATGCCCAAGTATTGGATAGATGTTGTGATGGCCAAGCAAAGAGTGTGGTGGCCAAGTTAACTTAGTACTTAAGCTCGGAATAGTAAGGAGGTGATTAAGGAGGTGGGATTGGCTTTGGACTAAAATGCCCTCACTTTGGGTTGCCTATAAATAGAGAGCTCTTAATTCATTTGTTGGCTTGATTAAAATTTCTCCCAACTCCTCTCCAGTTAAGCAACTTATTGGTTAGAGAGAATAATAACTTATAAGCCAAACTTCCATTATGAGATTTTCAAGAAGCAAGAAGGAGATTAAAGCTTAGTCAAGTGATATTCAAGGGTAAGAACTTAAACCATGAATCTCTTTCTCTTCCATTGGTAGGGAGATGGGTAGTGGTAGAACATGTATGCTAAGGAATGATAGGAATGAGTAATCAAAGATCTTAAGTCTTAATAAGCCGTATAAGTCATGAATAAGCTATTCGTAATCATATAAGTTATGAAACAAGGAAGAACTTGTAGGAACTTGTTTTATGTTGAAATAATAAGGTTGTATGATAATAAGAAGTAAGGATGATGGTTAAAAGATTTAAGCTATAATAAGTCATGCAAAGTGAATTCATAAGTAGTCCATACTTTTACAAGTTATAGACTAATGAAGAACAAGTAATACCTTATCATGTCAATAAGTTAATGAAGTATATATGTCAAGATGTTAGTATGATGGATTGAATCCATTTGAAACGATGAACAAATCATAAGAAATGAAGTTATGCCGGAATTTACACAATTGGACGTGAATCGTCGAATTCGTGAAATTCTCGGAATGGAAGTCAAATTTTGATATTGAGCTTGGAAACATAAGTTTTCAATGGAGACAAGTCTTATTTGGCATTATAGAGTTGCGGACTCGAGAATGATCGAATTCTAACTTAGAACGAAGAAACGAGCGTTAAACGTTCACGAACGTTTATCGTTTTCGTTAAAAATGAACTAATAGGTTAATTTTTAGCAAACAAAGTCAAATAGATAAAATTCTTGCATGAACGTGTAGAGTATGTAATTTGTGAACCGTAGGCTTTTGAACGAGCCAATTCAGACTTATAACAAAGAAGTTATGAGTCAGGGAGTTTCGTAAAATTTTTAAATTTTGCAAACTAGCTGAGGCACAGAGTTGGCGCCACGGCGCCAACCCAAGGCCAAATGGGTGGCATAGCAGCGCCGTAATAGTGTCAGGGCATACTGCTAACTTGCGTTGCGGTGCGAGATGAAGATCTAAGTGTGGCGCCGTGGCGCCAGTCCCAGAGTTTTGACAGACAAGAATGTTTACAAGTATAGAAGGAAAGATAACTCATTAGTAATGAAATAAGGTGTTAATATAACATTATTGAGGCATTGTTAGACACTTAATATATGATGATTAAAGGTTAATAATCAATTGAAAATGAACGTAATGAGAACAACATAATGTGCTAAGCTGGCTGTAGAAATTTGTTGACCAAGTTGATTATGAACCCAATGGTTTGCAATACTAGTATGGGTTATGTAATTACTTAATGAACATGATAAGACCTTTCCTAAATCAGTGTTATAGTGATGACTTTAGGAATTTAAAGTTGTTTAATGAGTAGTTAAACGAAGAACGTAAAGTATAAGGAACGTGAACCGTATTCAATAATGAAAAAGCCTATAACGTTAAGAGTTACAACTAAAAGTTGTTAAGTAATACGTGAACATAAACGGTATGCAATAAAGTGTACTTAACTAACGACGATCAAGTTTCAATTAATGTAAGGATGTTATTAAGCCGTGAGGAAGGATGATTAACTCGAAACGAGTTGGGTTAATGAAGTAAATCTACGTAAGACATAGAAGAGAAAGAAGTTGGTAAGAATAATGTAAAATATAATGGCAAGCCGGAACCAATAGTAACAAATCTAATATATGATTAGATTGAGATGAAGGGTAAGATTCATTAGGAATCATGTATGTTCATTCATGACCTAATGTGGTATGTTATGTGGTTATGTGTTGTAGAGACCGTAAATATTGAAAGGAAAAGTTATTATACTGTAGCAGACGCTGAAGGCAAGTTTTTCTTAAACGCTTGTCTAACCTTCATGTTAGCCAAGTTTTCTGTGATTCGTGCTATGAGATGCATGAAGTGTTTTACTAAAGGGTCGATGCCAGTTTTATCTCGGCTAGACTAATCTTGAAGATTGATTGATTTATTTACAAGTCTTTCAATATAGAATTGATAACGCTATCCTATGCTAATTGTTTGGTACGGATTTAAGGTAAGCCTGAGTATGAATAAACAAATGTATTTTTCATTGATTATTCGATGGGCACGCGAGGTTTCCAAAACTTAAACGTATATACGTTTAATGGATGTACTGTTAATCAACATAGAGTACTATGGGTTGATCACCCAGAAGTGCTCGTAAGATATATCAGACTTACGGACTTAGTGCCGGGTTGTCCTTTTCAAAGAAATTATGCACTGCTCATGGTCTTGAGCCAGAATTGATGTTTACTGAATATTGTCATTGTAAAACATTTTGAAGGAAAAGATATACTATTTTAAATTATCGGTAGTACTTCGTAACTATTGTTCAGTTACTAAAGATATACAATTCCCGTGTTTCAAGCATGTTGTTTAAAAGAAATTGTTGTACTTGCTGAGCTTTTTATGCTCACTCTTGCTTGAACCATATGAATGCAGCTAGGACCGAACGAACCGAGGGATCTGACAAGAATAAAGGCAAGACGAAGATGAACGATTAGTTTGCCTTGTAATAAACAAGTAAGTTGTATATATTATAGTATGATGAACAAAGAATGTAATGGTTTTAGAACCTGGGAACGGGATGTAATATTATTAATATAATAAGAACGTCGTTGATACACACATTTTGATGTCATTTCAATAGAATGAATGTACAGTTATGAGTACCGTGTAGCACCATCTGTCGAGTTGGAAGATACCCAAATTTGGGGGCGTCACAACTTAAGGTTTAAATATACTTGCAAAACTAACTCATTAAAATTAAATCAAATATTTAATTAATAAGGAGTTTCAAATTCGTGGACGTTACAGTGATCTCATCGTATATACTACGATTCCTTTCTATGCTATGATCGTTTCCTTTTACGATCTCCTATCCCTGTACTTTTAGTCTTTTAGATTCTATTTATTCATCACTACTATTCACCTTTATTATCAGAGTTAGGAAACTCCGATTCTTCTATAACTTATCGAGATTCGTCTTTGAATCTTACTGACTTACTAACTCTATTTGAGTTAGTTCTTATCCTATTACTGCGGTTATTGGCCTAAGGTAAACCTACCCAAGGTTCATAACCTACAGCTCTGATACCAACTGTAATACACCGAAAACTCGTCTTTGATACCAAGTGTAATAACCCCAAATCCGGTATCAAACACCACGAATCTGGTATACTAATTCTATAACTATTGCGGAAGACATAAACATAAATTGTTTATACATTAAACTTTACACACTATCCCCAAGGTCGAGAACCTTCACTTAATGCCTGAATCAATATCCTATCTGACATACTATATTATTATCATACATTACTTGTAATAGCCCAATATTTTCAATAAAAAATTTTGCGAATAATTTTTTTTATATAAAAGGATGGGAATATGTGCAAAGTAAAGTATATGTATATATGTGATAGATAAAATTATTTATTTCATGAATAATTGTAAATAACTCCTTTCTAAGGAATTATTGATCATTATAGATTATATTCTTATAATAAATTAATTTTGTAATAAAGATAGTTATTACTACTTCCGTCCCATAATAAGTGATTTTTTAGCTTAAATCACACATACCAATACACAAGCTAAAATAGAAAAAATACCCTTAATATATTTTCTTTGAAGTTGAAGAGTTAATGAGTGTCATTTAATTGTAGTAATTGCAAAACGCAATAAATACCATTGAATGCATAAGGGCATATATGAGAAAATATTGTTAAATTTTTATTGGAGTTCTAACATATCACTTATTTTGGGAAAAAATATTAAGCCTAAAAAATCACTTATTGTGGGACGGAGGTAGTATTTATTTTCTGTGAATATAGGATTATTAGAATTATTATGAGAGATGTAATACCCGAGAATTTCCATGACTTATGAATATGTTAATGGAAATAAATATTTATTCGAATATAAATGGTTTTGAGATAATTAACTCAATTATATTAAATAATTGAATAATGGAAGAATATGTGGAGTTTATGATGCACTCGTGGAAAGCTTTGTGTATCACGGTGATGGGAAATATTAATAATAACATTAATTAACTAAGGAATTACCAAGTGACCAATTAAGAAATGTTAATTGTTAATGGTTATATCAATTAAATATTTATGGTGATTAATTAATAAATTATGATTATTAATTGTTATTATGAGTAAAGCAAATTGCATAACTAGGGTATGTATTATTTATTTAATTCATGTGTGCCAAGTATGTAGCAATGTTCAGTAACTTGTTTATGTATTATTTATTTAATTCATGTTATTGTGAGTACCACGAATGGCCTTAACTTGTTGAAATGTTTAACTTGGAATTATATTGTGAAAGAAGGGAATTAGATTGACTTGAGAAGCATGAAAAAGACCTTTAACATGAAAATATATATTATGTATGAATGTTGTGTGTGAGCCGGACAGAAACCACAAGGCAACAGCTGAGTCTTACCTTGGCGAGGGATTCACAAGAAATTGCTGCTTGGCCCCAGTTTAGCCATAACAGAAATCATACCACCTGAATTTGAGTTTCTGCAATCTGATTTTTGACAGTTAACTTGTATGATGTCCTTACTACTAGAAATGGTTTAAAACCTACTAATGCATGTGTATATGTGAGGACTAAGTAATAAGATAGTGTTTTCTTAGATAATGAAAGTTCATGGGTGAAAATACCTTAAACTTAAGTATTCTTAATTTGCTTATGAAATAACTAGATAATTGATTTCGTGATAAACATATAAGATGATTTTGTACCATATGTGCATACTTGAATCATGTCGAGCTTGATCAATTAATGTGTTAGCTAATGAGCATCGTGTACTTATAATATGCTATAAATAGGATTCGAGAGTGTTGATTTATTAAACGTGGATAATCTACGCTTAAGGCAAGTTTCCTATACTTACTCCATTTATTATTGAGCAAGTATCCTACATTTGCATTTTCTTCATGCAATGGACATGAGTAAGAAGTTTCAGAATTATATTATTATATATTATATCAGATTATTAATCCTATTGTTATATATGTTATATCCGATCATTGATTATCAACATGATACTATATGGTAAATCAGATACATATATTCTGTTCGTTAATTTCTATATGTGATTATATAAGTGTCCCCACTTGGATAATCATTGTATTTAATTACATGTTGATACATATATATATATATATACCTATTGATCCCCAGTACGTATATGTTAAGAAAAAGTCATCTAAGCTATTTGACGAGCTAGACACAGATTTAGAAATATTGTTGAATATGATAAAACCTTTTTGTATCCAATCAAATTGTTTTGGTTTGGATTCCAGACTAAGTATGAACATCCCGATCAAGGAAAACTTTATATCCTGGCGACAGAGAGTGAACGATAATATCGTTCTTGCATGTAGTATTGATCAATACAGGGCATAACGGGTTGATCACCACCCGTGCCCGTAAGTTATGACGGTTTGCGGATGAAGTTCTGCTAAACCTTTTCAAAAATTGAGAACAATGTTCATAGTATGTCACCTTAACCCTATTTATAGTCGGTACGTAGTTTCAAAAATTTGATAGAGAGTTGTTATGTTATTATTATTGGTTCAGATTACTTCACAACTTTTGATTTGTTGTAGAGGGGTAGTACAAAGAAAATATTTAATCCTTTCAGCTAATATTTATAATTGTTATTACTTGTTGGGCACTCAAATGCTCATCCTTGCTTAAATTAAATGTTTTCAGTTAAGTTTAATCAACCAGAGGGCTCTGCCAGGAACAAAGGGAAAGGAAAGCTTTCAGAATAAGTTTGTGTTATCTTATGTAATAGCTAAACTTAAATATGATGATCATATTTATTATCTATTATGTAATGAAATGTTTTAAGGTCGCGTACCTGGGATTTAGACAACTCTGATATGTAAATTAAGTTTGATATTTATGACAATATTTTTATTATTCCGCTCAAAGAAATGGTATCGTGAAGCACTGAATTCGGGTTTCAAGTACCTGAATTTGGGGGCATCACATTACTGTTTCAAACTTTATCTATTCTATCAACCAATTCTGGATCTGTCTTTGACTTTTCTTGTATCTGACGTATTCGTCCTAATCTGCAATGTTTATCATGATATAACAAGGGTGAGCAACAAGTTTTTCCAGCAAGTTTAAGTTTAATTAAGGATATATCATGATTGAAAGAATTGAATAACAATATGACAACCGAGATTTTGTAATTTAATTTTAATATTTATTGGATCAAATAAATATTTTTCGATGATCTAATTATTAGATGAAATAATTAATTGATGAAGTTGTGGTAGATTAATTTAATTATATGTGTTATATTTATTAAATTAATGTGGAGAATTTTATTATTTGATTTATGTTAATATGTGAGCTTATTGAATTAAAAAAATATTTATTAAGCATAATATTATTTTAATTAATTTAATAATTAATTAGATTATTAATAATTCGAGATAATTAATAAACGAGAAATTAATTATATGACTATGTGAATTAAATGAGAAATTATTATATTTTATTTAAATTAAATTAAACAAGATATTTGAGTTATTATTTAATTGGGTGTGACATTATTAAACTATAGTATAAGAGATTAATTAAAATAATTAGAAGGGTTACTTATGTTTCAAGTCAAACGAGGCCTTATGAGGAGTTAGGAGCAGTTAAACCACGTATGGATTAACTGACCTCAACTGTGCGCATAAATGATCAATCTGGTTCTTTTACGTATTTTCAATTAATAGTTCAACTTGAGAATTCAGAGAAACATTGAGAAAATTGTGAGTTGTGTGATTAAAGAAGAATTTGAGACGAAATTCATCTCCTACTAATCTACACTCTACGCTCTAGGTAATTCTCTTCAACCCAATTTCTATTTTACGTCATTAAGGTTTTATGAAAATGGCTTTCAATTGTTTTGTTAAAATCTTTGTAGTTGGAAATATCAATAATTATGTGTTTATATATGTGATAAGATGTTATCATATCATGTTTTTACTGTATATGGTAGATTTCCATATCATCAATTTCATAAAAATATGCCGTATATTGTTACAAAGTATAGAAATATGGCCATATGGCCCTTATACATAAATTTAATATGTCAAACATATATTGTCTCGTAAATTTCACACTTGTATATAACTATGTATGTTAAAACGAGGAAATCAAACTTCGAATGGATGAATTTGGTATTATAATGAACATGTGATGTTAAATTTTATGTTTTGTGTTCCAAACCTTCAAGAACATCAAAAACAATGAATTTTCATGTTTGATTCTGTAATTATGTGTTTTAATTTGTTAAAATCACTCTCTAAAGGTTGGGTAAGGATTATATACGAATTCTAGTATGTGGGTATGTTTAAGTTAATGAATTTAATGACCATGTAATGATAATTTTGCTCGATTCTGTTCTTCGTGAATCGAATTCAAAAATCGGAGTTTCAGCCATGCTACCAACTCCATGCCTTAAGTCCTTTTGGCAAATACCACCGCCACCGCCACGCCAAGATTAAGCCTGATGGTGGCACCGCAGCGCCACTTAGCAGATTGTCCAGAAATGAAATTTTTTGAAGTGTTCAAGTCTAGAAATGTGATAGTAACCAAATCTAAGGAACATAAAATTATGTTAGACTTACAACGAGACGTTAAGATAAATTCTTAACATATTAATAACACAATTATGTGAGAATTGAATTATTGAACGCATTGTTAGCTTATTGTTCATAAAGTGTAATTATGTGTCAAAGAATGTAGTAATTTGACTAAGTATGGTCATAATCAAAGTTAGACAAAGAGAATGAACTTGTGATGACTAGTTACGTTATAATTGACTGGTATTGAATGTAAATGGTATGTAGGATTAAATCAAGGAACGTGTATAAATTAACGTGTAATCTACGTACGAGGCAAGTTTCCTAACCCTACTCGTTATCATTATATTAGTTTATAAGTTTATCTCTTTACATCGAGCAAATTCTCCTTATTATTGATCAAGTCCATTTTGTTATATTAAAGTATATTAATCTTTCAAAGTATGATTCTATTATACAATATTTATTCTATTGTATACCTCTTGAGATTGCTATTTGAATTAAATTATCAATTACTGTTGAACCTTGTTAGACTAGCGAACCCTTAATGATTCGACTAGTCCATAGTTGATGAGCGTTCTAAATTTCAGAACCCTTGTTGAATTATCCAAACCAAACTTCCTTTGGTGCGGACTCTAATGTCAAACTGAGATGAACAACCTCAGATAGGGATTACTTATGAGTTAAGCGTTAAGATATTGTATGCAATGATGGTACTAAGGGTTGATCCCCTTAAATGCGAGAAGAAGAGTCCATAATCTTATGATCATTAAAGGTTTCAAGTATAAACACTTGACAACCTAGACATATAGTTCAAGGTCATATGACCCTCGGGGTTCTTTTGTTTCTTGTTATTCATTCTTGATTCAAAAGCTGAGTTTTCCTATTTCAGAAGTCTTTGATTTATTGGCATGTTATTATTCATTTGTCATATTGTTATACTTGTGGGCAATCGTGCTCACTCTTACGTAATAATAACATTGCAGTTAGAACGAAAGATCTAACGAGCCTTCTATTAGTAAAGGCAAGGGCAAGGTTAACAATTGAAGAAGACTTGTTGTTAATATGTATTTAAATTTCAGACTTGATGTTGTCTAAGACTTGTTATTTGTTTATGATTTCGCACAGATGTTTAACGTTAGAGTGACCTGGGATTGTATTTATTATGCAGATGATGTAACCCCATAAGGGGAAGATTTATTTACTTATTTATTTCTATCTATTGCATGGTTTGCATTTATTATGGGTAGATAGATAGATGATATTTGTACAGTGAACACCAAATCCTGCGAAAATGGAAGTTCCCGGATTCGGGTTGTCACATCATTCCCTCCTTATAAGGATTCCATCCTCGAAATCACAGAAACCTCCCTTACTCGATTTTCACCAAATCTCTTTTCAAAATTTACTCGGGATATTACATTCACCCTTTCTTCTAAGAATTTCGTCCTCGAAATTTTATCTATTAATCTTTATTCATTCAATTTATCAAAATAGATTTTACGTTAATCCTTTATTCAGTCATTGAGTTCTATAACCACTTTCTTTTCACAAAGATCTTTCTACAATTATTAACTTTTCTATTAAAAGTTTTACATTATTCTTTGATAACTCATCTCCTTCTCACTTCAAAATTTCTTTTCTCACTTATTCAATATGTCCATTATTCAGTGTCGCATTCTACGACTCACTTCTCTCTAAGGAATATCATCCTTACCATATTCACCTTTTAGAATAGAAAGAATCTTCCATAATTGCTCAATAATTGGGAAGCAGTATGAATAACTCAGGAATTTAAAAGATCCCAAATCATGCCGAGGGTCGCAAGACCTTGAACTACGTCCACGGTTATAAGTACTCTTTCAACTTAAACCTTAACAGTCATTAGACTATAGGGACTCCTATACTTAGGGTGTTAAGCCCTTTGTACGATGTATTATGCACAAACATTTAAACGCTATGCGTATGTCCATAGTTATAAGTAATCTTTCAACTTAAACTTTAACAGTCATAAGACTATAGGGACTCCTCGTACTTAGGGTGATCAACCCTTCGTACAATATATTGTGCACAAACATCTAAACGCTTCCGTGTAATCCCCTATAAAAGGGTTGTTCATCTCAGCTTTTCAACATCTGAATCCGCTCCAAAACAATTTGGTTTGACATAGTTTGACAAATAACACTTGAATTCCATGAACATCTTTCAATATTCGTCTAGCTGAATCAAATAACATAGACTTCTACAACAATTCGGACATCAATCGAAATATACATATACATATATATATTATCATATCTTAAAGAAATCTCAAAAATATTTTTATGACGTCATGATACCGCACTGTATTTACAGTCCGTTGAGGATTCCGTCATTTGGTGATTTTATCATACTACATCATACCATAGTGGGTTGACGATCCTTAGATCACATCCAACACTACGTAATACTGCATTGATGACTCCATCATTTTTATCATCTCTGCACCAGGTTCGATGATGCATTGATGATATAAAAAATACATTTTGATATATTTCAAATCATTTTTGTCTAGCCAAAGCAATTAGCATAGACATACGAATAACGGTGTTGTTTTTAAAACTCATTGGTTTCATCATTTGATCCAATGTTTTTCAAGAAAATAGAAATACAAACATCAACACGAAGTCAATAAATTTCAAAAGTTTAGCATAGCTAGTAGATTTAGAATATCCAGGTATCCATCAACTTCAATCTTTACTCCATTACTCCATTACTTAACCAATTCTTTTTATTTCTAGCACCACTAATGCTCTTATATTAAATATTCTTGTATTTCAACTTACAATCTTCTTATACCCCCAGTATAGTTCATCAAACTTACCGTACATTAGAAGTTCAGGAACTTGCCACAATAATATGAGTTTAAGAACTTATCCTAGTCAGACCATAGGGGTCCATTCGCTGAGGGGTTCAAAACATACCATATTATTATGAGTCACGAACTTACCATATGCATTAGTTTTAAGAACTGCACCTAATCCTAGTAATATCTAACTAATCTTAATAGTTTCTAACTATCAAATATACACATGAGAAAAGAATCACCTTTTCACCACATATACATTGATAGCACGACATCAACATTCCAATGATTATCAATGGGATACACTGAGTGCAAGCACAAAACCCTCGCCCATACAAAGGTTTGTACAACTTAGCCATCACATGAGTCCTCAATTGAAATCCCACCTAACATTACCGTACTCTTAACTTATTATTAACTTGCCCTTAACTTACTCAATACGAATTTTTTGTACCTCATCATTTATAACTCCTCGCGAGTTTACCTCGTACTATTTCATAGTACATTATCTTCATAGCATCAAGCTATAATTATTCAAACATTACAAACCATCTTTCTTTTATAACTTAAATAGATCACGTCGTAATCTTATTCTATAATCATCTCCCTTAAAATTCTTTTCTTAACTCGTGATTGTTTTGTTTTACGATCATCTTTCTTTCCTTTTTAATCATTTACAATTTCATTTATTCTTTTAAACTTACAGGCTTTGCCTATTCATCATTATTCGTTATCTTGGCTATTGGAGTTAGGGTAACTCCTATTTCTTATCTTTATATCTCTTCAAAATTCTTCTTTGAATTTCTTGTTTATATAACAATTCTTCCTTAAAGAATTTCTAACTTCATTTACATTGCTCAACAATTCATTCGAGTTCCACATTTTCATCATACGTATCCATTTTCTATACATGGTACACATCGAGTGTCTAATAGTTTCAATATGGTACGCTGAGTGGTTTCCCACAAACAACCAATAAACTAGGTTTCGAGTTACTAGTTCGTATATACCTCCGCTCTATGAAGGAATCGTTTAGCCCAGATACCATACATCAACTATTAAAGAGTACAATTGTACCATACTTAGATATAACTTTTTATTCTTAACTTCTTTATCATTCTCTTTGTATAGACATTGTCTATTTATTATCACCTTACATCCTTATTATTGGAGTTGGGTAACCCCACATTCATATTCCTTATAACTCTGTGAGATTCTTCTTTGAATCCTCTTACACATGTTTTAATCCCTTCTTTATAAATTTCTTAAATTACTTCTTATTTTTCAAACTCTATTTGAGCTTATTCGTTCATTATCTTCACCTCTCTTCTCTAAGGTTATAGCCTAAGGTACTATTACCTAAGGTTTCAAACCTATCAGCTTTGATACCAACTGTAACGACCCAAAAATTCATACAATTTAATTCTCGACTTCGGTTGTTAATAATACATTCAACCTCTAATTTTACATCCTTAAACGATAATACAACCACTAAAATTTGCAGAATAATTAAAATTTTCTATTACGAACTATCCTCGTTCCCAAAACCTTCAACCTTTACATCTAAATATTTCAGAATCATTTTAATACTACAATAGTTTACATCGCAAAACGATATTACAATTCAACCTTAATACATTATTCGGAACCTTAAACATGGTTTAAATAATAATAACACAACCAAAGTGTATAAATCTTCAAGTATCACATCTGATTCATGTCTTTCAAATAACACATAACTTTACCTTGAATCTTGAACCTGCAAAAGTGGTTATTTGCAAGGTTGAGCTCGACAAATTTCAAAGAAAATCTAACAGCTTTTCATGCATCACATAAAGACATAATAACATGTTCAAGATATAACATACATGCTACAGTTCATATAACAAGTATAAAGATTGAGTCCTTACTCAATCATCATGCTTTAATCAATCAACATAGTCATAAATCGACTTTAACATTTCATACTTTCAACATATATATAACACATCATGCTTTTTAAAATAAAGATTTAAAACAGTTAATCATCAAGTTCACATAGCAAATAGGAACTGAAAGACTTGCATGATCCGTAGTTTATGAACTATGACTTAACTGCTTAACGCTTATCTACACTTCGTGTATTCCTACACAGTTATATAATCATGGATTCACATCCATTAGTCATATATTAACGCATAGTAGTTGTAATGTAAACTTTATGCTATATCTCATAAGTTCGATGACATCCAACTTTGGATATGCTATAAACATCATATTAACCTAATTTTAAAAGTTATTGGACACCCATTTCGGATAAGATAGACAGACCAAAACAGTGTTCAAAAAGGGCGTTCAAATCTGTTTTTAATTCTTTCCTAGCTTTACCCTCTCTTGCTAAAACAGTCATAACTAATTTGTTTCCAAACATTTTTGAGCGATTCTTGAGCCCACGGGAAGCTAACTTCCGAGGCTACAACTTTCATTCTTTGACCATTTCCAAATTCAAAACACAGAATTCCGGAGAATTCGTTCAAGGTGACTGTACCGAGTTGGTTAGACAGTTTTGACGCGACTACTTTGAATGGTCATAACTCTTTGCTCCGAAGTCAGAATTAGTCCGTTCCAGAGTCTATAGAAAGATAATTCAGTGTACTATAACATATCAAAAGCCCAGAAGTTTTTGGAAATATTAACTAATTGAAACAGTGTCCTGAATAGCACCTCTCGCTGCTAACTTTCAGTTTGACAAATTCGATACATTTCCTTCCAATCACCGTAACTCCCTCATCTGAGGTCGGAATGAGGTCATTCCAAAGCCTATGGCTTCCTAACTCAGTGCACTACAACTACCCAGAAACTCAGAATTTTTCAGATAACATAGCTATTCTAGAATTTGACACTATAGTCACTGTTCATTCAGTTTTCATTTCTAGACATGGTTTACTAAAATCTTCACCACTGATTCATTTTAACTCCGTTTTGGTTTATTCAAGTTAGGTAATCTTCAGAACTTAGAGGGATATAACGTACAATCATCAAATTAAGCTTTTAGACATAAATCAAAAGCACAAATGGTCCTCAAGCTCAGTCCCAAAAATTGTCCAACATGGTTCTTTGTAAATATTTTATTTTGTGAGTTTTGGTTACACTTGGATGATGTTAAGACTTAATATCTCTAATTACAATTATTAGAACTCATTTACATAATCAATTACAAGTCAAAATAAACATAGTAAACTAACTAGTTTACTAACAAAACTAACTGAACTTCCAAAATTTAAACTTTAACTAACAAACTAAATACAATATTTAAAATAATAACATTACCAAAAATTAAATAAGAAACATACCCGAAAATACGAGTTTTACAAACTGAATACGCACTTCCACGCCAAAATTTAACTAAGGAGATCTTTATAAAAAGTTCTCCCACAATAAAACCTTTCTCAAAAATTGGAGGCCTTATTGTTGGTGAATGAAATAAAGGATCAAGCCCTTCTATTTATAGGTTTAGCAAAGGGTAAAGTTCTCAATTTAGTTGATGTGGGACTTTGTTTATACTATTTTTTCTTATTTTCAACATGCTAAGTGTATTCATTCATCACGAATTCGTTTCCTAACCAATTCGATCCGTTCAAGTTGTGTTGTTTTCTTTTTATAGAGGAGAACAACAATCATCCATCAATTTAAAGTTTCAATCACGAATTAATATCAACTTTAGTCACAAAGTACACAAAAACACACATTACAATCAAAACCCAAACTCCTCTTCTTTAGTATAAATACATGAATTTGACTTTTGAAACTTTGTTTCTAGATGACCATTATCAAATTATAAATATCTAATAACATATAAAATATCGTAATCCCACAAATTGAATAACCAAAACTCCAATTTTAAAAGAAACTCAAGAACACATAAACTAGAAATATAAACTAGATTATGTACCGTTAATTCCTTAAGAAATAAAATTAACCTTATCAGTAAAATTATAATTTCTATTCAACCATTATAATCATAATATTATTTAACAAATTCTCACTTCTCTAATTTAATTATTTAATTAAATTAGAATATCACAATTATACTCGCATAATAAAATACGTATAAATCCCATCTATTTTATCGCACTTAAATAAACTATCCCATAACAATTTTCATCAAATATTTATTTAATACTATAAATATTCATTTTATTCCATAAAGTTTGCAACTAAAATATTTAATGTACTTAATAAATATTTTACTCGCATTATACTAACATTTACATTTTCATGCAATATATTACCTTCTCACTTTATTAAATCAATTATCCTTGTATTAATTTACTATTTTAATTAAGTGAATTATTCACATTATTTATGAAACTTAACTCATAATAATTTCCATCATTTACATGGCATAATAATTAAAATTATATTATCTCATAAAATAATTTCAACTTAATTAAATAAACTAATATTATTTAATTTCTTTAATAGTTTAATTAACTATTAAATCTCACATTCTCTAACATATGAATATATAATTCTCTTCACACCAAATCACATAATTCAAAATATATACACATGGAAACTTTTCTGGTGGCTTGCCACACCCATCACTCATTTGTGGGTTGTGTCGCAATGCAGGGGTTAGATGGTCCGACGACGAGCCCACATAATTTTCGCTTGCATTGCTTGATTCTAGAATGATAGCGCGGTATTCCATATGGGCAGGGGGCGAGTCACATCCGCGTGGTCTGGGTTTTATTTTTCCTTCGAATTAGGAAGACAACGTGGATGCTACGGAGACATCGGGGGAGGATGATAAACCAATGGGTGATCAAGGGACTGAGAAGGTACCGCAGGCCGAGGCCATATCCAGTTCTCAATTCATTGTTTTTCAAAATCAATTGAATGCACACAACAACGCAACACGTCGGGAAATGAGGCGATTGACAATGAGGCAAGATCATATGTTTGATGCTATGAACTCATCTTTTGCCTCGCTCAACATAACTCTACAACGCTTCAACCCGGCGGCCCAATTTCTATATCAACAGCCCATGCCAATGCCAAGGTTTCCACCAAGTGATTCGGACGAAGAAGAACAACAACCACCTCCTCAGACTTAAGCGATAGCAGGGAAGTCCTCACGTACTTATTTTGACTATTCATCCAATGAGGACATTGTATTACTTAAGTTTGGGGGATTTAAATACATGTTTGCATGCATTTAGCTCATTTAGGTTGCATTTTACATTTTGTCATTTAAATTTCAGTATTGCATTTAAATTTCAGTATTGCATGATAGCTTAGGTGCAATCATAGTAGCTTAGGTTAATGTTTGTTATTGTATAGTAGATAATCTTGTAATGCATTTTGTTATCCATATATATATATATATATATATATATATATATAATGTAATTAGTAAATATTGTGTTGCGTAAGTCCATCAATGTTTTATTTCATATTGTTTATGGGCCAATGATTTGATTGACAATAAGTTAACAAATACAGTATTGAGTATTAGAAGTATGATATAATTTCTGCTATGAATCGAATCTTGAGCTTGTTTGAACTGTTATATGATAAGTCGGTTTTATACCTACTTATCCGGTATCTATTACTTGAATTATTTGCTTAATCTTGTGTTTCTTAGTTACTTTTCATGCATTTTGTTTCCATTTTGTAGATTATATGTTTGGAAGTGGAGTGACTAACTATTGGTATGAAAAATGCAAGAAAAAGCAATTACGAGTATCGTTCGGGCCTTCATGTGTATTGCATATTCTTGGCGTGGAACTTGGACTATGTTGTGGGACTCTTTCTTGGCATTCCGGAACATCTTGCATCATTCTAATCAGAAGTTCGGATGCGATAGTATGGCTTTCTAGCAACAAAGACAAAGTTAAGAGTTGTGTCGGTTGTCATTACACAGCAGTAGCTGCTTCCAATGCAATTTTGACCTTCATCCGTTTGTGATTTCTAAAAGCTCAAAGAATGAAAGTTGTAGATCTCGTCGATAGCTTCGATTTGATAGGTCGCGGGCCCCGTAAATCCTCCCGGTTTAAAAGTGATGGCAGTTTTAGAAAAGGAGGTCCCAACAGGAAAAGTGATTGGCAGGATACCCCCAAGCCGTGGCTTGCCCTTTTGTGCCTTAGGATCCTACCGGGGATGGGGGTCTGGGCAGGAATAGTAGAAGGGGAGCAAGCCGGGACTGGCTTGTACAAAGGGAAATTCAAATCTAGACCTAGTTTATATAACATGTGTTCAGGATTTTGTTAATAGCTTAAACTTGATGAGTGTTAAGGTAGAGATATGCTTGACACCGCATGTAATCAGATAGAGAACTTATTCTTCAACCTTCTTCAATTGTAATTCACATAGAGATATAGTAAGTTAGTTGCTTAAGGTATTTAATGGATTTCTATCTTAATTGTGGATTGACGTTAATACGGTATTAGTGCATCGGGAGGTGGTTAATACTACGTTCGTGTTCTTGATTAATAAACTAGAATAGTGAGTTGAATTGGAATAAAAGTGTTAAAATCAGAGTGAAGCTTAGGGTGAAATCATAAGTCTAATTCTCCATTAATTGTTTGAAATTCTAGATTTTGATATTTGTGATTGGTTTGTGATAGTTTAATTACTTTTTAATTTAGAATAATTATTTTTAATCATTGAATTGGATAGTTTAATAAAATTAGGATTAATAGGAAATTGATAATTGTGAAGTTAAGTTTCTTATTAAATTGTCTATGTGGGAACGATACTCTACTTATCACTTTATTACTTGTTGACCGTGTATACTTGCACGTATTCATTGATTGCAAAATCTACCAACAAGTTTTTGGCGCCGTTGCCGGGGACTATTTAGTATAATTCTTAATAGTTTTACAATATCAATTTAATTAATCCAGTTTTACTTAGACATTTTTATTTTTGTATTGTTTCTTTTATTTCAGGTGAGGAAGCAGTTTATGCAAACTCGGTCCAAAAAACCAGACTTGTTGCCTTTTGAGGACGACATTGAGAAAAGATTTTAGAGGTTGAGTAAGTGGATCAAGGAAACGAGGCAAGAATTCGAAACATCTGAAAAGGAAGAGGTAACTTGAATGGCAAATTGAAGATCAAAAAGCATTAAGGATTTTGCAACACCCAAGGTGAATGAATCTGCAATAAGCATCACTAGGCCAAAGAATAGCAAAGAAATACGTTCAAATTAAGCCCGGATGATACAAATGATTCGTAATTCATTCGGTTTGGGGGATTTGCAAATGACGATCCGAACGAGCATCTGGTCAGCTTTCTGGAAATGTGCGACACTTTTAGGTTCAATGGGGTTTCGGATGATGAGGTGAGACTTCAATTGTTCCCATTCTCTTTACGGAACAAGGCGAAGAGTTGGTTACTTTCTCTACCGTCCGGTTCGATAACAACATGGGAGGATTTAGCTCAAAAATTCCTCGCAAAATTATTTCCACCGGCAAAAACTACGAAGATGAGGAACAAGATTACGATGTTTGAACAGCAACGTGGGGAGTCATTATATAAGGCATGGGAGAGATACAAAGAACTGCTCAGAAAATGCCCACATCATGGATTTCCCCAGTGGCTACAAATGAACACCTTTTACAATGGACTACATGGGAATCTCAGGACAAGTATTGATGCAGCATCGGGCGGAGCATTCATGGCTAAGAGTTACGAGGAAGCATACAAGTTGATTGAAACCATGGCGGCTAATAACTACCAGTGGCCCACAACAAGAATGACACAAAGTGAAAAGGTAAATTGTGTGTTCAAGTAGATAGTATGACAAATGATGCAAGCACAAATATCTCAGACTTTCAAAGATGTTGGAGTCGGTGAAAGCGGACAAAACACAACAAGCACAACAAACACAAAGAAGTACAAAGAAATGGCAATAATATGCGAGTTGTGCGCGGGAGAGCACCCAATGGAGCAATGCACGATTAATCCAGCAGCTGTGCAGTTCATCGACAATTACAACAGAATTCTGCAAAACACATATCAGAACACATACAATCAAGGAAATAAGAATCATCCGAATTTCTCATGGAGCAACAACCAGCAAAATCAAGCTTCACGATAATCATATCCACCAGGATTTTAGAACCAGCAACAACCAGCTCAATATCAAGAAAGGAAACCCGATCTAGAGGAAGTGTTGGCAAAATTCATGACTAGCACCGAGTTGGCTATCAAAGATCACGCCATGACTATGAAATCACAAGAGATGGCGATTAAGAATCTAGAGAATCAGATTGGTCAAATGGCATTGGCATTGAATAATAGACCACAAGGGACGTTACCAAGTGACACCGAGAGAAATCCTAAGGGTAATCATGAGCAGTGTAACACTATTACGCTTAGAAGCAATAAGGAGTTGGTTTCTAACTGGGATAAGAAAGCTAGTGCAGGAGATGAATATGAGGATGAAGGGAAGGAATTAAAGAAGAAATGTACAGAAAAAGTGGTGCAAAAAGCAAAGGAAGAGAAACAACTTAAAGCTACACCACCTGCACCCTTTCCTTCAAGGTTAGAAAATAACAAGTTAAAGAACCAGTTTTCGAGGTTTATGGATATATTCAAATAGTTACACATTAATATTCCATTTGCCAAAGCACTTGAGCAGATGTCGCGTTACATTAAATTCATGAAGGACATACTTTCGAAAAAAATATAAGCTCCAGGATTTCGAAATAGTGGCGTTAACCGAGGAATGCAGTGCAATAATACAGAAAAAGCTCCCGCCTAAATTAAAAGATCCAGGAAGTTTTACAATTCCTTGTGCAATTGGCAATCAAGATGTGGGAAGAGCTCTATGCGATTTAGGAGTGAGTATAAATTTTATGCCACTGTCCATTTACCGAAAGCTAGGATTAAAGGAAGCAAAACTAACCAATATTAGTCTACAACTCGCCGATAGATCAATAACATACCCTTTAGGAATAGTCAAAGACGTATTGGTCAAAGTTGAGTCACTAATATTCCCAGCCGATTTTATGGTATTAGATTTTGAAGAAGATAAGAACATCCCTATCATCTTGGGACGACCATTCCTGGCGATTGGACAAACACTGATTGACGTGCCTAACGGAGAACTGATTATGAAAGTGTTTGATCAGGTAGTAACGATAAAGGTGTTCAAGGAAATCCCAATCCCAACTGACAAGGAAGAGTGCAAGTTGATCGAGGAATCTACACATGTCAAGTTCATGGGTTGCAAAGGGGAGAGTGGTCTTAAGGCATTAGTTGAGGATAGAAAGTCAAATTCATTATGCAACATGCAAGTGAACGGATATGCATTACAACCATGTTGGTGTTGCGCGATAAATAATCATCATGCCAAAGTTAACCCAACCGATCCGGGATGAAATAGGGAGTAGTCAGGCTGAACGACTTAAAATCAAGCGCTTACTGGGAGGCAACCCAATTTTTATTTATTTTTATGCTTTTTCTTCATTTTTCTCTTCTTAAGTAATTTGATCCATGCTAGTGAAATGGTAGTTTAGAATAACATTTGGTCTAAAATAGAGTCATGAAGTATTTAAAGTATACTTGATAGATAAATAAGCTTACCCTCCATGCTTGAATTTGCTCAATATTCACTCATAAATATGTTTTTCATGTGCTCAGGTATTTAAAGAAGAAGCTATGGGATGCACATGAAGTAGGCAGAAGAAACCATGCATTAGCAGCTCAAGATGCCTTGACAGTCCACTAGGAAGCCTAGGCTTTCCCCTGCAAAGCACATGAGCAAGTCGGGGCTTGCCCCTCACACAGAACATGCAAAGACCCAAGCCGGGCCGCCTGTCAAACCTGATAGACCCAGGCACGGGCTTGCCTCCCTTCGCTTTCAGTAGAGACCCCCAAGCCGGGTGGCCCTTTGCAGAAGACTAAAAGACCAACCAGTATGGATGTCCGATTAGTCAAGGCGCTTGGAGCAGTTCAGCAGTTGGTGCATGTATTGTCTCCCAATTACATTATACTTCAACCTCCTACATTCCAACTACTTCACAACTTCCACCCATGACTGCAATTACTTTAAACATAACCTCTCATCTCATCACAACAAATCAAACACAATCCCACTCCTCCCACCTAGTCACCCACTGCCCACCTCCATAAACTCCTCTCTATAAATCCACCCATTTACCACACAATCTAACAACCTAACTTCACAGTAATTGGAAGTTCAAGGATAGGATTTGAGTAAATCTCTACAAACAAATTTGACATATATTGAAAGTAAGAAGTTTGTTTGATAATTCCTCATCTTCTATCACCATAGTTCAAGTAAAATAACCAAGTTTGTGGGAATTTCAAGTCTCGCACACCTAGTGCTCGCTAAGTTGTTAAAGTGAAGTTTAGGAGAAATTTTTGATAAGGCTCATCAATTCCAAATCAATTGCACCAAAACCGACATCAAAGAGGCAACGAGGAGAGAGTTCGGGGGCCATACAACTAACACGAACCTTTGATAGGCAAAAATTCATAAGTGTCGTCGCCGCCGACCGTTACGACTATATGGTGACAAAATCATTCATACCTGAGCGGGGGTTGGCACCTGAGCCAGTGGATGGTGAAATGATGCAACAAATATATCAAAAAGGTTGGAATAAATTCACAGCAGAGCCCGAGGCCGCAGTTGTAAGTGTGGTCAAAGAATTCTACGATAACGCCGAGGATAAGGACCCTTCAATGCTTTTGTACGGGGTAGGTTAGTGCCTTTCAGTGCCGACGCCATCAACACGTACTATCAGTTATGAGCACCGAGACATTTCAAGTACTGACACTTACGTGATAATGATCCAGATTATGAGGCTATTATGCAGGAGATGACAAAGCTGGGTACCTCATGGAAAAAATCAAATCATGGAGGCACTGTCTTTCGCAGTAAGGATCTTAGTTGGTATGGGAAGATATGGTACGCCTTTCTATGCACTAAGTTACTTCCATCTACACACACGTTAGATGTGTCTAAGGATAAGGCAGTGCTATTATATGCTATGGTATAAGATTTCATCATCGACATAGGGGCTATAATTAACTTTTTAATCCGAAGATGCCTTCGAGGACCATACTCTGGCAGATTGCCACACCCATCACTCATCTGTGGGTTATGTATATAGGCAGAAGTTTGATGGTCAAATGATGAGATAACCCAGATGCCGCTGCAGACACTTGACTCGAGAATGATCGCAAGATATGCTGTGTGGCCCGAAGGCGAGTCGTACCCGAGAGGAGTAGGATTTATATTTCACTTAGCCTCGGAGGATGAGGCTGACGCTGAGGACACCTCGGATGACAATGAGTTTCAGGGGAATGCGGCAATGGGAGAGACATCACAACAGCCCGGAGTAATATCTAGCCCTCAATTCCTCAACCTTCAACAACAAGTGGATGAGCACAACAAGGAGGCACGGAGAGAAATGCGGAGACTAGCAGCAAGGCAGGACCACATGTTTGAGGCCATGAATTTATCTTTCGCCTCATTGAACACTACGCTCCAGAGCTTCAATCCTACTGACTAATTCCCATACCAAAGAACCAAATTTCAATGCCAAGGTTCCCACTCAGCGATTCTGATGAAGAACAACAACCACCACCAACCCAGACTTAGGCGATTACAGGGAAGTCCTCTCTTATTCATTGCTTTATCTATACAATGAGGACATTGTAATTTTCAAGTTTGGGGGATTTAGTTGCATGTTGCATGTGCATATTTAATTTCGTTAGCTAGGTTTGCATATGCTAGTTCATTGTTTATGTTTAGGATTGTTAAGTGTTGCATTCAGGTAATCATGTAGTTGCATAGTAGCTTAGGAATATAAATAATGTAAATAGTTTTTATTTATCTTTGCATTCATGTTATATTTACCACATATATCTACCACATATATCTAGAAATAAAAAAAATAAAAAAATTCAAAATTCAAAATTCAAAAATAATAGTTATTTAATATTTTCATCTTGCATGAGTCCAGCTGTTTGATAGTTATAGTCTATTTTGGCCAATGATGAGAATGGGATTGGATAGACAAGTATAGTACTGATTATTAGAGCTTTTGATTTGATTTCTTATTATGAATTGAATCTTTTTCTGTTTGAAACTGGTATAATAAGGATAACACAGTAAAAACAACGTGTTGATTGATTAAGTTTAAATTGATACATAATGGGACTCTAAGGGATAATTCTAGTTTAAATGAAAGAATGACAAGAATAAGTAGTGATGGCTAAAGTTAGACAAAAACCTAAGTTTGGGGGAATATTTGGGGTATATATGACTTTTCCATGTTGCATGAGAACACATCCTAACCCTTTGCCTGAAGCATCGTTATAGAAAAGAAATCCATCTGAACTAGATGGTATTGTTAGAACAGGTACCAAAATGAGTCTCCCATTGAGCTCTTGGAAACTCTTCTCGCATTCCTCGCTCCATACGAATTTTGTATCTTTCGGTGTCAGCTGAGTTAACGGAGTAGCGATTCGAGAAAATCATTCCACGAATCTCCGATAATAACCAGCTAAGCCCAGAAAGCTACGTACTTCGATCATCGACTTCGGTTGCTCCCAACTTTGTATTGCTTCAATCTTTGCCAGATCAACAGATACTCCATGTTTTAACACCACGTGTCCAAGGAATGCTACTTCCTTAAGCCAGAACTCGCATTTCTTCAGCTTGGCATATAGCTTGTTGTCACGAAGCCTTTGAAGTACCAGCTTCAAATGGTGCTCACGATCTTCACGGCTTTTGAAATAGATGAGGATGTCATCAATAAAAATAATAACGAACTGATCCAAATATTCCTTGAACACACGGTTCATCATATCCATGAAAGCAGCAAGAGCATTAGTCAATACAAAAGATATGACTAAGAATTCATAATGCTCGTACCGAGTTCTAAAGGCAGTATTTGGAATATCCTCAGTTTTAATCTTCAGCTGATGATATCCAGAATGAAGATCGATATTTGAAAAGAATTGTGCTCTTTGCAATTGGTTGAACAGGTCATCAATGTAAGGTAGCGGATACCAATTCTTGATGGTGACATGGTTCAATTCCCGGTAGTCAATACAAAGTCGCATACTCCCGTCTTTCTTCTTTACGAATAAAACAGGAGCACCCCAAGGAGATGTACTAGGACGAATAAAACCGATGTCTAACAACTCCTGTAGTTGGACCTTTAACTCCTGAAGTTTAATAGGAGCCATTCGATATGGGGTTTTAGATATGGGCTTTGTACCCGGTTCAAGGTCAATAAAGAATTCAACTTCACGTTCTGGGGGTAGACCAGGAAGTTCTTCAGAAAATTCACTAATAATAGAAATATTATTCAAATCTGACGTGTTTTTTTTCAAGTCCATAACATGGGCTAAGAAAGCTTGACATCCATTTTTAAATAAACGAATGACTTTATGGCTTGATATGACAGTGATTGACTTTAGTGTTTTGGTTGCTTGAATTCGCATAATAGGTTGGTTAGGAATATGAAAACTAACAACCTTACAAAAAAATTCAATTTTGGCATGATGAGTAGTTAACCAATCAATCCATAAAATCACATCAAATGCAAGTATCTTTAAAGAGATAAGATCAACAGGTAATGTGATGGTGCTAACTTGGATCAATCAAGATTTATAAATAGTGGATGTAATGAAAGTTTCTCCTAACGGAGTTTTCAATAATAAGTCAAATTCTAATTTCTCCGGAGTCAAGTTTAAACGTTGAGCACAAGTAGGAGAGATAAAAGAATGGTTAGAAACAATATCTAGTAAGGTATAAACTTCATAAGAGTTTAAGATTAGCTTACCCGTGATCACCTCGTTCGGGTTTCTCGCGTTTTGGCTAGTTACGACAAACGCTCTCCCTTGAACCACCGAATTTGTTTTGTCTGTAATCGCCTTTGGTGCCACCGTCCCAGTTGGACTTGACTTCGCTACCAGACAAAATCGGGCTATATGACCATCTTTTCAATAACTGCAACACACCTTGGAAGGTTGTGAATAGTTTGGACTTATGTGTCCCTCCTCTCCGCATCTATAGAATCTAACTGGTGGTCATTCTCCTCCCCTAGAATTTGTTCTTTGGTCTTTGGTGTTCTTCTTTGATGTCTTCCCGTCATTGTTGAATCTCCTCTTTTTGAAATTTCCACTTGACTCACCTCTCCTATTATCATGGTCAAGATTACCACCCGAGTGGTTACCGTTTTTGTCTATATTTTTCCCTCCCCGCTGGTTATCATTGCTTCGATGACTGCTGTCACCGGTATGACCCTAGTTGTGGTCCCTCGGTTGAACATACTCATTATCTCGCTCTAATAATTGAGCCCTGTTGATAACATCTAAATATAGAGAAAATTTGTGAGAGATAAAGTATTGACGAATTTTGGGTTTTAGACCTCTCAGAAACATCCGCGTCATACGTTTCTCATTCTCTATCAAATGAGGTGCAAACCTGGATAACTCAGTGAACTTTGCCTCGTATTGGGACACCATCATGTTGTCATGTTCCAGTCTAATAAACTCTACCTCCTTCATATGACGAATACTTTCAGGAAAGTACTTTTTATTGAACAATTTCTGAAATGTTTCCCAAGACATATTGAGTGTGGCTAGCTAGGTAAGCTTTACAGATTCCCACCAGTAATCTGCCTCACCACGGAACATAAAGGTGGCGAATGGAACCTTCTGTTCCTCTGTGCATCCCAAGATATCGAATATCTTGGTCATTTACTTGACCCATGTTTCTACCTTAATCGGATATGTCTATCCCCAGAACTCTGGTGGTCCCAACTCTTTGAACTGCTTGGCTGTGACAAACCGCGTGCTGCTATCATTTCCACCCATATTTTTTATACGAGTCTCCCTCGTCTAATTTTACATGAACTACAAAAAGCTTCTAAACATCCCATCATTCATCGTTTGTTTGGTAGTGTTATTTATAGGAGGAATATTGCCATCCTGTTGCACGTTCTCCTGGTTGGTGATTAAAGGTGTGTCCACGGTCTCATACACTCCATTGTTAATATTTTCAGCTGCCATTCTCAAATACTACCACAAAATAAAGGTTAATTAAAGAAAATGACATACCACATAATACTCCTATATTATGACCGACCAACAAATAACAAATAGGCTTAGGTAGGACACACTAGCGAAGAATTTACTCGTCTCTCCCCTCCTAGTTCTACTCCCCAATCTCCGCCAAAGACCATATCCCTAAACTCTAATACCAACTGTGACGCCTCCAAAATAGGTATAAATCACCCATTCTAAGTCTCCAAATACATGATACAGAAAAACTACAACTTTATTAATACAATTGTTGTACCTAAGCCTATTTGTTATTTTTTGGTTGGTCAGAATATAGGGGTATTTGTGGTATGTCATTCTGAGTCTCCAAATACATGGTACAGAAACAACTACAACTTTATTAATACAATTGTTGTGCAAAATACGACAACACAAAAATTATGAGTTTAAATACAAATATTGTCTTCTAGACAATATTCAAACTCAAATAAGTCCTCATTACAATTATTGATACACTATTTTAGAAAATACTGAGGACTACTAAAACAACTATCTTGAATCATCACTCCATACCCCGACTAGTTCCTGCTAAATTCTCACCTCCTGAGAAGAAAAATGAAAAAAAAGGAAAAGGGTTAGCTCAACTAGCCCAGTAAAGAATATTATGACTAAGATAATGTACAACAAATTATCCTTAGTCCCCAATAGGAAAAATCTGATAGAATAAAATAGACAACAAGTTTTAGATCAACAACTGCAGCGGAAACAAAAATTCATTAGAAGAGTTAAGTAGAGAATGAAATCTACTATCATCTATGAATTTAAAAGTCCATCATCAATATTTTATCCTCAGAACATCAATCAATATACATCTTGAATCAAATATTCATCTTTGCACTACGGGCCAAAGATATTTATTTATAGATCACCAACAAGTCATGTTCATCTCAACACTGCTCATCTTTGCACTACGCGCCAAAGATATTCATCGAGTAATCATTCATCTTTACACTACAGGCCAAAGATATTCAGTTATCTCATCATTTAGGACTGAGGATGATGAAAAATATTTTTAAGAAAAGAATCTAGTGAGATAAAAGAATAAAGATAAGGGTTTCGTACTTTAGATAATCCAAGTTTAAAAACACTCCATAATAAACCATAATGGAGTAAAATTCAAGAATGAAGATCAAAACATGGATACAATCAAAGATAGTAACCATAATAGATATCTTGGACAAAGAAGAGAAAATTTAATTTTTTGGTTGTCGACGTCGGGATTTTTGAGTGTCCCTTTTCGTTACTTGTTCTTTGGTGTTCTCATGTTATTGTGAGATTTGTTTGAAAAACAAGTGAAAAAGGTCTGACATGTATAATGTCGACGATTTGACTTTAAGAGTCGCCAGTTGGTATATTTAATTGGTTCCACCAACGTAACCGAAAAGGTTTGCACATTGACCCAGTGATGTGACACTGCTAAACGGGTCTGTGAAACCGAGATTCATTTAGGTCCGGGGGCTTGATTATGCGGAGGGAAGGTGTTAGGCACCCCCCGACATCCGTGTTGCCACAGTGACCGCCACTTTTCAAAGAAACTGTTATATGAATGTGTGTGTGTGTGTGTGTGGATCAATGTGCAATTATTTGGAAATAGTGTTGTACCTCGTTCGCACCTATGTACATAGGGTTTGAATTTATGAAAAATTCAGTTTTAAACAGGATATAACAATGAGGTTTTATAAAAAGAAGTTTTTCAAACCCTGTGCTCAATAGTAATTGAGGCCTTTGATACTCCCATTTTATTATTAAATGTTTGGCTTGTTTGCTTTTATTTTTGAGATGCGAGGCATTCTAGAGAAAATAATATATAGCAGTGCCGAACTCCTCACGGGCATGACAGCCATCCAAGGAAATTGAGAAACTGTAAAATAACGTAAAAGCTGCTCCTAGCTGAAAAATGTCCATCATGGGAATCGAATCTAGATTCAGTAGACTAAATATGTGATCACATGATTCCTAGGCTCACATGATACCGCAGTTTGTATGGAAAGCGATGGCGATTATATATATAAAAGTCAAATATATATATACAGACATGATCAACCACCACGAAAGCAACTCCATGGGGATCGAAATGTAAATATATAAAAGCGGTAATATATATATATATATATATATATATATATATATATATGATATGATCAACCACCACGAAGTAAACTCCGTGTGGGACGAAATGTAAATAAAGTCAGAAGCGATTAACCCACCACGTAAGTAAACTCAAGCGTGACGAAATGTAAATAAAGTTATAAGAGGCCACGGAGGAAACTCCAGGCCTAACAGAAATATAAATATATATATATATATATATATATATAAGTGAGTAAATGCACCGGATGTAAAATCCAGGCTCATCAGATATGTCTGACAACATATATATATATACAAAAGCAGATAAACGCTCCAGACCGAAGTCTAGGCTCAATCGAGGCATAACTCGATAATGTTAGTCCATATATGAAATATATACATATATAAGTATATATATACATACAAAAATTAAAACCACGGATCGAAGTCCGGACAAACGCACACAACACGACTCTCAATGTGTATAATAGTGTGTGCTAATATGAGAAGAAGGCTTTATAAAATGTGAGAAGGCTTACAGTGGGCTGCCAAAGTAGACTTCTATGACTTTATATGGATAAACACTCAACTCCCGCTGGATAAAAAGATAGCTATATGTGAGCTAATAGATGTTTATAGAAGAGGAAACACTCAATAGGGGTGTATATAGAGTAAAATGGACAGGGCTTCCTCGCCTTTTTTTTTTCCTTGTCCTCCTCAAATGGCTGACCCCAAGGCTCATATTTATAGACTGATGGCCACAGGTACACCTGCGGCAGCCGCGATTATACCTACGGTTGGCCGTGGTGCATCCGGGCCTCGTGGGTCCCGTCGTCTCGAAGTACGTGCACTCATGCACTGTAATTTCTGCTCAAACTTGCAGAACTTCAATCCAAGCATCCGAACGAGGTATATCTGACCTTCTTCGGACCGTTTGTGTCTAGAGTTACGCAATGACATGAATTAGAGGTTGTACAAAGTCAGGAAGAGGGGTTCATGCTCATGGTCTTCAAGCTTCAAATTTTATCCAAAGTACTGTCATGCGTAATAGTCACTTGGGATTGTTACTCCTCGGTTCTTGTTGGACATTGTTGTATGTATATATGTATGAAGTGTTGAGATGATGCGCAAGTGTTGAAGGGGAAAGATAACGTTTGACTCTTCGCTGGGGTTATCACCGATTTGAGTTAAAAATAGACGTTGCTCAGGGTTACATCTGAGATTGGACTACTTGTTTGTATGTCGCGATATCATCTTATAAGAGAAAACGTTGAGGCAGTAAGATGACGTTTCGACTCTTCATCGGGGTTATCGCCGGTTTGAGCTGAAAGTAGACATTGCTCAAGGTTATATCTGAGATTGGAATGCTTGTTTGTATGCCTCACTGTCATCTGTGAGTGTGCCTGTCTGCCTGTTGTTAGCTCCAGGTCTGACGTATGAGTGCCTCGGCAAGGGATCTGAGCTTAAAACTGATCGCATGTATTTGAAACAAGCATTTCCGGAGTTATCGCCAGAACTACAATGGCATCTGTTGGGGCTATCACCAAGGATGGAGTCGATATTCCCAGTGTTGTTTCTGGGACTGGAACTAAGCGTCGCGGTGTTATCGCCGAGATAGAACTGTCATCTCTAGTTTTGTTGTCGGTATTTTGATCTGCGTACCTCGGGGTTATCTCCAAGATTGGAAATAACATTCCTGGTGTGCGTTCCGGGTTTGAAATGAAGTTCCCAGTTTATGTTCTGGGTTGGAACTGAACTTCCGGTATTATCCGAAATGGATGTAAGTTATCTTCCAGGGTTATCTCCGAAAGATGAATCTGCCCTCCTGCAATGTTAGTAATAAGCCTGCAGAAAATTTTGAGTGTCTATAGATGCCCCTCTTTATCATATTCATGCAATGCAAGGCATGAATAGGATAAAGAATCCTAGAGACTTGAAATGTAAGCAAGATAAACATAATGTTATATGCAGCAACTTGATGCAAATGTATGTAGCATGATTGCCAGGTAATCCTATTGGGATGACAATTAGTGATGGCTTGGACATGCGATCCAAGTCTTCAAGGATGTTGACGTTGGGGCTATCACCAAAGTCTTGAATCCAAGACATTGGTTTATATTCCATAGAGGTACCTCTTGTGTATAAGAGATCAATGGGGATAAAGCTTTGTCTGTTTGAGGATGCGTATAACATATTCCCTCATTCTGTCGGAGTTACTGCCAATAGTTTTATCGATGTCAGGGTTGCTCGACCTTCGTTGATGTGTGTATCACCGGATAGATCCCTGCTGGGTGCATTGTCAAGGTTGCTTGACCTCCATTGATGTATGTGTCAATGGTCGCATTGCATTGTAAACCCCGCCGAGGATACGTGGATGAGTTGCTTCGTGACCCCCGCCGGGGATATTTCATCAGTTGATAACTTTGGCGTTGTAACCCCCGCCGGGGAGGTTTGATATTTCGTGGTTTTGCGTTGTAACCCCCGCCGGGGATGTTTAGGGTTGTGACCCTGCAAATGATGACATCGGACCTTTGTGGGTATTGTCGAGCATGATCTATGAAAGCTGAGCTCATTGGTATAGTATACCCTGCATTCAGACGAATACCATTGAGACGACGGGAGTTTAAGTCTATCCGACAAGAAACCAAGATTTCCGGCTATTCCGCTCAATCGCGTAGCACTTTTATTCCTAATTTGGCCTTTTCAGCTTGTGAGACCTCCTTTGCAACTCTAACTGGAGTGAGCCAGAGGTGTGGGACCCATGTAGAAATGCCGCAGGTACACCTGCAGGAGCCGCAGATGAGCCTGCGGATAACCGTGACTATGTATAGGTGAATGGTTGCTTTCATAAGTCATTTTCAAGTTGTGCAGCGAAGGAAATCTAAGAGCCCTTCTTTAGATCTGCTGAGTTTGGGCAACTTTCTGCATATTCTACCACCGTACAAGCGTTCTTCACTGTCCTGGTAACATATACATGTATTTTTTTCCAGTTTCTATCCGTTGGAAAATGACTTATCACATGAAATGCATTTAGACACGTAGTAGTGAATATGCATGCTGATATAACTTGATAAAAAATATTCAACATAGCAAATGTTAGTATTAAACCATGCTGAACATAATGATGTGAAAAAATTTAACTTTTGAAACAGTCAAATTGGCACCTTTTACTGTGATTTCTTATCCTATTTGAGGAGAAATGAGTAAAGGTAGAAAAGCAAAATAATCTTGGTAATTAGACTACACTTACGGATTTTTTACTGTGATGTGATAATGCATGTAGGATGTATATGACTGTGTATAGGTGTGCTACTGAATGGCCACCTAGTCATGCCTATGTGCATTTGGATAGTCCCATTTACAAAGGGGGCTATGACAAAATTTTCCCAAAATGTAGGTATTGGATAGTCATGCATTTTTAACTCTACTGTGGATGTATGTTAAAACAATGCATTTTGAAAAGCTCCAGGTAAGAATTTACCACACCCTTTCTGAGGTGATTTGGAGACTTGTTGTCCAGATATTATAGATCCGGATCAGCCGAGCATTTCCAGTAGGACCACTTCTGGTGTACAGAGGAGAGCTTCTGAAGAGCCTTAACGCTGCTTACACGAGACGACCTCGCTGTTTAGTGGAGGCGTGAATATCGTCTATTCGGGTTAAAGTGCCGAATGTTGAGGACGAGGAGGAGGATGTACCGATCGAGGTTCCTGCTCCTGCTGTACGTGTTCCCCGTAGGGAATTTCTAGGTATTCAAGTGGCGAACCTAGATCTTCTGGGTGACTTGAGTAGGCATCCTTCAGTATACCTGCACGCAAACGAGGTATGAAGTTAGATCTTTAATCTTCCTTATTTCCTATTGATGAGGAGTCAAGGATTCTGATGTTGATCTGCATTTGATGTAGGTTCCCGGCTTTACACAACCTCGAGGGAACTGGCTTAGCATCCACTCTATGTATCAGGCTTTGCATGATGACTACAGAGCGATTGTCCATGGCTGGGGATTTGGGATGCTCTTCTCCATTCTACCTCGTCGTTATCCCTGGGGTTACCTCAGGGCATTGTCTGAGCGGTGGTTTCACCAGACTCAATCACTCCATTTGCTGGACTGTGAGGTGATGATGACGCCGATGGATTGGTGGTTTATCGCAGGTATGGAGTTTGGAGGGGCGTCGGTGCCTTGCACAGCGGATATTACCCCTACTGCCATTAGATCCTTGTTGGGAGTTCCGGCGGAGGCGCTCAAGGGCAGGACTATTCGTACGGGTCCTCTAAGCGTAGATGCTATGAGTGGGCTGTTGAGTGAGCCCATACCCGATGATATGAGAGTCATGGATCGCATTCTTTGGCAATTGTTCCTAATGATCATTAGGGGCTACTTCATAGCAGATAATTTCTCTACAGTGTCTTTCGCTTTGATCAGCGCCACTCGACACGTGGACCGTATAGGAGAGTATGATTGGGGTTCCTACACCTTTGCCTACTTCCTCAGGGGAATACGCATGCGATCGCAGGGCTTGATCGAGGCATGGTTAGGATTCTACCCATTTTTGCTGGTAAGTGTTTCTCTTATCTTGTCCTATGTATAGGTTAAGAGTGTTGACTGATAGCAGATGTTGCCTTTGTGTTGGCAGTTTTGGGCCTATGAGAGGCTTCTATGTTTGTGTCCTGTGAGCATGTTAGGTTTAGACACCTATCCACGAGGACGGAGATGACATCATTCCATACTGGCGAAGGTCCCTGTTGCTGAGGGTTTCACTCATTGTCGCCTACAGCTGGAGTTGTTGACAGCCGATGTCATCACATGGGTTCCCTACTCTGGAGAGTATTTGGGAGTTGGATTTGAGGATGGGTACCCGACTGGAGTAGAGTACGTCATTTCCACCCGCAGGATTCCTCTCTTTATAGATGGAGGATGGGAGCTCTATTTAGGAGAGCGTGCTATCAGGAGCACTACAGGAGAGATCCGTATGCCGATCTTGGCTCCTGCCAGGCGTTATTGGCCTGTTTTGCAATCACCCGTCATTGACATCCCATTGTTGGGGATTAAAGATTTTACATTGTCAGAGGGCCCCTGGTCTCATGAGATGTTCCAGCATTGGTGGATCCCTCGTACTATTGGAGCTCAGACCCGCGCCACATTGTTTATGGGGGATATGGTTCCAGGATCCGTGATGATGATGGATTGGCTAGCCTGTGTTAGAGATCCAACTCATGTGTCACAGATTGACAGATTGACCCGGCAGCTGGACCGGACACATCTTTTTATTCGGCATTTGGGCAAAGATCCTTCAGAGGTAGATACTTTTGATCATTCCAAATAACGTCGTTGGCCCCTCAGTGACCCATATGGCTTTGCACTGTCTGTTCTCTCCTCAGACGGCACCGACATCCTTGTAAATAAAGATCCAGTGTCTTAGGAGGAGTTACATTAGGTGGACAGTATCGATGATGTAGACATCGACACCATTGATGTTTTCTGATGAATTTCTCGTTATCTTTTTTGAAAGGCCTCTGTTAGCTGTTGGGTAGATTCTCCCCATTCTCGCTATATCTTTTGATAGGCCTCTGTTAGATGTTGGGTAGCTTCGCCCCATTTCCCTATATTTTAGCTATACAGAGATGTATTAGATGATGATATACGTAGGAATGTATGTACAGTTTTTATTCCCTATATCATATTGCCAACTATTGTATCATGCATGTTATTATGTTATGCATATGTATGCATGTCCAGAGATATTCAGCATTGACCCCTGGATGGTCATATGACACTACCCGTCTGAGTCTGTCTTTTTCGACGATTAAGCAGATTGATCATACCCCACCATTTTTGGTGGTATCTGGTATGCGCTCATGGTATGATAGTATATCACCATCAAACATGGTGATCGTAGATGATTTGTTGTAGCATACAATGACCCTATTGATGTTTCAGGTTCCCATAGGATTTGTAGAGGGTATGCTAGAGCACTGGGTATCAGAGAGGTAGGTTTTCTAATTTGGGACCCAGGAGTTGACTCCTACTTTGGAGGAGTATGCACGGTTAACGATGCTTCCGCTGGACAAACCTTGCGTGCATATAGCTATCAGAGATATGAACAGACAATTCATGACCCTCACCGGATTGAGGCGCAGAGTGGTATAGGACGAGATTACATCCGGCCACGTGATATCCCAGCATTTTTTGTTTAACAGATTTGGCTCTGAGGATAGTTATGCACGACATTCCGGGGATTTCACCACACCGAAGGACCATTGGCGTTCAGCCAGGGTGGATGTACTGCTTTTATGCGTATTGTCATACGTCTTCATGCCGCGGTACACGGATGAGCTGGATATCAACGTCATTATGGTAGTGAGAGCTCTCAGGGAGGGTCATACCATTGTTCCGATGATCATTGAAGAGACTCGAGGTCACTTACTACACATCTTTGCCGCACTTATCCAAAGCAGGAGTGTTCACGGTGTAGCTTCGGTCATCTTTGTATGTGTGGTTTATGTAACACTTGAGACCGATTGGCACATTTAGACGGCAGGGGTTTTGTTTCACCCATGATATAGCCATCTCGTACTCCTTTCAGCCTGCGGAGTGTACAGATACTGCATCGTGGTCATCTTTTCTGGCAGGGATTAGAGACCCATTTGCTATATTGTCGTGTTCAGGGCTTAGCTCACCCTATAGCTTCATTACTCATGCTCCAGGCATGGATTATCTCCCTTTAGCTAGATTAATGGGCATGATTACTTACCACCCACTGGCCGTGATGTATCAATTTGACCAGTTTCAGGATTTTCATCCTTTTCGTAAGGATAAGTCGGTCGCTTCGCTTCACACCGCTTTATCGGTGAGGACAGATCCGAGTTGTATGCTGTTGGGATCGGCGAGAGTGGTGGATTTTCCGCTCGGTCATCCGGGTTGTTCTGCAGAGTATTCCGCATGGATGGAGACAGAGATCGCATTGGTCATGTAGTATCCACAAAGTCAGAGAGACGGATTCGATGATGAGGAGCCTATGAGGAGGCCGACATTCCCATCGATGACTTGATCTATTGGGTCAAGTGCCAAGATTTGTGATAGACTCTCCCACCTCGACCGCCATCATTACTCAAAGATTCTAAGACAACATTTGGAGCAGAGCTTACATCTGATGACCTATGATAGAGATCAGGCTAGGGCCGCGATGTTGATAGCTCTTGATGAGAGAGATACCGCTTTATTAGAGAGGGATGAGGCTAGATCAGCCAGGGATGCATTGATTGTGGAGAGGGATGCCGCCTTATCTGCTAGGGATATGGCCATTACAGATAGTACTTCGGTTAGATCCCAGATGACTGTCAGTCTTGCCGACATGAGTGCTTACATTGATGAGAATTATGCTACCATGCAGTTAGCCTCTGATCTGCTAGCTCGTGTAGATACCCTTGGGTAGGAGCTTGCAGTGCTACCTCCGTCTTCAAAGAGGGATTCTATGTTAGATCTGATAGTCTGTATATATACAGATCTGTAGATAGCTTTGTATTTTCCTGCACAGACTAGCTTTGCCATTTTGTCATATACAACACATATGTATATATCAAACAATATTATGTATGGCAGGGAAATATATTTTGATTCACTTCCCTTTTAGTTATGCCTTGATACTTGCTTGATATTTGCCTGTTTCTTCAGGGCCTTGTGATCTTGATGCATTCTGAACTTATCCTTGATAGATGGACATTGAGACGTCGCAAGATCTCTCAGAATGGATCATTGATTTCTGTATATCCCTACCATCTTTGGTGTCTTGGGACTGGTATCTGTATGGAAAAATGGAGAGGAGCGTGATTTCTTCCTCTTTGAGATTGACCGCACCACAGATGGTCGCCAGTACTTCTATTTGTGAGAAGCCTAGTTAATTCCATCTCTTATGGTCACTGAATCTTCTATTTGTGAGAAGAGGTTGGGTAATTCCATCCCTTTGATCTGAAACCGATGAAATGTGGTGAATTGAAGGTTGATCCCAGTACCGTGTGACAAGAATTTTTCTTCTGGTAGGGGTTAGACTGAACCATGAATGGCTACCTATGTACTCCTATTGAAGAGGAGATCAAGTCTGCGTAGTTCGAACCTGGTGTAAGAGGTTCAACGCTGAATGTGAAAGGCAGAAGCTTTATTGGTGAAGAAGGGTGTAGAAGTATTTTTGTTGTTTTTTGTACAGAAAGGGTAAAAATGTTTTTTTTTATTATTTATTGCGACCAGGCTATATAGCATATGGTTGCCTACATACTCCTATTGAAGAGGAGATCAGGTCGACGTAGTTCGCCCCTCAGGACAAATCACAGATGAAGAGAAATGTGAATCCCATGTGCAGGCTAAACTACGGGGAGAAGAAAGTTTGATCCCATAATGGAGACAAACTGCAGGTGTGGAAAAAGTTTGATCCCGTCTTCAGGACAAACTGTAAGCATAGAAAAGTTTAATCTCGTCTTCAAGATAAACTGCAGGTGAAAAAGTTTAATCCCGTCTTCAGGATAAACTGTAGATGTGAAAGATTCAATCCCATCTTTAGGATAACTGAAATTGTGAAAGGTTTGAACTGAGGAAAAACCAGGCTGCTGGCTTGAAGTGTATGTTTCCCTGAGGGGCAGTAGAGTTTGTAAAAAGGAGAGGGTTCAAAACCGTAATGACTGGTGATTTGATGATCAAAACCAGGATGTTTGTTTGATGGTAACTTCAGACATAGTACCGTTTCATGGTGTCCGAGTTAATAAGTTATGGAAACTCATCGCCATCCATTTCCTGCAATCTGAGAGCACCTCCTATCAATACCTCCTTGACAACAAATGGGCCTTCCTAGTTAGGAGTGAATTTTCCCTTAGATTGATCTTGGTTGTCAATGATCTTCTTTAAAACCAAGTCATGTTGTTTTAACTGCCGCAGTCAGACTTTTCTGTTGTAGGATCGTGCGATCCTTTGCTGATATAACTAACCATGGAAGATAGCCACGGTTCGCCTTTCGTCTAGTAGAGAAAACTGGTGATACCTGTCTTGTCCCCATTGGTCTTCACTCAACTAAGCATCCATCAATACTCTGAAGGATTCCATTTCCACCTCTATGGGGAGCACTTCTTCCATCCTATAGGCTAATGAGTAGGGGGTTGCCCCAGTGGAAGTTCGCATGGAAGTTCTGTATGCTAATAAAGTTAGAGGCAAGAGGTCAGGCCATCCTTTATGATTGGCGGACATTTTCTGCGTGATCTTTTTGATGTTTTTATTAGCCACTTCAACAGCACCATTCATCTTTGGATGGTAGATGACGAAGTTGAGGTGTTTGATGTGGAATTTTATGCATAACTCCTCCATCATTTTGTTGTTGAGGTTCTTAGCATTGTCTGACACAATGACCTCTGGTTGTCCATATCGACAGATGACATTGTTTCTGATGAAAGCAATGATAACTTCTTTAGTAACCTCGGGAAGGAGGTCGCTTTCTACCATTTGGTGAAGTAGTCGATCATGGTGAATATGAATCGATGTCCATTCTTGCTTTTGGGCTCGATGGGACCGATCACGTCCATTCCCCACATTGAGAAGGGCCATGGCGAACTCATATTGTGGAGTTCCCTTGGAGGGGCGTGGATACCATTCCCATGAATCTGGCATTGATAGCACCTCTTGACGTGATCATCACAGTCAGCTTTGAGTGTAAGCCAATAATGCCCTATCTTGAGGATCTTCTTGACAAGTAGGGGTCCGCTCATGTGAGGGCCACATACTCTACCATGGATCTCATCCATGAGTTTCTGAGCTTGGTCTTTATCTAGACATCTGAGGAGACCTAATCCAGCATCTCTTTTGCAGAGTGCATCTCCACTCAGGTAGAATTTCATAGCAAGTTGATGAATCTACCTCTTCTCAGTTAGGCTCGCCTCAGCGGGTGTAGATCTATCTTGTAGATACTCCTTGATGCATTGATACCAAGGGTTATGGATGGGAGGTAGTTCACTCGATACTTCTCCAACATAATTCCCATAGACTGGGGCCTTTTGCAGAGCAAAAGTGATGCTTGGCATGTTTTCCTTGTCAGGTATGTAAACCAAGGAGGCCAACGTTGCTAATACATCTGCAAAATCATTCCTATTACGAGGAATGTGTAGAAATGAGATTTCTTCGAACTCCAAATCCATCTGTAAAAATTGCCGATGGTAAGGCAGCAAATGTAATTCTTTGGTTTGATAAATTCCTGTGGATTGTCTGATTACCAATTCGGAATCCCCAAAGACGCTTAACTTTTGGCGCCCATTAAACGGGCAAGTTTTAGCCCCATGATACTGACCTTTCATACTCACCGTGTCTTTGTTGTGCCGACAAAGTGCAATTTAGCGGTGACGGATATCTGCTTCCCGTGCATTTTATATCGTAATCGCTCAATTTCCGAACCTTCTACGCTAATGTACTCCATCAAAATACATTTTCCACGTACGTCATGTATCGTACTGATGTTGTTGATGAACTGTCATTACCCCATCATTGGGAAAGTATGTTTCCAAGGGTTTGTAGTCCCCTGCAGGTGCGGCGGCCAGTTTATCCGCAATTCCTTGACCTTTGACAAACTTTTGCGTCACGTAGACGATATCAAATTGTTGTAGGATTAACTTCCATCTGGACAGTCAGCAATTCAGTATGGGCTTACTGAACACATACTTGAGAGGATCCACGCGTGATATGAGATGGTTTGTATGACCCTGGAGGTAATGTTGTAACCTCATGGAAGCCCATGCTAAAGCACAACAAGTCTTCTCAATCAGAGTGTACTTGTGTTCACTGATGCTGAATCTTTTGCTGAGGTAATAGATAGCTCATTTTTGGCTTCTATCGTCTTTTTGCCCCAGCACACAACCCATGGAATTGTCATTTATGGATAGGTACATGAACAGGGGAACATCATCCCTGGGAGGTACCAAAATAGGAGCGTTAATCAGCTGCTCTTTAATGGTAAGTAAGGCTTTCTGATAGTCATCATTCCATTTCATGGAGGAGTTCTTCCTTAACAGTTTGAAGATTGGCTCACAGGTTGCTGTGAGTTGAGAAATGAACCTGCTAATGAAGTTAATTCTTCCCAAAAATCCCCGTATTTCCTTCTCTGTTTGAGGAATAGGCATTTCCTTGATGGCCTAGATTTTGGTAGGATCCAGTTCAATCCCTTTGTGGCTAACTATGAAACCTAGCAACTTGTCTGACTTAATACCAAAGGCGCACTTGGCTGGATTCAACTTCAAGTTGTACTTACGCAACCTGTTGAAAAGCTTTCTGAGATGGTCTAAGTTGTCCTCCTCCTTTCGGGATTTGAAAATGATGTCATCCACGTAGATCTCTATCTCCTTGTGCATTAAATCATGGAAAAGAGCCATCATAGCTTGCTGATAGGTTGCCTCAGCATTGATGAGACCGAATGACAACTGTTTGTAGCAAAAGATTCCCCAAGGCATGATGAAAGCAGTTTTCTCACGGTCTTCCTCAGCCACCATAATTTGATGGTACCCCGCAAAGCAATCAGCAAAGGAGTACATGCCGTATTGAGTAGTATTATCAATAAGAATGTGGATAAAAGGCACGGGAAAGCTGGCATTATCTTGAAATTGTTTCACAATTTCTTCTTTAACTTTTAAAATCCACTCAGGTTTCAATTGCCTGAGCTTTTGCCTAACTGGCTTGGATCCTTCTTTAATGGGAAGGCGATGAAGAACAATGTCAGTGGACAAACCCACCATGTCTTCATGAGACCATGCAAACACATCCTAGAATTAGGTTAATAGTGCAACCATGTCATTCCGCTGATTTGTGGTAAGGTCTGAACCAATCTGGATTAGCTTAGGGTTGTCTAAGGTTCCAAGATTGAAAGAAGTGGTTTGATCAAGATTGGGTTTGGGTTTTTTTGCGACCAATTCCTTAATCTCCTGAGGTGTCTCAATGTCCTCTTGGATGTCCATCAAGTCTGAGTCCAACTTTGCATCAAAGTTACAACCTTTGTGGAGAGAAGGCACCTCATCGCAAAGACAGAGCACATCTAAATTCGAGTCCTGAAATGTAATATGCTTTCACTTAATATATGCAACTGCTCGATCATACAAAAGTGTTAGCATGTACTTGATAAAATAACTACTAAGTAATCTTTGAAAGGAAAGCAAGCAATTAAAGTTATCTACAGGGCAGAGGGATTTTTTGCCCATTTTACCCTTGTCGACTAATGCATGGAGTGCTGCTCCAATTGTCGATGGCAAAGTCCTAATGGACTGCAGTGACGGAAGGATCGTCATTGTCCTCCTTTTCCCGAATGATAACCATGACATCTGGGCAATCATCGTCTGGGGTGTATCTGTTTGTATGTTCATCATGAACAATGACGCGTATGCCTGCCGTCATTAAGGCAGTGTCATGTTTACATTTTCGTTCCTTTTCTTCCACTTTGAGATCAGGAATCAGCACCTCTTTTGCTTTGATTGGTACTGGTTTAGGAAACATCAGGGCCATAACATGGGCTGACACCTTTACTGGAGACTGTATCAACTCATGAGGTAAAGTTATAGAAAATCGCCGCATGACCTGAAGCTTGAGGAACCCGCTGTGTTTATGAGGATTCCTATTCTTTGGAATTGGCGTAATAGCCTAGTCCCACTGCTCCAATTTATTTGACGTTTGAATAGGGTGCTTAATACCCTGCTTATCTTTACCAAGCCCTTGTCCAGTTTGATGACCTAATGACATCATTTATTGAGTGGCCGACATAACCTCGGCAGAAATCTTGGGTATGGGAAGTGACGCTCCAATAGAATGGTATTGCGTGGTACTCACTTCCAGAGTATGAAAATTGGTCGGTTCAACTTCTGAATTGAAGTTGATGATTGGTAGAGTTCCTTATTCAGGACATTTCGGCTCAGCGTTGACAATGACTAGACCGTTATTGATAATGTATTTGAGTTGTTGATGTAGCGTGGAGGGAACGGCTCCAGCCATGTGTATCCATGGTCTCCCTAATAGTAGATTATATCCTGAATCTATCTTGAGGACGTGGAAGGATACATTGAATGTATTTGAACCAATCTCAATTGGCAACTCAATCTTTCGAACGGAATTTCGTCGGGATCCATCAAAAGCTCTGATAACCGTATGGCTGCTTTGGATCCGCTTGAGATTGACATTCATCTTCACCAAAGTGGCATAAGGACAGATATTCAAAGATGAGCCTCCATCTATCAAAACTCCAGTTAGCATGTACCTGGAAGACAAAATTGTAATATGCAATGGCTTACAATGACCGGTCCCTTCGGGCGGTATATCTTCATCAGTGAAGGATATCACATTGTTGTTGAAAATGTGATCAACCAAATGTTGAAATTTTTCCACATCCACTGATTTTGGCAAGTAGGCTTCTTCCAAAACCTTCAGTAAGATCTTCCGATGATCCTCAGAAGAGAAAACCAAGTCCAGTATAGATATCTGGTGTGGAGCTTCTCACAAGCTTAAAACCACTTTGGCTTCATTATGACCCATAGTACGGAGGAATTTTTCAATTTTCTCCATGGGAAACTTCCTCTTTGCTTCGTAGATAGGTTTCATAACCCATTGAGGAAGATACAGTAAATTGTCCTTCGACACTGTAGCAGTTGTATGAGACGTGGATCCTTCAGTTTCTCTATAATTCCATGGAACTTTGTGTAAGCTAAAAACATGATATTGTGGTCTGAAAGGTAAAGAAATTTGGCTCTGGTGCGGCCACTTTCAAAGGATTGTCAGCTCCTTTGAGTTGAATTGGTTGTATGGGAAATACTTTGATAGTCTCATCATCCACTTCGGATATAACTGCTACTGATCCCTTCCATTTGGTAGGACATGCATTCCTGCCCTTGAGTTACACAGTGTAATCATCTAATATTTGCAGGACACCGCTATCAATAAGATTCTGAATGAGATGGCGGAGTGCGCAACATTCGTCTGTGCTGTGACCGCGATAATGTGAATGATATTGACATTATTCATCAGAATTGAAATGCCTTGAGCGGGGATTGATCGGAGGGAGAAGGAAAGTAATTCTTCCTTCGTTGATCAACATCTGCAGTATCTCCTCCATAGATTGTCCCAAATAGTAAATTCCCTCTGATTGGCAAAATCCCGACGGGCTTTAGCATTTGCTCTCTTCGCAACCTTATCCTCCATAGCTTCGCTTTCTGAAGGTGGTGAGGAAGCATTCATAACAAAAGGAAGGAGATAGGCATGCTCCTGCCTGATTAATTGGCGTGTGACTTGATGATGGTGGTGGGTCACCAGTTCTGCCAGTTGCATAATTTGTTTGCAAAGAGCTTTCATCTTTCGTTACATGGTAAACTGGAACTTTGCATAATCCCATTTGTCAACACCGTCTTTGATGGTTTGGAATGATTCGCCGTTAAAATTGGAACCTTGTCCAATGCTCCAACTGATCATGTTGACCTCTTCTTCTTTGTGTTGAGGAAGAGGGTTGTCTTGCACGTGAGTTTGATCTGGCTTTGTGACCACGATCTCACCGTTGTCTATTAGATCTTGGATCTTGTGTTTCAAGGCCCAAAAATCTTGAGTATTATGTCCAGGTGCTCCAGCATGATAAGCACACTTCCGAGTAGCATTAAAACCCCTCCCATTAGGGTTGGCTGGTGGAAGAAGATGTTTGATTTTCTTCTGAGCAGTCAGAAGAGCAAGAATATTCTCGAGTGAGTCCCCTAAGGGTGTGAATGTTCTAGGGCGCTTTGCATCTCCACCTTTAGGTAATGGAGGATTTGAAGATTGTGATTGAAAAGGGGAGTAGTTTCTCCTCTGCATAGGCCTGCTTTGATTGCCTTTTTGACCTTGTAGTATCAAGAAAACATCCTCCTCTTTCTTTTTATAGACCCTCCAGGGGTTGTTTCCATAAGAGCTGGACTGGATGTGCTCAGCAACAGCTTTAAGAGCAGTTAGGTCTTGAATTTTACCAGACTTCAATCCCATTTCAGCTATTTCTCTGTGCTTAATCATTTCAGAGAATGGTTTGCCAATACCAGCTAGGACACTTTCATAGAAAGGAGCTTCCTATACATCTATGAATGTCATAACCATTTCTGATTCCGTCATGGAAGGAATAACTTGAGCAGCAAGGCGCCTCCACCTTTGAGCGTACTCTCTGAAAGACTCGTTAGACTGTTTCTTGATCTTGGTAATTTGGTACCGGTTAGGAGACATCTGAGATTGAAAACTGTATTGAGTGAGGAAGGCGTGAGCCAGCTCTTCCCAGCTATGGATCTTTGAGTTGTCTAATCTGGTATACCATGAACAAAGCTCCAATGGACTTTTAAAAGCAAATTGCATTCTGAGCTTTTCATTTTCCGCATAAGTTCCAAGTTCTTCAATGAACACTTTTAAGTGTGTATAAGGATCCCCTAATCCGTCATACTTTTTAAAATCAGGGGTTTTGAATTTCTCTGGATAATGAACACCAGGGAATATGCAAAGGTTTGAATATGAAATACTGCCATGTGTTCCAATCCCTTTGAGAACACAGATAATTTCCTCATTTGAAGGACTTTCTTCCTGATACCACTGGTGTCTAGATCTCCTCTGAGATGGGTGTTTTCAGGGTCTTTGTTGGTCGTATCCAACTGAGGTTCTGGAATTGTTTTTCCAGACCTTGAACTCCTCCTTGTGTAGAGGATTCTGTATGTGTAGGTATCTTCGTACCCTGAGTGGACTGGTGCAATTCTTTCAGAAGAACAGCCAAGTCTGTAATTTGTTTACTCAATCCATCAAAGTCTTCTCGAAACAAAGATTAGGTGGTCGGGAAGAAGACATGAGTGGTTGTAGGCTCGTGGCCTTTTTGGATTTTGAGCGGGTAACAGGCCCAAAAGACTTACGTAGTTTAGTCTTAGGGTAATGTAAATGTTATCATAACATGTCCGTTTTAGGAATTTTGTCCTGCAAAACCGGGTGTTAATTGATAACATGTCATGCATACACAGATGGTGCCTTTCCATTACACCATGTCTTCATATTTTCCATTACATATGGATGAACATGGAAAAAAATTATAAGTAAATGCTTTTACAAGTAATTGAAAATGGAAAGTATGAAGTGACTTTCCTCCGCGTTTGGTTTATCAGAGGTTGACCTATTTTAGGGTTACTCTCGTGGCTTTTTGGCATGAAGGTTCCCAGATCATCGCAATTTACTTGACGGGACGTTAATTCGGTCTTTCAACTGGAGCGAATTTGGGTGGTGCCTTTCCTGAGCCTCGCTGGAATTATTTGTCCTGTGAGTCCAGTAATCAAACACCGACAGGATAGCCTCTTGATGGAGGAACCACACAACATACATTCACATACAACGTGTCTCACTGTTTATGCAAAATGATGACATGTCCGAAGCACTAATATCACATATAGATATAGTATAGTGTAGTAAGTAAAATGCATTCGTATATATTTATCAGAAATGTAAATGCAACATTTACACACAAGCATATAGCAATTTTGAAAAGCTTGTAATAGCGGCTTAAGCCCTCTTACTGGAGTCCCCAGCAGAGTCCCCACCTGTCAACGTCGGGATTTTTGAGTGCCCTTTTCGTTACTTGTTCTTTGGTGTTCTCATGTTAATGTGAGATTTGTTTGAAAAAACAAGTGAAAAAGGTCTGACATGTACAATGTCGACGATTTGACTTTAAGAGTCGCTAGTTGGTGTATTTAATTGGTTGCACTAACGAAGCAATCAAAAGGTTTGCACATTGACCTGTGATGTGATAATCGCTAAACCAGTCTCGTGAAACCGAGATTCATTTAGGTCCAGGGGCTTGATTATGCAGAGGGAAGGTGTTAGGCACCCCCCGACATCCGTGTTGCCACAGTGACCGCCACTTTTCAAAGAAACTGTTATATGAATGTGTATGTGTGTGTGTGGATCAATGTGCAATTATTTGGAAGTAGTGTTGTACCTCGTTCGCACCTATGTACATAGGGTTTGAATTTATGAAAAATTCTGTTTTAAACAGGATATAGCAATGATGTTTTGTAAATAGAGGTTTTTCAAACCCTGTGCTCAATAGTAATTGAAGCCTTTGATACTCCCATTTTATTATTAAATGTTCGGCTTGTTTGCTTTTATTTTTGAGATGCGAGGCATTCTTGAGAAAATAATATCTGACGTGTCTTAGAACTCCTCACTTCGCATGAGCATAATGACCATCCAAGGAAATTCGAGACAATCGTAAAATAATGTACAAGCCGCTTTCACACTAAAAAATGTCCATCATGGGAACTTAATCTAGATTCATGAGATCAATCTGTGATCACATGATTCCTAGGCTCACATGATACCGCATTTGTATGGAAAGCGATAGCGATAATATATATAAAAAGTCAGAATATATATATATATATATATATATATATATGAGACATGGTCAACCACCACGAAAGCAACTCCATGGGGATCTAAATGTAAATATATAAAAGCGATAAATAAATATATATATATATATATATATATATATATATAGGCATGATCAACCACTACTGAAGTAAACTCCGGTGTGGGACGAAATATAAATAAAGTCAGTAAAAGCGATCAACTACCACGAACTAAACTCCGAAGGCGGAGACTTAAATGTAAATAAAGTTATAAAAGCGATCAACCGCCACAGAAGTAAACTCTAAAGGCGGATTTAAATGTAAATAAAAGGCAGAAAAAGGCCACGGAGGAAACTCCAGCCTAACAGAAATGTAAATATATATATATATATATATATACAAAAGCAGATAAACGCTTCAGACCAAAGTCTATACTCAATCAAGGCATAACTCGATAATGTTAGTCCATATATGAAATATATACATATATAAGTATATATATACAGACATAAATGAAAACCATGGACCGAAGTCCGAGCAAACGCATACAACACGACTCTCAATGTGTATAACAGTGTGTTCTAATATGAGAAGAAGGCTTTATAAAATGTGAGAAGGCTTACAGTGGGCTACCAAAGTAGACTTCTATGACTTTATATGGATAAACACTCTGCTCCCGCCGGATAAAAGGATAGCTATATGTAAGCTAACGGATGTTTATAAAAGAGGAAACACTGAATAGGGGTGTATACAGAGTAAAATGGACAGGGCTTCCTTGCCTTTTTCTCTCCTTCTCCTCCTCAAATGGCTGACCCCAAGGCTCATATTTATAGGCGATGGTCAGGTACACTGCGGCGACCACTTGCTTATACCTACGGTTTGGTCGTGGTGCATCCGGACCTCATGGTCCTGTCGTCTTGAAATACGATGCACTGCATAATTTGTAAATGTCCGCTCAAACTTGCAGAACTTCAATCCGAGCATCCGAACAAGGTATATCTGACCTTCTTCGAACCGCTTGTGTCGAGAGTTACGCAATGACATGGATTAGAGGTTGTACGAAGTCAGGAAGAGGGGTCCATGCCCATGGTCTTCAAGCTTCAAATTCTATCCAAAGTACTATCATGCGTAATAGTCACTCGGGATTGTTACTCCTCGGTTCTTTTGGGACATTATTGTATGTATGTATGTATGTATGAAGTGTTGAGACGACGCGCAAGTGTTGAAGGGGCAAGATGGCGTTTGACTCTTCGCTGGGGTTATCGTCGGTTTGAGTTGAAAGTAGACGTTGTTCAGGGTTACATCTGAAATTGGACTACTTGTTTGTATGCCGCGATATCATCTTGTGAGAGAAAACGTTGAGGCGGTAAAATGACGTTTCGACTCTTCACCGGGGTTATCGCCGGTTTGAGCTAAAAGTAGACGTTGCTCAGGGTTATATCTGAGATTGGACTGCTTGTTTGTATGTCTCACTGTCATTTATGAGTGTGCGTGTCTACCTGTTGTTAGCTCCGGGTCTGAGGTATGAGTGCCTCGGCAGGAGGTATGAGCTTGAAGCTGATCGCATATATTTGAAACAAGCATTTTCGGAGTAATCGCCGGAACTGCAATGGCATCCCTTGGGGCATCACCAAGGATGGAGTCGCTATTCCCAGTGTTGTTTCTGGGACTGGAAATGAGCGTCGCGGTGTTATCGCCGAGACAGAACTGTCCTCTCCGGTGTTGTTTTCGGTCTTTTTTATAATTAATTTTGTATTAAAAAGATTTTTATTATTTATTTTTCATGAAAATATGATTATATATAATTTAAATAATATATGAAAGGATTATAAGAATTATTATAATAATTATTTTATTATATGAATTTTAGTTCAGATTATTAAGTTAATTATTTTTACTTAATTAATAATGTTATATATGCAAGATAAATCAGATATGGAATCCAAACCCTAATTTTGGATTTTGATCAAGGAATGAGAATAATAATATAATATTATTTTTATTTTAGTGCTATAAATATGTACTGTATATTGTTGGGTAAAATCTAATTACGCACAACACGCAAGTATACGTGGTCAATAAGTAATAAAGTGAAAGTAAAGTATCGTTCCCACAGATAATTAGTTAACCAGAATTTCCAAGTACTAACCTATAACCAATTTAATCTTATTTAAACAAATGATTTAATATTTTAATTTAAAATAATTAATTAAACTATTACTAACTATCCCTAGAATGAAACAAGATAATGAAGAATCGAGATTATAAATTCACGTATTGTTTCATTTAAGTCAACACACTTCCTGTTAAGCCAAGTTATCTATACTCAGTTATACTCAATTATTGCTATAGTAATTGTTGCATCATATCTCTCATATTATTGATTCGATTATTGTCACAATATCATCTGCATAATATTTTATATATTATTAAATCAATAATTGAGACGACAAAGCTATTCATATTATTAAATTGCAATATTTACAATGTCTAGAAGTTCTGTCAAAGAGATGTTTGATCATCTAATTGCGCGCCAATAAGGAGAAATCCTTATCGGAAAGCCCCTCTTTCACAGGAGCGACTCGGTTGTTAAATATTGTGAGTTATAATATTAATGATGAATAAGTTCGTGTTGATTAAAGATGAATTTGATAGTTCCATTGTGTTGGGATTATTAGTGTTAGCGGAAATCGACATCTATTCTGATGATAATTGATGTTTGGGGGTTATATTGATAAATCGGGTAATTAATCGGATAAATGAATAATTAATTGCTATTAATTCACATGATTATAACTATTTGTTCACGTGTGTGTACTATTGATTCACATTCTTGTACTATTAGGGGAGTTGGTGCAAGATTGATAATACTTGCATGACTAAGTTAAAAATGGAGGTATAGATGGAAGTACTATCTTCGTAATTAAGTATTTTCACATGATTATAACTATTGATTCACATGATTGAACTATTGATTCACATTATTTACTATTAGGGGAGGTGGTGCAAGTTTGATAATACTTCCAGGACTAAATTAAAAATGAGAAAAAAGTTGGAGGTATTGTACTATAATATTTGGAGCCTAAAAATATGCAATTATCGAAACTATATTTTCCTATAAATAGAAGCTCATTCTTCCTTCATTTCTCACAAATTCACTAAAGCTTTAGACCAATTGTTATAGAGAGAAATTATAGAGAGAAAGAAGAAGAGAAGTCTGCTACCTCTCTACTCTAGTATCCAGTTTCTTTCTAAGGTAAGGGGTATTATTTCTTTCATATTCATGAAGAGAGCTATTGTTATTCCATTCCTTATTATTATGTTGGAATAACTTTGTCATCTGAAATCTTATACATGGTGAAATTCTTCTATTATTCCATTCTTTATTATTCTGTTGAATATCATATACATGTATGCGTATTATGTACGACTTTTAGTTCCATTATTTATTATTACATTGGAATAACTTTTATGCATCTTGATCTATCGCATGCCTGGTTTATTTTGTTGTTATTTCATTCTTTATTATTCTATTGGAATATCCTGTCTGTGCGATTTACGCACGACCTGGTTCCATTCTTTATTATTCTTTTGAAATATCCTGTCTGTGCGGTTTACGCATGACCTGGTTCCATTCTTTATTATTCTGTTGAGAATAACCTCTTTGTGCGGTCTATCGCATGCATGGTGAATTCTTCTATTATTCCATTCTTTATTATTCTGTTGGAATAACCTGTCTTTGTGGATTACCGCATGCATGGTGAATGATCATTTGTATTCATATGAATATTATTTTCATTCAAAAGGGGTTTCTGCCAGGGGCAGTTTCGTAATTTTTCTGACCCTCAAAAATTATGGAAAAATTTGAAATGATAATTTGATGAGTTTTCTAGATTGTGTCCAAAAATGGCGATTTTTGGATGTATAGATTAAGAGTTATGGATTTTATAGGAAAAGACTATTTTAAAACTAAACCCTTATAACTCTTTGTGGTTAACTCCAAAATTGGTAAAATTTTTATTGGAAGTACGTGTATATAACAGGAGTATACCTTGTAAATTTTGGAATTTTTGGACAAAAGTACAATTTATGATAAATGTCTAAATATTTGGAAGTTTTGGCCATATGAAAAATAGTAAATGAATTTTAAGAATTTCGAGAAAAATATATGTTCAATATGAGACTATATTATGTTAAATCCCAGAAAAGAAATATTTTTGGGACTGATTTGGTATTTTTCATGAAAATGAACTAGTTATGAGTAAATGAATTAAATATGTTATGTGAAGTAACAAAATTAGAAAATAGGACTTTATGGCTTGGGAATCCTATATAGGGTATATCTGATTTTGATGAGGGATTTGATCATTGGTGATGAAATCTTATGAGTATAGCATTTTGAATGATTAAATGCATTATTTGGTAAAGTGTAAAAAATTGAAATAAATTGTTTATAAGTTTAAGAAGTGATTAAAATATTATTATAATATTAATAATATTAGATGATGAGTTTATTAAGTGATTGATAATATTTGGATAAATTTAAAGTCTTTAATAATTATCCTTGTTTTTGTTTGATTACTACTTATATCATTGTCATCATCCTCATGCTTATATTGTGATGAAAGTCATCTTTGGCTTACGTGCATAGATGGACTTGGTATGATTATGACCAGGGATCATTTGGTATAATCATGACCTGTAATGTTATAAATGATGTGTTAAAAGTCCTCAGTGGCCTGTATTGCATTGATTGACAATTTTTGGTATGATTATGACTAGGGATTATTCGGTATAGTTATGACCATTGATGATTTAATGAATATTCTTGGCCTGTAGTGCAAGGATGATTCGATGATGTGGTTTATTTATTAAGCTGAGTCTCAGCGATAAAAATTGATGAAAACATTTTAAATCATAGAAGATGGTAGATATCATGCTCTACTTGACTCTTCTAATGGATTGCTTATTCCGCTGCAGTTAAACTTGATATCTATTTTATTTTATCAGTTTAACATTGTTGAAAACTAATGATAATTTATTTTGTATTATCTTAGTCATAATATTTCTTACTGGGCTAGTTGAGATCACCCTTTCTTTCACTGTTCTCTTCAGGAAATGAGAATATAGCTAGGAGGAGTCGGGGAAATGAGAATATAGCTCCAGATGATAGCATTAGTAGTCCTCACTATTCTATTAAATAGTGTGATAATAAATGTAATGAGGACTCCATTGAGTGTGGATATTGTCTAGATGACAATATTCTTATTAAAACTCTTAGATTATGTTTTGTCGTATTTTGCACGACTATTATATAATTAAGTTGTATTTGAATTTTGTACCATGTATTTGGCGACTCAAGATGGGTGATGTATACCTGTTTTGGGGGCGTCACAGTTGGTATCAAAGCTTAGGGATATGATCCCTGGCGGAGATGTGAGACAAGAACTAGGAGGGGAGAGACGGGGAATTCCTTCGCTAGTATGACCTACCTAAGTTTATTTGGTATTTAATTGGTCGGTCAGAGTATAGGGATAATATGTGATATGTTAATTAACCCTTACTTTGTGGCAGTGTTTTGAAAATTGCAGCTAAAAATGTTCACAATGGAGTGATTGAGATCGTTGAGACACCTTTAATCACTAACCAGGTTAATGTGATGTCAAACGAAGAAGAAATTAGAGATATCTATGTGGTGAGTGAAGAACTAATAGTTGCACCCGAGCTAGTTGCAGTGGTAGCAACTGAGAGTGAGGAAGAAGAGGAACCTGAGGAGAATTTATTAGAATAATTTTATGATCAAAATTTAGAATTACAAAATCGTATTCATGAGTTAGAAGAAGCGAAATTTGAAGAACGGCGGTAAGTCGTGGAACAAAGAGATGTAACAATTCAAAATTGTGTTACCCGATGTACGATGCTTGAACAGAAGCACTCTTTGGCAGAGTATAAGATATTAGAGCTGGAATCTGAGAATACTATGATCAAAGTTCTGATGAAAGAAGAAACAACTGAACGAAGGAGAATAGATTATGCATGGGTGGAAGCCGAACGACGCGTAGATATTGTAGAAAAAGACGTCCGATCCAATAAGGCCAAAATAGATAAAATGGATTTTTCTTTTTGGACAACAATTGGGAGAATCCAAAATCGAATTCGGAATTACCCTGTGCAAAGCGGTCAACCACAATTCGATATGGATTGGAGGGTAATGATTCAAATCATGGATCAGGAATGTGACGAAGCAATTAAGGGTGGAATGTACCCTATAGCAAAGTCAAATCCGGTAGTTTAAGTGAGAGTGTTTGTCGAGAAACCCGAACGAAGTTATTACGGGTAAGTTAATTATAAACTCTTGCGAAGTCTATACCTTATTTGATACCAGTTCTACCCACTCTTTTATTTCTCCTACTTGCGCTCAATGTTTAAATTTAACTCCGGAGAAATTAAACTTTGATTTATCTGTTGAAACTCCGTTGGGAGAAACCTTCGTTACCTCCACTATTTATAAATCTTGTTTGATTCAAATCAACACTTTCACGTTACCTATCGATCTTATCTCTTTGAAAATACTTACATTTGATGTGATTTTAGGAATCGATTGGTTAACTACTCATCATGCTTTTCATAAGGTTGTTAGATTTCATATTCCTAACCAACCTGTTATGCGAATTCAAGCAACCAAACCACTAAAGTCAATCATTGTCATATCAAGCCATAAGTAGAGAGCCCCGAGCCTTTCGCTGGTGACTTCCTTCTGTGGAATGCACCAAAGCCAGACTATCCGTAGGGGACATCGTGAATAACGGTGGCAAGTTAATAGGTATCAATGTGACGTGTTATCCAAGTCTTGGATGAGAGTCACAGTTTTGAATGATATTTCTATTGTTAATAAATTTTCTGACGTATTCTTGAAGAATTATTAGCCTAACCCTAGAGTATGAAATCAAATTTTGTATTGACCCCAGTACAAAACCCATTTCTTAAACCCTCAAATATTTTCTTCACCTAGAACGAACGTATCATGCGCCAAAGATATTGGCTCGAGCTGTTGAAGATTACAATCATACCATTCAATATCATTGTGGAAGAGAGAACGTGGTAGCTGACGCGTTGAGTAGAAGATCATATGTGTTTACGAGTGCGATGTTGTTAACACAAAAACCCATTTCGTATAACTTACAAATGATGAAGGTAGAGTTAAAGATTCTAGAGACCCACGTGAAGATAGCGAATATACGAGTAGAGTCGACTTCAATCGATAAAGTTAAAGTCGCTCAAGCTACACACCTGAATCTGATGAATGTGAAGAAGAAGGTTCAAGAAGGCGTTATCTCAACCCTCGATTTTATTGGCCCATTTGAAATCCTTGATCGAGTAGGAATTGTGGCCTATAGACTCGTTTTACCGCCAAGTATGTCGCGTGTTCATAACGTTTTTCACGTATCGATGTTACGTAAATATGTGGATGACCCGAACAACATTATTAAATTAGAACTAGATGAGATAGCAGAAGATTTAACGTATGAGGAGATAAGTGTTAAAATCTTGGATAAGAAGGATCGTATTCAACACTTAAAGGTTATACCTCAAGAGTTAGAATCTGAAATGAAGTCAAGGTATCCTCATCTCTTCGGCATACCAGGTACGTACGTAAATTTTGAGGGCGAAATTTCATAAGGAGGGAAGATTGTGAGACCCCAAATTTTATGAATAAAGATTTAAATTTCTCAAAATATTTTTTTGAATATTATGGTGTGGATTTGATATAATGTTATAGTTGTGGGTAATATTTATAAATTTTGCAAAGTATACAAGTTGTTATAAAATATTCGTTTTGTCGGGGAATATTCTTTTTGTCGGGGAATATCCGAACGACAGCACAATCATTGGTGGACCCCATAACAGAAGTATTGTCGTAGTTAGAAAATGACAAAATTATCATTTTATAAAAATAACGGCGAAAAGTATTCTGAATTAAAAGCTGAACTACTACCTAGTAAAAAAATACGATGTCTGGCGTGGTTGCATAGTAGCACACGGTATTGATTATTGATGCTTACGTAAAAGTCACTTCGGTTATACTCAATTATTGCTATAGTAATTGATGCATCATATCTCTCATATTATTGATTCGATTATTATCACAATATCATCTGCATAATATTTTATATATTATTAAATCAATAATTAAGATGACAAAGTTATTCATATTATTAAATTGCAATATTTACAATGTCTAGAAGTTCTGTCAAGGAGAGGTCTGGTCATCTAATTGCACGCTAATAAGGAGAAATCCTTATCGGAAAGCCCCCTCTTTCTTGGGAACGACCTGGTTGTTAAATATTGTGAGTTATAATATTAATGATGAATAAGTTCATGTTGATTAAAGATAAATTTGATAGTTTCATTGTTTTGGGATTATTAGTGTTAGTGGAAATCGACATCTATTCCGATGATAATTGATGTTTGGGGGTTATATTGATAAATCGGGTAATTAATCGAATAAATGAGCAATTAATTGATATTAATTCACATGATTATAACTATTTGTTCACATGTGTGTACTATTGATTCACATTCTTGTACTATTAGGGGAGTTGGTGCAAGATTGATAATACTTGCATGACTAAGTTAAAAATAAAGGTATAGATGGAGGTACTATACTGTAATTCGTATTTTCACATGATTATAATTATTGATTCACATGATTGAACTATTGATTCACATTATTTACTATTTGGGGAGGTGGTGCAAGTTTGATAATACTTGCAGGACTAAATTAAAAATGAAAGAAAAGTTGGAGGTATTGTACTATAATATTTGGAGCCCCAAAATGTACAATTATTGAAACTATATTTTCCTATAAATAGAAGCTCATTCTTCCTTCATTTCTCACCAATTCACTAAAGCTTTAGAGAAATTATTATAGAGAGAAATTATAGAGAGAAAGAAGAAGAGAAGTTAGATACCTCTCTACTCCAGTATCCAGTTTCTTTCTAATGTAAGGGATATTATTTCTTTCATATTCATGAAGAGAGCTATTGTTATTCCATTCCTTATTATTATGTTGGAATAACCTGTCTATGCAAAGTACTGCATACATGGTGAAATTATTCTATTATTCCATTCTTTATTATTATGTTGGAATATCCTGTCTATGCGGTTTACGCATGACCTGGTTCCATTCTTTATTATTACATTGGAATATCACATGCATGCGGTTTCTGCATGACTGATTCCATTCTTTATTATTACATTGAGAATAACACCCGCATACGCTATCTATCGCATGCATGGTGAATTCTTATATTATTCCATTCTTTATTATTACATTGGAAATAACTTTGTCATGTGGATTACTGCATGCATGGTGAATGATCATTTGTATTCATATGAATGAATAGTATTTTCATTCAAAGGGGTTTCTGCCAGGCGCTTTTGTAATATTTCGACCCTCAAAATTTCTAAAAAAATTTGAAATGATAATTTGATGAGTTTTCTAGATTGTGTCCAAAATGACGATTTTTGGATGTATAGATTAAGAGTTTTGGATTTTATGGGAAAAGATTATTTTAAAAGTAAACCCTTATAACTCTTTGTGGTTAACTCCAAAATTGGTGAAATTTTTATTGGAAGTACATGTATATAACAGAGGTATACCACATAAATTTAGAATTTTTGGACAAAAGTACAATTTATGATAAATGTCTAAATATTCGCGAGTTTGGCCATATGAAAAATAGTAAATGAATTTTAAAAATTTTGAGAAAAATATATGTTCAATATTAGATATATTCTGCTAAATCCTAGAAAAGAAATATTTTTGGGACTGATTTGGTATTTTTCATGAAAATGAACTAGTTATGAGTAAATGAATTAAATATGTTATGTGAAGTAACAAAATTAGAAAATAGGATTTTATGGCTTGGGAATACTATATAGGGTATATGCAGATTTTTTATGAGGGATTTGATCATTGGTGATGAAATCTTATGAGTATGGCAATTTTGAATGATTAAATGCATTATTTGGTAAAGTGTAAACAATTGAAATAAATTGTTTATAAGTTTAAGAAGTGATTAAAATATTGTGATAATTTTAATAATATTAGATGATGAGTTTATTAAGTGATTTATAATATTTGGATAAATTTAAAGTCTTTAATATTTATCCTTGTTTTGGTTTGATTAATGTTTATATCATTATCATCATCCTCATGCTTATATTGTGATGAAAGTCATCTTTGGCTTACGTGTATAGATGGACTTGGTATGATTATGATCGGGGATCATTCGGTATAATCATGACCTGTAATGTTATAAATAATGTGGTAAAAGTTCTCAGTGGCCTGTAGTGCATTGATGGATAATTTTTGGTATGATTATGACCAGGAATTATTCGGTATAGTCATGACCATTGATGATTTAATGAATATCCTTGGCCCGTAGTGCAAGGATTATTCGATGATGTGGTTTATTTATTAAGCTGAGTCTCAGCGATAAAAATTGATGAAAACATTTTAAATCATAGAAGATAGTAGATATCATGCTCTACTTGACTCTTCTAATGGATTGGTTATTCCGCTGCAGTTAAACTTGAAGTCTATTGCATTTTATTAGTTTAACATTGTTGAAACTAATGATAATTTATTTTGCATTATCTTAGTCATAATATTTCTTACTGGGCTAGTTGAGTTCACCCTTTATTTCACTGTTCTCTTCAGGAAATGAGAATATAGCTGGGACGAATTGGGGAACGGAGTGACGGTCTAGATGATAGAATTAGTAGTCCTCACTATTCTGTTAAATAGTGTGATAATAAATGTAATGAGGACTCCATTGAGTGTGGATATTGTCTAGATGACAATATTCTTATTAAAACTCTTAGATTATGTTTTGTCGTATTTTACACTACTGTTGTATAATTAAGTTGTATTTAAATTTTGTACCATGTATTTGACGACTCAAGATGTGTGATGTATACCTATTTTGGGGGCGTCACAGATATGCCCACCCCGGCGGGGGTTTTGTTAAGGAAAAGCCCGCCCCGGCGGGTGTCTATTTCCTGCCACAGTGTCCTCTAGTAAAACGACCATAACATTTTATCCGGGAGGGGTTACGGGGATTTCCACCTATCAAATCGAAGCTATCGACGAGCTCTACTACTTTCATGCTTTGAGATTTGACAGATTTGTATTGGATGAAGGTCGAAATTGGGATGGAATTGACTGCTATGCAAATGACCACCCTAAACAGTAAATATCAATGTTCGTTGGTACAAAGATCATAACTCTTGCATTCGAACTCCGATTGGAATGATTCAAGATGTTCCGGAAAGCTAAGAAGATTGCTTTTCCTTGCAATTTCATACCAATTCTTTGCAATCACAGCTCCCACACATATAATCTACAAAATGAACACAAAATGCATGAAAATTAAGTAAGAAACATGAGATTAAGAAACTAATTCAAGTAAAATATACCGAATAAGTAGGTATAAAACCTACTTATCAAATACCTCCAAACTTAAACCTTTGTTTGTCCTCAAGCAAAAACACAAAACAACAATGCTATGCAATGCAACTAATCTACATGTTTACGAATCCAACAGTAATGATAGAAACAAGTCTATTCAACCGGCCTTAAAGAAATCAAGTAAACATGATAATAATTCATATCAAAACCAATCATTAATTTCCTATTTCATCATCAAGTCTTAAACTGTTATTACTGGTATAGTGCGTGTATGCTCCACAACAATGTTAACTGATATAAAATCAAATTTAACACATAACAAGTTTCTTCGAAGGCATCATACAGTGTAAACTCAAGAAATCCAAAAACAAGCTAGACTCAACTAAAATCAAACAATTACCGATATCGAGGGTCAACATGGGATACTTATGCTTTATTTTTCATCTACGGGGGATTTTTGCTCTTATTTCCCATTTTATTCATTTTTTTGGGGTTTATATACACATAGCTATGCAATGTCTTATTCCCTTAGGCTTTTTAATGCTACGTTAATGAGCTTTCGACCAACGACTCCCAGACCATTAAGATCTTAGGGCGCTAGGTATAAAGACAATCCCCTCGGGCTTACTTAATCAAGTAACAAAGGCTACAAAACTAGACAAGCACGCCATAGTGTTTATTCATACTTTTTTTTTCTTTTTATAGCTTATATACCTCAAATATTCCCCCAAACTTAGGTTCTTGTCTAACTTTAGCAATCACTACTTATTCTTGTCATTCTTTCATTCAAACTAGCATCATCTATGAGACCCCAAATTTTATGAATAAATATTTAAATTTCTCGAAATATTTTTTTAAAATTATGGTGTGGATTTGAGATAATGTTATGGTTATGGGTAATATTTATAAATTTTTAAAAGTATGCAAGTTGTTGTATAATATTCGTTTCGTCGGAGAATATTCTATTTGTCGGAGAATATCCGTACGACGACACAATCATTGGTGGACCCCACAACGGAATTATTGTCGGATTGAGAAAACGAGAAAAGTATTTTTATGAAAATAATGGCGGAAGTTTTACCGTTAAAACTGTTGAACTACTCGGTAGTAAAATTATAGTGATACGCGTGGCTGCATAATAGCATACGATATTGATTATTGATGCTTACGTGAGAAGTCACTCAGTTTTGTTCAAATATTGCTACAGTAATTGTTGCATAGTATCTCACGTTATTTGATTCAATTATTGTCGATATTTTATATATTATTATATCAATAATTAAGATAACAAAGTTATTAATATTATTATTTGCAATATTAATGATGTCTAGAAGTTCTGACAAGGAGAGGTTTGGTCACCTAATTGCGCGCCAATAGGGAAAAATCCTTATTGGAAAGCCCCCTCTTTCTTGGGAACGACCTGGTCGATTAATATTGTGAATTATAATAATGATGATAAATGTTGTTAAATATATTGAGGTGTCTTTTTATGAAGTCACGGAAGTTTATATATATATATATATATATATATATATATATATATAAATTATGTTTTATTAGTATTATTAATGTAATAAAATAGAAAAGCTTTTATATAAAAAGAATACTTTTATAAAGTTATTTATTTTATTAGACAATAATTAGAATATATTATATTTTATTATGCATAGTATTTGCATAGTGCCTCCATAGTGTTTTTTGCATAGTAAATTTTTTTTTATTTAAAACATAATATTTTTATAAAGTTATTTGTTTTATTAGACAATAATTAGAATATAATATATTTTATTATGTATAGTGTTTGCATAGTACTGCGTAGTGTTTGCATAGTAAAATCTTTTTAAATAAAATGCAGAATACTTTTATAAAGTTATTAGTTTATTAGATTATAAATAGAATATATTATATTTTATTTAAAGATTTTTGTTTTATTAGAATATTTTATTAATATTGCATAGTAAATTAATATGGATAAATCTGTTTAAAAGTAAATCAATCTGACCCGTTCATGAATTAGTTACTATTCACCCATTCTCCTATAAATAAAGCTCATTCCTTCATTATTTCTTACGAATTCACCAAACTCTAGAGAGAGACACTTTATAGAGAAGAAAGAAGAAAAATATACGCTACTTCACTACTCCTATATCCAGGTTTTTCTAAGGTAAGGGATATTATTTGTTGTACTCGTAAGGGGTATTATTTTTTCGTATTCATGAAGAGAACATCACATTATTCCATTCCTTATTATTACATTGGAATAACTTTGTATATGTAAAGTCTGCATACATGGTGAAATTCTTCTATTATTCCATTCTTTATTATTATGTTGAATAACTTTTGTCGAATGCAATCTGCATATATACATGGTGAAATTCTTCTATTATTCCATTCTTTATTATTACATACGAATATCATATACATGCGTTTTCGCATGACACAGTTAAATATATTGAGGTGTCTTTTTATGAAGTTATTTGGAAGTTTATATATATATATTTATTATATATATAAATTTTGTTTTATTAGTATTATTAATGTAATAAAATAGAAAAGCTTTTTATATAAAATGCAGAATACTTTTATAAAGTTATTTGTTTTATTAGACAATAATTAGAATATATTATATTTTATTATACACGATGTTTTGCATAGTAAAATCTTTTTATATAAAATAGAATACTTTTATAAAGTTATTTGTTTTATTAGACAATAATTAGAATATATTATATTTTATTATGCATAGTATTTTGCATAGTAAAATCTTTTTATATAAAAATGTAATACTTTTATAAAGTTATTTGTTTTATTAGACAATAATTAGAATATAATATATTTTATTATGCGTAGTGTTTTGCATAAGACTGCATAGTGTTTGTATAGTAAAATCTTTTTATATAAAAGCAGAATACTTTTATAAAGTTATTCATTTTATTAGATTATAAATAGAATATATTATATTTTATTTAAAAGATTTTATTTTATTAGAATATTTTATTAATACTACATAGTAAATTAATATGGATCGTCCGTTTAAAAGTAAATCAATCTGGACCGTTCATAAATTAGTTACTATTCAGTCCATTCTCCTATAAATAGAAGCTCATTCCTTCATTATTTCTTATGAATTCACTGAAACTGTATAGAGAGAAACTATAGAGTGAAAGAAGAAAAGTATTCTGCTACTTCACTACTCCTATATCCAGTTTTTTCTAAGGTAAGGGATATTATTTGTTGTACTCGTAAGGGGTATTATTTTTTTCGTATTCATGAAGAGAACTTCTGTTATTCCATTCCTTATTATTCTGTTAGAATAACCTGTATATGTGAAGTACCGCATACATGGTGAAATTCTTCTGTTATTACATTCTTTATTATTATGTTGGAATAACCTGTCAATGCGAAGTACCGCATACATGGTGAAATTATTCTATTATTCCATTCTTTATTATTCTGTCGGAATATCATGTATGTACGTTTTCGCATGACCTGGTTCCATTATTTATTATTCTGTCGAAATATCATGTCTGTGCGTTTACGCATGACCAGGTTCCATTCTTTATTATTCTGTTGAGAATAACATGTCTGTGCGGTCTATCGCATGCGTGGTGAATTCTTACATTATTCCATTCTTTATTATTACATTGGAATAACTTTTGATATGTGGATTACCACATGCATGGTGAATGATCCTTTGTATTTTATTCCTTATTAAATTGTGGAAATGATCTGTCTACGTGGATTACCGCATGGTAGGTGAAAATTCATTTGCAGTTTCGTAATTTTTTTGATCCTCAAAAATTCTAGAAAGTCGTAATATAAGCATTGGACTGTTGATTATGATGAAAGTCATAATAAAAGCGTTGGAATGATGAAAATCATGGGTATATGTAGTATTAGTAAGTGTTATGATGAGTTATGTTGGTTATTATGTGAAAACATGTAAGTTTCTTAGAAATCACAAAGAGTTGAAAATCAGGTTTTGGTGAAAATGGAACATGAAATTCAATTGACCATATCTCCTATTATATTTCGAATTTTTGAGTGTGGTCAAGTTCTAGAGTTAGATCTATAAGTTTTCTAACCTATCCAAGTGGAATCACTGGAAAAGGTGTTGTAGATTTTCGTGTGGACTGATTTTAGCAAAGGAGTCAAAAACTGCAAAGTACAAAAAAAGCTACTGCCCATAAATTTAAAAGGGCATTTTCGGCCACTTAATTTATGAGAAAAATTCAAACTATTTGGGACATGGAAATATATGGTATATAGTACCTCCTGTCCAAAAATGAGCTCATTCCGACTTAAAATGAGCAAGTTATGACCATTTCAATATTTAGGTTTTTCTTCCGAAAAATACTATAACCAGAGTTCTATAACTCAGATGACCATAAAATTTAAACCTGAAGCTCACGTTAACATGTGTAAGATCACCTTGAAGATTTGGGAATTTACGGAGTTAAACTTGAGGTAGCTAATTTCTTAAGAAATTAATTAGAAATTGATTTTTTAAAAATACTTAAGAGAGTTGAAAAATTATAAAAAAAATACTTGTTGTGTATGAAATATATGTATATATGTTTGGACAAAGGATAGAAAAATAATAAGTTGATTTGGTAATTTTTCATGAAAATGGTTTAGTTTCAAACATATGAGTTAAATATGTTATGTGAAGTTGAAGAATTGGTAAACAGGATTTTAGGGCTTGAAAATCCTAGATAAGGTATATGCAGATTTTTCATGAGTGATTTGATCATTGGTGATGAAATCTTATGAGTATGACATTTTTGAATGATTAAATGCATTATTTGGTAAAGTGTAAACAATTAAATTAAACTGGTTATAAGTTTAAGAAGTGATTAAAATATTATTATAATATTAACAATATTAGATTATGAGTTATTTAAGTGATGGATAATATTTGGATAAATTTAAAGTCTTTAATATTTATCCTTGTTTTTGTTTGATTAATGCTTATATTATTGTCATCATCCTCATGCTTATATTGTGATAAAAGTCATCTTTGGCTTACGTGCAGAGATGGACTTGGTATGATTATGACCAGGGATTATTCGGTATAATTATGACCGTAATGTAACAAATGATGTGGTAAAAGTCCTCATTAGACAGTTGTTGGTATGATTATGACCAGGGATTATTCGGTATAATCATGACCATTGATGATTACATGAATATCCTTGGCCATGGTGCAGGGATGAATTGGTTTATTTATTAAGCTGAGTCTCAGCAATAAAGTTAATGAAAATCTTTTTAAATCATAGAAGATAGTAGATTTTATGCTCTACTTGACTCTTCTAATGGATTACTTGTTCCGCTGCAGTTAAACTTGATTTCTATTGTATTTTATCAGTTTAACATTGTTGAAGACTAATGATAATTTATTCTGCATTATCTTAGTCATAATATTTCTTACTGGGCTAGTTGAGCTCACCCTTTCTTTCACTGTTCTCTTCAGGAAATGAGAATATAGCTAGGACGAGTCGGGGAACAGAGTGACGGTCCAGATGATAGCATTAGTAGTCCTCACTATTCTATTAAATAGTGTGATAATAAATGTAATGAGGACTCCATTGAGTGTGGATATTGTCTAGATGACAATATTCTTATTAAAACTCTCAGTTTATGTTTTGTCGTATTTTACACGACTGTTGTATAATTAGTTTATGTTTATATTCAGTACCTTGTATCTGGCGACCCAAGATGGGTGATGTATACCTATTTTGGGGGTGTCACAGTTGGTATCAAAGCTTAGGGATATAATCCCTGGCTGAGATGTGAGACAAGAACTAGGAGGGGAGAGACGGGGAATTCCTTAGCTAGTATGACCTACTTAAGTTTATTTGGTATTTAATTGGTCGGTTAGAGTATAAGGATAATATGTGATATGTTAATTAACCCTTGTTTTATGACAGTGTTTGAAAATGGCATCTAAAAATATCTTGGGAGAAGTTCCAAGAGTTGTTCAACGATAAGTACTCTCCCGAAAGTATTCGTCACATGAAGGAGGTGGAATTCATCAAGTTGGAGTAAAATAATATAACTATGTCGCAATACGAGGCTAAATTTACGGAGTTATCCCGGTTTGCATCCCATTTGTTCGATAATGAGGAGCGAATGACGCGGATGTTTCTAAGAGGTTTGAAACCCGAGATACATCAATACCTTATCTCTCATAAACTTTGTTTATATTCAGATGTTGTGAATAGGGCTCAGTTATTGGAGTGCGATAATAAGTCAGCACAACCAAAAGGCAACGACCAACAACACGATAATAATTGTACCGGTGTCAACGGCCATCGAAACAATGATAACCATCATGGGGGAAATTATCATGCCAAGAATGGTAACCACTTCGGTGGTAATCATGGCCAAGATAATAGAAATGGAAATTTCAAGAAGAAGGTCATTTAGCTCGATTTTGTCGTGCACCAAAGTCAAGTCCAGCTGGGACGGTGGCACCAAAGGCGAATACGGACAAAACAAAGTCGTTGGTTTCAGGAAGAGCATTTTTTGTGACTTCTCAAAAAGTGAGTAACCCGAACGAAGTTAGCACGGATTAGTTAATTATAAATTCTTGCGAAGTCTATACCTTATTAGATACCGGTTCTACCCATTATTTTATCTCTCTTGCTTGCGCTCAATGTTTAAATTTGACCCCAGAGAAGTTAGACTTTGACTTATCGGTTGAAGCTCCGTTAGGAGAAACCTTCATTACATGTGTTATCCAAATCTTGGATGAGAGTCACAGTTTTGAATGATATTTCTATTGGTAATAAATTTCCTGACTTATTCTTGAAGACTTTTTAGCCTACTTAGAGCGTGAAATCGAATTTTGTATTGACCCCAGTACAAAACCCATTTCTAAAACCCTCAAATATTTCTTCAAGCAAAACGAATGTATAATGAGCCAAAGACGTTGGCTCGAGCTGTTGAAGATTACGATCATACCATTCAATATCATCGTGGAAGAGAGAACATGGTAGCTGACGCATTGAGTAGAAGATCGTATGCGTTTACGAGTGTGATGTTGTTAACACAAAAACTCATTTCGTATAACTTACAAATGATGAAGATAGAGTTAAAAGACTCTAGGGACCCACGTGAAGATAACGAATATACGAGTAGAATCAACTTTAATCGATAAAGTTAAAGCCGCTCAAACTAGACACCTGGAGCTGATGAATGTTCAAGAAGGCGTTATCTCAACCCTCGATTTTATTGGTCTATTTGAAATCCTCGATGGAGTAGGAACTGTAGCCTATAGACTCATTTTTCCGCCAAGTATGTCGCGTGTTCATAACATTTTTCACGTATTGATGTTACGTAAATATGTGGATAACCCGAACCACATTATGGAATTAGAACTAAACGAGATAGCAGAAGATTTAACGTATAATGAGATACGTGTTAAAATCTTGAATAAGAAGGATCGTATTCAACACTCAAAGGTTATATCTCAAGAGTTAGAATCTGAAATGAAGTCAAGGTATCCTCATCTGTTCGGCATACAAGGTACGTACATAAATTTCGAGGGAAAAATTTCATAAGGAGGGGAGATTGTGAGACCCCAAATTTTATGAATAAAGATTTAAATTTCTCGAAATAGTTTTTTTAAAATTATGGTATGGATTTGAGATAATGTTATAGTTGTGGGTAATATTTATAAATTTTGAAAAGTATGCAAGTTATTGTATAATATTCGTTTGGTCGGAGAATATTCTTTTTATCGGGGAATATCCGTACGACGACACAATCATTGGTGGACCCCACAACGGAATTATTGTTGGATTGAGAATACGACAAAAATATTTTTATGAAAATAACAACGGAAGTTTTACCGTTAAAACTGTTGAACTACTCGGTAGTAAAAGTACAGTAATACGCGTGGTTATAGCAGCATACGATATTGATTATTGATGCTTACGTGAGAAGTCCCTCAGTTTTGTTCAAATATTGCTACAGTAATTGTTGCATAGTATCTCACGTTATTTGATTCAATTATTGTCGATATTTTATATATTATTAAATCAATAATTGAGATAACAAAGTTATTAATATTATTAGTTGCAATATTAACGATGTCTAGAAGTTCTGCCAAGGAGAGGTTTGGTCACCTAATTGCTCGCTAATAAGGAGAAATCCTTATTGAAAAGCCCCCTCTTTCTTGGGAACGACCTGGTCGATTAATATTGTGAATTATAATAATGATGGTAAATGTTCTTAAATATATTGAGGTGTCTTTTTATAAAGTCATAGAAGTTTATATATATATATATATATATATATATATATATATATAAATAAATTTTGTTTTATTAGTATTATTAATGTAATCAAACATAAAAGCTTTTTATATAAAATGCAGAATATTTTTATAAAGTTATTTGTTTTATTAGACAATAATTAGAATATATTATATTTTATTATACATAGTGTTTTGCATAGTACTACATAGTGTTTTGCATAGTAAATTTTTTTATATAAAACAAAATACTTTTATAAAGTTTTGTTTTATTAGACAATAATTAGAATATAATATATTTTATTATGCATAGTGTTTGCATAGTACTGCGTATAGTATTTGTATAGTAAAATCTTTTTATATATAAAAGCAGAATACTTTTATAAAGTTATTCATTTTATTAGATTATAAATAGAATATATTATATTTTATTTAAAAGATTTTATTTTATTAGAATATTTTATTAATACTACATAGTAAATTAATATGGATCGTCCGTTTAAAAGTAAATCAATCTGGACCATTCATAAATTAGTTACTATTCAGTCCATTCTCCTATAAATAGAAGCTCATTCCTTCATTATTTCTTACGAATTCACTGAAACTCTATAGAGAGAAACTATAGAGTGAAAGAAGAAAAGTATTTTGCTACTTCACTACTCCTATATCCAGTTTTTTCTAAGGTAAGGGATATTATTTGTTGTACTAAGTAAGGGTATTATTTTTTTTATTATTCATGAAGAGAACTTACATTATTCCATTCCTTATTATTACATTAGAATAACTTTGTATATGTGAAGTACTCTGCATACATGGTGAAATTCTTACATTATTCCATTCTTTATTATTATGTTGGAATAACTTTGTCAATCAAATCTGCATATACATGGTGAAATTCTTCTTTTATTCCATTCTTTATTATTACATTTCAATATCATATATACATACGTTTTTTAATGACTTTGGTTCCATTATTTATTATTACGTCGAAATATCACATGCGTGCGTTTACGCATGACGGGAGTTCCATTCTTTATTATTACGTTGAGAATAACATACGTCTGCGGTCTATCGCATGCATGGTGGATTCTTCATTATTCCATTCTTTATTATTACATTGGAATAACTTGTATATGTGGATTACCACATGCATGGTGAATGATCCTTTGTATTTCATTCCTTATTAAATTGTGGAAATGATCTGTCTACGTGGATTACCGCATGGTAGGTGAAAATCCATTTGCAGTTTCGTAATTTTTTTGATCCTCAAAAATTCTAGAAAGTCGTAATATAAGCATTGGACTGTTGATTATGATGAAAGTCATAATAAAAGCGTTGGAATGATGAAAATCATGCGTATATGTAGTATTAGTAAGTGTTATGATGAGTTATGTTGGTTATTATGTGAAAACATGTAAGTTTCTTAGAAATCACAAAGAGTTGAAAATCAGATTTTGGTAAAAATGGAACATGAAATTCAATTGACCATATCTCCTATTATATTTTGAATTTTTGAGTGTGGTCAAGCTCTAGAGTTAGATCTATGAGTTTTCTAACTTATCCAAGAGGAATCACTGAAAAAGGTGTTGTAAATTTTCGTGTGGATTGATTTTAGCAAAGGAGTCTAAAACTGCAAAGTATAAAAAAAACTACTGCCCATAAATTTAAAAGGGCATTTTCGACAAGTTAATTTGTGAGAAAACTTCCTAGTTCTTTTGGGAGATGGAAATATATGGCATAAAGTACCTCCTGTCCAAAAATGAGCTCATTCCGACATAAAATGAACAAGTTATGACCATTTCAATATTTAGGTTTTTCCGCCGAAAAATACTATAACCAGAGTTCTATAACTCCGATGACCATGAAATTTAAACTGGAAGCTCACGTTAACATGTGTCAGATCCTGCCAAGATTTGGTAATTTCTGGAGTTAAACTTGAGGTAGCTAATTTCTTAAGGAATTAATTAGAAATTGATTTTTTAAAAATACTTAAGAGAGTTGAAAAATTATAAAAAAATACTTGTTGTGTATGAAATATATGTATATATGTTTGGACAAAGGATAGAAAAATAATAAGTTGATTTGGTAATTTTTCATGAAAATGGTTTAGTTTCAAACATATGAGTTAAATATGTTATGTGAAGTTGAAGAATTGGTAAATAGGATTTTAGGGCTTGAAAATCCTATATAAGGTATATCTTGATTTTTATGATGAGTGATTTGATCATTGGTGATGAAATCTTATGAGTATGACATTTTGAATGATTAAATGCATTATTTGGTAAAGTGTAAACAATTAAATTAAAGCTGGTTATAAGTTTAAGAAGTGATTAAAATATTATTATAATATTAACAATATTAGATTATGAGTTATTTAAGTGATGGATAATATTTGGATAAATTTAAAGTCTTTAATATTTATCCTTGTTTTTGTTTGATTAATGCTTATATTATTGTCATCATCCTCATGCTTATATTGTGATAAAAGTCATCTTTGGCTTACGTGCAGAGATGGACTTGGTATGATTTTTGAGATTTCTTTAAGATATGAGAATATATACATATATATATATGTATATTTCGATTAATGTTCGAATTGTTGTAGATGTCTATGCTATTTGATACAGCTAGATGAATATTGAAAGATGTTCATGAAATTGAAGCGTTTCTTGAGAAGTTAAGCCAAACCAAATTGTTTTGGTGCGGATTCAGATGTTGAAAAGATGAGATAAACAACCCTTTTATAGGGGATTATGCGGAGGCGTTTATACGAAGGGCTGATCAGCCTAAGTTCGGGGAGTCCCTACAGTATTACTATTAAGGTTAAAGTTGAAAGATTACTTGTAACCATGGACATAGATCGTGGTCTTGTGACCCTCAGTTACATCTCTAAAAACTGAAAAGAACAACCCAATTATAGGGGAATTATTTTTACGCGATGCGTTTAGATGTTTATGCACAATACATCGTATGAAGGGCTTAACACCCTAAGTACGGGAGTCCCTATAGTCTAATGACTATTAAGGTTTAAGTTGAAAGAATACTTATAACCGTGGAAGTAGTTCAAGGTCTTGTGATCCCTCATCATGATTTGGAATCTTTTAAATTCCTGAGTTATTCATACTGCTTCCCAATTATTGAGCAATTATGGAAGATTCTTGCTATTCTAAAAGGCGAATGTGGTAAGGATGATATTCCTTAGAAAGAAGTAAGTCGTAGAATGTGACACTGAATGATGAATATATTGAATCAGTGATAAAAGAAATTTTGAAATGAGATGGAGATGAGTTATCAAAGAATAATGTAAAACTTTTAATAGAAAAGTTTAATAATTGTAGAAAGATCTTCGTGGAAAGAAGTGGTTATAGAACCCAATGAATGAATAAAGTATTAACGTAAAATCTATTTTGATAGATTGAATGAATAAAGATTAATAGATAAAGTTTCGAGGACGAAATTATTAGAAGAAAGGGTGAATGTAATATCCCGAGTGTTTATGATAACGATCCTTAGAAAAGGAAATAAATGGGTTAAAGAATATATAATACTCAAAATATAATTGAGTTTAAGTGAAAGTTATGAAATAAAAAACCTAGAATTTGTTGAAGAAATGAATGTAGTAGGAAATATAAAACTTATATTAAGGTAATGTGTTGAAGTTATTCAAAGAAGAGATTTGATGAAAACCCGAGGAAGGTAGGGTTTCAGTGATTCCGAGGACGGAATCCTTATAAGGTGGGAAGAATGTAACAATCCCGAATTTTATTTATAATTTCAAATATTTATTGAATTAAATAAATTTCTTTAATTGATGTGTTTGTTGTTTACTAGATATTTGTTGGATTATTTATTAGTAAATAAATAATTCATGAGTTATAGAAATTAACTTAATTAAGATAAAAGAATGATGAATTAAATTTATGAGATAATACTCTAATTTAACTTAATAAGTAAATTAAAGAGTTGTTAAGGATTATATAGTTTGGTAGAATGTTGTTTTAATATAATTTAGTAATTAAAGTGATATGTTAATTTATTAAGTCAAATTATAATGAAAATTATAATTTTGTGGTAGTTAGTTTTGTTTATTTAATTAAGATTGGATAAGGAAATCCAAGTAAATAGTGTGAGACAATAAACTATAGTATAAATGATTTATTGAAGTAAATTAAAAGAGTTTTAAATGGATTTACCAAACAAGGCTTAAGGAATGATTAAGTCATTATTTTAAAAGTGTTTTGCTAAACAAAGCCTTATGGCTTTTGAATTAATAATAATAATAATATAAATATTTTTATAAATAATACATAATTATTATATTTAATAGTACGTCAGTTTTAGATGTTAGTTTTTGTGCGTTGGTTTTTACGTAAAGGTTTGGCCTAAAAGCCTGAGAAAAGAGAAGAAGAGAAGAAGAGAGGAAGAGAGAAATTGAGAGGAAGAGAAGAAGAAATTCTATGTGAAGGTTGGAGAATCAAAGAAAAAAAACAAGAATATTGTTTGAGTTTTCTAACTAATCAAAGGTAATAATCTAATTTTAAACTCTAGTTGTGTTTTCTTAAAATTACTTCACTATAATTAAGTTTTGATGATGAATTTCTTGATATGTTTATGGGTATGAATAATCCATTATATGTAATCTATAATTGGTTTTGGGTTATCAAAATCATGAAAAATATGATGAAGAAGAGGAAATTGAGTTATTGATGAAATATGTATGTTATGGCTTAGTTGGAGTTAAAAATTGATGGTTAGCACATGTATATAATCTGAAATTGATAATAGATGTTGTTAGTATGTTGAAAAATGAAAACAACGAAGTTTAAACGAATTGATTTGGTTAGGAATCGAATCCGTGGTGAATGATTACCCTAAATATGTTAAAACATGTAAAACTAAAATGAACATGAGTTTTGGGTGAAGATTTAGGTGTGTTAGTGTTTCTTTAAATTGTTATAATTCTAGTATGTTGTAGTTTTATGAATTACGAATCCATAGAGTTGAAAATGGACTGATTTGGGAGTGTATAACTCAAGTTATGAATGTTGGAAGGAGAAAGGGTCAAAAATTCATAAGAATAGTAAAACTAGAAGAAAAAAAATGCGTAACTATCGCTAAGGCGCCAAGCCTTGACCCCCAAGAAGGCTATTCGGGCGCTGCGGTCTCTAAATAGTTAACAGAGCCAAGGCGCTTTTGACCTCCTGTAGTAAAACGGCCATAACGTTTACATACGAACTCCGATTGAGGTGATTCAAGATGATCCGGAACGCGGACGAATAGACCTACAACTTTTGTTCTTTAAGTTTTTCAATTTGATGTCTTGAACAGGGGTCAAAATGGTCATTTGTGGGACTGATATGTATTAGGAGGCAATCAGAGGGCGTCGTGCATGCACGTATGCAAGTTTAGTGCTCCTGATGATAAATAATGTTGTCCTAAGTTATAAAACATGAATATTAGTAAATATAATGATGCTTAATATTAATAAATGATATATTAGATAAGTTGTATAAGCATACTAAGCATACACAAGAGAGACGAATCCAAGTGTAGGATGAATGAGCGTCAAACGCAGCAGTGACAAGTGTTAATGAATGTAAAAAATGTATTAAGTCAAATGAAATGAATATTATAAGATATAAAATGGGGTTAATATAAAACCAATAATGATTCCTAGCAAGACTTAAACACTTGAATGAACTTCGAGTTTGACTAAGAAGAAATATAGTGAGTTATAAGTCTAAAGTTAACACAATCAAATTGAACATTGTGTATTGATTAATAGGAAGGGTTATAGGATGTAGATTAAAGTTTACATTACAAATTATATGCGTTTTATGTGACTAATAGTTGATATGAATGATTATATAATTGTGTAGGGCACGTGAAGTGCAGATAACGGTAAGCTGTTAAACAATTATTGGTAAACAACGATCAAGTCAAGTCTTTCAATTCCTATTTGCTATGTGAATTTGATGATGAACTATCTGAAATCTTTATTGCAAATAACATGGTGTGTTATATTAATGTTGAATGTATGAAATGTTAAAGTCAATTTATGACTACGTTGTTTGAGTAATGAATGTTGATTGAGTAAGGAACTCAATCTTTATACTTGTTATATGAACTACAACATGTATGTTATGTTAGTCCAATATTTATGAGATGTATATCGAGATGTTATTATGTGCTATGTGATGCATGAAAACCTAGATTTTGTTGGGCTGTCGAGCTCAACCTTGCAAATAACCACTTTTGCAGGTTAAAGATTTAAGGTAAAATTATGTGCTACTTGAAAGATATGAATCAGATGTGATACTTAAAGATTTATATACTTTGGCTAAGTTATTATTATTTGAACCATGTTTAAGGTTCCGAATAATGTATTAATGTTGAATTGTAATATCGTTTTGTGATGTAAACTCTTGTAGTATTAAAATGATTCTGAGATATTTAGATGTAAAGGTTGAATGTTTTGGGAACGAGAATTGTTTATAATAGAAAATTTAAATTATTCCGCAAATTTCAATGGTTGTATTATCGTTTAATGATGTAAAATTAGAGGTTGGATGTATTGTTAACGACCGAAGTCGAGAATTAAATTGTATGAATTATGGGGTCATTACAAAAGTGGGAAAGAAAATGAGCAAAAGATGGATCATAGAAGAATGCACCCGTAGAAGCGGGGTACTTAATCAAAGAAGCACCCCGTAAAGGCAGAAGGTGGGTAAGGAAAGGCAAAAGACTCTGTTGTAGTTGTAATCTTTGCGAGGCGTGAAGGAGAGAGGTTGGCATGGTTTGGAATTGTATTGGGCGTCGAGTTATGGTCAGAATACGTGTCCTAGGCTGGATATTAAGAAGAAAAAAGAAGGGAGATATCATCTAACAATGAATTAGCAATTTTGAAGACCTAATTTGGAGAGAAAACATTGGAGGAAGGATTGAAGGTTTAAGTTGCAAAAATTACATATTGAAGCTAAGGAGAAAGGTGGTTTTGTATTCATTCTACTTCTTTTATTCAATTTTTATAATTGGGATGATGATTTCAGTTTTTATTTCATTTGTGATGAACTAATTTACTTGTTAGGCTTATGACGGATCTTGATGGTTGAACGATGATTATGTACCCTTGAATTTCAGTTTAATAATCTATCATTCAGTTTATCTATTGTGATTTGTGCTTTAATTTATGAATTTCTTGATCACCAATTCTATGTGGATTTGTATGGATTCGAGAGATGATATATGAATTTAGACTTAGTCACTATAGCATGTGTTCTTGAATTCTGTGTTTGAATGGAATCTTGATGAATGTTAGGGTAGAGATATGCCTAGCATCGCATGTAATCAGATAGAAAACTTGAACTTAAACCTTATTTGATTGTAATTCGCATAGAGATATAGTGAGTTAGTTGATTAATGTGTTTAGCCTAATTCTATCTAATTTGTGGATTTAAGTTAATATGATATTAATGCATCCAGAGGTGGCTAGTTCTACTTGAGTGTTCTTGACTAATAAACTGGGATAGTGAATTGAACTGAAATAGGGTGTAATAATCGGAGTGATACTTAAAATGAAGTTGTAAGCCTAATTCTCTAATATTTTCTCGGAATTACAGTTTTTAAATTTGTTGATTGCTTGGTATTTTTAATCTTTTTAGTTTTTAATAGTTATAATCATTAAATGGGATAGTTTAATAAAATTTGGATTAATATAAAGCTGGTAATTATGAGGATTAATTCCATACTAAGTCTCTGTGGGAACGATACTCGATTTATCACTATATTACTTGTTGACCACGTGCACTTGCGTGTGAGCATAATTAGAATTTACACCCAACAATTAGAGAGAGAGAGAGAGAGAGAAGGAGTTGGCTAGGTTATGAACTAAAGTAAGATATTTCTTAACTTTAATTCCTAATCTTTTGATTTCCATGGACAAAAATGTTGTTATGTGTTCAATTGTGGCTGATCCAAGTTGCTAGACACATGGCAAGCTTAAGTGGTTACTCACCACAAATTAGAAAATATCTTTTACATAACTTTTCAGTAAAAGGGCATTTTGGTAATTTTTCACCTATTAAGGGTATTTTGGTTATTTCCCCTACAATTCGAAGGGTAATTTGGTCTTTTTATATATATCCCATAAATTTTTACCCTTAGGATTTTATACTTAGCATTACGGTTCCCAAATTAGGGTTTTAAAATTCCCAATTAGGGTTTAGGATTCCCAAAACTGAAATTAGGGTTTCTAGAACTGGGATTAGGGTTTTTAACCAATCGCTAGGGTTTCTTAACTGAACATCAAAGTTCTTAACATAATATTAGGGTTTGCTAATGTTGCACTTATCTGCTCAACACTTGACCCTTAACCATATATTGTACACACATAAAATCACAATACACAAAACCACATAGTTTCTTCACAAAATTTTTAAATCCCTACAAATCCTTCACATAATTCTTATTCAATATTCTATTTTCTTGTCCATGTCTTATTATTCAACCTTTATTTAATCATGTAAGATGTTATTAATTGTCTAAATTCGCAGGTTGTCACATTCACCCCTTCTTTTAAGATTTTCGTCCTCGAAATTACAACCTACTACACTCTACTCCTTTCATTCATTAAAAATAGGTTTTTAATACAACTTTTATTCAATCATATCAAATTGTACCTATACACAATGAGTTCATACTATTTCATACACATCATCACACGCTACCCAAAACATCACTCCCAAGAGTAAAAATTTTTAAATCACGCTGAGGAGTCATATAGACCATGAACTATTAAGGTTTATAGGTATTACTACCTGCGTTCTTTTTCAATTAAGAAAAAGACACTCTACCCCTTAAAAAGTTAATAGTATGTTTACAATCACGAAGAAGATAAACAGTATGTCTACCAATTCTAGTATGTACGTTAATCATGGCTCGCGAATATTCTCGCTATTGAATTATTTAATCCAATCTGCATATTTCACCTCAGTCTTATCATAGAATTTCGCACTAAAACAATTCAGTTCAGGAAAATTTCAAAGAACACTTCAAATTTCATAAACATTGGTCTAGCTGAATCAAATAGCTTTAGACTCATACCAATAATTCAATTTCAATCGAAACATGTATAGCCAAACCCCGTTGGCTTTATCTTTAAAATTATGAAAATAGTTTTATGACGTCATGATACCGTACTGTTTTTACAGCCCATTTGAAGATTCCATCATTGTGTGACTTTGTCATACTTCATCATACTCTAATGGGTTGACAATCTTTCGATCACATCCAACACTAAGTAATTTTGCATTGATAAATCCATCAGTTTTTATCATCTTTGCACCATGTTACATGATGCATTAATGATATAAAATATATTTTGATATTTTCAAATTATTTTCGTCTAGTCGAAACAAGTAGCATAGACTATTCTTTAAATAGTTCAAAAAAATTAAAAATCAATTTTAGTGATATCATACCTCAACAGGTAACTATGTGTCAAAGTCCCGAAGTCCACACATACATGACTGTCACTATGTGTTGAGAGTAAAAATTCATTTTTAAAAGGCACATCAGTGCGTATTTAGCTTGATGTCAAAAATTTTGAAGTCTAGCATAGCTAGAAGATTTGGAAAACCTATGTCTCCACCATTAACTCCACTTTCTATACTGATCCATTGCTTAATAAGTCTATCTATTCCTATCATCCTCAATACTCCATTCACAACTTAGCTATACCCAGTTCATTAAAGTTACCACACGTTATGAGTTCAAGAACTTTCCACAATAATATGAATTTCAGAACTTATCCTAGCAATACATAGTTTAAGAACCAGTCAAGAATTGTCCATATGCTTAGGGTTTCAAAAACATACCATACGATTATGAGTCACAAACTTACCATAAGTATGAGTTTTAAGAACTCGCACTTAACCTTATATTCTCTTCCTATCCTCTACCTATTTGTTATACACATGAGAAAAGAATCACCTTCTCAACATGTATATAGTAAATAGCGAGACACAAATATTTCAATGATTATCAATGTAAGAAGTTAAGTGGTTGTTACACCAAGTACAATTCCCTGCCCATACAAAGAGTCATACAACGTAGCTGTGATACCCCCAAATCTGGGTACTTCAATCCAACAGATTTGGTGTTCACTGTCCAATTAAATCATAACTAACTACCCATAAACAAAGGATATAATTAAACTCAAAATTTTAAACAATAAATCTCCCATTATAGGGTTACATAATCTCAAATAAATCTCAGGTCATCTAACCTTTATTATTACAATCATCAGCGGAATATTAAAACATAATCATAATCAAATCTATTACATAAGCTTCATAAATAAAAAGGTAAATTAAACGTCATCTAATCAAACACTTTGCCCTTGCCCTTGCTTGTAGAAAGCTCTTCAAACTTCTTAACTTCATCTGCATTATTTTATGCAAGAGTGAGCAAACAATTGCCCACAAGAAGGACAATATACAGTAACATTCTATGAATGACAATTAACTGAGCTTTCAATGGTAAAGTATTCTTACCGGAACAATAAACTCTAATTCAAAAGCTATGAGTTCAAAGGAATAATGAATTCTAAGTTAACAACATATATCAACATCAAAAGAATACACTGAGGGTCACAAGACCACGAACTCTATTCCAGGTTGTTAAGTATTTCTACTTTAACTTTTAACAATCTAAAAGACCATAATCATCTTCTATGTCCTAGGTTAGCAAGTGTTTCTACTGTAACCTTTAACAGTCTCAACGACTATATGGACGATCGTCTCGTACTCCAGGTGATCAACCCTTCGTATTATGTACTGTGCAAATATTTTAATGCAACTGCGTAGCTCTAAAATAATCCCCTGATATATAGTTGTTCATCTCAGCTTAGATCATTAGGTTCCGTACCAAAGGAAGTTTGTTTTGGAATTAACTTCAAAGGAATTCTAGATCTTCAGAACGCTCATCAACCAAGTACTGGTTGAATCAAATAGGGATCAATAACTATTCAAGAGTTTGATTACATTATCTTCATGAACAAGGTATATCGATGAATCAATAAGAGATAGAGTATTAACGGTTTCTAAATTGAACAAGTGTTAATCATTGACTACATGTTTTCAAAACTATGTGGGTACATAAGCAAACCAAAGGAAGCTTGGTTTGGATTGACTTCAAGGGTAATTTAGAGTTTAGAACATTCATCAACTAAGGATTAGTTGAATCAATAAAGAATCGTTAGTCAACTCAGAGTTCGGTACAATAATGTAAGATAGTACAATGACAGTGGTGATCAGAGATCAAACAATAATTATGCGTAGCTGAATAAACACATTGCTTACAATAAAATTATATACTTTGAATAACCAAAGTAATCTCATTTGGAATGAAGAAGCAAAGATTAATTAACTTGCTCAACAATAAATTAGGGTTAAAGAACTTGCATAACAATAACAAGTTAGGAATAGGAAACTTGCGTAACAATAATAACTTAACTGCTCAATAAGAGATTAGAGATAGAGAACTTGCATAAGTATAACATGATAGCGAAAAGTAAACCTTGCTAAATAATAAAGTAGCAAAGGTTAGGGAATTTGCCTCTTGTGTAATCTATACAATTATAACTCACGCACTCCAATATCCTACACATACCTTTAGGATTATCACATCAATTAGCTACATACACATTATCCTCATAGATTCAATTCTCATCTTACACTACAAAAAAATGGGGCTTCATCAACAACCAATTTTCGTTGCTAAACGTGCCAAATTTCGTTGCAAAAGAGTTTTAGCAACGACTTTAATGTGGTTGCTTCTTTCGTTGCGCAATTAGCGTTGCTAATTGTTCCGCAATGAACGTTTTTTTTTTTCGTTGCCAAAAGTAATACATTTTGCAACAAAGTTTAGCTTTCGTACAGAGACATCGATCCTTTAGCAACAAAATGTATTGTTGCAGAATAATTAAAATTTTGTTGCTAAAAATCAAATTTCGTTGCAAAAGCCTGCTAATTGGCAACGAAATGAACTCTTTTTTTTGCAACGACCATGCATTTTCGTTGCAATTGACACCATTTTGCAATGCCATTTTTCGTTGTGGTAAATTATGAAAATTGTTGCCTTAGCTTGCTTTCGTTGCGGAATGTAAACTTTTTAACAACGATTTTTGTTGCTGATTATATTATTTGGCAACGACATTATGCTTTGAATCAACAACAAAAATATTTGTTCTTTGGTTATTTTCAATAAATAACAGAAAAAAGTCGATTAGCAACGACATTATATGTTCTTGCTTTCTTTATATGTAAATGGAAGTTAATATAATTTGCAACGATAAAAAATGTTACCTTTTATGTTAGTATTAGCAACAATATCCTCTCCGTTGTTATTAAGTTATTTTTCGTTGCCAAATATTATATTTTTAATGCCATTAGCAACGAAAATTTGTTGCTAAATGTATAAAAAATTGTTGCTATATTAAAACTTGTCCAATGCTTTGGTAACGAATTATATTGTTGCCAAATCAAAATTTGACATTCTTTTTGTGTACCTGGATGGCTCAATGTCACAATAGCAAATAATGGCAAAAATACAAAAAACTAAAATATTATTAACTTAATAAAATCATCCACTACATAATCATTCATTATATTTACAATTAACCATCTAAAGCTACCACAGTTCCTTTCCAAACACAACCAGTCACCAACTGGAATGGACGAGTGGAGATCTCTTGACCAGATGCTGTAACACCCACAATAAATGATGTTCCCCAGAGTACTTGATGTTCCTGATGCAAAGATTGTTCCCGTCCATTGATGCAAAAAACAACCCATCAAAATTATAGTATGGGAAAGTTTGTTCCGTGTGATGTTTCACATGTTCCTTTATATACAACTTTATAGTTCATCATGTGGTATAAAAAATATTAATGGTAGGTGCATGGTAGATTTAATATTAAAGGTCCTTACACAGCTCACAAAATATTAGTTTGAGAAATAGCACCACAACAAGGTTAGCAATAGTATGCTTATCAGATGCAGCTGTAATATAGACAATTCTTGTCAAAGACGCTAGCATTCAATTATACTCCATGTGCTGACACCAACCATATGTGGCAGCAACCAAGGCAGGTTACAAATACATGTTTACATCAGGCATTAATATTTGCCAATTGATGAATGGGTAGTATACCCATAATTCGGATATATTTAGACTTAAATTATTGCATTCTTAAGTTATTTAGTAGCATTTTTATTGTGTTTATATCTTGTTTGGCGATTTGGAAGTTTGGAAGGGCGATTATGGAATTTCAAGCATTGAATGGCAATTTGGTAATTTCAATGAAGTCCAAATAGCAAAGTATACTGAAATTATACTATCCTCATCCTAGGTATTGAGCCTCATTACCGGTTAATAGGATTAAATAGCGTTTGACTTACGGTTGGACTTAATTTGTCTATTAAGGGCTAATAATAAAACCTAATTGGAGGAGGATTGTGGGGGACTATAAAAGAAACTATTTGGCGTAGAGTGAGGGGATTGGATTTTGGCGGAGTATTGAAGGAGCTTTTCCATTGAAGATTACGAGATTACTTGGAGCTTCAAGATTGGCTCTGAGTTTCTTCTTTTTTTCTCCTTATTTTTAATTTGTAATTCTTTAAGGATGATTTGTCAACAATTAATGATTCTTATTTAGTGATGAACTAATTCTTTAATTAAGATTTCAATTGAACCTTTTATGATTATAACTTAGTTATTACATCATTATAATTATTTATGTTGAAGTGGATTGTTTATCATGTTTTGATTTTAGTGATTAATTATTTGGCCAATAATTAGTGTGTTACTCTCTAGAAGGAATTGGGAGAGGAATTCTAGGGTTAGAACTAGACATGATGATGACATGTGACTCGATTATTTACACCAGAAATAATTAGGTTTGTGAATTGAATGGAAATATCTGTTCACCGCATGTAACATATAAGGAATTGGGACTGGAAAGAGTTTAATCCAATTGTTTTGCATAGGAATATAGCAAGGTTAATCTGGGTTAAATAGAAGTCAATTGATCACTTGGAAGAGGGCTTTTGGCATTTGAAAATTCACATTAACAATCCATGAGACATAGTAATTGGGATGATTAGATAACCGATTTATAATTCATAATTGGGGATATTGAAGTCTTAATATTTACCTAACTAAGTCATTCACTCAAGTAATAGCTTAGTTAATTGTTTATCTTAGTACAGTATCTTTAAGTGTTTAATTTTGAGTTAATAATTGAGAAAATCGCAATTTCTCGTTGTTTGAATAAAATTGAATTGATATAGTATTAGTAGTTGAAATTTATTAATTAGAATTCCACATGGGAACGATACTCGACTTATCACTTTATTACTTGTTGACCACGTATACTTGCGTCTTTGTGTGTAATTAGATTTTACTCAACAAGTTTTTGGCGTGCCGCTGTCTTAGGGATTTTCTTTTATTAATATTAATTTCATATTAGTTATAATCAATTCGATTTTAATTTGAACACTACTTAATCTTTCTTCTTGGATTGGCGAGAATTAGTGTATGCACACTAGATCGAAAGCTAGAAAGGAACTTCTTACGTGTCTGAGACAACCTTGAGAAGGAGTTCCGAGACGATGCGATTGAATAGTGAGGTGATACATTTGGAAGAAGAACGACACCCCAAGAATTACTCGTGAACATGGCGAGAACGAGCGAAATCACTTAGGGATTACATACGCCAAATGTTCTGATTCTGATCAAGTATTAAGAGGCCGTGAATCAATGCGAGCAGTTTGAGATAAAACCGGGATCAATTCGGATCTTCTGAGAATACATGCCGGTTTGGGGTAATTCGATGACGATCCTAATGAACATATCTTGAGTTTCTTGGAAGTTTGCGATACCTTCAAATTTAACAATGTATCGGAAGACGCTTTATAAGGTTGAGGATGTTCCGTTTACTTTAAAAGATAAAGCACAAAGTGGCTACACTCCTTGCCTCTGGTTCAATCACCACGTGGGATGACTTAGCTCAAAAATTTTTAGCTAAGTTCTTCCCACCAAATAATCGGCAAAAACTACGAACGACATTCATACTTTCGCACAACTTGAGTCGAAATCGTTATATGAGGCGTGGGAAAGGTTTAAGGATATGCTCGTAAGTGCCCTCGTCATGGAATTCCGCGATGGATGCAATTAGGGATATTTTGTGATGGTTTGCACGCATCCACGAGGTCTAGTATTGATCAAAGAATGGGGAGGAGCGATTATGTCCAAAAATTTTGATGAGGCGTATCAATTGTTAGAAACAATGGCCACCAACAACTATCGATGGCCCATGGCGAGACCAACCATCCAAAAGCATCGGGAAAATATGAAGTGGGCCTTAACAAAGATTAACTTGCCTGAAGTGATTACAATAGCTAAGCATATAGAAATATGGCATCCACAAGCCACACGGCCAGGTGGCGATGGTTTGTGAGTTGTGTCTTTGAGGTCATCTTCTGGATCAATGTGCCATAAATTCGAATCGGCCACGATTAAGTAGGAAATTATAATCGTTCAACCCAACCGTATCCTACCCAAAATGCTTATAATCCGGGTTGGAAGAATCATCCGGGGTTCTCATGGAGTATGAATCAAGCCTGCATGACTCGACCACTGAACAACAACACACCTCCGGTTCCAAAATCAACCTCAACAACCGGAGAGAGGTATCAAGTTGGGAAGCGACCTTGGAAAAATTTATTAGAGCCTCGACAAAAGAGCGAGGAACAAGACAAGAAATTGAATCAATTAGATATGACGTTGCAAAGCCATGGGGCATCGTTAAAGAATCTGGAAAATCAATTGGGACAAATAGCACATGTCGTTGAATACCCGAATCCACTAGGAACGCTTAGGTGATCTGAAAATAAATCCGGGCGAAATGAGCACTTTAAAGCGATAATCTTCTGAAGTGGGAAGGAGCTATGAAAGATTAAGGATAAGGACAAGGGGATAACGCAACAACCAAAACGAGAAGAAGTTGTGGAAACAGGGAAGATAAAGAGGAAATAGGAGAGAGAAAATGCAGGGGTCATCTACAACAATGCCACCCATACCATATCCATGAGATTTGAAAAATCAAGTTAGATAAGCGGTTTTTAAGATTTTGGATATTTTAAAAATTGCATATCAACATCCCATTCATAGAAGCTTTAGAACAAATCTTGAAGAATACGCTAAGTTCATGAAGGATGTCTTTATCGAAAAAAAGGAAATGGGGATTTTGAAGCGATTAAGCTTAGCAAGAAGAATGTAAGCGCAATTATTGAAAAAGTTACCTCTAAGTTGAAAGATCCGGTAGCTTTTCTATTCCATGCGACATTGGTAATCGCCGGAAAGCGCACTGTGATTTGGGGCGATATTAATTTGATGCCATTATCGATTCTATCAATCGATTCGGGCTCCAAGCACCTAAACCAAACAAATATCGGTTTCTTGTTAGCGAATCCGTCGATTACATATCCACGAGTATCGTTGAAGGCGTATTAGTAAGGTGGATAAATTCATCTTTCCATGAGACTTCGTTATCTTGGATTGTGAAGCGAATCTGGGCGCCCCATCATTCTCGGACGACCATTCTTAACAATGGGGGAGAACGTTAATCGGCGTCTGAAAAGGAGAATTAACGATGAGAGTTGACGATCAACAGTCACTTTCAATGTGTTTAAAAGCGATGTCGTATCCAAAGGAAAAAGGTGAGTGTTTGCGGGTGGATGTAATGGAGAGATAGTGAATCACAAGATTTCTTTGTAATTACTCGGAGGATCCGATAGAATCCATGATGGTTAGAACAAACAACGATGATAGTGCGGAGGCGAATAATGAAGCGGTCGAATGGCTAGACACACCATCATTCTACTAGGAAAAATAATCAACCATTCGACACCCTTGAAAGGCCTAAAAGCGGAAGAAAAAAAAAGTGCAAACCCTCGATAGAAGCGCCACCGGTGTTGGAATTAAAGCCACTCCCCTCTCATCTTGAATATGCTTACTTAGGGAAAGACTCGACTCTACCAGTTATTGTTTCGACAACGTTAACTAACACCCAAAAAGAAAAATTGCTACGAGTTACTGCAAGTTCAAAGCAATGATTGGGTGGACTATAGCGGACATTCGAGGTATTAGCCCCTCTTTACGTATGCACAAGATTTTAATGGAAGAGGATCAAAACCAACCATTGAGATCTGACGAAAGGTTAAATCCCATTATGAAAGAGGTGGTGAAGAAGGAAATTATAAAATGGTTGGATCTTGATATTATCTACCCAATCTCGAACGAGTTCATGGGTAAGTCACATGCATGTGTGTGTCTGCAAAAAGGGGAATAAGCGTGGTAAAAAATGAAGCGCATGAGCTTATCCCGACTAGAATCTATTACAGGTGGAGAGTATGTATGGATTACCGCAAGTTGAATAAAGCCACACGCGAGGATCACTTTCCCTTGCTGTTCATTGATCGATGTTGGACGAAGTTAGCGGGACATCAATTCTCTTTATCTGTTAGATGGATATTCAGGTACAATCAAATTGCCATAAGACCGGAAGATCAAAAAAAGACCACGTTCACATGTCCATACAGTGCGTTTGCATTCAAAGTATATGTCCTTTGGTTTATGTAATCTGTGGCGACCTTTCAACGTTTGTATGATGGCAATCTTTTCCGATATAATCGAAAGCGAAATTTAGAGGTGTTCATGGATGATTTCTCCGTGTTGGCGATAGTTTTGACTCGTGTTTGAATAATCGATCTTGGTGTTAAAAAGATGTGTGGAGACTAACTTTGGTACTTAATTGGGAAAAATGTCATTTTATGAGTACAAGAAGGGTTATTACGGGACATAAGGTTTATTGTCCGGATTGGAGGTGGATAGGCGAAGATGGATACATTGAAAGCGCCTCCTCCTTACGTAAAAAAGGCATTGAGTTTCTTGGGACATGCGAGGGTTCTATAGGCGCTTTATTAAAGATTTTTCAAAATCTCTAAAACCCCTATGCTCACTCTTGGAGAAAGATGTCTGGTTTAAGATGGATCATGCATGCATCGAGGCATTTGAGGTATTAAAGAAGAAATTGGTATCTGCACCGGTCGTTTATGGCGCTTGATTGGTCTTTCTGGTTTGAATTGATGTCTGGCCTTGATGATTCTGTGATGGGGGCCGAAGTATTGGGACAACGTCGTGATAAGATTTTTCATCTATCTATTACTACTCTAGTAAGACATTGGTGATGCCCAATTTGAACTACACAACAACCGAAAAAGGAATTACTTGCGGTGGTGTTTGCTTTTGACAAATTCGAGCTTATCTCTTCGGCACTAAGGTAATTGTCTACTTGATCATTCAAATTTATTAAATATCGATTGAGAAGAAAGATGCTAAACCACGATTAATACGGGTGGAATCTTGTTATTACAAGAATTTGATCTGGAGATCCGGATGAGAAAAGGTACGAAAAATCAAGTGGCGGATCATCATCTCGGTTGGAAAATAAAAAGGAAATGAAAAGAAAACAACTCGATGATTAATGAAGAATTTCGGATGAGCAATTGTTCCGGTAACTACCATCTTTGCCTTGGTATCTTGTTATATCAACTATGTGGTTGCCAAGGTGTTCTGGCGGATTGACATCACAACAATGGAAGAAGTTTCTCCACGATGCGAAACAATACTTTTGGGATGAACCATTTACATTTTAAAAGCATGTGCGAGATCAAATGATAAGGCGTTGTGTACCTCACGAAGAAATGGATAGTATATTAGGCCACTTTATCACTCCTCGGATTACGAGGTCATTATTCCGATGATCGTCACAATGCAATGAAAGTACTACTGATCGGGATTCTTACGGCCTCTTTATTCAAAGATGCTTATCTCTTTGTACTAAAATCGATCGATGCCAACGCGTGAGGTAATATCTCAATATGATGAAATGCCACTTAACACATTTCTAGAGGTGGAACTTTTCGACGTGTGGGGTATCGACTTTATGGGACCATTTCCATCTTATTTGAATAATCGTTATATCTTATTAGCGATCGATTATGTTTCCAAATGGGTAGAAGCCGCGGCGTTACCCACGAATGATGCCAACGTTGTCACCCGATTTTTAAAGAAAAACATTTTTACGGTTTGGGACACGAGGGCTATAATAAGTGATGAGGAGCACTTAACTTACATAACAAGCGATTCACTAAATTGCTTGTAAAATATGGAGTTAAATCACAAAATTGCATTTATATATCACCCACAAAACCAATGGCCAAGCGGAGGTGTCGAATCGGGAAATTAAGAGGATCACGGAAAAAGTAGTCAATCCGTCACGAAAAGATTGGGCGTTGCGTCTTGACGACGCTCTATGGGCTTATCGAGCAATACGTCTGGCAAAACCCGTCGGCATGTCCCCGTCTGAGAATGGTCTTTGGAAAGGCGTGTCATCTGCGGCCGAAAGCTAGAACCACGATGCTGCACACTGGGCCATTCGAAAATTAAACTTTGATCTAGAAGCGGCGGTGAAAAGCAGTTCTGCGGTTGAGCGAGATGGATGAATTCGGGTTCAACGCCTCTGGCACGCTAAAGCTATACAAGGAGAAAGTCAAATCTTGGCACGATAAAAAAATCTCGATAGAACATTCATATAAGAGCCACCAAGTACTCTTTATTCAACTCACGCTTGCGTCTATTTCGAGAAAATTGAAATCCAATTGGTGCGGACCATTTGTAGTCATATCTGTCACTCCACCTTGGAAACATTGAGGTTGAGGAACCGAATTCAAAGCGTACATTCAAGGTCAACGGTCAACGTCTGAAACACTATTGGAAGCGGACCAATCGAGCATTAGAGCTACGGTCCAAGACTCTCGGACCCAGTGGACAATGACCAACACCGCAAAGTCGGGTGACGATTTGTAAACCAAGCGCTTCTTGGGAAGCAACCCATGCAGTTCCATAACTTTTTCGTTTTATTTGATTTTATGCCTCTTAGAGTTAAACTTTTCTTATTTTCACTTTATTATTACGTAGTAGAAGACTCCAAGTTTACTAAATTAATTCCTACTCTGGTCGGTATATGCGCATTACACAGTGAAAAACCCAGGCGCCCGGCGCCCACATCATCACTAAGGTCACGGCGCCCGTGGCCAGGCTCCGAAAGTGAAAACAAGGCCCAGGCCCCGTGCCTGAATTCTAGTTCAATCACAGCGCGCCCAGGGCTAGGCTCAGCGCAAACAAGGCCCGGCCTTTGCCCATTGCTCTTCGATTCAAACCAGCGCCCGGCTGAGAACATCCCACTCGATTCTGCCGCCCGCGCCCGGCGCTCCTGCAAGATTATAACCCAGCGCCCCCGTGGCTGGGTTCAAAGTTAGACCTTGTACTTTAAAACCTTGTGTGTGCCCTTACACCCCAAATTCCTTCCACACTTGCAAGACACAGTGGTCGGTCACCTCTCTCTCCATCTTCATAGCACAAAGTCATTAAACTTTGGATAATTGTCTTCCACTCATCTACCACGCATCAATCCCTTCCTTTCATATTGGTAAATCCGCATCTTGTGTCAATTCTACTCCTCCAACTTCTTTAGAAATATAACAAAGGTATGATTTGATGTGTTTTTCAATTATTGCGAATTAAGATGCTCTTCATTCGTTATTCTTGTCATCCGGAAATCTAATGGAGCATATACATAACGCATTCTTTGTGTGGACGTACTCTACACACGAGATTCATGCACGCCATATGCATGGCATGAATAGGCAGGAATTAATAATGGATTGAACAAGTTCTCGATTCTTTGTCTAGGTGTTTGACAAATTATCGACTCAATAATCTTGTGTACCTTACATACTCGCCATTTCATGCCTCACCCCACCGCGTTCTCACACTACCAAATATTTTATACAATTTCTATGTCTTCTAGCGCATTTTATCCAACCGTACATTCTTTTTAAAAGCTAAACTATGAATATGTTTTATTTGCGAAATTCTCGACACGGGCATCCAAACGTCATCGCACTTCGAGGTCCGGCCGCTTGACTTCCTTGCCAAAATTTGACAAAGACGCGTTTGTTAGTGTTCTGCGGCTCAAAAACGCTTCTGATAGCATGGCCACCCGGCCACTAGTCCCCGAATCAGGGTCTCCGTCCCGATCAAAACAAGGATGGAGACATAGCGATGATGATTCTTTGGCGTAATCGGTTCGCCCTCACCGAAACGACTGACATAGCGATGATTGCGATGGTCAAAGAATTCTATGCCAACTTGCTGAGCATGACCATTATGGGGTGTTTGTCGGAGGTAAGGCCGTGGAATTTGGCGAGGAGGATATCAATGGGTCTTATCAACTACCCTTAGAGGGCCTTCATGATGAATATGCTCTTTAGTGAGTGATGGGCTAGGACTATGAAAAGATTATTCGGGTTGTGTCAACCGGCACTACTTGGTCCATCCATGGCGTGGCGTGACGCGATGATCTTCCCATTGTCTCACCTCGATCTATATGGAAAGGCATGGTATGCCTTCATATCTGTGAAATTGATGCCACACACATGTGTGAGTCACGTCACCAAAGAAAGGGTGTCTTTATTATACTCCATCATACAAGGCCTAAGAATCGATGTCGGCCATCTTATTCAATGATCGATGCTCCGCGCATCTCATGGCGGGACCACAGGGAGGTTACCACATCCGTCCACGATCTGCGTCTTATGTGCTAAGTTTGGGGTCAAATGGAAATCGGAAGAGATGATTCAAACTCCTATGCCCGTGTTGGACCACAACTTGATCCGTCGTTATAAAGTGTGGTCCGGTGGTGCTTAATCACCCTAGGGGACCGGGTTTCATTATCCCCACGTTCGTCTCCACGAGCCCCACCACCTCGGGCTCCCCCCTCCTTACGGCCCCTCGGCAATTTGCTCATCGAGGTGTGGTCCCCGGTCATCCAAATGGAGATGGCACCGGTTTTACAACATTGAGTCCCGAATGTGCGCTTGCTCCAGAACGTCAAGAGCGTGATTTTCAAGTATTTAGTTGACCCAATTTGTCTGCATGAATGCAATGACCATCCGGACCCATCCAAGGCATTCCACTTAGCCATTTCCCTACGGCTCCAGATTCTGCGATGATTTCCCGTCCGTCGAGAGATGAAAGCGAGGGCGATGATGCTCCCCCAGAAGAATAAATTAAATGGAAGTCCTCTGCTTTATTTTGACTTATTTTTTTTTTTTCGCATGAGGACATTGCTTCAGCTTAGTTTGGGGGTGGTTACGTTTTTTTTCACCAATTGTAGTTTATTATTAGTTTGTGGATTGATTATTAGTAAAGTTGCATTTAGGATTGCATGTTAATTCCGGTTTTTGAGAGTCATTATATCTGGGGCCAATGAGGAAAGTAGAATTGCATGAACACGTCTAGTAAGGATTGTTGATTCAGTGATATGATTTTCGTGACTTGAATTGGATCTTTATCTGTTTGACATTGATATTATAAGAAGGCACTTGGAAATAAAACGACCATGTTAGCTATGATAGTTTAAATGGTTAGAGAATAGAGTTACAAAAGGGATTCTTAGTGATATGGAAGAACAATTTGAATAACTAGATGAGACCTGAATTCATGCATAAACTTCGAGTTTGGGGGAAACATTTGGAATATAAAATAAAAAAAAAAAAAAAAAAAAAAAAAAAAAAAAAAAAACAAATGTTGAGTCTTGTGGTGGGTTGAGGGGAACCACTCCCCATAAACACAAGCATGAGATAGAGCGTAAAACGCACTCACCAACCATCTATAAATATATATATATATATATATATATATATATATATAATAATGATATGGGTGACTAGTCTTGTTTGGGGCTGTGTTTACTTGAGCAAGAAATGCGCTTAAGGGGTATCTTAAAACCTAAGCGCCTAAGGTCTTAAATGGTGCAGGAGTCGTTGGTGAAAGCTCGCTAAGGGGTAACATTTGCTAGCCTAATGGGATGAGACATTGCACAGTCATTTATGTAGAACTCAAAAAAAAAAATATATATATATATATATATATATATATATATAGTTTGACTGTTGAATTCGGGTAAGTGTTTTGAGTTCATTGAAACAAGTTTATTTGATGAGTTCTCAAGTTCACAATTTGTATGATGCCTACTAAGAAAGTTATTATCTCTCATATTTTTGTCTTTCATGGGTTCGCATGGTCGTGGACACACTACACGCAATATCTCGATAATATGATTTAGATCCGTTGATTGTTGGGATATTGTTGATCTGTTTTTACATGAGGAATTAGCATGTTTACGTGATTTTCTCGAGGCATATGGATCTCGTGACCTCTTGGATTCTTTGGAATTACGAACATATAAATATAAATAGTTTGCATGTGCATGATGTTTAGTTTTGTTTGGTGATCTTAGGCTTTGTCGCATGAGGACCTTAACGACGATTTAAGTTTGGGGGTATTTGATGAATGGGTAGTATACCCATAATTCGGATATATTTAGACTTAAATTATTGCATTCTTAAGTTATTTAGTAGCATTTTTATTGTGTTTATATCTTGTTTGGCAGATTTGGAAGCTAGAAGGGCAATTATGGGAATTTCAAGCATTGAATGGCAATTTGGTAATTTCAATGAAGTCCAAATCGGTATTTGAAATTATCTTATCTATCCTCAAATAAAGGGCGCCGAGCCTCATTGGCGTTAATAGGATTAAGCGTTTGACTTCTGGTTGGACTTAATTTGTCTATTAAGGGCTAATAATAAAACCTAATTGGAGGAGGATTGTGGGGGACTATAAAAAGAAACTATTTGGCAGAGAGTAGAGGGGGGATTGGATTTTTGGCAGAGAGTATTGAAGGAGCTTTTCCATTGAAGATTACAGGAGATTACTTGAAGCTTCAAGATTGGCTACAGAGTTTCTTCTTTTTCTCCTTATTTTTAATTTGTAATTCTTTAAGGATGATTTGTCAACAATTAATGATTCTTATTTCCGTGATGAACTAATTCTTTAATTAAGATTTCAATTGAACCTTTTATGATTATAACTTAGTTATTCTGTCATTATAATTATTTATGTTGAAGTGGATTGTTTATCATGTTTTGATTTTAGTGATTAATTATTTGGCCAATAATTAGTGTGTTACTCTAGAAGGAATTGGGAGAGGAATTCTAGGGTTAGAACTAGACATGATGACATGTGACTCAGTTATTTACACGGTAAATAATTAGGTTTGTGAATTGAATGGAAATATCTGTTCACCGCATGTAACATATAAGGAATTGGGACTGGAAAGAGTTTAATCCAATTGTTTTGCATAGGAATATAGCAAGGTTAATCTGGGTTAAATAGAAGTCAATTGATCACTTGGAAGAGGGCTTTTGGCATTTGAAAATTCCTGTTAACAATCCATGAGACATAGTAATTGGGATGATTAGATAACTGATTTATAATTCATAATTGGGGATATTGAAGTCTTAATATTTACCTACCGGAAGTCATTCACTCAGTAATAGCTTAGTTAATTGTTTATCTTAGTACAGTATCTTTAAGTGTTTAATTTTGAGTTAATAATTCAGAAAATCGCAATTTCTCGTTGTTTGAATAAAATTGAATTGATATAGTATTAGTAGTTGAAATTTATTAATTAGAATTCCCTGTGGGAACGATACTCAACTTATCACTTTATTACTTGTTGACCACGTATACTTGCGTGCTGTGTGTAATTAGATTTTACTCAATACCAATAATGTGAAAGCAGGCTAGAAGAGAAACTACATTAGCATCAAGTATATAATAAAATCAACAAGATATCAAATCAAATATTATATGCAATACAGATTAAAGAAAAATGAAATCAATTTCATCATTTATAAATCTGTCATCACCCTTTAGCCAACATAATTTAATATAAACATATAGTTGCTAGCTGGGATAAATTTCTGGTGTCAGTGTTTGAAGTAACCATCAGTTCCACTTTTTTAGGATTTTCTCTCTAAGAAGATACACGTATGAGGTCATGTGAAAGGAGCATTATAACCACATTTGTGTATATACATATATACTATAGAAAGAGAGAAAGAGAGAAAGAGAGAGAAAGGAGAGACAGGAAGAGATGGGGGAGGAGAGAACAGGGAGGGAGGCAGGGAAGAAAAGAAAGAAGAACGAAGTTCAAAACTCAAGAGCTACTTCCAAAGTTATTGCTTTACTATTCAAAATCTCAAAAGTAACACATTATTTATTCCTAGGAAAAAAAACATTAAGAAAAGTATCAGACTACTTGAACTATGAAACAAGATGTTTATATTCGACAAGCATCTGAAAATAGTCTTCATAACTGCTGATTAAAATTATGAAATTCTCGTTTATAACTTATAAGGCCTCTGTACTTCATGACTCTTGGCTAATTATTGACCTTAATCCGTTCGTCATTATTCAAATTGCATCTCTATATGCCTAACAGGAAAGAAGAAACAGAAAACCTCACGCTGAGGACATTTTAAAGCACTATTTTGAAAAGTTATTCTACTATGTAATCCTGCTTTTAAGGTAAATAATGGATACCATCCAGCATGGATAACTTAGTTTCCAACATATTTATTTATTTTAAATTTCTCTTTTAAAATTTATGTTATGTACTCGGCAAATAACTGCAAAAGATCTATCAGGAACATAGGGACTAACCAATTAGAAAAAAGATCATATAGTATCATATCATAGAACAAAATTTAATAGCATATGAAGGTTTAGTAAAGATGGATAAACCTTGCACTGAAATCAGTCGGAGCAGGACTCCAGCCTATGACTCGAATATAAGAATATGAATAATCAATTTACTATCTGTGGACAAATATTTAATATGAATAATTAGCCAATGGGGGACAAATATGAATAATCAATCATAATTTTAAATCGAGGAACAAGTTATGCAAAACCAGAAAATGAGTATGCATCAGCTGTCTGTGGATTTACCTACTTATAAACAAGTAAATCACTTTTCCTAACAAAATGAGACCCATTTTCAAGAAAAAATAATCCAAACGATTATAATCTAGTTAATTCTCACATAGATCAATCAATTTAACAAAAGTAGACAACAGTAAGATGTTCATTAAAGAAACTGTGCATACAGATTGGCAGAGGGGCCTTTGTTGAAGCAGATTCTGGCTGAAAGGCTTGCAATTACGCCCACAATTGTGAATATGAGGGTTGCTACAGAGAATCCCATTTCGATTTCAATTCGGAATCTGTAAAATAGCTCTTTGATTATATCATCTCAAGGAGCCAATAGCTGCTATGCAAAGTGGGCAATCCGAAACAGTTGTTTGTATATGAAGTAATATTAAAGTCCAACCAAGCTTAACCTTTTCGAAAAAAGAACAAAAATATCATCGTCCAACAAACAAGATACCTTTATATCTGAAGCTGCCAGTGTTTCATAATGTGCCTTTAGAGTTCCATAATGAGGACACAGAAAATTTAATGGCTTTGGAACTGAAGTCATAGAGCTTGTTGGTGTCCAAATTTCCTGCCTACATTATAAAAACTATGCCAGGTTACACATAAAATTATACGAGATAAAGAGGTTTATGATAATTGAAATTAACCTATAACTGCATAGGTAATTATGTACCATCTGATCTAAACTTCACATCTTCATTGAAAATTAAAAAATAAATATCGGAACAAATAAGACAAGCTTGCGGTGGAACTTAAATTTTGAAATTATCTGGGCAATTAGACACTGCAGCATATGCTTACCAAAGCAAGCCAATAACAGCAGTCGTTTTGTTTTTAAAGAGGATAATCATGTGTCACTAGAGAACCATACCTGGGGTATGTATTCAAATATTGGAGTCATAAATAAAAGAGCACAGCGCATTATGATCCCCATCACAATTCCAGATAAGCCAGTTTTTGCTCCGCTTTCATGATTTACAGCTGACCTAGAAAAGGAGCCTACATGATACATTCAAAGAATAACTGTTATTTAAATGCATTTCAAGTATTCAGCATAGAGGATCATGATGCACAGAGCATTATATATGAAGTCTTCCTGTGTTTAAGTACAAATTTTCAAAACTTATACTTGCATGACCACAGACTCACCTGTTGTGGGGTATGCTGAAAAAAATGAACCAAAGATATTGGCCACACCAAGACCAAACAACTGGAGAATCCAAACAATAAATGTGTTAGTTTTTAAGTTTTCTGCTTTTGTGAATAGACTAAATAGAATTACCTGGAGAGATAACTAAAGGACTAAACAATAGCACCAGATAGCTTTCAGTTTTTGATTCTCTATATTTAGCATATATTTATAAATTATGCCACATAATATAGCTTTCAGTTTCTGATTCTCTATATTTAGCATATACTTATAAATTATGCCACATAAGAAAGCTTCCAAGTATCATCATCATCATCTCCACGGTGAATAATGAGAGCGAAAAAACTGGAAATCAGGGAGCACAACCTTCAAACCCTGAAGCCAATTGTTCGCAGATAGCAAGAGTGAGTTCTCCTGCTCGCATTCTTGAGGCCCACAGGGAGTCAAAATTGAACCTTTGTACTTGTATGAAGCAAGGCCAATGACTGGTAGAGAAATTTTTGAAGATGCACCACTCACACCATTGACCTTTAGACCACCACTCACACCTTGAAACTGTGGTTGACAACTGTCTGTACCAGTCACAAAAGATCACCACAAATTAGTTACACAATGAAAGGCGATGGCTTTAATATATGAACAGACACACACATACACACACACAGAGAGAGATGTACTTCTATTGTAGGTGGACAAGGATTGTTAAGAAAGATGCATCCAGATCCTTTAGTGTTGAACCCATAGGTATTCTATATATTGGGTACCTGCAACAAAATTCATTTAATAAACGAAATGAAATCGATTATACAAATACTATACTAGTCATAAAAAGCTTAACCAAAATACGAAGTATGCTGCAGATCAGCATGACAAATGCATACCAAGCTATAGAAATCCAACAGGAAGGCATTAGATCACAGCTCTTGTACAAACTCAGTTCTGGAAATTGAGATTCAAGATTTGTAATCTGTTCATGTGAAAGGGGGATGTACAACAAGCATCAGTTCTGGGCAAAGAAATAATTAACTGTAAATCAGAATACTCTAATTTCGCTCCATTTCTCATGGTCTAGCTTCAATTATGAGGAAATTAGGATGGAAATACTAACAGACAAACAGAACTTTTTATTAAACAAATAGAGTCAATACAAAAAATTGAATAAGAATGACAGACTTACCCACTTGCATCAGCTATTTCCCTTGAGAATTTGGCAAACAAAATGGCCGGAACCTTATCGTCAATAAGAGTCTTCAAGCAGGCGCCAAAGTCGCATCCCAAATTTTACAAGACCCGTCTTGACTGCCAGAAATAATCAGCGATCCATCTCGATTGAAGTGGACAGAAGTAACCGGCATTGAGTGCGCCTGGATGACGTGGACGGGCCGGCCATTTTTGACATCCCAAACCCTAATAGTCTCATCAAAAGAACCGGAGACGCTGAGATTGGATTGGGGGTTGAAATTAACGCATAAAACGAAATTGGTGTGGCCGCGTAGGATTTTGACGCACTCGGAGGTGAATGCGTCCCAGATACGGAGGGTTTTGTCGTCGGAGGCGGAGTAGATATAGTGGGAGGCGGAGGACCAGGCGAGGTCGTTGATGCCTTCGGAGTGGCCGACGAGGGTGGAGATTTTGGAGAGGGTTTTGGTGGACCAAATGATAGGGCGATTGAGGGAGATAGGGCTCGACTGTATTTTCTAAACTAAGGGAGTGAAAATTGAGGGAGAGAATGGGCGTGAAAATAATGGAGAGGTACATTTTCGTGGCCAACTTATTTTAGGCAAAAACTTATTTTATTTATAGAATATATATGTATTACGGTATATGTTTATTTTTATAAATCGGTAACTTACTGGTTGGTAGTGACATGATATTTATACATTGACAAATTTATGATGAAGTTCAAATATAATTAACGTGAAGTTTTATGTGATAAAATAGAATAATTTACAACGAAGTTGAATTATAATTAATATGAAATTTTATATGATAAAATAGAATAATTTAAAGCGTGGTTATTTTTAGTTCCAATTTATCTTTTGTCATATGTAGCAGACTCTTAAAATATAATGATAAACTTAATATATTATATTATTTTATATTGTTATTTATAAAAAGAGCACTCTTTTTGTAGAATAAAAATAAATGATAAATTTGAATCTTTTGTGGGACGAAAGGAATAATTTTTAATACGTCACACGTGGAGTAAGGTTATGATCAAATCAAGTTGAGTTTTAGTTTATCGAATTCGAGCTCTCTTCAAATTTAAAAGAGCTCGAGTTGAGTCGAACTTTTAAACGTGTCCTAATATGTTATTCGAATTTTACTCATTTATAAAACATACTATTATGGACGAAATATAATTTCCTATAATATCTAAAATCATACCAAATTCTTAATTAATACTCAAAGTACATATAAAAATAGGATTAGACAATAATAAAAAATAATAATAATAATAATAATAATAATAAAAAAATAATAATAAAAATAATAATTATTATTACTATTATTATTATTACTATTATAGTTATTATTATTATTATTATTACTATTACTAATATAGTTATTATTATTGTTATAATTATTACTATTACTATTGTTGTATTTATTATTATTATTATTATTATTATTATTATTATTACTCATCTTAATTTAAGGCAACATTTTAATAGTCGTTGCAAAAAGTTGTATAAAATATGTAGCAAAAATAAAAATTGATGCCAATGAATGTGGTCCATATTAGGCAACGAAATATAGCAACAAAAAAACTTCTATTGCCCACGATGAGGAGAAATCAAGTGGTTAAAAATTTTGCAACGAATTTTGTTTTCAAATTTTACAACTACTTATGAATTTCATTGCAAAAAGTGAAAGCCCGATATAATCTGCAACGAAGGACAAGTTTCGTTGCTAAACATACACTTTTAGCAACGACTTATAAAGTCGTTGCCTGAAAAATCGTTCCTAAAGCCCCATTTTTAGCAATAAAAAAACTTTCGTTGCCCACGATGACGGATATATAACAATCCAGGCTCGATTTATCATTTTAGCGATATATATATATATATATATATATATATATATATATATATATATATATACTCGATCTTAAACGGACCAAGAGAAGCGGACTACGAGACGGACCAAGACAAAAAAATATGCGGGTCTTAAAACACGAAAGGTCAAAAAAAACAAAAAAGGGAAATCAATACACAAATTTAGTCCTCTCTCTCTCCTCGTTGCTCTCTCCCCAAATCCTGTCATTTCTCTCTCCCCGATTCAGAGCAATCTCCACAAATTCCCTTTTTGTCAAAGCGAGTCTGAAGCAAACCGGAAGGAAAAAAAGAAGATCGAACAGACCCCTTTTCTGCCCTGCGCAGACCCTAATGATGAGAATTTTTTTAATCAATTTGATGAGTTTCACATATATGCTAATTAACTCAATTCCTCTCACATAGATGACATAGTTGGTTGAAATATAATTTTGTAATTTTGGATAGTTAATTACATAGTAATATCTTCTATGACCGACCAATTAAATGCCAAATAAACTTAGGTAGGTCATACTAGCGAAGGAATTCCCCGTCTCTCCCCTCTTAGTTCTTGTCTCACATCTCAACCAGAGATCATATCCCTAGGCTTTGATACCAACTTTGACACCCCCAAAATAGGTATACATCACCTATTCTGAGTCGCCAAATACATGGTACAAAATACAAATACAATCTTTAATATACAATAAGAGAGTTGTGAGTTTTAATACAAATATTGTCTTCTAGACAATATCCACTCTCAGAATAAGTCCTCATTACAATTATTATCACACTATTTCATAGAATAGTGAGGACTACTAATGCTATCATCATCCGACCAATCACTCCGCTTCCCCGACTAGTCCCTGCTACGTTCTCATTTCCTGAAGAGAACAATGAAAGTAATAGGGTGAGCTCAACTAGTCCAGTAAGAAATATTATGACTAAGATAATACAGAATAAATTATCGTTAGCCTTCAACAGTGTTAAATTGATACAATATAACAAACATCAAGTTTAACTATAGCGGAACAAGCAATCCATTAAAAGAGTCAAGTAGAGAATAAAATCTACTATTTTTTATGATTTAAAAGGTTTTTCATCACTTTTATTGGTGGGACTCAGCTTAATAAATAATCCACATCATCCCTGCACTACAACCAAGGATATTCATTAGTATCACAACCACAAATTATCCATGTACTATGGGCCAAGGATATTCGTGTATTCATCAATGGTCATGATCATGCCAACAATCATCCCATCAATGCACTACGGCCAATGAGGACTTTTACCACATTATTTGTAATATTACGGTTACCATGATTATACCGATTAATCCCTAATATAATCATACCAAGTCCATCTATGCACTATAGGCCACGAGATGACTTTCAACATAATATAAACATGAGGATGATGACAATGATATAAGAATTCAATAAAACAAGTTCAAGAATTAATTTATCCGAGAACTAATAACGCCCAAATTGTCAACATGATACGTCTTTGTAGAGTAAAATTCAAGAATGCTCGGAAGAATATTTTCATGAAAGATCTTTGGATGAAGCGCAAATATCAAGGATATTCCACTAATTTCATGGAGTATAGAAGTCAAAACTTTAACCAACTGAGTATAATAAATAATGGAATAACAAATAAATCATCAGGCATGCGATAGAATCGCATGCAGACGAGTTTATTACAATAGTATAATAAATAATGGAACCGGTCACGCGTAACGCATGACGTGATATATTCCAAGAGAATAATAAATAACGGAACGGTGTCGAGCAAAATTGCACTTGCAAATACATGATGTTCCAACAAAATAATAAATAATCGGAACCGGTCATGCATAAACGCACGCATACATGATGTTCCAAATGTAATAATAAAGAATGGAATAATAGAAGAATTTCACCATGTATGTGGTACTTGGCAGATGATGCGAGTTATTCCAACATAATAATAAAGAATGGAATAATGTAAGAATTTCACCAAGTATAGGGTGAAATCACGTATACAAAAGTTATTCTAACGAAATAATAAAGAATGGAATAACAGAAGTTCTCTTCATGAATATGAAAGAATAATACCCCTTACCTTAGAACAAACTGGATATAGGAGTAGTAAAGTAGCAGAATACTTTTCTTCTTTCTCTCTATAGTTTCTCTCTCTAGAGTTTCAAAAGTGAATTAAAAGAAATAATGAAGGAATGAGCTTCTATTTATAGGAGAATGGACTGAATAGTAACTAATTCCTGAACGGTCCAGATTGGTTTACTATAAAATATTCTGTTAGTTCCCATTAGGCACAATATAGATCTAGAAGGGGGGGTTGAATAGATCCTTAGAATTTCAAATTCTTTTCTTGTTTATTAAGTTGTCTTTGCTTATTAAGAAGTATACGACAAACTTAAGAATCTTTTTAGGCACAGCGAAATAGGTAAAAGATCCCCTTCATTGATATATTCATAATCAGACATACATTGTTCGTAGAGTTAACTTAGTAGTAAGCAATTAACACATACATAGCAGTTATAGCAGTAAGGTACATAATGTAAATGACATAAAGTAAATGACACAAGGGGTTTTAAGTGGTTCAGAGACTCAAGCTCCTAATCCACTCTTCTGCTTTCAACTAGCAGGATTTCCACTAAGGAAGGGCAGCACCCTGAATCACTAATATTCCTTCAAGGCCAGCAGCCTTGGGACTTCAGTTCACTAATAACTCTTCAAGGCCAGCAGTCTTGGAACTTCTCTAGTTCCATTGGAACTCTTCAAGCCCAGCAGGCTTAGAACTTCATTTAGTCCCTTCGGATAAGGACCCCTCAGGCCCTGGCTTCTTGTTGTTGTAGTTGTTGGTGTTGTTGGTGCTGAGCTGCTAAGATGTTATTAGGCTCTGAACATCTTTTATACTTAGTAGCTTGGTGTGGTCCTCTTTACATTCTGCTTCGGGTCTTGACCACATCTTCTTTGGTGCAGCTAATCTTCACTCTTTTTTGCTTATCTTCATCTGGTATTAGCTGCGCACCAGCACCATCTGGATTTGCTAAGTCTCTGTGCTTTTAGTAGACTTTGTCTGGCACTTAGCAATCCCTGAACCCTTCTTGAATACTTTGCAGACATGGTTCTGCACTTATTTAGTTTCAGCTTTCGGTTCATGGTGATTCGTAGAGTGGCTCTCTTGATCTTCTTTGTACTTAGCCACTTTCCTGAATGCTATCTTCTTGGCCTTCTCGACTCTCAGCTAGGCTGCCATCTTCAGTGGCATTCTCATCTTTGTTGAGTGAAGCTTCGATCTGTTTGATCCCTTCTTCAAAGCTGCTTAACTTCCACCATGGTAGTCTCACTGTCACTGAGACTTGTTCTATTGATCTTTGGTGGAACTCGTAGAGTCAACAATAGAATTCACCAACTCAACGATTCTGCAACAATACAATCATCAGCAACTCTTGATCTTTGAAGCTCTGTTGATTTATACTGCTTCCCAATCTTCCCGTTGGAAAGTAGTCATTGAAAGCTATTCAAATTTCTTCGCAGATCTCGAGTTATTTGGTGCAGACTGCAGACGTGACATAACATTTTTTTCTGACTTCCTGACACTGCAGTCTACTGTTTCACCAACCCTGTCAGATATAACACTTTGATATCTTGGGCAGGTCGACGACTTTATTTTACCCTTCTGATATCTCGGTCAGAGGTTGTCCTTGCATCGATGCTCTCAATGAGCTCTTGTTTGAATATTACCCTTCAGATTGAACCGTTGCCAATGCTTCAGTCTTCAGCTATTCGAACTCTACAATTCTGATGCATGTCTTCATGGACCTGATCGTAGTGTCTTGTTGACTGGTAGAGACAACACTACGATCTTGAAGAGTGTTGATTTGATCTTCAATGTAGAACACCTCTTCCTTCTCTTGTGTAGTGCTTCAACACTTCTGTTTGCCTCAGCAGCTCTCAGATACTGATGGCTTGACTTCTTGCTCTGGCCCCTTCTAAATAACAAGACACTTCAGATTTGTGGCGTGTCCAGCTCGCTTTCTCCTTGTGATCTCCCGTGCACTTATCATCAATGGACTGACCCAATGCTTAATCACTTTAGCCTTGTTCTTCAGAAGCTGTCCAATATCTCTGTATGCACTCCATCAGTTCTTTCTTTGTTTGGCAAACACTACTATCCTGGTAACTTCCAAGATCGTTTTCTTTTGTCTGCTTGACAGCTATTGCACTTGCTGACTTTTCTTAGTCAGTTACAGAAGTCTTCTTCTGATCTCCTTGTGGAAGACTTCATCTCGAATGGCTTCACAACTCAATCTTAATGCCGATTGGGTTGTTTCTTAGATCTTCTGTTAGCTTGCATGCCATTCGTTGAGTGCTCTCTGGTTTCCTTCAGGTGGGACGTATCTATGTAGTGCCAACCAGAGGCTTCATTCCTTTGGATATTCTGGGAGTGCTCATTCGTTGAGAATTGTATTTACTCTATGATTCTGCCTTGGCATTGTGAGCACATTTGTTGAGGTCTTAGTTCTGCACTCTACGATTCAGCTTTGGCTGTGCAGACACTACGACTCCGAGATCAGATCTTGACACTCTACGATCTCTGTCGTTGTGCTTGTTGTCTTCATCTGATCTTGCTCGACTACGATCTCTGTCTCTGGTATGATTAGTAGACTCTACAACTCTAAGTGTAGTCTACGATTCTTGACTTAGCTTTAGCAGATACTTGGTCGGCTCGTAGGCAGGCTGTCACTACGATTCTGAACATGACTTCCTCAATAGACTACGGCCCTGAGGAAGTTCTCCTCGACACACTATGATCTTTCCTCATCTCTCCTGGAAGTATACGAACTTCGAGATCTACTATCTTGTAGACTACGATTCTGCCTTGATAGCTCTCGAGTTTTCCTTGACTCTCTAGCGATCTACGATTTTTGAGTGCGATTTTCGACGATCGATCGAATGCTTTATCTATTACATCATAAGATCAACCTAACATGCTTGATCTTTTTATATTTATAGTCCTTGTACAACATTTCTTTTTAAGGACTTTACAAAGCTGTTTTTCTTATGTGGGATCAACCTAACACATTTGATCAATTCATTCTAAGTCCATGTACATATATTTCTATTATCTATCAAAGGACTTTACAGCTTTTCTTAATGCAAGCATACTTGCATATTCATTTATATATATATATCATAATCAAATCATATATAAATAGGAATATCATTCACATGCTTATTCCTGACAATCTCCCCCTATTTGATTATGACAAAAACAATAAGTACATATGCATGTTATGAATGAATCTTATATACAGTGAGCAGCTATATTTCTAAAATAGATAATTATGAATGTCATTTATAATGTTATGAAATTTAATACACTGATATACACTGACATTTTATATCCTAGATCCAGAACATACCTAACTAGTTAGAGATGTACCTCTTTGGTTCCATGTATGCTTCTAGGATGTCTGTTGATCAATTATTCATCTGTTTGATCTTCTTGCACCTGTTCACCTTGGGATTTTAACTTAATTTCTTTTGTTTGCTCCTCTGTAGATGTATGCTTCTCTTCTTCTTCTTCTGGCTCCCCCTCAGTCTTTGCAAATCCAGACTCATCATCCTTTAGCTCCCCCTTAGATGATGAACTAACTTCTTCTTCTGCTATCTTCTTCTTTTGTTTTCTTCTGCTCTTCTTTCCCTTTCTTGGCTGCCTCTTTCTATGCCTCTCTTTCTCCCCGTTTTTGTGATTAATCAGTTGAGAGAGTTGTTCCATGTTGAACATCAGATGCTCTATCATGTAGGAGGAGTTTCCAACTTCATTCTTGATTTCTTGTTGACTTAGCTCAAGTTGCATAGAAAAGATTGATTCATGTTGTCAATCTTGTCAGAGAGGATTTTGAGTTTCTCTTCATTTGCCTCTTGTGCTCGTAGAGCTGTAGCTTTCTGATCATGTATGGCTTTCAGATAGATGTGATCTCTCTCTTTGATTTTGAGAGATATATCAGCCATAGTTTCTTGGAGTCTATCTTCTGTTGTTGTTAACTGCTTTGACTCTTCATTCATTAGAAATATCTTCTCAGCCGACTCAGCAGAATTCCTCAACAGCTCCTGCTCCACAGGATTTTGGTCATCTGATCTGGCAGCTTCTTGTTGAACACTAGCTTGGACTCTACGATTTTCATCCTTGGATAGATTGTGGAAAGTGTTGACAATCTGAGAAATCGTTGAGTACCAACAGATATTGGAAGATGACGGGATGTTAGATATCTGAGCTTGGGCAGATGGAGACTTCTCAATTTAGATTTGAACATCATCAATGGTAGAGTAAATAGACTCTACGATTATTCCTTTGGCCATAGTCCTTCTACCTTAAGTGTCAACTCTATGATCATAGGGAATATAATGATTTCTATCTTGTCTGTAGATCTTGTAGTGAGGCTTGTTATTGATCATCATGGTTGCAAACTTCTTTACCCTTGGGCAGTTTTGTGACACCAGCTCTAGATTTCAAAAGTGAGAGTAACACCAGCTGAAATAGCTCTCATCCTTATCAGTATGAGCCTTTAACCATGACATCCATGGGAAGAACCATCTCATCAGAGGATCTTCAGAGTTGTACAATATTGTTGTGCAATCTAACTCCATATTTTTCCAATTATGAAATACTTCATCTGTAGTCATCCTTACAACTCGAAGTTGTTCATTTCCATGACTTATCCATCTTGCTGCTGGTTCAGCTGGTGGCTCATCAAAGACTTCCACTACAATTTTTCTGGTAATTCTGGCTTGAGAGAGAACAGGGTAATATTCTGGTTCCTCCGATTCACGAAGTCGTAATCGACTCTTTCCTATTTCTTCCTCTTTGATCCAGAATCTTGCTGACTTCCTTCATCAGATTCTTCAGTGAAGTCTTCTTAATGAATTTCATTTTCAGAACCTTCTTCAGCAGTAACTTCCTTGGATTCATCACTAATTCCATCTTCATCATTGGATCCATCCTTAGCACTTACTTCCTGTGATACCGACTCATCATCACTCAATTCAACGACAGCATTGGAGTGATCATTTTTCCTTTTGGAGGTAATTTAAGCAAGTAGTCTGTAGCTCTTTCTTCTTGTTGGAAGTTCAGCAATAGGAGTTTCAGATACTTCTTCTTCTTCAGACTCTGAGATCTTTGAGTCAGCATTCAAACTTTCTTGAGGTTCATCATTAGCAGGAGCAAATATTTCTTTTTCAACCTCATCATTATTTGATCCATCATGAGAGCTTGTTGGAGCATTTGCATCTGAACATTCAGATGGGTCATCTTGCAGTTTTTCTTCAACTTCAAAGTGAGTACTCTTAGAGTTGGCCATAGGGCCTACATATTCTTCTTTATCAGCTGAGTTTACATCTTCTTTTATGGATCCAATTTCACCATCATCATTGGATCCATTCTTAGGGGACTCAGTCTTGAGATTATCAGTTCCCTTCTCTTCCTTTAACTCTACGTCCTCTTCTTTGTTAGATGTGCTTCCCTGAGGAACTGGAACTTGTCTGTTTACCATTTTAGCTTTCTTTTTGAATGGCTCTTGAAGCAGCCCGTTGCTTCTTCGCTTTGTGGTTTCAGCAGTCAAGACTTTTTCTTCTTCATCATTGTCTTTGATGGAGAGACTTCTAGGTGGAGACTTGGTTTTCTTCACACCTCTAGATTTCTTTCTGGCTGGTGTGATTTCTACTGATTCAGAGTCACCAGACTTAGAGCTTTCTAACTCTCTTGCCTTCCTCTTCTTCCAGCTCACGAACAGTTATGGAGACATTATTTTGTGCACATTCTGAGGTTCTCCCTCATTGTCCTTGATCTTGCTTCCTAACTTCTTCTTCATTATTATGCTTAACAGTTATGCTTACACTTTTGTAAGTGGTTTGTCTGTGGATTTCTTCAACTCAGCCTTTTCTATCTATTTGGAGATTTGGCCGAACAAGATGACTCCAAAATTGATTTGCTTCTTCAGAACTATGGCAGACATAATTTTCAACTGCTGGTCAAGTACAGTGTCGTGTGAAGTATCTTTGCACAATATGCATTTTCCTACTATCTCAACAAGGAATTCAAATTCCTCAGGAAATTCGTTCTTCTTCATATCCTTCAGACTAGGGTTTCTTTGATATCGCATAAGCCTCTTGCCTTCTTCAATGTCGACTTCATCTAGATTTATCAGACCTTGATTTGGAAACCCTAAACATTGATTGATGTTTGATGCTATTATCTTCAGACTAGATCCTTTCACCTTAGTAGTCAGAAGCCCAGAGTTCGTTGAAGCATTTGAGTAGAACTGCTTTATTAGTTCTATATAAACTGGAGTGTTGGCCTTCAGGCACTCAGAGAACCCAGCTTCCTTTACAAGTTCAAGTATGTCTTTGAACTTTGTCTCTGATTCTTCAAACTTTGTAAAACCGAGTTGAATACCTGTTATAACTTTCCATTCTGCCATTTTTAGGAGTTCAAGGTATATGGTATGTGGTTTGGAGAGATTTAGCTGAGTGTGTTTTGGGCTCTGGAAGTTTGATTGGTTTGGCTTCGAAGAGGATTCTAGGGTTTGAAAAAGGGAGGAAGAGAGAGGTTCAATGAGTTCTGGTAACTGTTTGTAGATTTTGAATTTGTCTTTATGACAGTATCTTCTAACTTTGTATATGCGGTGATGTGTCACCCAGTCATTGGTTGCATGATACCCAGTAACAAGCTGTGACTCCCCAGTAACTTGTCAGTTAGCTGTCTCTTTTAAAAGAGTGGACGTTTGATTGACCTTTGACCTCTTTAGTTCATAGAGTACCATGATAGGACAGCTATTGACTCTACATTTTCCTTGTTGGCTCAACGATCAATTCTCTGAAGGATGTTATAGTGAATGGTTTTGACGTTACTTCTCATTTTGAACCTCCATGGCTCATCCACTGTTGTACTTTATGAGGCCTTGGGCATTTTCCTTCAGCAGTACCTCTTTTCAACCAGCCTTCAAAATTATGTCCTCATAATTTGAATGGTTGAGCAATTTTCCTGTTTTTCCAACTCCTTGAAAGTTAGGAGTAGCCTCTTTATAGGACTACGATCGTCGAGTCTGCTTCTACGATTGCTAAGATTGTACTACGATCGTGGAGTTCTCTTCAACCTCTATTCTACGATCTTTGACTGACTTGGTCCTTGAGATGAACTTGATTAAGCAATACTTCTGGGATAAGGTAGCTCAGGAAGGGCCAACCTCTTAGAGTGAGCTAAGGGTCAGGTTTGTCCCTGAGGCGCTTTCTAGATAAGTTTTCTTTTAGGAGTAATTTGTACTAATATCTCTTTTGACCTTTTCTGGTGAGGAGATCCTTTGTCAACTTTAGACAATTGCATTTGCTGTGATCGTAGTGTCTTCATGCTTTTACACTACGATCATATGTTTGATTATAGGCACTCCATAATTTTGAGTTGGGTGGCTGAAAGGTTATCAATAGTACGTTTTGAGACGTTTCTACTGACTATGGATCTTCATTTGGTTCATCAGCCACAAAGTTTTGAGACTCTATAACTGGTACATTACTTCAGAATATTTTATTGTTGTTGATCTTTGACAGATCATTGCTCCCCCATGATTGATGATGTCTTTTTAGTGAGGTGTGTTTTTCCTTTTCTTCGTGCACGTAAAGGAGCATCCCTGCATATCTCCTTCTGACAGAGGTCATTGAATCTTCTTGTATCGTAGAGATGAGTATCTTCAGGGTTGACATTCTACGATCCTTTGCTGGCATTACGAACGTAGTCTTCCTTATCCGCTTGTGCTCGTGGAGTTCTGCTCCCGTAACAGGTTCCTAAAGTTTGATGCTCGATAATCTTCTAATGTGAGCTTCTTTGAGAACAAGTTTTTCATGCTTGAGCATCTCAGACCCTTTTTCATCTCTGGTCGAGTGGCCTACTTTCATATAAAGGTTTGCAGCCATTTGAACTTCATTTAGGTTAGCTCAGTAGGTCTTCAAGGACAGGCTTTAAGATGTAGGAGTTTTGTTAGAATTATTTTTGATCAGTCCTAAGCCTTCTGCTGGTTGGCTCTTCTTGATTGAAGTCTTTTGCTTTAGTATTCCTTAGTGTGATCAGACAGATCAAGTACCTGTAGGTTGTACATTTCTATTTGTGCTACCCATGGTTTAATGGGTCCTGCTAGGTTAGTTTACTAAAACCCCTGTTCCTCATATATTTGGATGATCATCATATTGACCACCATCAGTCATATTCATGCATGTACTCTATTTAGATAGTACATTTTGTGATGCATGGGGATGAGTGTGAGAGAAATGTGTCATTTTAATAAACCACTCTTTTCCTTGATGGTTTCATCTTTTGTTGAGTTATGATCACAGGGTTTAAATGTTCACAGAGTGAGAATCAACTCTACAATCTATTAGTATCTGGTTGATTCATGGAGGTGATCAATTTCTATGAATCTTCAAGATTTTCTTGTAGATCTGATCATACTCTATGTGTCATTAAACACTTAGACCATAGGATGTACAAAGCACATTAACTCATCAGCAAAGATTACTTCACTTTCAATCGACCTGTGAGGCTCTTAAAACCGTTTCAGGTCTCTTTCAAGTTATCATCTTTAACCTAAAACTTGGATGGAGAGAAAGTTTATAGACTTTCGAGTTTCCATTATTAGTGTACTTTCTCTCTTCACCTTTTTAGATAGATTATGAATACTTGAAGGAAAACTGTTATAGTTCATAAGTAAGGTGCAAATATGATGTTCATATCTATATTAGTGAGGAACCGTACCTTTTTGTTGTTAGTTCCTTATCAGTCATTTATCTTAGATATACTGAGTTTAGACATTGATGAGCATGTTTTCTCATTTTCTTCTGACAGCCAGTTGCTCCAGTTGATCTTCAGTCAATCAGTCGTGGTCTTGAAGATACAAGCTAAGAGAGTGTCAGCATCTCTAATTCTTTGACTTGAGTTCACAAGATTTACATCCAGCTGCAGTTTGACTAAACATATGATTGAGAAGTTCTTCTTTCTTCTCTGGATAAGTATTACTTAGAATGTATGGCCTTTTCATCTTTTCAGGCTGGTGGATGTTTGAATCTTTTCTGTTGATATCTCTCAAGCTTTCTATCCTGGTCTTCAGACAACAAGATTGACATCGAGCAGGGATTGGTCTTGTTGATATGATTATCAAAGATATGGACCAATCTGAGCAGCTTCAGGAGTATATGCACATTTACCTGTACACAATATTTCCAACGTGTGAGCTCATCTGTATACAACAAGTGACTCACTACTAAACTAAGTTTAGAACAATGTTTGTACCTAAGATCAGACTCAAAGCGATTAGCTTTTGAATATAGCATGAGAACCTGCTTTGATACCAATTGTTAGTTCCCAGTAGGCACAATATAGATCTAGAAGGGAGGGTTGAATAGATCCTTAGAATTTCAAATTCTTCTCTTGTTTATTAAGTTGTACTGCTCATTAAGTGGCACATGACAAACTTAAGAATCTTTTCAGGCACAACGGAATAGGTAAAAGATCCCCTTCATTGATATATTCATAATCAGACATACATTGTTCGTAGAGTTAACTTAGTAGTAAGTAATTAGCACATACATAGCAGTTATAGTAGTAAGGTACATAATGTAAATGACATAAAGTAAACGACACAAGGTGTTTTAAGTGGTTCAGAGACTCAAGCTCCTAATCCACTCTTCTGTTTTCAACTAGCAGGATTTCCACTAAGGAAGGGCAACACCACGAATCACTAAGATTCCTTGAGGCCGGTGAGCTTGGGACTTGATTCACTAAGAACTCTTCAAGACCAGCAGCCTTGGAACTTCTCTAGTTCCCTTGGAACTCTTCAAGCCCAGCAGGCTTGAAACTTCATTTAGTGCCTTTGGACAAAGATCCCTTAGGCTCTGGCTTCTTGTTGTTGTAGTTGTTGGTGTTGTTAGTACTGAGCTGCTAAGATGTCATTAGGCTCTGAACATCTTTTGTACTTAGCAGCTAGGTGTGGTCCTCTTTGCATTCTGCTTCGGGTCTTGACCACATCTTCTTTGGTGCAGCTGATCTTCACTCTTTTCTGCTTATCTTCATCTGGTATCAGCTGTGCACCATCACCATCTGGATTTGCTAAGTCTCTGTGCTTTTAGTAGACTTTGTCTGGCACTTAGCAATCCCTGAACCCTTCTTGAATACTTTGCAGACATGGTTCTGCACTTGTTCAGTTTTAGCTTTCGGTTTATTGTGATTTGTAGAGTGGCTCTCTTGATCTTCTTTGTACTTAGCCACTTTCCTGAATGCTATCTTCTTGGCCTTCTCGACTCTCAGCTTGGCTTCCATCTTCAGTGGCATTCTCATCTTTGTTGAGTGAAGCTTCGATCTATTTGATTCCTTCTTCAAAGCTGCTTCACTTCCACCTTGGTAGTCTCACTGTCACTTAGACTTGTTCTATTGATATTTGGTGGAACTAGTAGAGTCAACAATAGCATTCACCAACTCAACGATTCTGCAACAATATAATCTTCAGCAACTCTTGATCTTTGAAGCTCTGTTGATTTATACTGCTTCCCAATCTTCCCGTTGGAAAGTAGCCGTTGAAAGATATTCAAATTTCTTCGTAGATCTCGAGTTATTTGGTGCAGACTGCAGATGTGACATGACATCTTTTTCTGACTTCCTGACACTGCAGTCTACTATTTCACCAACCCTGTCAGATATGACACTTTGATATCTTGGGCAGGTCAACGACTTTATTTTACCCTTTTGATTTCTCGGTCAAAGGTTGTCCTTGCATCGATGCTCTCAATGAGCTCTTGTTCGAATATTACCCTTCAGATTGAATCGTTGTCAATGCTTCAGTCTTCAGCTATTCGAACTCTACGATTCTGATGCATGTCTTCATGGACCTGATCGTAGTGTCTTGTTGACTGGTAGAGACAACACTACGATCTTGAAGAGTGTTGATTTGATCTTCAATGTAGAACACCTCTTCCTTCTCTTGTGTAGTGCTTCAACACTTCTGTTTGCCTCAGCAGCTCTCAGATACTGATGGCTTAACTTCTTGCTCTGGCCTCTTCTAAATAACAAGACACTTCAGATTTGTGGCGTGTCCAGCTCGCTTTCTCCTTGTGATCTCCCGTTCACTTATCATCAATGGACTGACCCAATGCTTAATCACTTTAGCCTTGTTCTTCAAAAGTTGTCCAGTATCTCTGTATGCACTCCATCAGTTCTTTCTTTGTTTGGCAAACACTACGATCCTGGTAACTTCCAAGATCGTTTTCTTTTTCACGACTTGGCGACTCACGCTCACGACTTTTCTTACCGCCATTCTGAAGTCTTCTTCTGATCTCCTTGTGGAAGACTTCATCTCGAATGGCTTCACAACTCAATCTTGATGCTGATTGGGTTGGTACTTAGATCTTCTATTAGCTTGCATGCCATTCGTTGAGTGCTCCCTGGTTTCCTTCAGGTTGGACGTATCTATATAGTGCCAACAAGAGGCTTCATTCCTTTGGATATTCTGGGAGTGTTCATTCATTGAGAATCGTATTTACTCTAAGATTCTGCCTTGGCATTTTGAGCACATCTATTGAGGTCTTAGTTCTGCACTCTACGATTCAACTTTGGTTGTGCAGACACTACGACTCCGAGATTAGATCTTGACACTCTACGATCTCTATCGTTGTGCTTGTTGTCTTCATCCGATCTTGCTCGACTACGATCTCTGCCTCTGGTATGATTAGTAGACTCTACAACTCTGAGTGTAGTCTACGATTCTTGAATTAGCTTTAGCAGATACTTGGTTGGCTCGTAGGCAGGCTGTCTCTACGATTCTGAACATGACTTCCTCAGTAGACTATGGCCCTGAGGAAGTTCTCCTCGACACACTACGATCCTTCCTCGTCTCTCCTGGAAGTCTACGAACTCCGAGATCTACTATCTTGCAGACTACGATTACGCTTGATAGCTCTCAAGTTTTCCTTGACTCTCCTGCGTGCACTAGGATTTCAGTGCGATGCTCGACGACGAATGCATGCCTATCTATTACATCATAAGATCAACCTAACATGCTTGATCTTTCTATATTTATAGTCCTTGTACAACATTTCTTTTTAAGGACTTTACAAAGCTGTTTTGCTTATGTAGGATCAACCTAACACATTTGATCAATTCATTCTAAGTCCTTGTACATATGTTTCTATTATCTATCAAAGGACTTTACAACTTTTCTTAATGCAAGCATACTAGCATATTCATTCATATATATATCATAATCAAATCATATATAAATAGGAATATCATTCACATGCTTATTCATGACAATTCTAATAAAACAAAATCTTTTAAATAAAATATAATATATTCTATTTATAATCTAATAAAACGAATAACTTTATAAAAGTATTCTGTTTTATATAAAAAGATTTTACTATACAAAAACTATGTAGGCACTATGCAAACACTATGCATAATAAAATATAATATATTCTATTTATAGTCTAATAAAACGAATAACTTTATAAAAGTATTATGTTTTATATAAAAAGATTTTCTATTTTATTACATTAATAATACTAATAAAACAAAACTTCATCATCATTATTATAATTCACACTATTAATCGACCAAGTCGTTTCTAGGAAAGCGGGGACTTTCCAATAAGGATTTCTCCCTATTGGCGCGCAATTAGGTGACCAAACCTCTCCTTGGCAGAACTTCTAGACATCGTTAATATTGCAAATAATAATATTAATAACTTCGTCGTCTCAATTATTGATTTAATAATATATAAAATATCGACAATAATTGAATCAAACTGAGTGACTTCTCACATAAGCATCAATAATCAATACCGTGTGCTACTATGCAACCACGCGTATTCCTGTACTTTTAACATCGGGTGTTTCAACAGTTAACGATAAAACTTCCGCCGTTATTTTCATAAAATATTTTTGTCGTTTTCTCAATCCGACAATAATTTTTTGTGGGGTCCACCAGTGATTGTGTTGTCGTACAAATATTCCCTGTTAAAACGAATATTCCCCGACCAATCGAATATTATATAACAACTTGCGTACTTTGCAAAATTTATAACTATTACCCACAACTATAACATTATATCAAATTCATTCCATAATATTCAAAAATGATAATTATAGAAAATTCATTTTTATTCATAAAAGTTGGGGTCTTACATAGACAGGTTATTCCAACATAATAATAAAGAATTGAATAACAACCCTTACGAGTATTGAAAGAAAATAACTCTCTTCATGAATACGAAAGAATAATACCCCTTACCTTAGAAGAAACTAGATATTGGAATAGTGAGGTAGCAGACTTCTCTTCTTCTTTCTCTTTATAATTTCTATCTATAATAATTGCTCTAAAGCTTTAGTGAATTAGTGAGAAATAAAGGAAGAATGAGCTTCTATTTATAGGAAAATATAGTTTCGATAATTGCACATTTTGGGGCTCGAAATATTACAGTACAATACCTTCAATTTCTTTCATTTTTAATTTAGTCCTGCAAGTATTATCAAACTTGCACCACCTCCCCTAATAGTAAATCATGTGAATTAATAGTTCATTCATGTGACTCAATAGTATAATCATGTGAAAAAATTAATTACAGTATAGTACCTTCAACTATACCTCCATCTTTAATTTAGTCATGCAAGTATTATCAATATTGCACCAACTCCCCTAATAGTACATGAATGTGAATCAATAGTACACACATGTGAACAAATAGTTATATGCATGTGAATTAATAGCAATTAATTGCTCATTTATCCGATTAATTACCCGATAACTTCCAGACATCAATTATTATCGAAATAAATGCCGATTTCCACTAACACTAATAATTCTCACACAATGGAACTATCAATTTCATCTTTAATCAACACGAACTTATTCATCATTAATATTATAATTCACAATAATTAACAATCAGGTCGTTCCCAGGAAAGAGGGTGCTTTCCAATAAGGATTTCTCCCTATTGGCGCGCAATTAGGTGACCAAACCTCTCCTTGACAGAACTTCTAGACATTGTCAATATTACAAATAATAATATGAATAACTTTGTCGTCTCAATTATTGATTTAATAATATATCATATTATGCAGATGATATTGTGACAATAACTGAATCAATAATATGAGAGATATGATGCGTGAATTCATCGTAGCAATAATTGAGTATAAGCGGAGTGACTTTTTACGTAAGCATAAATAATCAATACCGGTGTCTACTATGCAACCACGCGTAGACATCGTATTTCTTTTACTACCGTGGTTCAACAGTTTTAACGGTAACACTTCCGCTGTTATTTTGATAAAAAGATAATTATGTCATTTTCTAACTACGACAATACTTCCGTTGTGGGGTCCACCAATGATTGTGTCGTCGTACGAATATTCCCCGACCAATCAAATATTATATAACCACTTGATTACTTTGCAAAATTTGAAAATATTACCCACAACTATAACATTATATCAAATCCACACCATAATAATCAAAAATATATTTCGAGAGAATTTAATCTTTATTCATAAAAGTTGGGGTCTTACAACCTCCCCTTCTAATGAAATTTTGTCCTCGAAATTATGGTACGTACCTGAATGTCAAAGAGGTGAAGATACCTTGATTTCATTTCAGATTCTAACTCCCAGGTCATTTTCTCAACATCGTGGTTTCTCCACAAAACTTTGACTTGAGGTATAAATTTAGAGCGTAGAATATGATCCTTCTTATCCAAGATTTTAACAGGTACCTCTTCATACATTAAATCTTCCTCTATCTCCTTTGGTTCTAATTCAATAATGTGGTTCGGGTCTTTCACATATTTACGTAACATAGATATATGAAAAACGTTATGAACACGAGACATACTTGGCGGTAAGGCGAGTCTATAGGCCACAGTTCCTACTCGATCGAGGATTAAAAATGGGCCAATGAATCGAGGATTGAGCTTTCCTCTATTTCTAAATCTTGTAACTCCTTTTCATGGAGCAACACGTAACAACACGTGATCTCCAATACTGAATTTCACGTCTTTTCGATGAAGATCAACATAACTCTTTTGTCGATCTTGTGAGGTTTTTATACGTTGTCGGATCATTTGAATCTTTTTCGTAGTTATACGTACCAACTCCGGTCCCAACAACGTTGCTTCACCCACCTCATCCCAGCATACTGGAGAACGACACTTTCTTCCATACAACGCCTCAAATGGAGCCATGCCAATACTTGTTTGATAATTGTTGTTGTAGGAAAACTCCACCAATGGTAAGAACTTGTCCCAACTTCCCTTGAAGTCAAAGACACAGTGTCTTAATAAATCTTCAAGAGTTTGAATAGTCCTTTTCGACTGCCCATCCATTTGAGGATGATATGCCGAACTAAATCGTAAATCGGTGCCCATAGCTTTTTGCAAACCAACCCAAAATCTTGGATTGAATCTTGGGTCTCGATAAAAAACTATGGATACTGGCATACCATGCAATCTTACAATCTCGTTTATATACATACTAGCAAGACGTTCAAGTGTATAAGTTTCTCGTATCGGTAAGAAATGAGCAGACTTGGTCAATCTATCAACAATGACCCAAATCGAATCTATGCCTTGAGAAACCTTGGGAAAACCAGTAATGAAATCCATGGTAATGTGCTCCCACTTCCATTATGGAATTTCAAGTGGTTACAATGGACATTTTGGCACTTGATGCTCCGCCTTGACTCGTTGACAAGTTAGACATCTTGAGATAAACCCCGCTACCTCTCTCTTCATATTCCTCCACCAAAATGTATGTCGGAGATCACGATACATTTTTGTACTCCCATGATGGATTGTAAACGGTGTGTTGTGTGCCTCCATCATGATTTTATACTTCAAGTCGGAATCGTTAGGAACACAAAGTCTAGAGTTGACTCGAAGTATTCCTTCTTCATCGATTCTTACTTCCGGAATAGCACCTTCTTGCACTTTCTTCTTCATACGTGTCGCCTCCAGTGTCGTAGTTTGACGCCTTTTTAACTTTATCGATTAAAGTCAGTTCTACTCGTATATTCGTCATCATCACATGGGTCCCTGGAGTCTTTAACTCTATCTCCATCCTTCGTAAGTCATACAAAATGGGTCTTTGCGTTGACAATATTGCACTCGTACCCGCATATGATCTTCTACTCAATGCGTCAACTACTACACTCGCTTTTCCAGGATGGTATTGGATGGTATGATCATAATCTTTCAACAGCTCAAGCTATCGTCGCTGCCTCATGTTGAGTTCCTTTTGAGTGAAGAAATATTTGTGGCTTTTATGATCCGTATAGATCTCCACCTTCTCTCTATACAGGTAATACCTCCAAATCTTAAGTGCAAAAATGACTGCTGCCAACTCTAGATCATGAGTAGGATAATTCCTCTTATATTCTTTGAAATGTCGAGAGGCATAGGCTATGACTTTCCCATGTTGCATGAGAACACATCCTAACCCTTTTCCTGAAGCATCACTGTAGATGACAAATCCCTCCAGAGCAGTAGTGTCGAGCAAAGCTAAAATGAGTCTTCTCTTGAGTTCTTGAAAACTCTTCTCACATTCCTCGCTCCAACCGAACTTTGTATCTTTTTGAGTCAGTTGCGTTAATGGAGTAGCGATTTGAGGAAACCCTTCTACGAATCTCCGATAATAACCAGCTAAGACGAGAAAGCTACGTACTTCGGTCACTGACTTAGGTTGCTCCCAACTTTGAATTGCTTCAATCTTTGTTGGGTCAACAGATATTCCATGATTTGATATCACGTGCCTAAGGAATGCAACTTCCTCAAGCCAAAACTCACATTTCTTCAACTTGGCATATAGCTTGTTTTCACGAAGCTTTTGGAGTATCAGCCTCAAGTGTTGCTCATGGTCTTCACGATTTTTGGAGTATATGAGGATGTCATCAATAAGGACGACCACAAAGTGATCCAAATATTCCTTGAATACTCGGTTCATCATGTCCATGAAGGCAGCAGGAGCATTAGTCAATCCAAAAGACATAACTAGGAATTCATAATGCCCGTCTGCGGTTACGAAGCGCTTTTGGAATGTCATCAGTTTTAATCTTCAACTGATGATATCCCGAACGAAGATCAATCTTTGAAAAGAATTTGGTGCCTTGCAACTGGTCAAACTGGTCATCAATACGTGGCAATGATTACCTATTTTTGATGGTGACATGATTCAACTCCCGATAATCAATACAAAGTCGCATACTTCCATCTTTCTTCTTTACGAATAGAACAGGAGCACCCCAAGGAGACGTTCTAGGACGAATGAACCGATGTCTAACAATTCCTGTAGTTGGGTTTTTAACTCCTGAAGTTCAATAGGAGCCATTCGATATGAGGCTTTGGAAATGGGTTTTGTACTGAATTCAAGGTCGATACAAAATTTAATTTCACGCTCTGGGGGTAGGCCAAGAAGTTCTTCAGGGAATACGTCAGGAAATTTATTAACAATAGAAATATCATTCAAATCTGACGTATTTTTATTTAAATCTGTGACATGGGCTAAGAAAGCTTGACATCCGTTTTTCAATAAATAAATAGCTTTATGGCTTGATATGATAGTGATTGATTTTAGTGGTTTGGTTGCTTGAATTCGCATAATAGGTTGGTTAGGAATATGAAAGCTAACAACCTTACGAAAATAATCGATTTTAGCATGATGAGTAGTTAACCAATCAATCCCTAAAATCACATCAAATGCAAGTATTTTCAAAGAAATAAGATTGACGGTAACGCGATGCGATTCTGATTTGAATCAAACAAGACTTATAAACCATGGATGTAATGAAGGTTTCTCCCAACGGGGTTTCAACAGATAAGTCAAAGTCTAATTTCTCCGTAGTCAAATTTAAACGTTGAGCGCAAGTAGGAGAAATAAAGGAATGGGTAGAACCGGTATCAAATAAAGTATAAACTTCTCTAGAGTTTATGATTAGCTTACCCGTGATCACCTCGTTCGGATTCCTCACTTTTTGGGAGGTTATGACAAATTCTCTCCCTTGAACTACCAATTTTGTCTTGTCTGGGACACCCTTTGATGCCTCCATCCCAGCTGGACTTGACTTTGGTGCACGACAAAATTGGGCTAGGTGACCTTCTTTTCCAAAATTGTAACATGCTTTGGACTGCATCGTGCAGTTTGGACTTATGTGTCCTTCCCCTCCACATTTGTAACATACGACCGGCGGTCGTATTCCTTCCTTAACAACAGGTGCTAGTGCTGACGTCTTTCCATTATTATTAAATCTCCTCTTCTTAAAAAGTCCACTTTTATTGTCATGGCCATGATTACCATCGAAGTGATTACCATTTCTGGCATGTTGATTCCCTCTACGTTTGTTGTCACCTCTTCGATGACTGCTACCACTGGTATTATCGACTTGCCAGATGCTCTCTTTTGTTTGGGTTGACTCATTATCGCGCTCCAATAACTGAGCCATATTCACAACATCTGAATACAAACATAGTTTATGAGAGATAAGGTATTGACGTATCTCGAGTTTTAAACCTCTTAGAAACATCCATGTCATTCTCTCGTCATTATCAACCAAGTGGGACGCAAACCGAGATAACTCGGCAAACGTAGCTTCATACTGCGCCTCGGTCATATTGTTTTGCTCAAGCTTGATGAACTCTACTCCTTCATGTGACGAATACTTTCAGGAAAGTACTTGTCGTTGAACAGCTCATGGAACTTCTCCCAAGACATTTTGAGTGAGGCAGGTTGAGTACGCTTTACAGATTCCCACCAGTAATCTGCCTCTGCTCGCAACATGATGGTGGAAAAGGGAACCTTTTGCTCCTCTGAGCATCCCAATACATAAAATATCTTGTTGACCTACTTTATCCACGTCTCCGCCTTAAGTGGTTTTGGCTCTCCAAAAAACTCCAGTGGTCCCAGCTCCTTGAACTGCTTAGCGGTGGACTGCTCGAGAGTTGCCGGTGTTTCCACCGCACTTTGGGCAGAGAGCCGCCTCGCTTTGATGTTGCATGAATTGCATAAAACCTCTGAAGATCCCATCGTTCATCATTTGATCGTTGTTGTTTACCTGAGGATTATTGTCTTCCTGTTGCACATTATCATGGGTATTAATCTTTGGTGACTCAACGGTCTCATGTGCTTCATTGTTTATCTCTACATTTTCGGATGCCATTTTCAAATACTGCCACAAAATAAGGGTTAATTAACATATCACATATTATCCCTATACTCTGACCGACCAATTAAATACCAAATAAACTTAGGTAGGTCATACTAGCGAAGGAATTCCCCGTCTCTCCCCTCCTAGTTCTTGTTTCACATCTCAGCCAAGGATCATATCCCTAAGCTTTGATACCAAATGTGACGCCCCCAAAATAGGTATACATCACTCATCTTGAGTCGCCAAATACATGGTACAGAATATAAATACAAACTTAATTATACAACCGTCGTGTAATATACGACAAAACATAGCTGAGAGTTTAAACAAGAATATTGCCTTCTAGACAATATCCACTCTCAAATAGAATAGTGAGGACTACAAATACACCATCTCGGACCATCACTCTGTTCCCCTACTAGTCCCGACTACGTTCTCATTTCCTGAAGAGAACAATGAAAGCAAAAGGATGAGCTCAACTAGCCCAGTAAGAAATATTATGACTAAGATAATGCGAATAAATTATCATTAGTCTTCAACAATGTTAAACCGATAAAATACAATAGACATCAAGTTTAACTGCAATGAATAAGCAATCCATTAGAAGAGTCAAGTAGAGCATGATATCTACTATCTTCTATGATTTAAAATGTTTTCATCAATTTTTATCACGAGACTCATCAAATCATCCTGCGCACTACGGGCCAAGGATATTCATTAAATCATCAATGGTCATGATCTGCATCTTAAATAATCCTCGGTCATAATCATACCAAAAACTGTCCATCAATGCACTACAGGCCACTGAGGACTTTTACCATATCATTTATAACATTACAGGTCATGATTATACCGAATGATCCCTGGTCATAATCATACCGAGTCAATCTATGCACATAAGCCAAAGATGACTTTCATCACAATATAAGCATGAGGATGATGACAATGACATAATAATTCAATAAAACAAGTTCAAGAATAAATTTTAAAGATTTATAAGTTAATTTATCCTGAAATCAATAACGTCCAAATTATCAACATGATACTGCTTTGTGGAGCAAAATTCAAGAATGCTCAGAAGAATATTTCCATGAAAAGATACTGGATGAAGCGCAAATATCCAGGATATTCTACTAATTTCATGGAGTATAGAAGTCAAAACATTAACCAACTGAGTATAATAGAATATATGAAACTACAAATGGATTTTTGCCTGCCATGCGGTAATCCACGTAGACAGATCATTTTCATAATTTAATAAGGAATGAATACGAAGGATCATTCACCATGCATGTGGTAATGAACATAGACAGGTTATTCCAATAGAATAATAAAGAATGGAATAACAGAAGAATTCACCGAGCATGCGATAGACCGCATGAATGTGTTATTCCCAATGTAATAATAAAGAATGGAACCAGTCATGCGTAATCCACACGCACGTGATATTCCAACAGAATAATAAAGAATGGAACGGTGTCATGCGTAATCCGCATGCATGTGATATTCCAATAGAATAATAAAGAATGGAATCGGTCATGCGTAATCCGCATATACGAGATATTCCAAATGTAATAATAAAGAATGGAATAACAACAGAATTCACTAGGCATGCGATAGACCACACAGACAGGTTATTCCAACAGAATAATAAAGAATGGAATAACAAAAGAATTTTACCATGTATGCGGTACTTCGCATAGATAGGTTATTCCAACATAATAATAAAGAATTGAATAACAACCCTTACGAGTATTGAAAGAAAATAACTCTCTTCATGAATACGAAAGAATAATACCCCTTACCTTAGAAGAAACTAGATATTGGAATAGTGAGGTAGCAGACTTCTCTTCTTCTTTCTCTTTATAATTTCTATCTATAATAATTGCTCTAAAGCTTTAGTGAATTAGTGAGAAATAAAGGAAGAATGAGCTTCTATTTATAGGAAAATATAGTTTCGATAATTGCACATTTTGGGGCTCGAAATATTACAGTACAATACCTTCAATTTCTTTCATTTTTAATTTAGTCCTGCAAGTATTATCAAAATTGCACCACCTCCCCTAATAGTAAATCATGTGAATTAATAGTTCATTCATGTGACTCAATAGTATAATCATGTGAAAAAATTAATTACAGTATAGTACCTTCAACTATACCTCCATCTTTAATTTAGTCATGCAAGTATTATCAATATTGCACCAACTCCCCTAATAGTACATGAATGTGAATCAATAGTACACACATGTGAACAAATAGTTATATGCATGTGAATTAATAGCAATTAATTGCTCATTTATTCGATTAATTACCCGATAACTTCTAGACATCAATTATTATCGAAATAAATGCCAATTTCCACTAACACTAATAATTCCCACACAATGAAACTATCAATTTCATCTTTAATCAACACGAACTTATTCATCATTAATACTATAATTTATAATATTTAACAACCAGGTCGTTCCCAGGAAATAGTGGGCTTTCCAATAAGGATTTCTCCCTATTGGCACGCAAGTGGGGTCCACCAATGATTGTGTCGTCGTACGAATATTCCCTGTTAAAACGAATATTCCCCGACTAATCGAATATTATATAACCACTTGCTTACTTTGCAAAATTTATAAATATTACCCACAATTATAACATTATATCAAATCCACACCATAATATTCAAAAATATATTTCGAGAGAAATTAATCTTTATTTATAAAAGTTGGGGTCTTACATAAATAACATGCTCATCTTATACATTATAAACATCTGTATAATCACATTATACATGTTGTACATCACATATAAAATAAATATTGAGTTCTATAACCCAATCAGCATTCATTACTCAACCGATGTAGTCATAAATTGACCTTAACGTTTGATACTTACAACATAAGTAATGCATCATGCTCTTTGTAATACAGATTAAAAATAAATCATCATCAAGTTCATATAACAAATAGGAACTAAAAGACTTTCTTTGATCATTGTTTGCCAATAACAGTTTAACATCTTACAGCTATCCACACTTCACGTGCCCTACACAATTATATAATCATGCACATCAACTATTAGTCACATAGTAACACATAGTAGTTGTAATGTAATCTTTAATCTACATTTCATAACCCATCCTGTTAATTAATACAGAATGTTCAATTTGATTGTATTAACTTTCGACTTATATCTCACTATATTTTTTCTTAGTCATACTCGAAGTTCATTCAAGTATTTAAGCCTTGCTAGGACTCCTTATTGGTTTTATATTAACCTCATTCCATATCTTATAATGTTCATTTCAATTGAATTGAAACACTTTTTACGTTCATTAACACTTGTCACGGTTTTTCGACGTTCATTCGTCACACGCCCGATTCATCTCTCTTGTGTATGTTTAGTATGCTTATACAACTTATCTAATACATCATTTATTAATTTTAAGCATCATTATATTTTTAATATTCATTTTTTATAACTTAGAATAACATCTTTTATCATCAGAAGTACTTCACTTGCATATGTGCATGCCCGATGCCCTCTGATTGCCTCCAAATACACATTAGTCCCAAATATGGCCATTTTGACCCCTGTTAACGACCTCGAATCGAAAAACTTAAAATACAAAAGTTGTAGGTCTATTCGTTATCTTTCTAAATCATCTAGAATCGTCTCAATCTGAGTTTGTATGAAAAATTTATGACCTTTTTACTATAGGAGTTCAAAAAAGTCCAACCTGACAACTATCCCAGCATTGCAGTGCCCCCTAGCAGAAAGGTGAGTGATATTTTTCCAGTTTTGTTGTTCTTGCGAATTTTTAACCCTTTCTCCTTCTAACCTTCATAACTAGAGTTATACACATCCAAATTAGTCCGTTTTTGACTCTATGGATTCGTGTTTCATAGAACTACAACATACCAAAGAATCAACAATTTAAAGAAATATTAACTAACCCAAATCTTGACCCAAAACTCATGGTCATACTAAATTTTCATGTTTTAACATGTTTAGCGAATTCATTCATTGCTAATTCATTTGTTAACCAAATTGATTCATTCAACTTGCATTCTTTTCGTTTTTCAACATCCTTACAACATCCATCATCAATTTAAGGTTTCCATCATGATTTCATAACTAATTTTAGTCTCAAAATTGACCAAAAATGTATATATTGAACCAAAAACTCAATTCTTCATCTTTAACATGTTTTCATGAGTTTAAACACTCCAAAATTATTTCTAGATGACAATTAACAGATTATATCTATCCATAAACATATATAAACTATACCTCAACAAATTCAACCACCAAAAACCCAATTACAGAGAATTTAGAAAACAAAAACCACAAACTAGAAACCTAGAAATTTTACCTTTGATTCTTCTAAGCTTTAGTTAGATGATTGGAAGTCCTATTTTAATCCTCATTTTCCTCTTGATTCTCAGAGTTTCTCCTCTCAATTTCTCTCTAAGCCTCTTTTTCTCTATGTTTTACAATCATAAACTAATAGTCAGACTTGTGAGTGTTTTTACTCATCCTATAGTTATACAGATAAAGCGTTACCATCTATTACAAATACCAAGGGCTACAAGGCCAGGTTTGGCTAGCTCTCCAAAGATCCCTTTTAACTTATTTTTATTACTTCCTTATTATATAATTTATTTGTTGCATCCATTATTAAATTAAATTAAACCTTAATATAATTATAACTTCCATTTAGCCAATATAACAAATTACTAAATCTCTAATTTAATTACTTAATTAAATTAGAATATTCCCATTTCATCCATATTATCACACTTTCATTAAATTATTCCATAACGATTTTCATTAAATATTCATTTTAAATTTCATAAATATTCTAAATAAAATATTTATTTTATTCGATAAATATTTTAACTATTTACTTAGATTCACAATCGTAGTAGTACATTAACATTACGCTTATATGTAATATGTATTACTTTCTCATTTTATTAAAACACGTCATAATAAGAACTTTATTCATTAAATTCTTATTTTAATTATTTTACATTAATTCACAATTTTAATTAAGTGAATTACTCACATTATTTATGAGATTTAATTCATAATAAATTCATTGCCACAAGGCATAATAATCAAATTATATTATTTCATAATATAATTTTCAACTTAATTAAATTAACTTAATTCCCTTTTCAAATAATTTCATTTACCTTCTTCAATAGTTAAGTTAAATTAACTACTAAACCTCATTCTCCCAATATATGAATATATATATATATATATATATATATGTGTGTGTGTGTGTGTGTGTGTGTGTGTGTGTGTGTGTGTGTGTGTTCTACATTCACACTAAATAACATATTTCACAATATATAACACATATATACACATACTCAAACTTAAAACATCTCATAATAAGAATTTTATTTATTAAAATTTTAATTTAATAATTTTTGAAAATTCAGGTTGTCACATAAACCTAGGTATTCTAGTACTAACTTTACAATTCCTGAGAACTAAATTAGTTGTCTCATATTAAGTGGCTCAACAGTGTATAACAATAGCCTATTTCTTCCTTATGTGAACTCAGTGATGCAAATGATGGCTAGCAAACTGATTTTCATGGCTAGTGGCATGGGAAGGGATGAGTTGGTGAAATCTTTTCACCCACTTCCTCTCAATCCATTGATTTTTCTTCTTTCCTTTGGTTTGATTCATTAAGCAAAAACCAGAAATTGGTCCATAGATTCTCTATAAATGGAAGTCTCCTTCTTCATTATGTAAAACTTTAAATTGTCTGATAAGTTTCTTTGAGGGTGAGTGTCATGAAATTGAGGAGTAATCAGAAGTTTGGAGGAGCAATTGTGAGTCATTCAAGCATTTAAGAGGGTAATTCATATATATGCATGTTCCTTATTTTAAGTTACTGAGTTCTTAGAAAAGTTCATGAATACTTAATAGTTTAGTCAAAAATTGATGGTTAAGGATTGTTGCAATCATTAAATTGTTGTTAGATGTTGTTAATATGGTTAAATATAAAAACAATAAAAGTTAAATGAATTAATTTGGTTTAGAAACGAATCTTTGGTGAAGTAATTTGCTAAACATGTTAAACTTTTGAAAAAATGGCATGGACTTTGAATTTAAGTCTTGAATTGGTTGTTAAATTGACTTGAGTTGTTAAAATCATGCTACAAATGTTTGATAGTATGTTTATGAAGTTTATATATAGTGGAAATGATAAAATTGCTGACTTTGTGAAGTTTTTGGAAGAAATTTTGTGCATGGGTTTGGATTTTGCGAGCGAGAACCATTCCTAGTTACATCCTGAGGGAGGCGCAATTGCGCTCCTCCTACTGATTCAACATAAGCCTTGCAATTACTTGGCCATGCACCGAGAAAGGATTTTGACTTCTTTTGTAATGTGATGTTTCTAGCATGTTCATATGACTTAGAAATGCATGAAAACAGGTTTAACATGTAGTATAACGTTTCTTTGCATCATATGACTTGATCTAGTCTACTTCCATGTGTATTTCCTAAAAAGAAACTTGAAGTTTTGAAAGTGAACTTTGACTACACTTGTGGTAACTGAGTTCTAAATCTTGTAACATATGTTTATAACTGAGTTATGTATATAATGAGCATGGTACGAAATTTAAAGTTTCTTTGCTTATTATCAACTTATGTTAGCTTGATTTTTTAAAGAAAACTTGAAAGATTTGGAACTAATATCCATGAATATCAGGATTGGTCATATTCTGAACATGTTAACATGTGTATAATGTAAGACCCCGAATTTTATGAAATAAATTATTCAAATTTTCTTATAATTATTATTTAGTAAATGGTTAAATTAATAAAGAGTAAAGTTAAGGGTGATATGTGAAATATTTTCAAAATACGCAAGTGGTTATAAAATACTCATTTTTGTCGGGAAATATTCTTGTTGTCGAGGAATATTCCTCTGACGGGTAGCCATCGTTATTCGGCCCCCCTATAATGTAATAAGCGCTTATGATGAAGAAAACGATAAGTTTGAGTTTTTATAAATAATGTAAGTAGTTATTACTGCTATTATCTTGTTGGAATACCCGGTGGTTAAAATATAATAATACGCATTGTTGCACAAAGAGTTACACAGTATTGCATGATATTTTTCAATTATTGATTCTTACGTGAAGAAGGCACTACTCAATAATTGTTACGATAATTCTTTATTCAATATTTTATTTTAGTGATTCAATAATTGTTGCGTTGATATTTTATATTATTGTTGTTTCAATAATTGTCACTGCAAAGTATTTCTCATTATCAGATCAATAATTCATATTATTTGAATAATATTATTAGATAGCATTATTGGCAATGTTTAGAAAGTTCTGTCAATGAGAGGTTTGGTCACCTAATTGCGCGTCAGTAAGGATAAATCCTTATCGGAAAGCCCCCTCTCTCCTGGGAACAACCTGGTTGTCATTATTGTGATTCTATAATATTATTTGTGAATAATTAATTATTAATTTATATGATAAGGAAATATTTATTTTATGTGGCTATTAATGTTGAGGTGTTTTATCAGTATTTTTGTCAGAATGGAGGTATTAAAAATCAAAGCAGTGTTCTTGAGATATATTGCGCGAGTTTTAATTTTTAATCTGGTCGTTGGATCGTTGTAATTTTTGGATATGTTATACATATATAAGTTGAGTATATGTCCACAAATTATGAACCGTAAAAAATGAATGTATGATTTGTTATGAATTTTAAGAGGTGTTTGATTCAGAAATTGTTTTTATAAATGATTTTGGTGGAGATTTCTAGAAGGCGGGCCCCACTTTTTGGTTGGTGTAGATAACATGTGCTAGAATTCTTGGTTCAAAGATGGAGGCTGGTCTTGGTTGGTGCGTAGAAGGAAGTAAAATAATATTATTATTTTATTAATTTAGTCTCCTTTGGCGTTCTTGCATTTTCCTATAAATAGATACTTAGGTTAGAATTGAAAATCACACCAGAAATAAGTTTTCTTTCTCTCTATATTGTCGAGCATATATTTTTGAGTATTTTGATACTTGGAGAGTTGCTATTCAGTGCAAGTTTCCTTCGACTTTACATCCGATATTCCAGTCAGAAATACTGCTCTTTTAAGATAAGGGATTGTAAAGGTTATTATGTTTTTTAGTTTCATAATTTTTTTGACCTTCAAAAATTCTGAAAAAATTTGAAATGATAATTTGATGAGTTTTCTTGATTGTGTCCAAAAATGGCGATTTTTGGATGTATAGATTAGGAGTTATGAATTTTATGAGAAAAGACTATTTTAAAAGTAAACCCTTATAACTCCTTGTGGTTAACTCCAAAATTGGTGAAAGTTTTATTGGGAGTACATGTATATAATAGCAGATATATACTGAAATTTCGTAATTTTTGGACAAAAGTACGATTTATGATAAATGTTTAAATATTCGGCAGTTTTGGCCATATGAAAAATAGTAAATGAATTTTAAAAATTCTGAGAAAAATATATGTTCAATATGAGACTATATTCTGCTAAATCTCAGAAAAGAAAATTTGTTTGTACTGATTTGGTATTTTTCATGAAAACGGACTAGTTATGATTAAATAAATTAAATATGTTATGTGAAGTAACAAAATTGGAAAATAGAATTTTATGGCTTGGGAATCCTATATAAGGTATATGCAGATTTTTGATGAGGGTTTTGGTTATTGGTAATGAAATTTTAATGAGTTTGTCATTTTAGGATGATTAAATGCATTAATTAGTAAAGTGTAAAAAATTAAAGTAAATTATTTATAAATTTAAGAAATGATTAAAATATTGTGGTAATATTAATAATATTAGATTATGAGATTATTAAGTGATTTATAACATTTGGATTAAGGTGTTATGAAATCATTAATTTATGAATCTTACTCTTAAAATTAAATTCAGTTGTTGATTATATTGTTTTTATTATCATATATAACATTTTTATAATCCCGGTGATGAAGTTTCTCTTTGACTTAAGTGTAAAGATGTGTAGATTATTGGTATGATCGTGACTATGGGTTCTCTTTGGTCGGTAGTGCAAAGATGAATTGTTGACTGGTATAATCATGACCATTGAATTTATAAACGATTATCTTTAGCTTAAGTGCAAAGGTGAATTGATCAACTTGGTTATAATTATTGTTTATATAAATTCTGAAATGTTTATATATTTCTTTGAAATATTAATATCTTTGGCCCGTAGTGCAAAGATGACCTGTTGTTGAATATCTTTGGCCCGTAGTGAAAAGATGACATGTTGTTGAATATCTTTGGTCGTAGTGCAAAGATGACCTATTGTTGAATATCTTTGGCTTGTAGTGCAAAGATGACCTGTTGTTGAATATCTTTGGCCTGTAGTGCAAAGATGAACTATTAATGAATATCTTTGGCTCGTAGTGCAAATATGAATTTATTAGTATGATTATGAACAGGAACTATGATTTGGTATAACCATGATCTTTGATATTTCAGGTAAAGACAGGTGATGAAAATTATCTTCGTCCTGGATGCGAATAGGAATTTAGAACCTCAGTTATGATTATGAGTTATTCACATGATTGTGGACAGGAACTGTTGATTGATTTTACAGGGATAAAATATTGTTGGTGGACTTTTAACATGAAGAAGATAATAGACTTTATGGTCTATTTGACTCTTCTAATGGATTGCTCGTTCCGCTGCAACTATGGTTGAAAAGTTTTATCATCTACCATATGTTCTAAATCTCTGATTCATTACTGATGAAAGCTATTGATAAATTATTTATCTTAGTCATGATATTCTTTACTGGGCTAGTTGTGCTCACCCTTTTGCTTCACAATTCCTTTCAAGTAACAAGAGTGTAGCAAGGTTGAGCGGGGGTAATAGGGAAATAGAATGGTGGTCTATAGCTGTTGAGGTTCTCCCTAAATAGTATAGAAATAATTTTATTGAGAACTTTAGATAAGTGTGTCGTATTGTATATGTCATTTGATATTTAATTTGGTGAACCGAATAGGGTGAGGCGAACCCAACTTTGGAAGGGTGTTTTGTCACTATCATACAAGATGTCTAATGACATACAACCTCATGTTATCATAAGACAGGATTGTTCACATCCACTTGCTGAGTATATCTATGAGTACTACCTATATGATCTTGGAGTTTGGTTGAAACATAATGTTCAATTGCAGACGGTGGAGATAGTTATATGTCAAGAGAAGACTCACCATTAGAAGGAACATGATAGTAATCTTCTCATTTTTCTTTGGGGTTTATTGGATCAACCAAGGATAATTCTCTGGACAAATGATATCTATCATAACTTAGATTCATGGCCTCCTATGTACGAAGGTTTTCTTGAGCATTTTCCAAAGATTTTAATTTCTAAAACAGTTATTGACTGTACCTTTATGTAATGTATCAACGTGAGGTATTATCCAGAGTTGGGACATGAGTCACAATTGGTATTAAAACTCACAGTGTATGTGTTGTCGTATTTTGCACGATAATTGTAGTAATAAAGTTGTAGTTGTTTTCTGTACCATGTATTTGGTGACTCAGAATGGGTAGGATGGATTGGACCTATTTTGGGGGTGTCACATCTAAGGCTTAGTAATACATGTAATATGGTTTAATGTTGTCTTGCTTATGATCAACTAGCATTAGCATGATTTAGGAGAACTTTTAAAAGCGAACTCGAACATTTTGCAAGCTAAGCTTTATATACATTTCAAAGTTATATTCTGAACTTATGATATGACATGTTAGTACTTTTTATGGCGCTAAACATAAACCATATGCACACTCACTTCGTTAGACACCACATGAGTTATTCAAGCATGATTTTAGACAAGTTTTCAAGAGGTGAATGATACTAACTATGTGTAAATGACGTAAATACATGCGAGCATGCGTATTAAAGATTTCATAATATCCTTACGTGATTAAATGGTTAATGCGGTTGGCCTTTTTATTTCATTAACTTAGTTGGCCTTAATTTTGTAGAAATTCCAACTAAAGTCGTAATGTGTAAATGTGAACTTGAAATGACCCTAGAGGAGCCCAAGACCTCTTAAGTGTATATTTTTTATATGTTAACCCCCTTGCATGCTAAAAGAGAAATGAGAACCAAAAATCAAAAATTTAAGGTTGGTCTGGCCATGGGACGGCGCAACTGCACCCATCCCAGGCCAAACTACAGTGAAACTTTCTTACATTGCTATTATAAGCTATAAAACATAGTCTTAATGATGTTTTAAGTATTCAAATGTGTGATGGTAGTATAACATGAAGATTTTTTAAACTTATAAAGGGTTTCTAAATGAAGTACAAACGATGTTGATTAAGAATTTCATGATGTGATAAGATGCTACTGTGTGGTCTAATTATGCAACTAAGATAAGACTTAATGCATGTGCTTAGCATATGTGTTTAATCATGTATGTGACACCCCCAAATATGGGTACTTCATTCCCCTAAGAATTGGTGTTCACTTTCCATACATTCATACTATCTACCCAAATAAAATAACATTTAAACCATAAATCCTCCCTATAAAAGCGTTACATTATTAAATCCAAAATATTCCAGGTTGTCTAACCTTAACATCAATCAAGTGCGAAAATAAAATAATTACATCACATCATTAAATATAAAGTCTACTAACATAAAAGTCGTTAAATTACAAGTCTTCATCACTTGTATATTTTTTCCTTTCATTTGCTAGTTGTAGGTTCGTCGACCTTCTCAACTTTAGCTACAATGAGTGTATATATGCAAGAGTGAGCAAACAAAGCTCACTTGAATAATAATGAATAAGCATCATATCTACTGCCAAATGAATAGGCTCAATAGAAATGAATAAAGTACTTCATCAATAATAATCAGGAAAAGAACTTGAAATATATAACTGAGGGTCAAAAGACCACGAACTATGTCCATAGTTGTAAGTAATCTTTCAACTTAAACTTTAACAGTCGTAAGACTATAAGGACTCCTTGTACTTAGGGGGATCAGCCCTTCGTACAATGTATTGTGCACAAACATTTCAACGCTACGCGTAAATTATCCCTTATAATAGGGTTGTTCATCTCATCATTTAGAATACAAGTTCGCACCAAAGTAAGTTTGGTTTGGATAGGTTTCAAGGTAATTTAGAGTTTACAAACATCAACTAAGGATTAGTTGAATAAAAATGTAATAACATTATGCTATGGCATAAATCAGAAGTGAATCAACATTGTATACTAAAGTTATGCTTTAGGAATAATCTAAAAGTATAAGCATTGAATAATTATAACATACCTTTCTTGAACAATATTAAGCCAAGGTTATTTAGAATTTAGTTCTAAGCATTCATAACAAATAGTGAATTGAACGATAAAACTTATTCAACATTAGTATATCAGGATATATAAACTTGCATGCTAAATAACAAGTTAAAGACAAGAATAACTTGCTCAATATCAGAATAAGGTTTAGAAAACTTGTATCATCATAAACAAACTAGATACAAGAAACTTGCTCAACGAAAAATGTAGAGTTAGAAAACTTGCTCAACGAAAATGTAGAGTTAGAAAACTTGCCTTGCGTGTAGGCTAAACCGTAATAATTTGGTTCACAATATCATAATCACTTATCATTAGGACATAATTAGTCATTACAGATACTTGTATACAAATAAGTACCTATTTCATGTACGTCTTGATTTTAAACCACATAATCAAGTTACATGAATAAAATAATAATAACACTCGTAAAGTATTAATAATATGCTCATTCATAGCATTATAATACCATACTGACACAATTACATTTTTAACAGATATAATATTATGTTATATTAGCATTTATAGAATTCGTGTAAAAGAAAACTCATTCGTGGCCTACATCTAGCAATCCGGTATTTATGCATTTCCACGGTTTATTATCAGTGACCTTTATGACGTGATAATTAACCATCGCGGTCACGAAATTGGGGCTTCGGCTCTGACTTTGGCGTTGAGGCGTGAAGTCTCAGAGTCAAGGCGCAAATTTTAGCGGCCGAGGTTCGAGCTTCTGAGAACTCCAACTCGAAGAACAGAACAAAGTTGAATTCTGTCTATTTAGCAGCTAATTTAACCAGTATAACTTACGAAAATTTACACATAACCTTTACCCATCATACATATACCAATTTAAAAACAATTAAATAACAATTTTAGAAAGATTAAATCCTTGTGCCATGTTTTTAAACCAAAACTCTATTTTTGACATTTGTTTGGACATAGTGAACACGGTAACCACAATTATACACCAAATTGATTCCTTTGAACTACGTTCTTTTTATTTCTTAACAAATTAGCATATTTAAGGTTCAATTTCAAAATTAGCTCACAATCACATATAAATTTTTTATACTTATACCAGTCATGTTCATAGGTATACTCACTGAAAAGCCAATTCCTTTCTTGAAACATAATTTAGTATATAATCACATAAATATATATATATATATATGGTAGTTATAACATTACAATTACAATTACAAATAATTTCATAACTAATTATAAAAACATGGTTTACAGAAAGTTTGTAAAAACTTCATATTATAGTCAAGAACACAGAGAACTATGTCGTAAAACATATATATATATATATATATATATATATATATATATATATATAAATAATATTAAGGTTATGGGAAAAATACCTTTTGTTACTTTAAAATCCTTGCTAACCACTGAGAATAGCTTGAAAACTCAGAGCTTTCTATCAAATTCTCTCTGAAAACTTCTTTTCCTTTTTCTCTGTAACTTTCTACTTAGGCTTAGGTTTAAACCAAATACACTATACGTAAATTAAACAAAAGCAACGCACGATTTACAACCGTATAAAATCGACGTCTACTAATTGTTACTATTAAATTACCAGTCACCATAATTTAATATATATTATTTATTTTATTTATATTATTATAATTCAAAATTCAAAAAAAATCAAAAGTCATAAGGCTCCGTTTGGCAAAACTCTTAATAAAAAAAATTAAAGACTTAATATCTTTAGGCCTTGTTTGGCAAAACTAAATTAAACTCCTTTAATTTGTTTTAATAACTCGTTTAATAATATAGTTTATGGTCACTCTTAATTTATCAAATTAAATAAAAACACTATAATAATCCATTTAATCCCTATCAACTCTCTACTTAAATTATTAAGTTAAATTAGAACATTATCTCCTTAACTCATTAATTATTTATTTAACAAATAATTAATACAGATCAAATCAAATCAATTTAAACAAATATTTATTCAACAATAAACACATCCATTAAATATTTATATAATTCAATAAATATTTAAAAATTACAATTAAATTCGGATTGTTATTGTAAGACCCTCAACTTTTTTAATAAAGATGATTTTTTTATAAATATCATTTTTAAATATTATGGAATAAATTTGATATAATGTTATAGTTGTAGGTAATATTTATAAATTTTGTAAAATCACGTGAGTTGTTATATAATATTCAATTGGTGGGGAATATTATTCGTTTTAACAGGGGAATATTAAATGCGACGATTACAATCATTGGTGGATCCCACAACGGAATTATTGTTGGATTAAGAAAATGACAAAAATATTTTATGAAAATAACGGCAGAAATTTTACCGTTAACTGTTGAAACACCCGGTATTAAAAGTACAGGAATACGCGTGGTTGCATAGTACCACACGGTATTGATTATTGATGCTTACGTGAGAAGTCACTCAGTTTTGTTCAATTATTGATTCAGTAATTGTTGCATAGTATCTCGCATTATTTGATTCAATTATTATCGATATTTTTTATATTATTAAATCAATAATTGAGATGACAGAGTTATTAATATTATTATTTGCAATATTAATGATATCTAGAAGTTCTGCCAAGGAGAGGTTTGGTCACTTAATTGCGCGTCAATAGGGAGAAATCCTTATTGGAAAGCCCTCTCTTTCCTAGAAACTACCTGGTCGATTAATAGTGTGAATTATAATAATGATGATGAAGTTTTGTTTTATTAGTATTATTAATGTAATAAAACAGAAAAGCTTTTTATATAAAACAGAATACTTTTATAAAGTTATTCGTTTTATTAGACTATAAATAGAATATATTATATTACATTATGCATAGTGTTTTTTATAGTAAAATCTTTTTATATAAAAAGCAGAATACTTTTATAAAGTTATTACGTTTTATTATACTATAAATAGAATATATTATATTTTATTATGCATAGTGTTTGCATAGTACTGCGTAGTATTTACATAATAAAATCTTTTATATATAACAAAATACTTTTATAAAGTTATTAGTTTTATTAGATTATAAATAGAATATATTATATTTTATTTAAAAGATTTTGTTTTATTAGAATATTTTATAGTAAACCAATCTGGACTATCCGTTTAAAAGTAAATCAATCTGGTTCGTTCAGGAATTAGTTACCATTCAGTCCATTCTCCTATAAATAAAGCTCATTCCTTCATTATTTCTTACAATTCACTTTGAAACTCTGAGAGAGAAAACTATAGAGAGAAAGAAAAAAGTATTTTGCTACTTCACTACTCCTATATCCAGTTTGTTCTAAGGTAAGGGTATTATTTCTTTCATATTCATGAAGAGAACTTATGTTATTCCATTCTTTATTATTACATTGGAATAACTTTTGATACTGCTGATCACCCCTATACTTGGTGAAATTCTTCATTATTCCATTCTTTATTATTATGTGGAATAACTCTGTCTATCGCGAAGTATCGCATACATGGTGAAATTCTTCATTATTCCATTCTTCATTATTACATTGGAACATCACATGCGTGCGTACACATGACCGTGTTTCGTTATTTATTATTACATTGAATATCATGTATATGCGTTTTACGCATGACCGGTTCCATTCTTTATTATTCATTTGGAATATCCTATCGCATGCAATTTCGCATGACTTCGGTTCCGTTATTTATTATTACATTTGGAATAACTTTTATCGTGTGGTCTATCGCATGCCCGGTGATTTCTTTTGTTATTCCATTCTTTATTATACTCAGTTGGTTAAAATTTTGACTTCTATACTCCATGAAATTAGTGGAATGTCCTTGATATTTGCGCTTCATCAAGTATCTTTTCATGGAAATATTCTTCTGAGCATTCTTGAATTTTACTCTACAAAGAATTATCATGTTGAAAATTTGGACGTTATTAGTTCTGGATAAATTAATTCTTGAACTTGTTCTATTGAATTCTTATATCATTGTCATCATCCTCATGTTTATATTATGTTGAAAGTCATCATGGCACCTGTGCATGTATAGATGGACTTGGTATGATTATGACTAGGGATTATTCGGTATAATCATGACCGTAATGTAACGAATGATGTGGTAAAAGTCCTCATTGGCCCGTAGTGCATTGATGGACAGTTGTTGGCATGATCATGACCATTGATGAATATATGAATATCCTTGGCCCGTAGTGCATGAATAATGTGTGGTTGTGATACTAATGAATATCTTTTGGTAGTAGTGCGGGGATGATGTGGATTATTTATTAAAATTTGAGTCCCAGCGATAAAAGTGATGAAAAACCTTTTAAATCATAAAAGATAGTAGATTTTATTCTCTACTTGACCCTTTTAATGGATTGCTTGTTCATTACAGATTTAAACTTGATGTTTGTTATATGGTATCGGTTTAACACATTGTGAAGGCTAACGATAATTTATTACGCATTATCTTAGTCATAATATTTCTTCTTGGGCTAGTTGAGCTCACCATTTTACTTTCATTGTTCTCTTCAAGAAATGAGAACGTGGCAGGGACTAGTCGGGAACAGTGAGCCTGGCCCGGATAATAGCATTAGTAGTCCTCACTATTCTTTTAAATAGTGTGATAATAAATGTAATGAGGACTCAATTGAGTGTGGATATTATCTAGATGACAATATTTGTATTAAAACTCACAGCATATATTTTGTCGTATTTTACATGACTGTTGTATAATTAAGTTGTATTTGAATTTTGTACCATGTATTTGGCGACTCAAGATGGGTGATGTATACCTATTTTGGGGGCATCACAGTTACAATATATGTAATAGGTGCGTAGGTGGTTGGCTTACAAGTTAAATTTGTTTAACTAATGAATTTATATATGTACATACCTACAGTACAGTAGGAATTTGAAATGTTGATAAGTTATAGATTGGCAAACTGCGCTTAAGTCAAGTTCCTTAACACTCTTAACTTTACATATTGTGTAAATCCAAATTGTTGCAATATCGACCATATTTACATCGAACAAATATCTATTACTATTCGAAAATTGATGTTATATCTTGATTTTGTTGCAATCATTGAACTTATTATTTCTAAATGCATTGGAAAAGCTTTCTAAGCCATTTGAATCGGCTAGACTAATATCATGTGTTAGAAAGCTATCCAAACCAATTGCGTGACGCCCCCAAAATAGGTATACATCACCCATTCTGAGTCGCCAAATACATGGTACAAAATTCAAATACAACTTAATTATACAACTATCGTGTAAAGTATGACAAAACATAAGCTGAAAGTTTCAACACGAATATTTTCTTCTAGACAATGTCCAAACCCAAATTCAATATTATTACAATTATTATCACACTATTTCACAAAATAGTGAGGACTACTAATGCACCATCTCGGACCATCACTCCATTCCCCGACTAGCCCCGGCTATGTTCTCATTTCCTGAAGAGAACAATGAAAGGCAAAGGGTGAGCTCAACTAGCCCAGTAAGAAATATTATGACTAAGATAATGCAGAATAAATTATTGTTAGCCTTCAACAGTGTTAAACTGATAAAATACAATAGACATCAAGTTTAACTGCAGCGAAACAAATAATCCATTAGAAGAGTCAAGTAGAACACGAAATCTACTATCTTCTATGATTTAAAAAGTATATCATCAATTTTATCGCTGCGACACAGCTTAATAAATAATCCACATCATCGAATCATCCATGCACTACGGCCAAGGATATTCATTAGTATCACGACCACAAATTATCCATGCACTACGGGCCAAGGATATTCATATTTTTATCAATGGTCATGATCATGCCAACAACTGTCCATCAATGCACTACGGGCCAATGAGGACTTTTACCACATCATTTGTAACATTATGGTCATGATTATACCGAATAATCCCTGGTCATAATCATACCAAGTCCATCTATGCACTACAGGCCACAGATGACTTTCATAACAATATAAGCATGAGGATGATGACAATGGTATAAGAATTCAATTAAATAAAAGTAAAGGATAAATTTTAAAGATTTATAATTTAATTTATCTAGAATTTAATAATTTCCAAATTATCAACATGATACTGCTTTATGGAGTAAAATTCAAGAATAATATTGTATCAAAAATGATTTGGACCGAAAAGAAATTAATTTTTATCATGAATAGTGCCCCGGGTGAATAGTACCCGAGTGAATAGTAATTCAAAAATAGTACCTCGTGAATAGTACTCTGACATGAAAAAGTTAAAGCTTATCAAGAATGCTCAGAATAATATTTCCATGAAAAAGTTAAAGATACTGGATGAAGCGCAAATATCAAGGATATTCTACTAATTTCATGGAGTATAGAAGCTAAAACTTTAACAAAACTAGTGTAGAATTCGAAATCTGAAACGAAATAATATTACTTTTATACTACAGAGTATGAAAGAAAATATTATTTCATACGAATACTGAACAAAAATAATATCCCTTACCTTAAAAAGGAGAGTATTCCAACTAGTATAGCAGGGATATTCTTGACGAAAACTTGAACTATTTTCTACGCTCAAAGCTTCCTTAAACTTTAAAGAAATACGCTCAATATTATAGAAGAAGAAGTCTCTGATTCTGGTGTGATTTTCAATTCTAAACTAAGTGTCCTATTTATAGGAGAATGGAAGGGGTACTGTTAAGAAAAATCACGGATGCAACAGTTTTTAAAAGTTTACGGATGCCTTATACAAGATCACGGATGACTAAATTTCCATGTAAAATAAAAACTAAAATAATATATATATATATATATATATACACACACACACACACACACACACACACACATCCCACGTGAATATGATTCCCCCCCATCATATAACCTTCATTTTTTTTTCCTAAAAAGCCATTCTTTCAACTTCCAAAGGTGGGGTCAAAGATTTAGATTTTCAATACCAAAGAATATTTTCTTCTTAAGCCAATAAAATTTATGTAATATCTTAACTACCTGATTCCAAATTAAAGCCAAACTGTATATACATATTAAAAACTTTTCTGCACTTTTATAAATAGTAGCTCCTCCCGTGACCCCTTATATAAATATATATATATATATATATTAACAAAAACTGAGATAACTTTTTATCGATAATTTTGAAAAAAGTAAGTGGGGGTCCAAATAATACGCCAAATTTACAATAAATACTTCATAAAAATCCCCTCAATATTTTTAACAATATTTATCCATCATTATTATAACCCGCAATATTAACAACCAGATCGTTCCCAGGAAAGAGGGGGCTTTCCGATAAGGATTTCTTCCTATTGGCGCACAATTATGTGACCAAACCCCTTTCCTCGACAGAACTTTCTAGACATTATTAATTATGCAAATAATAATATGAATAACTTGTCATCTCAATTATTGATTTAATAATATAAAATATTGACAACAATTGAATCAAATAACTTGAGATACTATGCAACAATTACTGTAGCAATAATTGAATATAACTTAGTGACTTCTCACATAAGCATCAATAATCAATACCGTGTGTTACTATGCAACCACGCGTATTACTGTACTTTTACCACCAGGTATTTCAACAGTTAACGGTAAAACTTTCGTTGTTATTTTTATAAAAGATATTTCTGTCGTTTTCTCATTTCGACAATAATTCTGTTGTGGGGTCACTAATAATTGTGACGTCGTACGAATATTCTCTTTTAAAATGAATATTCTCCGACCAATCAAATATAATATAACAACTTGCCTACTCTGTAAAATTTATAAATATTACCCACAACTATAACATTATATCAAATTCACTCCTTAATATTCAAAAATGATATTTATAGAAAATTCATCTTTATTCATAAAAGTCGGGGTCTTACAAATTGTCTTGATGAGGAGTCTTAAAATCTACTGAGATGAACAACCCTCATTAAAGGGGAAATTATATAACTGTCGGGGAACCGACGTGCGCACATACAAGCATGTTTAAATGTTATGCATAACGTAGGGTACTTTAAGCCGATCACCTATTGTACTTGTTTATATTGGATTTTCAGTAGAATGTTGTTAATTCTAGCAGGACTTCTTAGTCCATAAGTGACTACTCAATGTTCATTCTTCTTAAACTTTAAAATGATAAAACCTTTGAACTTTGTTGATATCTTTCTATCTAAAATGACTCTTATTTCAATTCAAAGAATAGATTTAGAACTGTTGATACTTCTTGTTAATCCGGAACTATCATTTATTGTTACACCCTTGACATTTTGAACTTTATATTTGTTCACCCTTATTGATATATTACTTGCTGGGCAAATTTGTTGCTCATTCTTGCTTTCCTAAAAATATTATAGTTAAGGTAGAGCAAAACAGTACATCGGGGAAGGATAAAGGCAAGGGAAAGGCTATGGAATAGCTTTAGTTTTTTAAGCTAGAAGAATTAATATTATGTTGTATTAGGAAGTGACCAATTTATATTTAAGTCATGTCTTAAACTTGTTTATGAAATATTATAGTAACGGTTACGAAACCTTGGGGCAAGAATATTTATGTTATAACAATGTAAATAATTCTATTATTCTGCTGTATGAGATATTAATGTATTATTAGAATTTGATCGTGAAACACCGAAATCGAGATATTAGTATCTGAATTTTGGGGCGTCACACTTCTCATTCAGGTCCCTCAACCCCCAACAAGCCTCCGTAGAATGTTCGGGCACCTCATGGTAATCACAATATCGGCTCTTATTACCCTTGTCCCCCTTGATATTATTCGTAGGTGGCTCGAAGTAAGGTTTGTCTTTTATTTCTTCAAGGATAGTGGCCCAGTCAGTGTTGAGCTTTGTGTAAACTTTATTAACCTTCTGGTTCGGGAAGGGTGGACGTCCCCCTCCCGAACCGCCATTATACTTCTTTTGATAACCGTCAGATTTGCCATTGTTGTCGTTGAACTTCTTCTGGTATCCGTCGGTTTTGTTGTCAGCATTACCTTTTTTCTTATCCCTCGGGTTTTTCGATGTATGTTGTTTCAGACTATTCATGGCTTCTTCCACTACTATGAAACCTTCCTCTTTCTTGAACGCCTCGGCTAGGCTCTTCGGATGGTTGAACAACAGCTCTTTTACCAGCTTCTTGGACTTTACAAGGTCCAAACCGTTCTGAAAGATTCCCACTGCCTGAAGGTCATTCAAATCTGAGACATGACCTACTACTTCTCGGAACCGCTTCGCATACTGGCCCAAAGTCTCATTCAAGTATTGTCTGATCTGAGATAGCGATCTGGTTGGTTTTCCTCTTACTTTATTGCTGTCGAATCGGGTATGGAATTTGTCGCAAAGTTCTTCCCATGACGCCACCGAGTTTAGGGCCTAGGTCATCATCCACTGTCTAGCGTCTTCATAAAGGTATGACATTTGGCTGCGTCAGAATAATCATAATAACCCATCAACCGATCGTACGCCTGACTATGCTCATATGAATTCCCTGAACTATCGTAGCTTTCCATGTGAGGGAGCTTCTTGCTTGGGTTTGCCTTTTCCCGAAAAATCTAAGGTTAGAACGACGAAGTTTTTTTAGCCATAGTCCCTTTCGCCTGCCTGACTTCAGATAACTCCTTCTGCAATTCTTCCAATTTTTTGGTCATTGCCTCTACCCCCATCAGTCTTCGGAGGCGTACTCTTCGAGACTGGGTCCTGCCTCCTTCGGTGTGAACAACCCCTTCTTTTTAAACTGATCGCCTTGGAATGACTTCGGCGTCTACCCTCACTGTGTCGAGAATGGTTGTCCATAATTTATAAATGAACTTTTCTAAGTGGACATAAAAATTGGACATAAATGTATTTAAATTTCATATATTTATATTTTTACCTATTATTAGGAGTCAAAATACAAATAAATAAAATTTAAATATACTCATGTTCAATTTTCATATCCACGTAGAGTTTTTATTTATAAAAATCTCACCCTTATTATTTTATTTTGTTAAACAAAAAGTCAATACCTTTATATGTAATGGGTGGGTTAAGCTGTGTCACACCTCTTTCGCTCAAAGTAGAGTAGCCAAGCTTCTTGTCTCCTATCAATGGCCAAACGAATCGACCTTTTTCTTTTATTTTAAAATTTCTTTTATTTATAATCTTTTTCCGTAAGGAAATGATGCTGAGACAATATAAAGTACTTTTGCTATTTGTATTTTAAAATTTTAATTAGAATATAAATTTATTTTAATTTTCAAAATAATAATTTTAATTACTTAGAAATATTTTTTGATTTTTGAGTAAACATTAATTATTGTATCAATTAAACTCAAATAAATTTACATTATTTTTAAATTCAAAAAATCGTAAATAGACTTAAAAGCAAAATCAAATAAGACTCTTTCAGAGAGAAGAGAGATAGTATAAAGTAATTATGATTAATTTTGAATTTATTCGTAAATAAAGTAAAAAGCTAAATCAAATATTTAAGCTCTTCCAGCAAAAAAGGGTGCAAGAGATAATTACGAGGCCAAGACAACATTAAAGACATCGAAAATGCTATCCACGCATTTCCTTATATCCGGCAACATATGATGACATGATTTTAGTATGTGTAAGTTGAAAGATTGATATGTACTTGAAAATGTCACTAAATAAAATATGAAAAATTAAAAGATAAGCATAATGGAGTGATCATAATTCAATTTTATTTGACACATTGATATTTGTGGATAAATGTTTGAGGATTGATATTTTTGAGCACTAGAAATATTAATTTAGCGTAATATATGTATTGCACACGTATACAATATGCATAATATATTTTAAAATTATTATTTTCAGAGTTGAGAATATCATTTTCCTATATATTAAGATTGATTTTGTATGTGTTTAGAATCAGTTTTTAACCAAATATGTTTATATTAAGCCTTTTATTGTGAAAAATTATGTTAGAATGTTTCATAGGTAAATTTAATTTGCATAAAGAAGTTAAATGGTCAACTATCTCATAGTTAAAGGACAATTCCAGTTTGTAATGTTTTATTTTTTAAACTTTGACTCCCCTGTTTAGGGGTATATTGTCCTGTATATAATACTTTTTTTTATTTTAAAATTTAAAATTATTATTGACGTTTAAAAACTAATTTAAAACAATTTTTTATTAAAATTAATATAATTCATTAATAATTAGACAATAATAAATTAATATTATACTTGGTGGAACTTTTTAAATAGTCTATACTATGTATCATTGTATTAACCAAATTTACAGTAATATATGTTATTTTGAGTTTGAAATTTTTTAAATTAATTTTTAAAAATCAATAATGATCTTGAATTTTTCTCGCCATCTTTCAATCAGTCTTTTTAAAATAGGTCATATGTTGGAATATATTAAAATTGTAATCTAATATAAGTGATGAAAAAAGTACACGGTTGAAAAAATTTAAATTATAATATTTTCAAATAAATATCTATCGCTAAGGTCGTCTATCAGAGGGTCAAGCAGGCGATTTCTTTATTTTGAACCGTCTCTTTGTTAAACTATTTTTTTTACCTTTCCTCCTTATATTTAATTTGAATTTTTTAAATAAAATTTCATTACAAAATTTGAATTATCAATTCACATATCCTTAAATTTTTTTCCCAAAACAAACCGTATTCTTTATGTCACTTGAAAAGAGCAATCATTTTTGGGTTTAATAGCACAAGCACGATCCATCCTTATATTTTTTGATGTAGTTGAATTGTTGAAATGATGACTAAAAGTGGAATCAAAGTTTTGTATTTTAAAACATGTTATTATTGGCTTTAATTGCAATTTTAGTTATTTATAATACAAAAACATACGACTCTATTCTTCTCTTTTTTTTTTCTTTTTTCTTTTTTTTGAAAATCTTTTTGATGGTAACAATTTATACTAACAATGAAAGATTTATGAAAATTGGAGTAGGAAAAATTTTTAGTGAACAAAATTACTCCCTCCATTCTTAAAAGGGTGACTAAAAGTATAAATTTTTGTCCTAAAAAAATGAGATAAACTACATAAAGTGAATGGTAACTAAGTCCTTTAGTAGAATTTATTAGTATAAAAAATAAATAAAAGTACTCGTCATTTTAAATAATCTTATGGGGCTACCAAAAATAAATATGAGTTTTTTTTCACTCTTTTTTTATATTATTATTATTTTGAATATGTATGTTAAGTGTAATTTATTTATGTTTAGAGACGTAAGGAGTATATTTTTTTTTGTAAAATATTAGCCATCAAAACACATGATGTTTTGGATGAATGATCCTAAATGAGAACTTGACCCTAAAATAATTTACATTGAATGCGGGCTAACGAAAAGCAATTCCAGATAATGATTTCAAATTTTTTATACACAGGTTGAAAGCTGAGCGGGCATGAATTGCAGCCATAGCATGTCAACTAGAGGCCCACCCCTCATGCATCCACCAAGGAACTCAAGAATAGCATGTGCTGTGTTTAAATGAAGGCATTTTCAATTCCATCAAGCAAAGGCCTCTTCATCAATTTTTTTGCGGTGACAAATTATTTATATTGCATGTGACCTGTCCCATCAACTTGTCACATATATGATTGCTCCCTTCTAAAAATACTTTAATGAAACAAAAATATCCAAACAAGTATTCGACTCTTTATATATATATATATATATATATATATATATATATATATATATATAGAGAGAGAGAGAGAGAGAGAGAGTGAGAGTCCCGTTCAGAAACGAGACAAAACAACGGATCATGCAACGGAGTAAAGCCAAAAAAAAAAACACGGGTCATGAAATTTATCTAGGCACTTAGAAGGGGTTGAATAAGTGTGGGAAGCGATCTACATAATGAAACTTTTAAATTTTAAGTTAAATTATTAACTTGAGCTACTATATAATGATTGAAATCAGTTCTTGAATTAATATAGCCTATTAAAGAAAATATCCTACTTTGAATTTGTATCTCAAGTAAAATACTTGATGTTAAAGAATTATCTTAATATAATATAAGTATTCAAATTTTAATTATTAAGATAATAAAACTAGCTTATGTGATTTTAAAGTAAAGCAAATAATAAAATCAACACCAAGATTTTTTACGTGATTCAAATTTATTACCTCTATAATAATAGTCTAGTCCACATCCCAATACCAATTAAATTGGAGACTCACTTTATTTATTTCTTTATAAATAAATCTGATTACAAAAGCGATTCTAACAAAAATTAATTAACAATTAATTTTTCTTGAGCTCTCTTGCTCCTTGTGCACCTACGCACTCTTTAAGCACATTTGCTTCTTTGAACTGTTTTGTAACCCTTTCTCTAATCCACTAGGATTAACACCTTTAGACTACACTTAGTCAAAACAAAAATTCAATACAATTATAGAGGTTACATGATCAATGCAAGAATAATCAATTTAACAATTAAAAGCTCAACTATATGCAATGATCAATTAGCACACAATAGATAAATAATTAATTTCTTCAATGCGATTGCCCAACTAATACCGGAAATTAAATTGCTTAAACTTCTCAAGAATTGCACTCGATGAAATCAATTAGCTCGAAAACAATAATAAGTGAAATAATAATTACGTGAGTTGTGTTATTTTCTAAATGAGAAACATCATTTATATAGATCTTACACAAATTACTGCTTTAATAAAAAGATATGATCTAATTAAAACAAACGACAATTTCCACAATCAGTAAAGCTTAAGACTAAGTCCACAATATTTATCCAAAACCAATTTCTTGTTAGTTACCAAAGTTTGAATAAATCAAAAGACTTAAGAGATAATAACTAAAAGAATTACCCACAATAATAAAGCTTGACATAGTCGAATCCAGATTCATAATCTTTGTTAACTATATAGTCCGAAAAACACTTTTGACTTTATCTCCACATAAGTGATGTGCGAGAGCTAATAAAGGACATTTGAAATGATGTATGACATCATACTCTTTTCTTAACAAAACTTTAGAGTTCTAATAAACCATTTCACCTTGAAAACTTCAAATCCCAATAAAGTAGCTGACGTTCTTTAGTTATTCTAGGAAACATGATTACATGCATGCATATCACAATCCATCTTTTAGCTAACAAGACACACTGATATATATAACCACGTGTAATCCAAGTGTGTGTATATTAAATATAATATGCATGCTAAACATGTAACACTAATAAAATATATGTATTACTCTATAAAAACATTTTTTATAAAATCATTTAAAAACATTTTTCATTTAAGACATATAATAAAAATGCAAATAATATGTCCTAGAGCCTTTAAATGAAAAATCAATTATTATGCAAATGATCTTACATTTGTCTCCTAGAAAGAAAAACTTTCTTCCTCCATTTGAAAATCCCCTCATCATTCTTTTATCAACAGATACCTGAAACATCATAAAACAATTTAGTATTTGAACATTTCATCATCAAAACTTAAGGATGGAATATGACAAAGTCAACATTCTCCCCCTTTTTGATGATGACAATCCATAATTGTTTAACTCTCATGAACTCCCCCTGAATATATGCATAACATAATTCACTCCCCCTAAATCCATGCAACAACATTATTTCAGGATACTGAAATTCATTTTTCAGTAAAGTTACAAAACCCTGATATTTGTAAACAACTTGCAGTAATTGTTAGTCCATCAAAATCAAAATATTTACCGCAAATATATCAAATATCCCAAATTAAACATAAGTCTTTTTGGTGATGCACACCAAGCCAAAACAAACATAAAATTTTAAAAATCGTCCATAATCATCCCAACCCAACATAAACATCCCAAAAATCCATAATCATCCCAACCCAACATAAACATCCCAAAAACAGAACAAAATTAATCATAAAAACTCTCCCCCTTTGTCATCAAACAAAAAGGAGAGCAAGTCATTCTTCGAGATGTACCAAAACTGCACGCCGAGCAGGCCTTTCGGTAAAATAGGGTCGGTGATTAGCACGATGAACCTTTTCAGCCACACTCAGATCAGCAGCAAAATGAGGAGGCCTTGGAATGAAAGTTCCAAGAGGTAAAGGCATATCAAGAAATTCACCAAGCCAGTTGCAATGAACCCATTCTGTGACGGTAGAATGTTTACGCTGCATATGGAGTTTAGATCCCACATCATTGAAACGAGTAGAAATGAACTCAGCCAATTTCCCTATTTGATTACTGACAAACTTTATCTCTTGACTTAACTGACAGGAATTTCGATTAAGCCTTCTCTGCATAACCTCTGCCAAAGCAGTAGTTTGCAGTTCAAAGCCTGCCTGTAAATCAATGAACTTATCTTCAAGATTGTTGTACAATTTGTTAATTTCAGGGGCACCCAAAGGCAATTTTCCTTTTTCCAACATATTCATTCGGGTGTGAAGGGCAGACATTTTAGTTTGCATTTTATCTTGATTACTAAGTACCAGTTTCAACATATCTAAGATCTAAGAAGAAGATTCAGTAGAGGACTGAACAGGAGAAGATGGAATTGAAATGGGAAGAACAGGAATGTCAGGATTAACACGAACAAACTGACCATCAATCAGTGTAATACGAGACAACTTCAAAGTATTAACACTAAGTGAATCATTTACATCTACAGAAAGTTCATTTTTAAAAGAAATCTTAAAATGAGTGAAGAAAGTGGTGAGAGTAGCACTATACGGCAAACAAGTTTTGGTTTTTCTCAGATAACTTGTCATTTGATGAAGCAACATTTGGGCTAAATTAAAAGATGACCTTTTAAAAAATCATAGCAACAATGATTAAATCACGATAAGTAAAATCAAAGACTACCACCTGAGCGAGGTAAAAGATTAAACCGAACAAGATGATGGATTACACAAGCAAGAGGAGAAACATCTACGGTTTTGGGAGTAAAAACATCTCTTAACTGAGGATTATCCATGACAATTTGTAATTGTTCCAAAGGCAAAAAAGGAGAATGAACAACCCCTTTTCGAGTGAACGGACAATCACCAGTGAAAGGAATGTTTAAAATGCTATCAAAATCCATGACAGTGAAATACAAAGATTTGCCCTTGAGAAATGAAGTATAAAACTCCCCATAACATTCCAGATTAGTATAGAATTGTTGAACTAATCTGGGATATGCAATAGAAGGAGGAAAGAGCATGGAGGAGATACCACAAGACTCAAATAAAACTTTCAAAGGAGACTCAAGAAAACAAATTTGATCCACTGATTTTTCATAAACCAACTGTTTTGGAAAAATAACATTCTTAAATCGAACCTCATAAGCATTACTTCAAAAGAAGTTATCAGGAAGATCAGAGAAAAGATTAGGTGTTACCGAGACCGGTGGAGGTGTAACCTCTGGCTTAGAAGATGGAGTCGACGGTTGACGTTTCCGAGAGGGTCCTGTTGATTTTGGCAAAGATGGACTGATAGTGGACTCATTTGACGCCGAAGAGTCCAAGTACTCTGTCTCTGATGGCACAACCTTCTTCAGTTTCCTTTTCTGGCGAGATGGTCCAGCAGTAGAGTGAGGAGGAACTATGGTCTATTCGATGTCAGAATCCCTCATTGACCGTTTATGTGTACGAGTTCTCATAGCGATTGAAGATTTCAAATGAAGAACACAATGAGAGAGTAGGAGAGAGTCAGACGAAAACTAAGATACAACGAGAATGAAAAGATACATACAAAAATAAATGTGAATGTATATATGTATCTTGACGTCTCTCGAGACTGTCCGTCTTCCAAGGCTTTACGTATCTCAAAAAATATCTCAATCGATTTTGTCTTTTTAATTTTCAAAAATCATGATGATATAAGCATGTACGCTCACAGCTCCCAATAAACCCTTCAGCCGTCCGGTCTTTTCGATTTTCAAAACTAATTATGATAGACTCCTAGATTAACGTGTGCATGAATTAAGGAGATAAATAGGCAGCCAAAACAAAATCAGATTATTAATTATCCTAAATTTTACGAGTTAATGCAAACTAGGATAACACTAATACAAATTTTAAAATTATGCAATACACATCCCAAGTACTCTACGTAACATGCAAAATCTATCTTCACTCAAAGGTTTAGTAAAAATATCTGCAATTTGATTTTCAGTTGGAATAAAAATCAATTTAATTAAACCTTTTAAAACATTGTCTCTTAAAAAATGATGCCTAACTTCTATATGCTTTGTACGTGAATGTAACATAGGATTTTTAGATATATCTATAGCACTAGAATTATCACAAAAAATAGGCACACAATCACATAATATATTAAAATCACATAGAGTTTGTCGCATCCATAATATCCGAGAGCAACAACTTCCTGCAGCTAGGTATTCTCCCTCAGTAGTTGAAAGAGCCACTGAGGTTTGCTTTTTACTATGCCATGATACGAGACTTTGTCCCAAGAAAGTACAAGCACCACTCGTACTTTTTCTATCGATTTGACATCCTGCATAGTCAGCATCTAAATAACCTATTAGTTCAAAGTGATTGGAAATTGGATAAAATAACCCTAAATTAATAGTACCACTTAAATATTTCAAAATTCTTTTAGCAGCATTTAAGTGTGATTCTTTGGGTTTTGCCTAAAATCTTGCACATAGACAAACACTATACATTATATCAGGTCTAGAAGCAGTTAAATATAATAAACATCCAATCACACCTCGATATTTTGTTATATCGACATCAAAACTTTTGTCATCAGCTGTGAGCTTTATTGATGTGCTCATAGGTGTACCTTTTGAGTTAGATCCTTCAAAGCCAAATCGCTTGAGTAATTTTTTTGTGTATTTGGTTTGATGGATGTAAATTCTATCCTTCGTTTGCTTGATTTGAAGTCCCAAAAAGTAGTTGAGTTCACCCATTAAGTTCATATCAAATTCTATATGCATGCACTTGGAAAACCACTCACAAAGATGATCATTAGTAGCACCAAAAATTATATCATCTATATATATTTGAACAATAATGATATCTATATTTTTATGCTTAATAAATAATGTAGAATCTATTTTACCTCTAATAAATCCATTTGATAAGAGATACTTACTTAACCTGTTGTACCATGCTCTTGGAGCTTGTTTCAAACCATAAAGAGCTTTCTTTATTTTGTAGACATGATTAGGATACTTATCATGCTCGAATCCAGGAGGTTGCTTTACATACACCTCTTCATTAATGTACCCATTGAGGAAAGCACTCTTTACGTCGATTTGATACAGTTTAAACTTTTTGTAGCATGCAAACGCCAACAAAATTCAGATTAATTCTAACCTAGCCACTGGTGTATATGTTTCTTCATAGTCGATCCCCTCTTGTTGGTTTGAGCTACTAGCCTTGCTTTGTTTCGAGTGATTGTTCCGTGCTCATCAAGCTTGTTTTTGAATACCCATTTTGTACCAATGATGGAAGCATCTTTTGGAGGAGGCATAAGTTCCCATACTTGGCATCTCTCAAATTGTTGAAGTTCTTCTTACATTGCTAATAACCAATTTTCATCAAGTACTGCATCTTTTGCATTCTTTGGCTCAACTTATGACAAAAATGCAGAGAATGCACAATGATTTTGTAAACCTCTTCGTGTGATTACACCTTTGTTGATATCCCCAATGATATTCTCCGGAGGATGATTCTTGACATATCTAGCTGTTTTTGGCATTTGAGTATCATGTAAAACTTCCTCTTGATCATTAGACTCATCTTCAGCATGCTGCACATTTTCAGGTTCATGTTCTTGCTGGTTGTCCATTTCAGTTTCCTGAAACTACTCACTTGGTCTCCCATTTTGTTCTTTTCGGTTTGCTGGAATTCTGACTGTCTCTAAATTTCCTGCATCATCTTCACTTTCTTTTGGTAGATCATTGTTAGTCTCATTGAAAGTGATATGAACAGATTCTTCTACACATGACTTTCTAATATTAAAGATACGATAAGCCTTACTGTTTTGAGAATAACCAATAAAAATTCCTTCGTATGATTTAGCATCAAATTTTCCCAAATTATCACTTGTATTTAAGATGAAACATTTCGAACCAAAGACTTTGAAATAACTTATATTTGGAGTTTTATTATTTAGAAGCTCATAAGGTGTTTTTAAAATAATAGGACGAATGAGAACTCTATTTAAAACATAACATGATGTACTTACTGCTTCGGCACAAAATTTCTTTGGAAGCTTACTTTCTTGTAGTAGAGTTCTTGCAGTCTCTTGTAGAGTTCTATTCTTTCTTTACACCACTCCATTTTGTTGAGGAGTCCTTGGGGCTGAAAATCATGGCTAATACCCCTTTGATCACAAAAGGTGATAAAATCTTTTTGAAACTCAGTACCATGATCACTTCTAATTCTAATAAGTTTATAGCTAGACTTTGTTTCAAGATTCCTTATTAATTTTTCAAATTCTTTAAATGCTTCATCCTTAGTTCTCAAAAATAATACCCATGTGTATCTTGAAAAATCATCAGCTATTACAAAAGCATAGAATTTACCATTAATGCTTGAATGCCTTTCCGGTCCAAATAAATCAAGATGAAGTAGTTACAATGGAGAAGAAGTTGATACCATATTCTTTGCTGAAAAAGAAGTTTTACTTGTTTTCCAAGTTGACAAGGAATACATATTCCTTTCTTTTCAAACCTGATTCTTGGCAATCCTTTGACGAGATTCTTTGAGGATAGTTTCTTGATTAAGTCCATGTGAACATGTCCCATCCTTTTATGCCATAAGTAAGCTTCATCTTGTACAGATGTAAGACATAGCTCTTCATCCTGTTGCTCAAAATCAAGAGTGTATATATTTCCTTCTCTTTGTGCAACTAAAGTAGTATTGTTAGTACCATGAAATATTGTGCATTTATCTTTTTCAAAGTTAACTTGATGACCATTATCCATTAATTGGCTAATACTAATTAAATTAAATTCAAGGCCATTAACAAGATGCACATTATTTATACTTACCTTGCCATTACCAATTTTACCTTTTCCAATTATCTACATGCGGTTTTTGTTGTCTCCAAAAGTGGCCGTTCCATTCTTCTTCTTCTTGATATTTAGTTCTCTGAATTTTGACTTATCACCACCATGTCAAGAGAACATCCGCTATCAAGAATCCATTTTTGAGATGGAACTCTTGCCTTTAAGCATACCTGTCAAGAAAGAATAATTTATCCTTTTGGTATCCATATCTTTTTGGCCACTTATGTTAGTAGGAAGCAAATCATTCTTTTTAATCCATACCTTTTTAACCTTATTTCGTTTCTTAAAACAATTTATATCTAAATGACCTTTAATACCACAATGCTTACAAGTCGTGAAAGGAGAGCAATAATTTAAACTAAATTGTGACTTTGATTTTAGCATTTTTATATTACTCTTTTTATGCATAGGGTCATAACCAATTCCTTGTCTTTTAAAACTAGGTCTTTGTTTACCTAATATAACATTCAAATTTTCTTCACCTTGGACAAATTTAGCAAGAGATAATTTTAATGAAGCTATTTCTTTTTGAAGCTCATTTTCAGGAAAGGTTTTATCAGGAGATTTATCACTAAATGCATCAATACACACATCTCTCATTTTTAACTCATTAGTCAATTTTTGGACTTCATTATTCAAGAAATTTACCTTATTGAAAAGTATTTTGTTATAATTATCTAAATAATCAATCTTAGCAATCAAAACCTTTTCTTCTTTACAAGTACATTCCTTTTCAATTTCTTTCTTTTCATCTATTAGTGAATCCACCTCACTCATTAAAGTATTAACTAAACCTTTTAAGCATGCATTCTTTTCTTTTAACTTCTTATTTTCTTGTTCTAATGAGTTCAAATCATTAAATGATACCTGATTAGATTCACCTTCAATTCCTACGAAGCATACTTGTGCTATCTCATCTTTGGCATCGATCTCCACTTCGGATTCCTCATCACTCCAAGTCACAAGAGCTTTGTTCTTCTTGTTGTCTTTGTAGTTTGTCTTCCCTTTGTTCTTCAATTGAAAACAATCTTTCTTGAAATGACCAGGACGTCCACATTCAAAGCATGTCTCTTCAGTTTGCTTTCCTTTGGACTTATTTGAGTTGAAAGTATTTCTTCTCTTGTTCTTCCTTTGTAGTAGTCCTTTGAGTCTTCTTGACATCATGGATATTTCTTCGTCTGAGTCATCTTCTAGCTCCTCTTCATTATCTGCAGTAAGAGCTAAGACCTTTCTTCGAGGAGTTTCCTCCTCATCATCATATCTCTTTAACTGATGTTCATATTCTTCTAATTCACCAAACAGAGTTAAAGTATCCATGGAAGAAATAGTTGCAGAATCTTGAAGAGTAGTAATTTTATAAGTAAACCTTTTGGACATAGCCCGAAGCAACTTACGGTTGATCTCACTTTGAGGAATAGTCTTGTCCAGTAATTTCAAGGAGTTTATGAGGACTAGGAATCTTACTTGAGCTAGCTTGATGGTTTCATCTTTTTCGAGCTTGAACATTTCATAATCATGCACGAGCATACTCAGTTTGACTTCTCGTACTTTGGAAGTACCTTCATGACTTACCACTAGAGTATCCCACATTTCCTTAGCTGTGTTGCATGAAGAAACTTTGTCTATCTCGGATTGTACCATGCCGCTTAGAAGTGTGTTCATTGCCTTTGAATCATATGAGACCATGTAGATTTCGGTTGAATCCATTTCAAGTAGAATTTTTGGTGTCCCATCATCTCTTCGTGGAATAATTGGTCCATTCTCCACAACCCACCATTCCCAAGGATCTTTTTTCAGATAGATCCTCATCCGAAACTTCCAGAAGTTGTAATTTTTGGTTCCGAACAACAAAGAAGGTCTATTGGTTGATTATCCTTCTTGATTGTTGTTCCCGAACTATGCCATGTCAGAATCTTTCCCTACAAGTCACCTTTAAGACCAAGATAAGTAGAGCCAAGCTCTGATACCAATTAAAATTTATCTAGGCACACTTAGAAGGGGGGTTGAATAAGTGTGGGAGCAATCTATGACCAACTTTTAAATTTTAAGTCATTAACTTCAAGCTACTATAATGATTGAAACCAGTTTACTGAATTAATATAGCCTATTAAAGAAAATATCCTGCTGAATTTGTATCTTAAGTAAAATACCTGATGTTAAAGAATTATCTTAATATAATATAAGTATTAAAATTTTAATTATAAAGATAATTAAACTAGCTTATGTGATTTTAAAGTAAAGCAAATAATAAAATCAACACCAAGATTTTTTACGTGGTTCAGCTATTACCTCTATAATAATAGTCTAGTCCACGTCCAATACCAACTAGTATCGGAGACTCACTTTATTTATTTCTTTATAAATAAATACAGATTACAAAACAGATTCTAACAAAAATTAATTAACGATTAATTTCCCTTGAGCTCTCTTGCTCCTTGTGCACCTATGCACTCTTCAAGCACATTTGCTTCCTTGAACCTGTTTGTAACCCTTTTCTCTAATCCACCAGGATTAACACCTTTAGATTACACTTAGTCTAAAACAGAAAATTCAATACAATTATAGAGGTCTATGATCAATGCAAGAATAATCAATTTAACAATTAAAGGCTCAACTATATGCAATGATCAATTAACACACAATAGATAAACAATTAATTTCTTACCAAACAGTGCCCAACTAATACCAGAAATTAAATTTCTTAGCTTCTCAAGAATTGCACTCAGTAAATCAATTAGCTCAAAAACAATAATAAGTGAAATAATAATTCGTGAGTTGTGTTATTTTCTAAATGAGAAACATCATTTATATAGATCTTACACAAGTTACCGTTTAATAAAAGATATGATCTAATTAAAACAAACGACAATTTCCACAACGGTAAAGCTTAAGACTAAGTCCACAATATTTATCCAAAACCAATTTCTTGTTAGTTACCAAAGTTTGAATAAATCAAAAGACTTAAGAGATAATAACTAAAAGAATTACCCACAACAATAAAGCTTGACATAGTCCAATCCAGATTCATAATCTTTGTTAACTATATAGTTTGAAAAACACTTTTGACTTTATCTCCACATAAGTGATGTGCAGTAGCTAATAAAGGACATTTGAAATGATGTATGACATCATACTCTTTTCTTAACAAAACTTTAGAGTTCTAATAAACCATTTCACCTTGAAAACTGCAAATCCCAATAAAGTAGCTGACGTTCTTTAGTTATTCTAGGAAACATGATTACATGCATGCATATCACAATCCATCTTTTAGCTAACAAGACACACTGATATATATAACCACGTGTAATCCAAGTGTGTGTATATTAAATATAATATGCATGCTAAACATGTAACACTAATAAAATATATGTATTACTCTATAAAAACATTTTTTATAAAATCATTTAAAAACATTTTTCATTTAAGACATATAATAAAAATGCAAATAATATGTCCTAGAGCCTTTAAATGAAAAATCAATTATTATGCAAATGATCTTACATTTGTCTCCTAGAAAGAAAAACTTTCTTCCTCCATTTGAAAATCCCATCATCATTCTTTTATCAACAGATACCTGAAACATCATAAAACAATTTAGTATTTGAACATTTCATCATCAAAATATAAGGATGAAATATGACAAAGTCAATAGGTCACAAAGCAAAAAATAGTGGGAAAAAATGCGCGGGTCACAAAGAAACGGGTCAAAAACCCATATTCAATCAAAATAAAACTCTTTGCTCAGATCAAACTGACAGACTAAAAACTCTGCTCCATCTTCTTCCCTCCCTCTCTCACATGATAAAGTAGCAGACGAAAGAGCTTATAGGAAGAAGAGGCAAACAGATCAGAAGGTAAAACTCCATAACTTTGATTTTGTTTACTTTGAAGGTAAAACAGATCTGAAGGTAAAACTCCATACAATCGTTGCCTAATTCGTACAAACTCAGAATCTGGATGTACGAATTTCTTTACTTTGATTTTGTTTCAGTTTTTTTTATAAATATCTCATTTGTTGGTGATGTTCACCTCATCGATATTCTTTTCCATTTCTGGATTACCTTTAATGGCTTTGTTAATTTTGAATCTGATTTTGGTAGCTTTGGGTTTGCTTCTGTGTTCCTATTTGTAGTTTATAATGTCTTATTATATATCATTTTCTGTGAAAACATGTGGAAGTTGGGAATTAAAGCTTTATTTCTTATTGAAGGAATACAATCTTTCTGCTCATTCCATTCATATCAGGCGGGGTTCCTTTTTTTAAGCCTCAAGAGACTAAATTTTGGAGCAATATATTAGTTTTAAGATGGGTATTACTAATTGTTTGAGAAGTTGAATATTTTTTGAGAAAGGTTGTAAAACCCGGAAAGTGAAGGGGTTTTGGATAGAAATTAAGTTTAGCCCCCTCCCTAAATGCCCCCTAAATGGAAGATAAATTCTATTGCTCTCAAAGTTTGATGTTCTTAAATTTAAAACATATTACAAGTCAAATTTTAAGCTTAAAAAACAAAATCTGCACTTTCTTTAGGAGGGTCATTTTATGGGATCAGTGTTGTTTAAATTTGGTTACAAATTAGGGGGCCAGGGAAGTGTTGCATATTACTTTATTATATGTGTATTTGAGTTTTACATTTTTGTAATTGATTTTTTTTATTCATTTTCTTTGAGGTCATTTGGCTTGGTAAACAGTACAAGGATTCCATTATCTAACTAACAGTAAAATGATTCACAAATTTTTGCATTAGTGGCTATCAATAGGTTATCTTTCCTTGGTTGTCCTGGTATTTATATGTTACCGCCTTCACAAGTTGAATCATGCTGCATCCTTTTAGAAATTTTAACTGAGAGATCCCACTTGAAGTGATATCATTGTATTGGTTCATAGTAGTTGTGTACTCTTATATTACCATGATACCATCTAGTGTGGAGCTTTCAGTTTGTTTAAAAGAGAAAATAAAAGGTTATTAAATGAAAATAGTAATGATAAGAATGCAATCCTGAGTATAATGAATCTTTTATTACTTAGCTTGGATAACATAGTACATATTTTTCAATTTTGAATGTTTGTCTCATGTTTTATAATTGTATTCAGTATATGGGGCCTCCTCTGAGTTGCAAACTTTACAATATATTAGGGGGATGCAACCCCGATTTGGTATTTTGTTTCTATCGAGAATGGGGCGGAGAGAGGGTTCCAAACAGCGTTACCTTGATTCTACCAAAGAACCACTACATCTAAAAAAGTGGTGCTTACCTTTTTAAGCAAACTCAGTCTGGAATAGAAGTATGTTGTTGTTGTTAGACTCTGAATATTCTGTTTGAAATTTGGTGTCCTGATCTGAGAATCAGACTTTTCCAGGAGAAATTTAGTTGTGGAAGTTTTTTAAATCTGTATATATTGTGATGTATGTGTGTATTTTGGATGTTGTCTATAGCTAAGGTTTTTCCAAAAATGATTCTTACTATATGATGAGTGGCCTATTGCACATGTCAATGCATTAATTGTTAAATTTGAATATATCACCTGCATGTGTTAAAAGTAATAAGCCTCGTGGACGATTCCAAATGCCAATGTAATAATGTAGGGTACAATAGATTACAAAATAGTCTTGTAAAGTAATCCTCTCAAGTGAAGGTCATATAGGTTGGGACGAAGGGAGTAGAATTTTGATCTGTTTTGTTTTCTTTTGATGATTCTCTCAATCTGTGGTAACATCGAAGTAGCTATTCTTGCTCTTAAATCTGCTTTTCAACTCCCACATTCCTGAAATCAATTACAATGGACTAAATGATCCTATATATCATTTGTTAAATGCCTTTTTTATTTTTGAGAAGCAGTAAAACTAGAGCAAATCGTATTCCAGTCACAGTAACCTTTAAGGAAGTTTACAAAACCCTGTCAAAATTTGGGGAGAGAGAATCGGGGGGAGAGAGAGGGATTTTGTGGAAATTATCTGATTCATTGCCCTAAATTTGTTTCCCCCCTTTTTTTTGTGACCCGTGTAATTTTTAACCCTTTTTCCTTTAGTCCGTTCTTAGTCCGTCACATAGGTCCTTGAAGATCCTCATACGTATATATATATATATATATATATATATATATATATATATATATATATATATATATATGGATTTTCAATTCATGATAATCATTTATTAGAAGAACTATTTTAGTAACCATTATTTTTTTAGTTTATTAACATATTTAAAGGTTGAGATTGAAAAGAATAAATATTGTTATTATAAATTATAGCAGCGTAAATATTTACTAAAGGGTCAAATAATGAAATATTATTATTTATTAATTATTATAATAATGAAATATCATGTATGCTGCTATAGTAGGTAGCGACTGACCATATTAATCATGTTTCAATTTTTTTGTCCTTTGTCTCAATTTATATTACTAATTATTATTAATATTTCTAACTAATATGAATATGAAAATGAATATTAACTAATTGATATTAATATCAATACTAATATTAATATTAATATTAATAATATTACTAATAGTGGTAACTAACTAATAATATTATTAACTAATATTAATATTATTATTAACTAATATTTCTAATTAATATTAATTTGAATATTAATATTAACTAACTAATATTAATATTAATAATATTACTAATAGTGGTAACTAACTAATAATATTACTAACTAATGAGAAAATTATCATTTAGATTGGTAATATTGTTAATTAAGCTAATATTATTATTAATATTAATACTAGTTGGTAATATTATTAGTTAGTTAATATTATTATTAATATTAATATTAGTTAGTAATATTATTAATATTTGTTGGAAGAATGCATATTGTGATTTGATGTTTTATGAAAAAGCTCATGATTATGTAAAGTCCTTCAAAGAATATATGTACAAGGACTTAGTGATAGATCAAAATTATTAGGTTGATCTGAGCCTTTAATGTTCACTTGTATAGATAAAGAGATCAAATCTGTTAGGTTGATCTATGGCTAGAAAGAAATAGATAGGCTCGTAGTCTATCCGGCTGATCAACAGAATGCAGAAGCCAAGGCAGGATAGTAGTACTGAGATGATCGTAGTGTATCTGCCTTGAAGGGCCTCTCAAGTAATCGTAGAGTGGTCCAGACATTTGCTGAAGCTAACTCAGAGATCGTAGTGTGCTCTCAGAAACGCTGAGTCTGTAAGACGAGCAAGTGAAGATCGTAGTGTTAAAGGATCGTAGTGTGCAAATCTTTGTGAGAAATCATAGTGATCTCTTAAGAACAAGCACCAATATGACAAGACACTACGATATGGATAGTAGAGTGTCATCTTCCTTATGTCAGAAACATCAAGCCCTATCGTTCATTTGAAGATAGACTCCAACAAATATGGAATGGGTTTTGAACGTTGAAGTTCTCACCAGTCCCAACGGTACAAAAGATATCCTTAGTATTGATCAAAAGAAACGTATTCAAGAAGGTAAGAAAAGGACCATTAAGGCGGAGAAAACACCTTTTGAGGTGTTAGGTGAGAAAGAAATGTGTTGTGTCGATTAGGCGAGTGCAATTCAGAAGATGTGCACCAAAGTCTCCATCAAAGCTCAGAAATGTCAAATGCATTTAATGGCTCATCAGATGACTTCAACGGATAGATTTCAAGATCACATATATACAGATCAAAGACAGATGAGAAAGAGTGACAAGCATTGACCAAAAATGCACAAGAACACTCAACGCTTAACTCTACGATATGAGAAAAAGGGAAAGCTTGCTCAGCTACTCAGTTCTTTCGAACTAGTGCTTAATAGCAAGCCGAGTAACATCAATCACGATCTAAACAACATTTCAATCAATTTGAAGTAAGAGAACCAAGTCTGCAGGACTTGAAGAGTTCTAAGTGAATCGTGAGAAACCAAGTCTGCTGGACTTGAAGAGTTCAAGAGTGAACTAAGAAGTACCTAGACTGCTGGTCTAGAAGGAATCTGTGAGATTCAAGAAGTGTAACAGATATCCTTAGTGGATTTCCTACTTAAGGAGTAGAAGAGTGGATTAGGGGCTTTAAGTGCTCTGAACCACTTAAAATTATTGTGTTCATTATAACTGTTATAACTGCTATATCTGCTATAACTGTCATAACTGCCTCACTCTCATTAACTCAAGATATCTAACAGAAGGCATATTAAATACTCATTCCGTTGTGCAGTGATTATCATAATCCAAAATAAGTTAAAAGAAAAAGTTTTAATTATCTATTCAACCCCCCTTCTAGATATCTATCGTGCCTTCGGGAACTAACAATTGGTATCAAAGCAGGTTCTATAATATAGCCTACAAAGCTTGAGTAGATCCAATGGCACACTTACCAAGCGAATCAAAGACAGGAGGAGGCAGCAAGCCACCAATGTGCAACAAAGAAAAATTTGCTAACTGGAAGGTTAGGATGCAAGCTTATATGGATGCAATAGATGAAGATCTATTTGAAACTATTCAGAATGGGCCCTATGTTCCTACCAAGCTTGCACCAACTACAGATGACCCAAACAGAGTACAGATCGAGGTTAAGGAAGAATGGACAGAGAACGAGAAGAGAGCTGTCCAGCTTGACAAAAAGGCCAAAAACATCTTGTTCCAATCTTTAGAAGATGATCTGTTTGAAAACGTGGTCAACGGCAAAATAGCAAAGGAGGTTTGGGAAGCACTGCTCATTATGCATGAAGGAACAAAAGAAGTCAGAGAAAACAAACAATCTCTTTTGACTCAGCAATATGAGGTGTTCGCTCACGTTCAAGGAGAAAATGTTACTGCCACTTACGAAAGATTTAATGTACTGCTCAACTCTCTAAGAGCCTATGGAAAGGTCTATCGAAATAAAGATGTTATCATAAAGTTCATGAGAGCTTTACCAAGTAAGTGGGATGCCAAAACCAATGCCATTAGAGAATCAAAGAATCTACATGAAATGACTGTACAACAGTTATATAGTAACCTCCTCACGTCTGAAATGGAGTGACACGGTGACGAAAACGCGTTATGCGAAGGAAGAAAGAAGGATAAAGGTGTTGCCCTTAAAGCAATGCAGATATAACGCCTCAAAGTCGAAGATGAAGTTGATTACGACTACGATGAAGACGATGATGAGGACCTTGTAATGCTAGTGAAAAGACTAAGAAGGTTCATGCGACGAGGCAAAACCAACAAACCAAGAAGAAAATCGAGAACTTCAATGACCGTGAGCAAATAAATGACCTATGCTATAATTGCAAGAAACTGGGCCACTTCATTGTAAATTGCAACAAACCTCTCAGAGAAGAACTCAAGAAGAAATCTCATTCAAAGAAAGAATACAGAGGCAACAAAGGGCCACTGAAGAAAAAAAAGGCCTTGTAGCTGGAGGATCGTGGAGTGACTCAGACAATGACTCAACTCCTGAATCTGGGGATATTGAAGATCCTTAAATAGCAAATCTCGGCTTGATGGCTAAAAATGTAAGGGACAAACAGAACTCCAACATACACGAAGTAAGTATCGACGAGGTATTTGACTTTAACTCTCCTGATGTAGATATTGATAATCTTAGAACTGCATTACATGGCATAACATCTGATCTACACCGATACATGAAGTGGTTTAGAGTTCTGTCTAAGGATTAGTCACTTCTTCAAAAGGAGAAAGAAAAGGTTCAAGAAGAACCTGAAACAAATTTCTCGATTACTAATTCTTTCTCTGAGCTTGAAGCTGAGAATAATCTCTTGAGACAAACAAATGAGCTTAGTGCAAAACGAGAGTCTAGTCTAACCTAAAAAATTGAGGATCTAGAAAAGACCATCTCTACATGGAATAAATATTCTTCATCCATGGACTCCTTAATCTCCAATCAGAGAAGCGTCTCTGATAGAACAGGGCTAGGCTTTGGGGAATCTACCTCAGAGCCATGTGTGGAAAAAGTAAAGGAAAATAGCATGAGTGATGCCTCAAGGTTAAGTAGGGGCATTATATTTGTGAAATCCTCACAGAGTGATGAGCTGTCAAAACCACGCCTTGATTGATTTAATTCATATTCCCAGGAGTAAGGGATCTCATGTTGGTCTAGGTTTCAGAAAAGAGAAAAGTAATCTAGCTACTACTCATCAACCTCGAAGGATCGTAGAGTCCAATAAAATCAACTCTACAAACCAACCAGGAAGATACAGTAGAAGTAAGATATACTCTTCTCAATTAATGAAACAAGAGAACACATGGAAAAGGGAATATCAGCCTAGCAGGAGGATGACCAATAACCCACAAAAGTCCAAATGGAGGAAGAACTTTCACACACACACTAACATGCATCATATCAAATGCTTTGAATGCCACAGAGTTGGTCACAAGGCTGCGAATTATCATTATAATTCCATGCACGTGAGACCCAAAATCAAGAAGATTTGGGTCCCCAAGGGTATTAACATAGTAGGACCCATGCAAATATGGGTACCAAAATGAAGGCTTAATGTTACCTTAGGAAAGGAGCTCCATGAACACAACCTGGTATCTGGATAGTGGATGTTCAAGACACATGACTGGGAACAAAGCCCTTCTCTCTAACTACATAGAGAAGGAGGGTCCCTCGGTCATCTTTGGAGATAATGGCACTGGAAAGACAAGAGGCTATGGCTCAGCCGGAAATGATGCAGTATCATTCAGTAGAGTGACCTATGTGGAAGGACTATAGCACAACCTTCTAAGCATTAGCCAACTCTGTGACAAGGGTCATCAAGTAACATTCATCAACAATCAATGTCAAGTTCGAGACCTGAAGACATCTGCAGTAAAGCTAACCGGAACAAGAGAAGGAAATGTCTACATAGTAAATCTTGGACAACTAAGCTTAGACAAGACAATATGCTCTCTGGCTAAAGCATCTGAAGAAATGAGCTGGCTATGGCATCGAAGATTATCTCATCTCAACTTCAAAAGCATGTCCAAATTAGCTTCAAAAGATTTAGTTGCAGGCCTACCCAAATTCAACTTCGTTAAAGAAAGGCCCTGTAATGCCTGTCAACTTGGGAAACAGACCAAAAGCTTATTTAAGAGCAAAACCATCAACTCAATTGACAAGCCTCTGCAATTACTACATATGGATCTTTTTGGACCAATTCCAATGACGAGCCTTGGGGGAAAGAGATACTCACTGGTCGTAGTCGACGACTACACTAGATTTACATGGGTATTCTTTCTAACCTCAAAAGATGAAATAAGCCCCCAACCGATCAAGATGTTCAAGCTGGTGATGAATGAGAAAGGAGAGAAAATCAAGGCCATAAGAAGTGATCATGGAAGAGAATTTGATTTCTCAGAAATGGATCAGTTCTGCACAGATAATGGGATTAGTCACAACTTCTCAGCTCCACGAACTCCCCAACAAAATGGAGTTGCTGAGAGAAAGAACATGACATTAATAGAGGCTGGAAGGACTCTACTAGCTGCAGCTCATCTACCGGAGTACTTCTGGGCAGAAGCGGTCAATACTGCATGTTATACTCAGAACATATCACTCATACACTCTACGATTAAGAAGACTCCTTATGAACTTTGGAAAGGAAGAAAGCCAAATGTCAGCTACTTTCATGTGTTTGGCTGTGCATGCTACATACTCAACAATGGAAAGCAGTACTTGACAAAGTTTCAACCGAAATCAGACGAAGGAATCTTTCTTGGATATGCCACAGACAGCAAGGCCTACAGAGTGTTCAACAAGAAGACACTGAGTGAAGACACTACAAACGAAGTCGTCGAGCTCACTACGATCATAGTACCAGACAGCGGAATCATTGAGCAAGGGAATGAGATCGTAGAAAGGCCTGTGCCAGACAATGAGCCTCCACATCAAGAAGAAGAAATAGATCTTGAGGATCTAAGACAAGAAGGCATAAGAATGGATGTTCCAACAGGAAGTAGATGGACAAGAGATCACACTCAAGATCTAATCATTGGAGATCCAAATGCAAGAGTGAAAACAAGAGCTGCTACTCAAAATGAATGCTTCTATCTAAGCTTCCTATCTCAAATAGAACTGAAGAAGATAGAGGATGCTATGGAAGATTCCAGCTGGATAGAGGCCATGTAGGAAGAACTTAATCAGTTCAAGAGAAGCAAAGTTTGGAGATTGGTTCCAAGATAAAAGAACCATCCTGCAATTGGAACCAAGTGGATCTTCAGAAATAAGATGGATGAAGATGGGGTGATAACCAGGAATAAGGCTAGACTAGTAGCCAAGGGCTACTCTCAGGTAGAAGGCATTGACTATGATGAGACATTTGCACCTATTGCCAGACTAGAAGCCATCAGAATATTCCTTGCCTTTGCTGCTCACATGAAGTTCAAAGTCTTCCAGATGGATGTCAAAAGTGCATTCTTGAATGGTGAACTTCATGAAGAAGTCTATGTAGATCAGCCTCCAGGTTTCATCAATCCATCTCTTTCTAATTATGTCTTTAGATTAGATAAAGCCTTATATGGTCTTAAACAAGCACCTAGAGCATGGTATGAAACACTGACTAATTTTCTTATTGAAAATGGGTTCACTAGAGGTATAGTAGATACCACACCATTCCTTAGAAAGCATAAAGATAAAGTCTTATTAGTTCAAATCTATGTTGATGATATCATATTTGGTTCTACTGATGAAAAGTTATGCAAGAGATTCTCCAAGCTTATGCAGAGCAAATTCGAAATGAGCATGATGGGTGAGCTGAACTTCTTTCTTGGACTGCAAGTAAAGTAGACTGATGAAGGAATTTTCATAAACCAAGCCAAGTACATTAAAGACTTACTCAAGAAGTATGGCATGAAATCAGCTTCTCCCATGAAAACTCCAATTGCTCTTGCAACCAAGCTTGACAAAGATGAAAAAGGTAAAAGTATTGATATAACTCAATACAGAGGTATGATAGGCTCTCTTTTATATCTTCTTGCCGATGGACCAGGATATAATGTTTGCAACATGCATCCATGCTAGATTTCAGGCTTGTCCTAAAGAATCTCATTTAACTGCTGTAAAGAGGATTTTCAGGTACCTTAAAGGTACACCACACTTGGGGCTTTGGTATCCCAAGGAATTCTCATTTGAGCTAACGGGATACCACAGATCTCTTGATTTTGCAGTCACAAAATAGATAAAAAAAAAGTACCAGATGGCACTTGTCAACTACTAGGTAACAGACTTGTGTCTGGTTTAGCAAGAAGCAAAACTCAAAGATCTACCTCAATTGTAGAAAGTTTGAGTATCATTGTTCTTTGGCGATTCTTTGTGCTTTCGAGATCCTATGGATGCAAAATCAACTAGCGATTATGGGTTTGAATTCAAATCCATACCTATTCATTGTGATAACACAAGTGCAATTGCTATAACTCATAATCCTGTCATGCATTCTAGGACTAAGCATATAGAAATAAGATATCACTTCATTAGGGATCATGTACAAAATGGAAATATATCTTTACAATATATCCTCATCAAAATCAACTTGTTGATGTTTTTACAAAACCTCTAGATGAATCCAGATTCAACAAATTGATAAGTGAGCTAGGCATGCTTAACTTACAAACCTGAAATATTGTGCTCTAGTTTGTGCTAACCATACAGATTTAAGGGCTACGTTCGAAATCAAAGACATAATCAAAGGAAGTCCACGATCGTAGAGCCAAAGTGTCATAAAACTCAACGAACGCTGAACAGAATCAACGATTGTAATATAGACTCAACGATAATAGATCTACATCAACAAAACCAAAGGAGCACTTTATGATGATCAAGCATAAATCAAAGCATTCTCTTTGATAAGTGCCTCAAGGACAAACCTAACCCTTGTTTCATTCAAGAGGTTGGCCCTTCCTTAGCTACCTTAAACCAAGGAGAATGCTAAACCAAAGGTTCATAACGAGAACTTGATCAGACTCGACGATTGCTAGTCAGACTCAATGATCGCAGTTCAGACTCTACGTTTACAGCTCAGACACGACGATTGCTACACAGACTCAACGATGGTAAAACAGACTCGACGACTCCAAGGACCATCTCAACGATCGTAGTCCCACTAAAGAATACATCATCCTAGAAGAAGTTAAAGGAAATTCAGTACAATCCCTCTCTGTCAAAATTTGTAGAACCAAGCAAAATTTGACACTTGTCCCACTAAGCAAAATTGTAAGACCCCAACTTTTATGAATAAAGATGAATTTTCTATAATTATCATTTTTGAATGAATTTGATATAATGTTATAATTGTGGGTAATATTTATAAATTTTGCAAAGTACACAAGTTGTTATATAATATTCGATTGGTCGGGGAATATTCGTTTTAACAGAGAATATTAAATGCACAAGACAATCATTGGTGGACCCCACAAAAGAATTATTGTCGGATTAAGAAAATGACAAAAAATATTTTATGAAAATAACGGCGAAAGTTTTACCGTTAACTATTGAAACACCCAGTGTTAAAAGTACATGAATACGCGTGGTTGCATAGTAGCACACGGTATTGATTATTGATGCTTAGGTGAGAAGTCATTCAGTTTTATTTAATTATTGTCGATATTTTATATATTATTAAATCAATAATTGAGATGACAGAGTTATTAATATTATTATTTGCATTATTAACGATGTCTAGAAGTTCTGCCAAGGAGAGGTTTAGTCACCTAATTGCGCGCCAATAGGGAGAAATCCTTATTGGAAAGCCCCCTCTTTCTTGGGAACGACCTGGTCGATTAATAGTGTGAATAATAATAATGATGATGAAGTTTTGTTTTATTAGTATTATTAATATAATAAAATAGAAAAGCTTTTTATATAAAACAGAATACTTTTATAAAGTTATTCGTTTTATTAGGCTAATAGTAAAATCTTTTTATATAAAATAGAATACTTTTATAAAGTTATCTATTTTATTAGACAATAATTAGAATATATTATATTTTATTATGCATAGTATTTGCATAGTGCCTGCATAGTAAAATCTTTTTAAAAGTTATTCATTTTATTTGATTATAAATAGAATATATTATATTTTATTGTAAACCAATCTGGACCGTCCGTTTAAAAGTAAATCAATCTGGACCGTTCATGGATTGGTTACTATTCAGTCCATTCTTCTTTAAATAGAAGCTCATTCCTTCATTATTTCTTACAAATTCACTGAAACTCTAGAGAGAGAAACTGTAGAGAGAATTATTCTTCTATCTTGAGTGTATTTCTTTAGCATTTAAGAAAGCTTTGAAGCGTAGTGCAAGTTTCTTCAAGTATATCCCATACCTCTACCGTGGAGTACTCTTCTTTATAAGGTAAGGGATATTATTTGTTGTACACGTAAGTAAGGGTATTATTTTTTCATATTCACGAAGAGAACTTACATTATTCCATTCTTTATTATTACTGTTGGAATAACTCGTATATACTCGGCCTACCCTATACTTGGTGATTTCATTTGTTATTCCATTTGTTATTATTCATTTGGAACATCCCGTGCATGCGTTATATATGCCAACTCGGGTCCGCTTTTATTATTCTATTGGAATATCACATGCATGCGCTTTACTGTTGGGACTGATTCCGTTATTTATTATTACATTGGAATAACTTTCTATGTGAAGTACCGCATGCATGGTGATTTCATTGTTATTCCACTCTTTATTATTCTCATTGGAATATCCTGTTGGTGCGTATTACGCTTTGACCGGTTCCGTTATTTATTATTCATTGGAATAACTTTTGTATGCGCACACGCATGCATGGTGATTTCTTTTGTTATTCCATTCTTTATTATACTCGGTTGGTTAACGTTTTGACTTCTATACTCCATGAAATTGGTGGAATATCCTTGATATTTACGCTTCATCCAATATCTTTTGTGGAAATATTCTTACGAGCATTCTTAAATTTTACTCTACAAAGAAGTATCATGTTGACAATTTGGACGTTATTAGTTCTGAATAAATTAATTCTTGAACTTTTTTTATTGAATTCTTATATCATTGTCATCATCCTCATATTTATATTTTGTTGAAAGTCATCTCATGGCTGTGGTGCATAGATGGACTTGGTATGATTATGACGAGATTATTCGGTGTAATCATGGCCCGTAATGTTACAAATGATGTGGTAAAAGTCCTCATTGGCCCGTGGTGCATTGATGGACGATTGTTGGCATGATCATGACCATTGATGAATACACGAATATCCTTGGCCCGTAGTGCATGGATAATTTGTGGTTGTGATACTTATGAATATCCTTGGTAGTAGTAGTGCGGGGGATGATGTGGATTATTTATTAAAATTTGAGTCCCAAATGACAAAAGTGATGAAAACCTTTTAAATCATAAAAGATAGTAGATTTTATTCTCTACTTGACTCTTTTAATGGATTGCATGTTCTACTACAGTTAAACTCGATGTCTATTGTATTTTATCAATTTAACACTATTCAAGACTAATGATAATTTATTCTGAATTATTTTAGTCATAATATTTCTTACTGGGCTAGTTGAGCTCACCCTTTCTTTCAGTGTTCTCTTCAGGAAATGAGAACGTGGCGGGACTAGTCGGGAGCAGTAAGTGACGGCAGATGATAGTATTAGTAGTCCTCACTATTACGTTAAATAGTGTGACAATAAATGTAATGAGGACTTCTTCTGAGAGTGGATATTGTCTAGAAGACAATATTTGTATTAAAACTCACAGCTCTCTTATTGTATATTAAAGATTGTATTTGTATTCTGTACCATGTATTTGGCGACTCAGAATAGGTGATGTATACCTATTTTCGGGGCGTCACAAAAATAGAGAGAGGGAAGTTTCAAGTACAAATTAAAATCATTTTTTTGAAATCTGAAGTTCAAAAGACCATCTCTCTCTCCCTCTCTCCCTCTCTCCCTCTCTCCCTCTCTCCCTCTCTCAAACAGAAACCCTAAATCAGTAGCAAGCTCAGTCAGTCTCACTTCCTACAAAGAAATCAATGGCGACTTCCAAAGGTTGTCTGCTCTGAGACTATGTTTCGACGAATTTAAATCAGCTGAACCCCAATTTCACGAGACATTTCCGCTACTGAAGAAGGCAGGTCTCGAAGAAGCCTTGGGTACGGACACATTGATCTACCCAAAACTGGTAAAAGAGTTATATAATAACGGGGTATTTGAAAACAACACTATCACGACAAAAGTGAGAAATGTCCAAATCAGGCTAAAGGCTGAAGATATCAATCTAGCCCTAGGCCTCAAATCCGAAGGGTATCCTTCCTTAGATGGCATAGACTTCCATAAGGGTCTCAAAAAGATGCATCACAAGAAATCACCCTCTGTCAAAGGATACAAAAAGAAGGAGTTTCCACAGAGGTATGAGTTTCTAGTTGATATTGTTAGAAAATGCATATGCTGTAAGAGCTCAGGTCATGACTCTGTGAATGAGGTACAACTCAGACTCATGACTGCCATATGTTACAAAATACAACTACACTATGGGGCTCTATTACTTGAGTGGATTGGAAAATGGTTAATCAGCTCAAAGAAAACAAAGAGCTCACAGAAGATGCTCTACGGATGATTTATCAACATTATCCTACAGGCTGCTCTTGGTGACCTAATTGAGGATGATGAAGGAGAAGCCATAAATCCAAATCGCCGAATGACCCAGCAGTTGTTTGAGAACTGGAAAAGAAATCCAGCTGAAAATGTGAAAATGATGTCTGAATCGAGTGGTCGAACTGGTGAGATAAAGGGATCAGGAGTGCCAGGAAATATGTCTATTTCAGAGAAACTGAGAAAGAAGAAGAAGAAGCTAGCAAGGAAGAACCCATTGCTTTGGTAAAAAAAACAAGGGTAAAAGAAAATTGAAAGCCAAAAGTACAGAAGAACCTCAGGGATCCACTACCAACAAGTCTGTAGAGTCCTCAGATATTGAGACTCTAAGGATCCTAAGAAGAAAGGAACAGTAGACTGAGGCAGAAGAAGATAGAGCAACTATATCTCAACTGCTGAAGATGAGTAAGATCAGCCACAAGAACAAAAAGCCATCAGTCTCTTCGATTGTAGAGTCTCTTTCGATCGTAGAGCCCAGACCAAATAAGGAAGCAGCTGCATCAAATACTTTGGCTGATCTGAAGGACAAAACTAAAAAAAGTCCTGAGGCTGTGGCACAGCCTAACAAGCCAAGAAGGAAACTGGTCAAGAAGTATATTCTTGTCAATGAGAAAGCTCTAAAGAGGGAAGATAAAGAACTGTCTGCTGAAAAGGAACCAGCTGAGGGGGAGATGCCTGAAGATCTCCTACCAAAGGATGCTCCAGTTGAGGGGGAGCTATTGACTTTACACAAGGATGATCAAGCTGAGGGGGAGGATCATGACACCTCCATAGCAGAAAAAGAGACTTTTGGAGGAGATAATGAAGAACCGGTTGCAAGAAGCGTCCACGAAGCCATTGACATAATGGAATACTCCAGTGACAACAGAGAAGAAGATGATGAGATTGAGATCATAGCTGTAGGCATTGATGGGCACAGAAGAGCCAACTATGAGCAACTGTTTGCATATCTTCCTATGATGCCCTTCCACCGAGCTCAAATTTTGAACTCTTGGGATCACATGTTCTGGAGTTTCAAAGAATATCCTGCTATCTCAGTACTAGCCAATGGATTCCCAGGGAAATTCAATTTTTCCAAGAAGCTTCTCACCAACAATTCCTCCTCAAAGAACAAACTTGAGGTACTATCTATCCCAACTCTTTTCAGAGTTAATCATTTGCCATCAGTCTCATTCAATCAATTTTATGAAATCCCACAATGGTTGGAAGTGATTCTTCATCCACTGAATCAATTTCCGATTCACGAGAATCCCAAAATTACATGGCGAGGAACCAAATAAGATCAACTCCCTAATGCTCCCATAAGCTATCATCTCTACGATCACTGACTCTAACCCCATTGTAGAGTCTATACCTCAAATCGTAGAGCCACCAACATTAAACATCCAAACCCAACTGGATGAAATTCTTTCAGAGTTGTCAACAACGAATTCTTCAATCTTGATCTTGCCCTCTACTCTTTGCAGATAAATTCAAAGGCACATCATCTCCCTCCTCAAAATTTCCCCAACTGGATGAAATTCTTTCAGAGTTGTCAACAAAGGCTGATCTGTCAGCAATGTCTGCGAAAGTAGTCAAGGAACTCGACGAAAGTCTTAAAGATCATACTGCTCTTATTCAGCTGAGATTAACGTCAATGATCAATGCTGCAAACAATCTCCCAAGCTCCCTCAGCACTGAACTCTCTAAATACCTGAAAGAAATCACCAAGGACATGATTCAGAGCATAAAGGACAGGGATGACATTCATTTTCTAGCAGCCAAAAGACATAGAGATGCTGTTCTTGTTTTACAGTCCACTCAGGAAGTCCAAAATAATCTAATGATGGAGAGCTTCATTCATCAAAACCTATGAAGAGAGTTCAACAATTTTACGCCAGCCAAGGTCAACAGACTGACAACATACTGGCCGCTCTTCAACAACGGGAAGCTCGATCTGAAGCTCTGATCACAGAAAATTGAGAAGACATTTCTCACACTTAGAGTCAACTTCCCGAACTTGTCCAAGGAGTGACTCGCCTCTCCGAAGACATTCGAACCCTTGATGCTGACATAAAGGGGGAGAATAAAGGCAAAGGAGATCAGGGAGGCAAGGGCAGAGGCAGAGGACAATTCCAAACTCAAGCCTTGAGGAACCCTCATGCAAGGAAAATCACTCAGTAGACTCCACGATCCAGCAAATCACTCAGCAGACTCCACGATCCAGCCATCAGACTCAACGATCTGATCAGCAGGAAATTTTAATGGCTTAACCATTAAGGAGTCAAGGGACAACTACCAGCTCTCATTTGGTGACAACAACAGGCCTAAGAATGCCAATTGGAGATCCTGCATTCATGAATAGGCATGATCACAATCCTAGACTAAGCCCAAGTGAGCTGGAAGATTTGGCCAGAAGAGATGAAGCAAGCAGAAAGAGGAGAGCTGAGGAATATGCAAATCCTCCAAGAAGCAAAAGGCCAAAGAAATAGAGATAAGTTGGATTTCAAGTTGTATTGATGTAGTCAATCTTAAATGTAATATCTGTCTCCATACATCAATAAATTCATGCTTATTCTCTAGAAATTTCAAATTGCTCAACGCAATACTAAGTCATGTTTACTTTACTGCAACTGCATATAAAATTTAATAATCATGACAACAAATCTCCTTGGTTATGTCAACATCAAATAGGGGGAGATTATTGGAAGAATGCATATTGTGATTTGATGTTTTATAAAAAAGCTCATGATTATGTAAAGTCCTTCAAAGAATATATGTACAAGGACTTAGTGATAGATCAAAATTGTTAGGTTGATCTGAGCCTTTAATGTTCACTTGTATAGATAAAGAGATCAAATCTATTAGGTTGATCTATGGCTAGAAAGAAATAGATAGGCTCGTAGTCTATCCGGCTGATCAACAGAATGCAGAAGCCAAGGCAGGATCGTAGTACTGAGATGATTGTAGTGTATCTGCCTTGAAGGGCCTCTCCAGTAATCATAGAGTGGTCCAGACGTTTGTCGAAGCTAACTCAGAGATCGTAGTGTGCTCTCAGAAACGCAGAGTCTGTAAGACGAGCAAGTGAATATCGTAGTGTTAAAGGATCGTAGTGTGCAAATCTTTGTGAGAAATCGTAGTGATCTCTTAAGAACAAGCACCAATATGACAAGACACTATGATATGGATAGTAGAGTGTCATCTGCCTTGTGTCAGAAACATCAAGCCCTATCGTTCATTTGAAGATAGACTCCAACAAATATGGAATGGGTTTTGAATGTTGAAGTTCTCACCAAATCCCAAATCAGATACAAAAAAGATATCCTTAGTATTGATCAAAAGAAACGTATTCAAGAAGCTAAGAAAAGGACCATTGGGTAGAGGAAAACACCTTTTGAGGTGTTAGGTGAGAAAGCAGTCTGCTGTGTCAATGGGCCAGAGTGCAATTCAGAAGATGTGCACAAAAGTCTCCATCAAAGCTCAGAAATTTCAAACGCATTTAATGGTTCATTAGATGACTTCAATGGATAGATTTCAAGATCACATATATACAGATCAAAGACAGATGAGAAAGAGTGACAAGCATTGACCAAAAACGCATAAGAACACTCAACGCTCAACTCTACGATCTGAGAAAAAGGGAAAGCTTGCTCAGCTACTCAGTTCTTTCGAACTAGTGTTTAATATGGAAAGTAGCATCAATCACGATCTAAACAACATTTCAATCAATCAAGTAAGAAGAACCAAGTTTACGGGACTTGAAGAGTTCTAAGTGAATCGTGAGAAACCAAGTCTGCTGGACTTGAAGAGTTCAAGAGTGAACTAAAGAAGTACTGGATCACTGGTGCAGAAGGAATCTGAGATTCAAGAAGTAATGCAGACATCCTTAGTGGATTTCCTACTCAAGGAGTAGAAGAGTGGATTAGGAGCTTTAAGTTCTCTCAACCACTTAAAATTGTTGTGTTCATTATAAGCATTTATAACTGCTATATCTGCTATAACTGTCATAAATGCCTCACTCTCATTAACTCAAGATATCTAACAGAAGGCGTATTAAATACTCATTCCGCTGTGCACTGATTATCATCATCCTAAATAAATTTAAAGAAAAAGTTTTAATTATCTATTCAACCCCCCCTTCTAGATATCTATCGTGCCTCCGGGAACTAACGATATTAATTTTAGTTAGTAATATTATTAGTTAGTTACCACCATTAGTAATATTATTAATATTAATATTAATATTAGTTAGTTATTAATATTTATATTAATATTAGTTAGAAATGTTAATATTAGTTAGTAATATAAATTGGGACGAAAGGCAAAATGTAACGCCCCAAAATCCGGTCTATTTTTACATCCGGATTCCATACGTCACGATCCCATCTTCTTCCAAACATACATCATTATATAACTAACGATAACAACATACATCCTCAAATCCCAGGTTCTAAAACCTTATAACCTCTTTTATTACAAATAATGATAATTACATTATTCTTTACATATTGCACGAGTGACTTTTATCTGCCACCAAGGATACATAATCGTTCATTAAACTATTCTATAGTTTAATTCTATCATTCTATATTACAAGTCTTCGCTTGATCTTCACGCTTATTCATATAATGAATGGCATCTCTTTTGGATACCGATCAGCTTGATCTTTACGTGATCCTTAAGTTCTTCTAACATCGTTCGCTGAAAATATTTTTATTTTAAGCAAGTGTGAGTATTCAATTGCCCAGCAAGTCATAACAGTTGAACAAACAACTTTTAGAATTCAAGCATTCTTTTAAGACCTCAATAACCTAACAAAGGTTATGAAGCAGCTTGAATAATAGGAATAATCTCGATTCCTATCATTTTAAAACATTAGTCACATTCACTTTGAAATACTTTCATTCTCTACTCTCTTTCATACACATTCTGTCTGGCTAGAATCAATAGCACAGACTTAACAATAACGGTTCATGTATAAATAGAACATTCTCATATTGAATAGTTCAATCACAGAACTGTTTATATTATAGAAACACCAAAGTGTTCACATTGTGGCACAAGGCCTCATATATTCTAACACCTTGTACAAATATCACATTTGCACATAGACAGAACTTCTCAAGTTCAACATATGAGAAGTTTTAGAAACTAGCATTCATTTAAAATATGAACGAAGTTAGGAAATTTGCCTTACGCACAGCTACAGCTTATAGTTTACGCTGAACTGCTTATTCCAATTCTTATGTAGCAAATAAGGGAATAACACATACACTAATTAGTCATATACTTGACTTTCACATTGGTTTACTTAACTTTACTTCTTAGGGTTCGCATTCTTACAAACTAAGTTTACGCTACCAACTTCCTTTACCGGTTAACGACTTCATGACATACGGAGATGTCTTACTCAATACGTTCATCATCTTTGATGATTTACATTCCTATCTTCTTCTTATAACTTCTCTAGGACTCAACACACATCATGTCTCTGCTAGCAGTCCATATGGTACTCTGAGTGGTTTCCTACAAATAACCAACAAACAAGTTCCCGTCTCATCTACACTACCCATAACAGTGAGTTAGATCGGTTACCAGTTTTGTATATACCTTCGCTCTCTGAAGGAATTGTTTAGCTCAGCTCCCATATGTCAACCATCAAAGGTTACGATTGCACCACAACCTAACTTATCTTAACTTATCCGAACTATTAAACTATAATGTTCGTTAAGTCAATTTCTTATTCCTTGTGGCTTTTTGGCGACTAAATGTCATACCTCAAGATTCATTCATCATCGTCTAAGTTATACAGTCTTATGTATACTCAGGACGATCATTCCATATTCATTTTACGCATTTATAGCGTTAACCATTTTACATTACCTTATTCTTATCTTACAACGTCCGGTTCATTCGACTCGGAATGTCATCCAAGTTATAAACATTAACTCGGCTTTTTTACGTTATACGTATTTGTCTTTAATTCAGCTTCTTCATCGTTCACAGGTTTAATCATTGATCTTCTTTACTTTACGGTCAAACCATACACGGGGTGTAGGTTCTACCCGTTTAATATTTGCGTACACTTAACCTTCACGTCGGTTAAAGTGTTTAACGCTTACATTTCATTCTAACTTTCTCATCTAACACACATTTGGCTTTCATTAATCTTATTACCATTCGCTACGGCTTTCTTGATAATTCATATCTTACTTACTACTTCGTCAACGTCTAAGTCATACAACCAACGTACACTTAGAACGTTCGCTCGACGCGAATACGATTCACGAGAATCATTTACGTATTTAACGTTTACGTTACTTGTCTCTTAATTCTATTCAACCTTCATCCAAGGTTTTAATTTCTTTCATTCGTTACTATCACCTGAACCCCATGTTCAATATTCTTTCTTAATGTCAAAGCCATACAGTTCGTTATATGCTAAGACCGATCGTTCATCGCAACAACATTGCGTTCACAGCGTATATACGCTTTACATTCATATCCCATGTGACAACCGAGATTTTGTAATTTAATTTTTAATATTTATTGGATTGAATAAATATTTTTCGATGAATTAATTATTAGATTAAATAATTAATTTATGAAGTTGTGGTAGATTAATTTAATTATATGTGTTTTATTCATTAAATTAATGTGGAAATTTTTTATTATTCGAAGTATGTAATTATGTGAGCTTATTAAATTAAAAGAAATATTTAATAAGCCTAATGTTATTTTAATTAATTTAATAATTAATTAGAGATTTAATAAATTGACAAAATTAATAAATGAGAAAATTAATTATGTGACTATGTGAATTAATGAGAAATTATTATATGTTATTTAAAATAAATTAAATAAGAAATTTGATTTATTGTGCAATTGAGTGTGACATGATTTAAACTATAGTATAAGAGAATCATTAAATTAAATGGTTTTGAAACCTATTATTGCCAGCCAAACGAGGCCCTAAGAGGAGTTAATAGCAGTTAACCCATGATGGGTAACTGACCTCCACAACACGTCAGTTCCTTTATCATATAAGTCTTCCTTCTTTATTCTCTAAGTCTGGAAATAAGAAAAACACTTTACAGAGAGAAATTTAGAAAATTGTTGAGGGAGATTAACGAGTGATTGAAGAAGCACCTGAGATAGTTTTCCTTACTAATCTACACTCTACGCTTTGGGTAAATTCTTCAACCTAGTTTATTTACGTTATTAAAGTTTTTATAAATATAGCTTTCAAAATTCTGTAAAGTCTTTGTAAATTGGAAATTGTGTTGTTTATGTGGGTATATGTGATAATATGTTAGCATAGCATGTTTTACTATGTATTATAGATTTCCATATCATCAGTTTCATAAAAATTATACAGTATATGGTTACAGAGTATAGAATATGGCCATATGGCCCTTATACATAAATTTAATATGTCAAACATATATTGTTTCATAAAATTCACACTTGTATATAATTATGCATGTTAAAACGAAGAAAACAAACCTTGAATGGATGGATTTGGTGTTATAACAAATCCGTAGTGTTAATTTTTATGTTTTGTGTTCAAAACCTTCAAGAACATCAAGAACAATAAAATTACATGTTTTGATTCTGTGATTATGTGTTTTAATTAGTTAAAATCACTCTATCCGATTTTTCAACAGATAAAAATTTTAGTGAGATCCCCGGAGCCATAACTTCTTCGTTATAGGTTCGATTTGGTCCGTTCAAAATCCTACACGTCATAAATGACATACTCTATGCGTTCATATAAGAATTTGACACTTTTGAATCCGTTAACTCAAAATTCACTATTGAGTTCATTTTTTAAGCGTTCATAAACGTTAATGAGCGTTCAATGCTCATTTTCTTCGTTTTAAGTCGGAATCTAACAATTCTCGAACCCAACAACTCGTAAATACCCTATCTCACGTGTTGACATTGAAAAACAACATTTTCAAGTCTCACAGCAACTTTCAACTACCAATCCGGAATTTCTACGTTTTTCGACGTTTAACGTCTATTTCCGTGAAATTCGCCATAACTTCGTTACTAACGTTCTCTAAGCCAAATCACATGGAATACTCCATGGACTTCATATCTACATCCTAACCAAGCAAGATGCACATATTAACGTATTGATAGAGTTCAACTATTTATTAACAATCGATCTCAACAATCAATATTTTCATGGTTTGAAACTATATCGAACCTTATAATTTCTATGAATTCATGACTTATAGAGATTGAATCTATACTAAGTCATTCTTAATCCACTATACAAGACATATGTAATCCATTTGTGATTCTCCAAGATAAAAAAAACCAAAAGAGATGGAATGAGAAATAAGGAATATTACCTTTAAGAACTCTTAAATAATCTCTTGGAAAACTCTAAGTCAAAGCTTCTAAAGTGTATGATTTGATGAGTCTAGCTCTCTTTCTCTCTCAAATAATCTAGGTTGGGCAATTGAAAAACTCCTAAATGACCAACTAGACAATAAACAATCCACCTCCTTACTATTCACACTTGGTCACCAAGTAAAATGCTTGGTGACCAAGCATCAATCTTACCTTGCACACCAAGGGCCGGCCCACCTTTGTCCATGGGTTATCCCCATGGGTTGCCCCATGGTTTTTACCCATTCGGTGACCCACCGGTTCGATCCACGGTTCGGTTTTCATGCATTGGGCTTAACCAATCTAATATTGGGCCTTGACTTGGGCTTAACACAATAATCCCTTGGGCTTGCTCATTCAATTGATTGGACTAAATATAATCCAACCCAAATGAATTGACATTAAGTGTTAACTTAATTCCATAATATGAATCGTATTCTATACGTATAATTTACGTATTCTCCCCGTATAATACTCGTACAAAAATCGTATTGTACTTTGTATTAACTCATCATATTATACGTAGATACTAAATAGTATCATCCTAGTATAACACACACATTAACAATAACGAAATTCCTCCTACGCATTTCATTTCCTTCTCGGAAATCATTCTACTCAACCCTTAGGTTTTAAGTCCGCAAGCAAAAACTCCATTTGCCATAAATGAAATATTATCAGATATTTCATCTTATCTCGATATTCTATCATTGCGCGTTTCTCGAAATTTCAAAATAATTCCCCGAACAGAAACGAACGAATAGTGTTTTTACGAAAATTTCTTGGAAAACATTTATTTTCGTCTTGGAAATTCTAATCAATTAATTCTAGCACGTAGCCAGATTACTAACCACATTAGGACATTCTAAGTCATAGAATGACCTTCACATAGCTTACTCACAAAATAAATCGATTAAATTCATTTAATTCACATAATCAAATAAAAATTTAATTGTCATAAAAATCCAATTTTCTCGGGCGTTACATTCTCTCCCCTTTATAAGGATTCTGTCCCCAGAATCTAGTTTATAATTTCATAAACAAATGAGGAAAATCTTCCATCATTTTACTCTCGAGTTCCCACGTTACTTCTTCAGCATTGTGGTTTCTCCATAACACCTTCACTGAAGGTATTACCTTATTTCTTAATACTTGTTCCTTCCTATCAATAATTTGAATCGAAATTTCCTCATATGATAAATCTTTCTCTATTTGGATAGATTCATACTCTATTACGTGTTTATAGTCCGGTTTGTAAGGACGCAACACAGGCACATGAAACACATTATGAATGCGTTGCATTTCTGGAGGTAAGGCTACTTCATAAGCCACCTCTCCTACTCTTCTTAAAATCTCAAAAGGTCCTACAAACCTTGGACTCAACTTCCCTTTCTTTCCAAAACGTATCTTCCCCTTCCAAGGCGATACTTTCAGAAAAACATAAGATCCTACATCAAATTCTCGTTTCTCTCTGTGAGGATCTGCATACTTCTTCTGCCTATCTTGGGCCGCAACTAATCGAGCACGTATTATCTTCACCATGTCCTCCATTTGCTGTACCATCTCAGGTCCCAACATTCGACGTTCACCCACCTCATCCCAACACAATGGAGTTCGGCACTTCCTTCCATACAACGCTTCGTAAGGCGGCATGCCTATACTAGCGTGAAAACTATTGTTGTACGAAAATTCCACCAACGGTAGATATTCGTCCCAACTCCCTTTGAAATATATAACACAAGATCTTAACGTATCTTCAAGCGTTTGAATTGTCCGTTCACTCTGTCCATCCGTCTGAGGATGATAAGCCGTACTCAATCTTAATTGCGTTCCCATTTGCTCTTGCAAACTCCTCCAAAAGTTCGATGTGAATCGTGGATCACGATCTGACACAATTGAAATAGGTACTCCATGTCTGGAAATAATTTCCTTGACATACAGCTTAGCTAACTGATCTAGGTTATACCTAACGGGATGTTTAGGAGCTTTTTGCAGTTCATGCAAAACCGAATTTAGGAGACTTCGTATGCGAGAATATAGGTGGAAATGATAGCAACGCTTGACTTATCACGCAAGCAAGCGAGTTCAAAGAGTTGGGACCACGAGAATTTAAGGAAAGCGGATCCGATCATGGCGGAAACATGGGTCAAGAAAATTACCAAGATATTCGATGTCTTGGGATGCACGGAGGAACAGAAGGTTCCATTTGCCACCTTTATGTTCCGTGGCGAGGCAGACTACTGGTGGGAGTTTGTGAAATGGACCCAGCCTGCCGCACTCAGCATGTCTTGGGAAACGTTTTAGAAACTTTTCAACGAAAAATACTTTCCTGAAAGTATTCGCCATATGAAAGAGGTAGAGTTTATTAGACTAGAACAAAACAACATGACGGTGTCCCAATACGAGGCGAAGTTCGCAGAGTTATCCAGGTTTACACCTCATTTGGTAGAGAATGAGGAACGAATGACGAGGATGTTTCTGAGAGGTTTAAAACCTGAGATTCGACAATATCTTATCTCTCATAAATTTTCTTTATATTCAGATGTTGTCAGCGGGGCTCAATTATTAGAGCGAGATAGTGAGTACGTTCAACCAAGAGATAACAAGAACCAGATCATCACCGGTGGCAATGATCATCGAACAACGATAACCGGCGGAGAAAGAAAAAAATACGGACAAGAGCGACAACCACTCTGGTGGTACTCATAGCCATGAAAATAGAAGAAGCGAGTCGGGGGGAGGGGATTTTAAAAAGAGGAGATTCAACAATGACACTGTGAAGACGTCGGCACCAATGACAATCGGGTTTTAAGGGAGGAGAACGACCACCGGGTCAGTATGCTATAAATGTGGAAAAGAGGGACACATCATTGGCCCCGTCCACAACAGTTCAAGGTATGCTATAATTGTGGAAAGGAAGGACATATCGCTCGAGATTGTACGGTAGCAAAACCAAGCCCAGTGGAGATGGTGACTCAAAAGGCTGTCCCAGAAAAGTCAAAGTCAACGGTTCCTGGAAGAGCGTTTGTCGTGACTGGTCAATATGCTAGGAACCCAAATGAGGTGATCACGGGTAAGCTAATCATAAATTCATGCGAAGTTTATACCTTACTAGATATCGGTGCTACCCATTCTTTTATCTCTTCTACTTGTGCTCAACGTTTAAACTTGATTCTGGAGAAGTTAGACTTTGACCTATCTGTGGAAACTCCGTTAGGAGAAACTTACGTTACATCCACTGTTTATAAATCTTGTTTGATCCAAGTTGGCACCATCACATTACTAGTTGACCTTATCTCTTTAAAGATACTTGCATTTGCCGTGATTTTAGGGATTGATTGGTTAACTACTCATAATGCCAAAATTGATTGTTTTCGTAAGGTTGTTAGTTTTCATATTCCTAACCAACCTGTTATTCGAATTCAAGCAACCAAACCATTGAAGTCAAACTCTTTAATATCAAGCCATAAAGCCATTCGTTTATTGAAAAACGGATGTCAAGCTTTCTTAGCCCATGTCATGGACTTGAACAAAAATACGTCAGATTTGAATGATATTTACATTGTTGGTAAAATCCACGGCGAATTTCTGAAGAATTTCTTGGCCTACCTCCGAGGCGTGATATTGAATTTTGTATCATCTTTGAATCCGGTACAAAACCCACTTCTAAAATCTCATATCGAATGGCTCCTATTGAACTTCAGGAGTTAAAAATTCAACTATAGAATTTGGTACCCGACCCTTTATCTAGTGACTTCCTTTGTGGAATGCACCTAAGCTAGACTCTCCGTAGGGGACGCCATATTCGTGCGGTAGTAAACTGATAGGTGTCATTGTGACGTGCTATCCAAGATTGGGATATGAGTCACAGTTGAGAGCAACCTAAGTTAGTAATCGAAATACGTAGCTTTCTATGCTTAGTTGGTTATTATTAAAGATTTTGTGGAAAGATTTTCTCGAATCGCTACTCCATTAACTCAGTTGACTCATAGAGATACAAAATTCAAATGGAGCAAGGAATGTGGGAAGAGCTTCGAAGAACTCAAGGGGAGACTCATTTTGGTACATGTTCTGACCATACCATCCTGGAAAAGCGAACGTGGTAGCTGACGTGTTGAGTAAAACATCGTATACGAGTATAAGTGCAATATTGTCAAAGACCCATTTTGTATGACTTACAAATGACAGAGTTGAAGACTCTAGGTACCCATGTGATGATATACGAGTAGAATAGACTTTAATCGATAAAGTTAAAACCGTTCAAGCTACACACCGGAGCTGATGAATATGAAGAAGGAGGTACAAGAAGTCGTTATTCCAAAAGCAAGAATCGGTGATGTGAGGAAAGCTCAAACCTTCGATTTATTAGTCCATTTGAAATCCTCGATCGAAAAGGAACTGTGGCCTATAAACTCGTTTTACCGCCAAGTATGACGTGTGTTCATAACGTTTTTCGTGTATCGATGTTACGTAAATATGTGGATGACCCGAACCACATTATTGAGTTAAAACCAGACGAGATAGCAGAAGATTTAACGTACGAGGAGGTACCAGTCAAGATCTTTGATAGGAAGGAACATGTCCTACGCATGTCAATTTCGAGGACGAAATTTCATAAGGAGGGGAGGTTGTAAGACCCCAAATTATTAATAAATAAAATTTAATTTCCTCTATTTATTATTTTGAAATAGTAAGGGTTGATTTGATTAATGTGGTTAGTTATGGGTAAAATGCACAAATATTTTAAATAAGCAAGTGGTTATAAAATATTCATTGTTGTCGGGGAATATTTGTTTGGTCGTGGAATATTCTTACTGTCGGGGAATATTAAATGCACCATTTGCCTTGACTTTAATAATGGGCCCATAACGAAAAGCGATTGGATGAAGAAAAGCGACAAGTATAAGTTGTTTATAAATAACGGTCAAGCGATTTGTTACAGATTATCTTTGTTGGAATACCCGGTGGTTAAAACACGATGTACGCGTTGTTGCCGAAGATTTGCCAGGTATTGCACCAATTATTGATTCTTAAATAAGAAGGCACTACTCAATAATTGTTACGATGAATTCTTTATTCAAAGATTTTATTTTATTGATTCAATAATTCTTTGCGTTGATATTTTATATTCTTTGTTGTTTCAATAATTGTCACTACAAAGTATTTTCCATTATCGAAGCAATAATTCATATTATCCTAATAATATTATTAGAAAATATTATTGGCAATGTCTAGAAAGTTACATCTAAGGAGAGGTTTGGTCACCTAATTGCGGCATGAAGGAGAAATTTTTATTGAAAGCCCTCTTTCTCGAAGCGGCACAGTTCTTATCTTGTGATTCTGTAATATTATTTGTGAATAATTAATTATTGATTTATATGATGAGGAAAATATTGATTTTATGTGGATATAGATGGAGAAAATTTTTAAAGTGACAATTGTTAAAAAATGATATTTTATCTTTTCTGATAAAATAATTTATTATTATATTTTAATAATATAATAATGGTGATATTTTTACAATGAATGTGGGATATATGAGTATATGAGGAGGAAGAGTATTTTTGTTGCAAAAGTTGTTTAAAACATGTTAAACATGTTGGTGGACCCATTTCTTGACTGAAATTTGATTATAGCCTGTAAAATCGCCCATTTATGGATTTCGTTCAATTTCTATTTGGAATTTGGAAAGACTTTCTTCTGTAAAGTTGTAGAGAATTGAATTTCCTATAAAAATTCGCGAGAATCGAATTTTCTGATAAAAGGGCTATTTATTATGATTTATTTAAGTTCCGAAGCTCCGAAATAATTGATTTTTGGAAGTTTTAATTATGTTTTTTAAGAAAAACATTTTTCAAATGTTGGTGGCCATCTTTAACATGTGCTTGGTGGCTGAAATCAGATTTCAAAGTGGGCGTAGAATGTGTTTTGTAAATATTAATATTATATTAAATTTTACGCTTTGGTGTTCTAAGCATTTTCCTATAAATAGGATGCTTGGGTTAGAATTGAAAATCACACGAAACTAAAGATTTCTCTCTTTTCTCTCTCTATAATATCGGCGTATTTGTGAGTATTTTAGTAATTTGAGTATTGCTATATCTGGTGCAAGTTCTTTCGAAGACTATATCCAAAGATTCGATCGAAAAGAACTATTCTTTACGAGGTAAGGGATGTTATTTTATTCGAAAATGATATTATTTCTTCAATATCATTATCTTGAAATATTGGTTTGAATTTTATCAAATTTGGAACTTTTTCATGTATCGGGGTTACTATTCACGAGTTACTATTCATGAGTTACTATTCATGAGTTACTATTCACGAGTACTATTCACGAAGCGTGATGATGTTTTTTTTTTGTGAAATTTCTATCTTTTGATGTAGAGTTACTATTCACGTATCGACCTTTATTCACGTATCTGACCTTATTCACGAATCGACACTATTCATAGAAAAATTAAATTTTCTTTTCTGTGTCCCAGATTGTTTGTTATGATTCCTATCTTTGATTGGATCTATGTTTTGATCTTCATTCTTGAATTTTACTCCAATCTGGTTATTTATGAAGTATTTTTGAACTTGGATTATTTAAAATACGAATCCTTAATACTTATTCTTTTGTTTCCTTTGGATTCGTTTTTTTTTTAATATTTTTCATCATCCTCGGTCCTAAATGATGATATTCTTAGAATATCTTTGGCCTATAGTGCAAAGATGAATGATTTCTTGATGAATATCTTTGGCCCGTAGTGCAAAGATGAGCAGTGTTGAGATGAACATGACCAGATTGATTAATATCTTTGCTTGCGTAGTGCAAAGATGAACAGGTGTTTAGATGAACATGACCAACTGATGAATATCTTTGGCTTGTAGTGCAAAGATGAATATTTGATTCCAGATATATATTGATTGATGTTACAGGGATAAAATATCGACGATGAACTTTTAAATTCATATATAGAAGATAGTAGTTTGCATTCTCTACTTAACTCTTCTAATGAATTATTATTTCATTGCGAAGATTGATTTAAAAGCGGTTTGTCTATTGTATTCTATTAGATTTTTCCCTGTTGAGGACTAACGATAATTTGTTCTATATTATCTTAGTCATAATTTTCTTTACTGGGCTAGTTGAGCTCACCCTTTTCCTTGTTGTTCCATTTTTCTTCTCAGGAGGCGAGAATGTAGCGAGTACTAGTCGGGGTGTGGAATGATGGTTCTAGAAGTGGTTCTAGTAGTCCTCACTATTCTATAAAATAGTGTATCAATAATTGTAATGAGGACTTATTTGAGTGTGGATATTGTCTAGATGACAATATTTGTATTTAAACTCACAGTTTTTATGTTGTATTAATAAAGTTGTAGTTGTTTCTGTACCATGTATTTTGTCGACTCAGAATGGGTGTTGTATACCTATTTTGGGGGCGTCACATCCCTCCTGTCCACAGTTGTAACACACTGATTTCCCTTTTAAGCAGACTCCCATGTGAGTCTTTCCGCATGTCTTGCATGCCTCCGCCCTTCGCTTAGGATCTCCCTGCTTTACCCCAGTATTCCCAGGGTTGAAGCTCTTCCTCTTAGGCAAGTTGCCGCTTCCGCTGACAACTTCAGCTTTACTACCTCCTTCTAACTTACTCTTATTCTTCGGCTCTTTATGATACTGAGACAATGCCTCACCACCACCTTCAGCTATTATCGCCTTTTCCAGAATGGTCCCGTAGGAAGCACTCTGAAAAAACTGATATTTTACTGTAGAGCCAGGGTTTTAAGCCCTGTTCAAACTTGCGCGCCTTTCTCTCTTCTGTATCTACCTGATGTGGAGCAAACCTCGCTAATTCATTGAATTTGGCGGCATACTGGGGAACTGTCATATCCCACTGCTTAAGTTCTAAGAACTTAGCCTCTATCCTACCTTGCATGCTAGTAGGGAAGTAGTTCTCGAAGAAGACCTTCTTAAACTGTTCCCACGTAATAGCTTCTGTCCTAGCCCCACCCTGGTGAGCCTCCCACCAGTAGTTGGCTTCCCCCTTCACCATGTAAGTCGCAAAAGAAGTCTTTTAGCCTCCCTCTCGTTAGTTATCACAAATGCCTTTTCAATTTCTTTTACCCATGTCTGGGCTTCTAGTGGGTCCGTCGTTCCTCGGAACTCAGGAGGACCCACACTTTTAAATTCCTTGAAGGTAGTTGTTCTTGCTACCCTAGGAGCTACATGAATCCCTTCCCCCACTTGGTTAAATGCAGCCGTTAATAAATTAACGAACTCTTACATAAGGTTATTAGGACCCCCCAGATTCTCATTATGAGACTCGGTCTGTTGGTTACGTTGTCTCCTTCTTGGCGGCATAATTCTGATTAAATAAATAAAGTTTCATTATTGTCTATTTAACTACTTGGTTATCATTCTCAAACAACAACAACCACTCATACCACAACAAGCACATCAAATAAAAACTTCATTATATTAATATGCTTTCATAGTCAAAACTATTTACATCATGTTTCTTTAACCAAAAAGTTATTACATACTATCCCGCGATTGACTTCTACAAAAATTGGGATTTACAAAAAGACTACCCTTTAATTATACAAAAGAGGGCTTTACGTCACTACTTCTATACAAAAATATCTAACGATCTACTAACACTGTCGAACGACATTCTTATAGTTCTGGTTTGCCAATATTGACACAATATCTTGACTTATAGTATGTCGAGTCTGCCCTGACTCAATAGAATAACAAGCAATTTTTAGCTTGAAATCCTCATAAGCGCATTCATGGATGTATGACATCCTAGCTATTTTTTGGTCTTTCTCAACCAGTTTCTTTCGAAGCTCTACGACCTCTTCCTTATAGTCACGTGCCTTATCTGTCATAAGCACTTTCTCATCGTGCTCTGACTCAAAATCCGCCTCTGCAGATTCCTTTGCCTCATATAGGGCGGTTATTTCCTCGTTCTGTGTCTGCACTACAGTGCGCAGTGGCACATTCCTATCCAACACAGCCAGATACAATGATCTTATTGCATCCGGAGGTGTTGGCTCCTAAGTAGGTATCACCGTGTTAATCGATGTTACCTCCATCTCCTCCTCCACATCAATCATCATATTCAGATATAACGCTATCCCCATTGTCTCCTCGGAGTATTGCTCCTCAGAGATGTACTCCTCAATATCCGAGTCTTCTAGAACCACTAACGGTACCTCCGCCACTGGCATAGGTACTACCTCCACTTGGTTCACTGACTCTTCACTCATAACGTGAATGTCTCTATACATCATGCTATCGATCGACATCTACAATAGCACATAACAAGTTGATTAGTACATAATACACAATAGTATAAGCACAAATTACATTTAATTTATTTAAGGTACTTTTCATCTTTTAAATCTTTCAGTACTGAGTTTTCTCAATACTTTATTAATTCATTCAACTCGAATTTCTATCTTCGGACTTTACCTTCCTTACGAAGTTATTAGCCTAAGGTTCTTCCCCCCTTAAGTTTTATAACCTAATGCTTTGATACCAACCTGTGACGCCCCCAAATTCGGGTATCCTCTAACCCGATAGATGGTGCTACACTGTACTCATAACTATACAATCATTCCATTGAAATAACACATAATGAATGTAATTACTATCTTCTTATTACAATCAAAGTATAATCCTTCCTAGGTTCATAAACCGATTACATCGTTTGTTGTTCATAATGTATAATACATACAAACATACTAGTCTATTACACGATGGTTAAGTATCCATCTTAGCCTTGCCCTTATCTCTCTTAGCATTCTCAAGACGTTCATCCTTAACTACAATTATATAATTCACGCAAGAAGTGAGCATAACAAGTTCAACAAGTTTTAACAAAGGATAACAGTAATACCACATTCGTGAATTATATGACAATTCCTACATAACTGAACAAATAGTTATGAAGTATTATGAAACAATAATACTTTAACATTTCATCTCATCAATTCCCAAAGTATAGAGTAGATTAGGAATTCTGAACCGATCGATAGACCATGAACAATAGCTTTCTGTTTTCATACTTGAAAAGGATATCACAACACTAAGGCTGTACATCCGCATTACTTACGAGCACTTCTAGGTGATCAGCCTATAGTACTCTATGTTGATCAACACTCATTCATTAAACGTATTTACGTTTAATATTTGGCAAACTTGCGTGCCCATCAAATAATCGATGAAAAATACTTTTGTTTGTTCATAGACAAACCTTACCTTCACATCTCGCATTTCAATACTTGGCATAGGATAAGCGTTAACATTTCTATATAGAAAGATATGAATATCATTCAATCTATATTTTACGAGAGTAGTCTAAGCAGGGTTAAATCGCATTGACCCTTTCTTTAAAACCAGTTGTGCAATTCAGTTCAATGAATCACATAAAACTTGGCTAACTTGAAAGTTAGACAAGCATTAAGAAAACTTGCCTTTCAGCGTCTTCAAATAACTTAATCGACTGACCACAACCTTTACAGAATCTACATGATATATTCACATAGCACACTATAATTAGCTATCAAACAATTATTCACATTGTTCCTACCAACTTCTTTCTCTTCTAAGTTTTAGTTAACTTAATATTATTACTAAAGTCAACTTGACTTATTATCCTTCGTCCCGACTTATTAATCAACTTACGTTATTAACCGGACTCTAACATTGTTGGCGAAGTACCAACGTTGTTTACCGATTAGGGTTAATCGATAACACTTTTTTTCAACATTCATAACATGCTAACATGCAATCAATTTCTAAGTTCAATACCATATACCTTAGTATATGTAGTATAGGAATAGCTTTAATACACTTATGAAGTGTACAAACATTTCTCCTATAGGTCCCTAAACAATTGCAGTTCAAAACCTAAGTCATCTATCAAAACCACACACCAAGCGCGGCGTGACCTCTTAGTTCAATCTTTGGCTGCGACGCCTTGATTTCTAGTGGCCATGTCCCGATCTCGGCGCTGTGGCACGAGACTTTACTCTATCAGTGGTGCTACGGCGCCATTTAACAATATGTAACTACACTGTGTCGGCGCTGCGGTGCGACATTTAACACTATGTCTGGCACCACTGCGCCAGACCTCAACACCAGAATTTTTCAACAGATAAAAATTTTAGTGAGATTCCTAGAGCCATAACTTCTTCGTTATAGGTCCGATTTGGTCTGTTAAAAATCCTACACGTCATAAATGACATACTCTATGCGTTCATATAATAATTCGACACTTTCGAATCCGTTAACTCAAAATTCACTATTGAGTTCATTTTCTAAGCGTTCGTAAATGTTAATGAGCGTTCAATGCTCGTTTTCATCGTTTTAAGTTGGAATCCGACGATTCTCAAACCCACAACTCTTAAATACCCTTTCCCACGTGTTGATATTGAAAAACAACATTTTCAAGTCTCACGACAACTTTCGACTACCAATCCGGAATTTTTACGTTTTCAACGTTTAACGTCTATTTCTGTGAAATTCGCCATAACTTCGTTATTAACGTTCTCTAAGCCAAATCACATGGAATACTCCATGGACTTCATATCTACATCCTAACCAAGCAAGATGCACATATTAACGTATTGATGGAGTTCAATTGTTTATTAACAATCGATCTCAACAATCAATATTTTCATGGTTTAAAACTATATCGAACCTTATGATTTCTATGAATTCATGACTTATAGAGATTGAATCTATACTAAGTCATTCTTAATCCACTATACAAGACATATGTCATCCATTTGTGATTCTCTAAGATAAAAGAAAACCAAAAGAGATGAAATGAGAAATAAGGAATATTACCTTTAAGAACTCTTAAATAATCTCTTGGAAAACTCTAAGTCAAAGCTTCCAAAGTGTATGATTTGATGAGTCTAGCTCTCTTTCTCTCTCAAATAATCTAGGTTGGGCAATTGAAAAACTCCCAAATGACCAACCTTGGCTTTCTATTTATAGAAAATGAAATGGAGGGCATTCTAGACAATAAACAACCCACCTCCTTACTATTCACACTTGGTCACCAAGTAAAATGCTTGGTGACCAAGCATCAATCTTGCCTTGCACACCAAGGGCCGGCCCACCCTTGTCCATGGGTTGCCCCATGGGTTTTACCCATTTGGTGACTCACCGGTTCGATCCACGATTCGGTTTTCATGCATTGGGCTTAACCAATCTAATATTGGGCCTTGACTTGGGCTTAACACAATAATTCCTTGGGCTTGCTCATTCAATTGATTGGGTTAAATATAATCCAACCGAAATGATTTGACATTAAGTCTTAACTTAATTCCATAATACGAATCGTATTCTATACGTATAATTCACGTATTCTCCCCGTATAATACTCGTACGAAAATTGTATTGTACTTCGTATTAACTCATCATATTATACGTAGATACTAAATAGTATCATCCTAGTATAACACACACATTAACAATAATGAAATTCCTCCTACGCATTTCATTTTCTTCTCGGAAATCATTCTACTCAACCCTTAGGTTTTAAGTCCGTAGGCAAAAACTCCATTTGCCATAAATGAAATATTATCAGATATTTCATCTTATCTCGATATTCTATCATTACGCGTTTCTCGGAATTTCAAAATAATTCCCCGAACAGAAATGGATGAATAGTGTTTTTACGAAAATTTCTCAAAAAACATTTATTTTCATCTTGGAAATTCTAATCAATTAATTCTAGCACGTAGCCAGATTACTAACCACATTAGCACATTCTAAGTCATAGAACGACCTTCACATAGCTTATTCACAAAATAAATCAATTAAATTAATTTAATTCACATAATCAAATAAAAATTTAATTGTCATAAAAATCCGATTTTCTCGGGCGTTACAGAACCTTGTTAGACTAGCAAACCCTTAATGATTCGACTAGTCCATAGTTGATGAGCGTTCTAAATTTCAGAACCTTTGACGAATTATCCTAACCAAACTTCCTTTGGTGCGGACTCTAATGTCAAACTGGGATGAACAACCCTGTATAGGGGATTACTTATGCGTTAGCGTTAAGATATTGTGCACAATATGGTACTAAGGACTGATCCCCCTAAGTACGAGAAGAAGAGTCCATAGTCTTATGACTGTTAAAGCTTTCAAGTATAAATACTTGACAACCTAGGACATAGTTCAAGGTCTTATGACCCTCAGAATTTCTTGTGTTTCTTGTTATTCATTCTTGATTCAAAAGCTGAGTTTTCCTATTTCAGAAGTCTTGATTTATTCGCATGTTATTATTTCATTGTTATATTGTTATACTTATGGGCAATCGTGCTCACTCTTGCGTAATAATAACATTACAGTTAAGAACAAAAGATCTGACGAGCCTTCCACTAGTAAAGTCAAGGGCAAGGTTAACAAATGACGAAGACTTGTTGTTATTATGTATTTATGTTCAGACTTGATGTTGTTTAAGACTTGTTATTTGTTTATGTTTCCGCACAGATGTTAAGGTTAGAGTGACCTGGGATTGTATTTTTATGCAGATGATGTAACCCCATAAGGGGAAGATTTATTTATTTATTTCCATCTATTGCATGGTTTGCATTTATTTATGGGTAGATAGATAGATGATATTTGTACAGTGAACACTAAATCCTGCGAAAATGGAAGTACCCGGATTTGGGGGTGTCACATCCCATTACTACCACATAACATCGAAATGTTATCCATTACACTCGTCAATCAACGTCTAAGGAATCACCATCATAGAAATCCCTTACGTTCATTTCATTGCGACTACGGTCCCCAGATATCGGTTCCGTAACCCGCGTCTACATTCTTCGTCTTTTAATCTCGTTTAATCTTTTTATTCAACCTTTATTAAATGTTTAATACACTTGATTAAGTGTTACATTAGTTGAACTACATGTTCATATTTCTTTCTTGCACATCCCCCAGTAATTGAGCAGTTAAAAGCTCAACATCCTTTATCTTCTGCACGTGACTGCACAAGGCCTGCGTACCCTTCCTTTACCTCGTCTTTGCGGCGCCGATTCTGCAGTTGTCAAATCACAAGGTCAAGTGCCGTGGCTCCTCCTTCTCTATTTCTCTTGCCAGCATGTGCCATTCAACAATGGTGATGGCCCGGGCCTTGTCTTCTGATCTTAGCCTCCACAAGGCTTGGATCATACTGTGGCACCGAGCACAAAACCTAGAAATTTTTTCTAAGTCTTAGAAATTTCTTAAGACGCTTACTTCTCGATTCCATAACTTATTCGTTATAACTCGGAACGAGATCGTTCTAAAGCCATTTTCTTCCTTATCTTACGTACTTCGATTACCCATGGACAGAACTTCGTTCTGAATCCATTAACATGCCATTCAATTGGCTTAATCTTCGCCCTTCATTCATTTTATGTTTTTAATGTTCTTCGTTCTTTCGTCCGTAATTCCGTCATCCAAACTCGAAATTCGATTGTTCTTGAGTCCATGACTAAAGTTTTATACATTCTCTTACATTCTAATGAAACTCTACACGCTTGGGTTCATTTACTAAATTTGTAATTCTTGTTCTTCTTTTACGAAATTTTCGCTATAACTTCGTTATAGCTCAGTTTTAATTCGTTCTTCATGAACGTTTCTAACGTTCCTAACTAAGCAATAAGCAACTAACTTATACGCGATGGTTTTAAACTTATCCATCAACAACAATTATCCTACGATGGTTTTAAATTTGTCCATCAACAACGTTCTTCGCGTTCTTCGTTTGTTCTTCATTTTTAATCGAAATTTTCATTACAATTTTACTTTTTCTTAGAATTTGTTGTTATAGAACACCATTCCTTACTTAATTCACCTACTCATTCATATAATCCACACGATTCATTCTAATTCATTATGAATCGTACACTTCCTTAAGAAATTTATAAACTAAATTTCTACTTTCTTATTTCTTCTTTTCACATGATTTCAACCATATGAAATCATTTCTAACTTCTTTAACTCCTTATTCTCATTAAGCTATGTTTTTAACATAAAAACTTAAAGAAAAATTATCTAGAAGTTAGGTTTTCGGATTACCTTTCTTCTTTAATCTCCTTCCATCAGACAAAGTTTGCTGACGAGCAATCTTTTCCTCCTTTTTCTCCTTCTCATCCGATCCGTCTCTCTCTCTCAAGTGTTATAGGATTTTTTTCAAAATCCTAAACAAATGAATTAAGCTTCCTATTTATAGAAAACCAAGGTTAGGGGCATTTTAGTCATTTTGCCCCAACCTCCTTACTATTCACACATCCTCAATAGACCTCCTTACTATTCACAAAGCTTCCCTTGGAAGCTACGTGCTTCCGTCTTGTGAAATTCGTCCAACAGTTCAAAAATTGCGATTCTCGGAATCCAAATATTTTTGGATATTTCGTCTTTCATTTACCGATTAACTTTTACGTATTCTTCGAATTCCTGAAAAACACTTTTCCACGATAAGCGTTTTCCTTCACATTTTCTCCTAACGTAGTTAAACGAGTGAAAAGTACATAACAGTACTTTTCGTCATTTTTATTTCGTCTGATTTCTGCACGTTTTTCGAGAAAAACTTTTATCGACTTACTTAACTTTTCACGATATATTATCATCGAATCTTTCGACAAAATGTCATTTCAACATACCAAACTCTCAAAAAGGCTTAGGTTATTCAAACCCTAACCCTTAGGGTTTCCTCGGGTGAACAGTGCATATTTCGTCTTTTTCCCCAAAAATATTTTTGTTCTCGAATTTTTTTTATTTTCGTCTTAAAAATTCTTACTCGTTCAGTCTAGCTCATAGCCAGAATCCTCTCGATTAATAATCATAATATCATTTATAAAATTTTATTTTATTAATAACTAATTCTTTAAATCTTAAATTATGGACAATCTAATTTTTTGGGTTGTCACATTCATCCCTCCTTATAAAAAATTCGTCCTCGGAATTTCTAAAACCACACCCATACCCGGGTGCTTACAACCTTTAGCAAAGGTTTAATCTCAATTCATCCTTCTAATAAGGATCATCTGTTGACATAATCGTCATTAGTTAAACCTCACGCTTAACTATACTTTTAATCTTTCGGGTCCTCACATTCATCCCTTCTTCACATAATTTCATCCTCGAAATTTTAGCTTACCTTTCTTCTCAACTTCTCTTCAAAGAAGTTATTATCTTTCAAACATTCCCTATCCTTCATAACTTATCAAGAATTATGAAGTGAAAGGAATAAATAGGAATATAAGGATTCCTTTAAAATATTTCATACTTTTGCTGAGGGGTCAAATCGACCATGAACTCTTACTAGGTTTAACAACATTTCACCGTAAACCCTTCTTTCACGGTAAGTTTATAATCACAAAGAAGGTAAACTACCTCTTCCATACATAGGCGATCAACCAATCGTATAACCCCATTTCGGAATATGTTCACCTCAGACTTAATCATTAGATTCTGCACCAAAACAATTTGGTTTGGCATAACTCTTCAACGAAAGCTCGATTTTCTTTTAATCATGACATACCATTCATCTTAGCCAAATCAAGTAGCTTAGACCATATTAATAAATTGGACATCAAAACTCAATTTGAATCTACTATTGACATCGACTACTTCTTTAAATTTTTTCGCAATACACCAAAACATTTTATGACGTCATGATACCGTACTTTTCACCGTACGTTGAGGACTTCGTCAGTTTATGACTTCGTCATTATACATCATACTATAGCTGGTTGTTGATCCTAAGATCAAATCCAACACCAGGTTTATAATTGCATTAATAACTTCATCCTTTTACCATCCTTGCATCAAATGCACTGATGATATAAAATTCATTTTGATATTTCAAATAATTTTCTGTCTAGCTGAATCAACTAGCATAGACATACCAAGAATAGTTCTTTTAAAATCCATTGGTTCCAAAAGTTGAACCAATTCTTTCATTTTCAAAACACGCATATCAGCACGATTTCAAGAAACTTTGAAATCTAGCATAGCTAGATGACTTGGAATATCTTATTCTCCATCTTCCTTCATTGTCTTACTTGCAACAATACTTAATCTTCTCTAGCACCTTCAATGCTAAGTTTACTGAAAATAACTCGTTTTCAGTCTACACATTCCTATAACTTAGTACAGTCCATCAACTTACCACACATTATGAGTTCAGAAACATTCCACAATAATATGAGTTTAAGAACTATCCCAGTCAGACCATAGGCATCCATTCGCTGAGAAGCTCAAAAAATACCATATAATTATGAGTCACGAACTTACCATAAGTACGAGTTTCAAGAACTCGCACCTACTTTATCCTTCTCTACATATAAAGTATATACATGAGAAAAGATTCACCTTCTCGTCATATACATCTTGATAGCGCGACCAATTCCAATGATTGTCATTGTAATAAATCGAGTGGTTGTTACGCCAAGCACAAACCTCTGTCCATACAAAGGTTCATACAACTCAGCTATCACATGAGTCCTCAATTGAAATCTTACAACTTCTAACTTTCTCTTTACTTAATACGAATTTTCTTTAATTCGTATGCTATCCTTTACAACTCAAATTGAGTTCTTCTTCCCGTACTACTTTGTAGTACCATTCATTCATAGCATTGGCTATAAATCATTCATCGTTTAATAACTCATCTATTACTACGATTTACTATGATCACGTGGTGATCTTCTTAACCTTCTCTCTACGATTATAGTGTTAGGTACTCATACCTAAGATTTATAACCTATCAGCTTTGATACCACTCTATAACGCCCCAAAATCCGGTCTATTTTCACATCGGAATCCGTACGTCACGATCCAATCTTCTTCCAAACATACATTATTATATAACTAAATATAACAACATACATCCTCAACTCCCAAGTTCTAAAACCTTATAACCTCTTTCATTACAAATAATGAGAATTACATTATTCTTTACATCTTGCACGAGTGACTTTTATCCGCCACCAAGGATACATAATTGTAACGACCCGGAAATTCAGATTTTCCAGAATTTAAGTTTAAAGAATTAGTTATTAATAAAATGAATTTTTATTAATAATATTATGTGCTATGTGTTTATTAATCATTCTAGAACCTAGGATGATTATAAGTCGGGAGGATTCTGGCTACGAGCTAGACTGAACGAGTAATAATTTTCAAGACGAAAATGAAAGTTTTCTGGGAACAAAAATATTTTTGGGGAAAAAGACGAAATAGGCACTATTCACCCGACGAAACCTAAAGGTTAGGGATTGAATAACCTAAGCCCTTTCGAGAGTTCGGTATGTCAAAATGACATTCCATCGAAAGATTTGACGATAATATATCTTGAAAAGTTAAGCAAGCCGATAAAAGTTTTTCTCGAAAAACGTGCAGAAATTGGACGAAATAAAAATGACGAAAAAGTACTTATACGTACTTTTCAGTCATTTAGCTACGTTAGGGTAAAACGTGAAGGAACATTCTTAATGCCAAAAAGTGTTTTTCAGTTTTTCAGAAATCCGAAGAATACGTAAAAGTTAATCGGGAAAGGAAAGATGAAATATCCAAAAATATTTGGATTCCGAGAATAGCAGTTTTTAAAACTGTCGGACGAAAACTCGAAAGACGAAATCACGAAACTTAAAGGCTAAGTAGACTTAAGGGCTAAGTTAACTTAACACCTAAGTCATGAATAGTAAGTAGGTATGAATAGTAAGGAGGTTAGGGGGTGAAATGACTAAAATACCCTTAGCTTGGAAATTCTATAAATAGGAAGCTTAATTCATTTATTTGGGATTTTGAAAATCCTACACCTTAGAGAGAGAGATAGGATGGAGAGGGGGGAGGAAGAGCACAAGCATGATTGATCGGATCGAAAGTGTTCGTGAAATAGAAAAGCTAGCAAATCGCCGGTTTTGTCTAGCGGAAGAAAAATAAAGAGGAAAGGTATTAAAACCTAACTCCTAAGTTAATTTTTCTTATGTTTTTATGTTTAAAACATAGATTAATAAGAATAAGAATTAAATGATGTTAGAAATGATTTCATATGGTTGAAATTGTAAGAAAATGAAGAAATAAGAATTAAAAGTTTAGTTTATAAATTTCTTAAGGAAGTATAAGATTTGTAATTAATTAAAACAATCCGAGTGGATTATATAAATAAGTAGGTGAAATAAATAAGGAATGATGTTCTATAACATCAAATTCCAATAAAAAGTGAAATCGTAATCCAAAATATCGATTAAAATGAAGAACGAACGAAGAACACGAAGAACATACGAAGAACACGAAGAACGTTATTGATGGACAAATTTAAAACCATCGTAGGATAAATGTTGTTGATGGACAAGTTTAAAACCATTGCGTATAAGTTAGATGCATATTGCTTGGTTAGGAACGGTAGAAACGTTCATGAAAAATGGATTAAAACTTAGCTATAACGAAGTTATGGCAAAAATTTTATAAAAGACAAACGAGAATTAGAAAGTTAGTAAATGAACCCAAACGTGTAGGGTTTCATAAGAATCTAAGAGAACATAGAAAACATGAGTCGTGGACTTAAGAATGACCGAATTTTGAGTTCGGATTACCGAATTACGGACGAACAAACGAAGAGCGTTAAAAACGTAAAATGAATGAAGGGTGAAGATCAAGTCAATCAAATGGCACATTAATGGATTCAGAACGAAGTTATGTCCAGGGGGTATTGAATTACATAAGATAGGGAAGATAATGGCTTTGGAATGACCTCGTTCCGAGTTATAATGAATAAGTTATGGAAGCGGGAAGTAAGCGTCTCAAATTGAATTTAACACTTAAAGAAATTTTCTAGGGTTAGGGCTTGGCACCGCGGCGCCAACCATGCCTTGTAAGGTGGCGCTGCAGCGCCAGACCAGGGAGCCTGGTGCTCCAAACTCACGTCGCGACACGAGAGATAAAGAAGTGGGTGGCGCCGCAGTGCCAGTTTAGGGAAAAAGCCTGAGAAGAGCTTTTAACTGCTTTCAACTCTTGGGGGAAACGTATGGGAAGATAAATAACATAATGTTCAACTAATATAACACTTTAACAAGTGAATTAAATCTTAAATGAAGGTCGAACAAACAGATTAAATAAGAGTAAAAGAGAAAGAATGTAAATCTGAATTACAGAACCGATATCCGGGGACCGTAGTTACGATGAACGAACGTGAGGGATTGCTAGGTTTGTGATTCCTTAGACGTTGAGCGACGAGGGTAATGAATAACATTTTGATGTTATGTCATGATAGTGAGAGATAAGTGTGAAGCGTATAGACGTTGTGTACGTAATGCTGTTGCGATAAACGAGCGGTCTTAATATACAACGAACGGTATGGCTTAGACAATAAGAATGACTAATGAAAATGGGCTTCAAGTAAGGGATAACGAAAGTATTAAGTAAGATACAAATGGTATTAAGAAAGCCGTAATGAACGGTAATAAGATTAATGAAAGCCGAAGGTGAGTCGTATAAGAATGAATCCCGAGGTATGACATTTAGTTGCCAGAAAGCCGTAAGGAATAAGAAATTAACTTAACGAACGTTATAGTTAATGGTTAAGATAAGTTATGATAAGTTTAGGTTGTGGTACAATCGTAACCTTTGATGGTTGACATATGGGAGCTGGGATAAACAATTCCTTCAGAGAGCGAAGGTATATACAAAACTGGCAACCGATCTAACTCACTGTTATGGGTAGTGTAGACGAGACATGAACTTGTTTGTTGGTTGTTTGTGGGAAACCACTCAGAGTACCATATGGACTACTAGTAGAGAAGCGATGTGTGCTGAGTCCTAGAGAAGTTATAAGAAGAATGTAGACACTTGAAAATTTCTTCACTACTATTACTAACATTATAGGAGGGTAGATTCATCTTTTGGAGATAACCCTGAAAGACAGCTTACAACAATTTTGGATACTACCGGAAGTTCAGTTCCATCCCAGAACACAAACCGGGAACATCATCTCAAACCCGGAACACACACCGGGAATGTCATTTCAAATCTCGGAGATAACCCCGAGATATGAAGATCAAAAGACCGGCAACAACATCGGAGAGGACAGCCTACGTCTCGGCAATAACACCATGACGCTTTCGGTTCAGATCCCCGAGAGAAACACTGAGAGTAGTAACCCCATCCTTGGTGATAGCCCCTAGAGATGCCATTGCAGTTCCGACGATAACCCCAAAAAAGCTTGTTTCAAACGTATGTAATTAGATTGAAGTTCTGCAAGTTCGAGCGGACATTACAGTGCATGGGTGAACGTACTACGAGACGACGGGACCCGTGAGGCTCGGATGCACCATGACCAGCCGCAGGTACAACTGCTGCTGCCGCAGGTGTACCTGTGGCCATCCGTTTATATATACAAGCCTTGGGGTCAGCCATTTGAGAAGAAGAGGGTGTGAAAAAGGCGAGGAAGCCCTGTCCATCTTACTCTGCATACACATCTTTTGAGTGTTTCCTCACTTTTAAACACTAGTTAGTTCACGCTATCTTTTATCCGACGGGAGCTGAGTGTTTATCCATTTAAAGTCATAGAAGTCTACTTTGGCAGCCCACTGTAAGCTTTTTTATATTCTATAAAGCCTTCTTCTCATATTACCACACACTGTTGTACACGTTGAGAGTCGTGTGAGTGTGTTTGCCCGAACTTCGATCCGTGGTTTTCATTTCTGTCTGTATATATATACTTATATATATGTATATATTTCATATTAACATTATCGAGTTATGCCTCGATTGAGCCTAGACTTCGCTCTGGAGCGTTTAATTGCTTATATATATATATACTTATATATATAAACTGTGGTCAGACTCTATCTGATGAGCCTGGATTTTATATCCGGTGCGTTTAATTGTTTTTATATATATATACTCATATATATAATTGATGTCAGACATATCCGATGAGCCTGGAATCACATCCAATGTGTTTACTGCTTTTATGTATATATCTGTACATATATATATATATTTACATTTCTATCAGGCCTAGAGTTTACTTCGTGGCCTTTTTACAAACTTTTTTTTTACATTTCGTCTCTCGCCTCGGAGTTTACTTAATGGCGCTTGATCGCTTTTACAGCTTTATTTACATTTCGTCCCACCTGGAGTTCACTTCGTGGTGGTTGATTATGTCCATATATATATATATATTTACCGCTTTTATATATTTTCATTTCCGATCCCCCATGGAGTTATTTCGTGGTGGTTAATCATGTCTGTATATATATATTTACAACTTTTATATATATAACTGCTTACTGCTTTCCATACAAATTGTAGTATCATGTGAGCTAGGAATCATGTGATCACAGGTTCAGTTTACTGAATCTAAATTCGGTTCCCATGATGGACATTTTTCAAATTGTAAGCGACCTGTATATTATTTTACACAAATGTCTCGAATTTCCTTGGATGGTCATTATGTTTGATGAGGAGTTCTAAGATCGGCGATATTATTTTCTTGAGAATGCTTCGCATCTCGAAAATAAAAGCAAACAAGCCGAACATTTAATAATAAAATGGAAGTATGAAAAGGTCTCAATTCCTATTGAGCACAGGGTTTGAAAAACCTCTTTTACAAAACGTCATTGCTATATCTTGGTTAAAACTGAATTTTTCTATAAAATTCAAACCTTGTGTATATAGGTGTGAACGAGGTCTCGCACTACTTCAAATAATTGCACATTGATCCACACACACACACACACATTCATATAACAATTTCTTTGAAAAGTGGTGGTCACCGTGGTAACACGGATGTCGGGGGGGGGGGGTGCCTAACACCTTCCGTCCGTATAATCAAGCCCTCGGACCCAAAATGAATCTCAGTTTCATAGACCCGTCTAGCAGTGTCAAAACACTGGGTCAATGTGCAAACCTTTTTGATTGCATTGGTGCAACCAGTTAAATACACCAACTGGCGACTCTTAAAGTCAAATCGTCGACATTATACATGTCAAACCTTTTTCACTTGTTTTTTCAAACAAATCTCACATTAACATGAGAACACCAAAGAACAAGTAACGAAAAGGGACACTCAAAAATTCCGACGTCGACAGGTGGCGACTCTGCTGGGGAACTCCAGTAAGAGGGCTTATGCCGCCATTACAAGCTTTTCAAAAATTTTATATGCTTGTGTATGAATGTTGCATTTACATTTATGATTAATGTGTATGAATGCATCTTAATTACTGCACTGCTAAATATCTATCTGTGATATTAGTGCTTCGCACATGTCATCATTTTGCATAAATGGTGAGACACGTTGTATGCGAATGTATGTTGTGTGGTCCCTCCACCAGGAGGCTATCCTCGGTTGTTTGATTATTGGACTTGTGGGAAGAATGATTCCCGGGCTCGTGAAAAAAAGACTCAGATTCGCTCCAGTTCAACGATCGGATTAACTTCCCGTCAAGTAGATTACGATGATCTGGGAACCTTCATGCCGAAAAGCCGCGAGAGTAACCCTAAGATAGGTCAGCCTCTGATAAACCAAACGCGGAGGGAAGTCTCTTCATACTTTCCATTATAAATTACCTATAAAAAACATTTACTTGTAATTTTATTCCATGTTCATTCATATGTAATGGAAAATATAAAGAATATCTGTGCATGCATGACATGTTATCAATTAACAACCAGTTTTGCAGGACAAAATTCCTAAACGGATATGTTATGATAACATTTATATTACCCTATGACTAAACAACGTAAGTCTTTTGTAGGGAAGCAATTGTGCATGTTACCCGTTCAAAGTCCAAAAAGGCCACAGGCTTGCAGCCAATCATGTCTTCTTCTGATCAGTCTAATGCTGTTTCTCAAGAAGAATTTGACGGATTGAGTAAACAAATCACAGACTTGGCTGTCCTACTAATAGAATTACACCAGTTTACTCAGGGTACGAAGATACCTACACATACAGAATCCTCTACACAAGGAGGAGTTCAAGGTCTGGAAAAAACAGTTCCAGAACATCAGTTGGATACAACCAACAAAGATCCTGAAAACACCCATCTCAAAGGAGATCCAGACAGCGGTGATATCAGGAAGAAGGTCCTCCAAATAGAGGAAACTATCCGCGTTCTCAAAGGGATTGGAACACATGGCAATGTTTCATATACAGACCTTTGCATATTTCCTGGTGTTCAATATCCAGAGAAATTCAAGACCCCTGATTTTGAGAAATATGACGGATTAGGGGATCCTTATACACATTTAAAGGTGTTCATAGGAGAACTTGGGTCTTACCCAGAAAATGAAAAGCTCCGAATGCAGCTGTTTCAAAAACGTCTGACTGGAGAAGCCCGTTTATGGTATACCAGATTAGACAACTCTAAGATCCATAGCTGGGAAGAGCTGGCTCACGCCTTCCTTACTCAATACAATTTTTAATCTCAAATGGCTCCTGATCGGTACCAAATTACCATGGTCAAGAAACAATCTAATGAATCATTTAGAGAGTATGCTCAAAGGTGGAGGCGCCTTGCTGCTCAAGTTATTCCTTCCATGATAGAATCAGAAATGGTCATGACCTTCATAGATGTACAGGAAGTTCCTTTCTATGAAAGAGTTCTAGCTGGTATTGGCAAACCATTTTTTGAAAGGATTAAACACGGCGAGATGGCTGAAATGGGATTTAAGTCCGGTAAAATTCAAGACCTAGCCGCTCTTAAAGCTGTTGCTGAGCACATCCAGTTCGGATCTTATTGAAACAACCCCCGGAGGGTCCATAAAAAGAAAGAGGAGGATGTTTCCTTGATACTACAAGGACAAAAAGGCAATCCAAGCATGCCTATACACAGGAGAAACTACTCCCCTTTTACAGCAAAATCTTCAAACCCTCCATTGCCTAAAAGTGGAGAAGTAAAGCGACCTCGAACGTTCACACCCTTAGGGGACTCGCTCGAGAATATTCTTGCTCTTTTGATCGCTCGAAGAAAATTACATCTTCTTCTTCCACCATGAACCCTAATGGGAAGGGTTTTAATGCTACTCAGAAGTGTGCTTATCATGTCGGGGCACCTGGACATGATACTCAAGATTGTTGGGCCTTGAAACGTAAGATTCAAGATCTAATAGACAACGGTGAGATCGTGGTCACTAAACTAGATCAACCTCATGTGCAAGACAACCCTCTTCCTCAACACAAAGAAGAAGAGGTCAACATGAATAGTTAGAGCACTGTACAAGGTTCCAATTCTAACGACAAATCATCCCCACCCATCAAAGACGGTGTTGACAAATGGGATTATGAAAAGTTCCAGTTTACCATGGAACAAAAGATGAAAGCTCTTTCCAAACAAATTGAACAATTGGCAGAACTAGTGACCCACCAGCATCAAGTCACACGCCAATTAATCAGGCATGGGCATGCCTATCTCCTTCTTTTTGTTATGAATGCCTCTTCACCACCTTCAGAAAGTGAAGCTATGGAGGATAAGGTTGTGAAGCGAGCAAATGCTAAAGCCCGTCGGGATTTTTCCAATCAGAGGGAATTCACCTATTTGGGCTAATCTATGGAGGAGATACTACAGATGTTGATCAACGAAGGAAGAATTACCTTCCTTCTCCCTCCCATCAATCCCCGCTCAGGGCGGTTTAATTCTGATGAAATGTGTTAATATCATTCACATTCTCGCGGTCACAGCACAGAAGAATGTTGGGCACTACGCCATCTTATTCAGAATCTTATTGATAGTGGTGTCTTGCAAATAGCAGATGATTACACTGTACAACTCAAGGGTGTGAATGCATGTCCTACTAAATGGAAGGGATCGAGTGCTTATATCCGGCGGATGATGAGATCACAAAGTATTTCCCATACAACCAATTCAACTCAAAGGAGCTGACAATCCTTTGAAAGTGGTCGCACCAGAGCCAATTTCTTTATCTTTCAGACCATAATATCTTGTTGTCAGCTTACACAACATTCCGTGGAATTATAGAGAAGCTGAAGGATCCACGTCTCATACTACTGCTACAGTGTCAAAGGAAAATCCACTGTATCTTCCTCAACGGATTATTAAACCTACTTGAGAAGCAAAGGGGAAATTTCCCGTGGAGAAGATTGAAAATTCCTCCGCACTATGGGCCACAATGAAGCCAAAGTGGTTTTAAGCTTGCGAGAAGCTCCACACCAGATTTCGATATTGGATTTGGTTTTCTCTTTCGAGGATCATCGGAAGATCTTGCTGAAGGTTTTAGAAGAAGCCTATTTGCCAAAATCAGTGGACGTGGAAAAAGTTCAACATTTGGTTGATCACATTTTCAATAACAATGTGATATCCTTCACTGATGACGACATACCTCCCGAAGGGACCGGTCATTGCAAGCCATTGCATATTGCAGTTTTGTCTTCTAGGTACATGCTAATAGGAGTATTGATAGATGAAGGCTCATCTCTAAATATCTGTCCTTATGCCACCATGGTAAAGATGAATATCAATCTCAAGCGAATCCAAAGCAGCCATACGGTCATCAGAGCTTTTGATGGATCCCGACGAAATTCCGTTGGAAAGATTGAGTTGCCAATTGAGATTGGTCCAAATACATTCAATGTAGCCTTCCACGTCCTCAAGATAGATTCAGGATAAAACCTGCTATTGGGGAGACCATGGATACACATGGCTGGAGTTGTTCCCTCCATGCTACATCAACAACTCAAATACATTATCAAGAACAGTCTAGTCACTGTCAACGCTGAGCCGGATTGTCCTGAACAAGGAACTCTACCAATTATCAGCTTCAATTCGGAAGTTGAACCAAGCCAGCCCATACTCCGAAGTGAGTAACACACAATACCATTCTATTGGAGCGCCACTTCCCGTACCCAAGATTTCTGCTGAGGTTATATCGACCACTCAAGAAATGATGTCATTGGGTCATCAACCTGGACAAGGGCTTGGTAAAGATAAGCAGGGTATTAAGCACCCTATCCAAATATCTAGTCAAATTGGAACAGCCGGACTAGGCTATTCTGCAAGTTCCAGTTACAGGAATCCTCATAAGCACAAGCAGGTTCCTCAAGCTTCCGTCGCACGGTAATTTTCTATACATTTACCTCATGAGTTAATGCAATCTCCAGTAAAGGTTCTAGCACATGTTGTAGCTATGCTGTTTCCAAAACTAGTGCCAATCAAAGAAAAAGAGGTGCTGATTCCTGATCCCGAAGTGGAAGAAAAGGAACGGAAACGTAAACATGACCTTGCCTTGATGATAGCAGGCATTCACGTCATTGTACATGATGAACATATAAATAGATACACCCCAGACGATGATTGCGCAGATGTCATGGTTATCATTCGGGAGAAGGAGGACAATGACGATCCTTCCATCATTACAGTCCATCAGGACTTTGCCCTCGACAATTGGAGCATCACTCCATTCATTGGTCGACGAGGGTAAAATGGGCAGAAAATCCCTCTGCCCTGTAGATAACTTTAATTGCTTACTTTCCTTTACAGCACTAGCAGTTATTTTATCAAGTACATGCTAACACTTTTGTATGATCGAACAGTTGCATATATTAAGTGAAAGCATCTTTTGTTTCAGGACTCTGAATTTAGATGTGCCTGTACTTGCTGATGAGGTGCCTTCTCTCCACAAGGGCTGTAACTTTGATGCAAAGTTGGATTCAGACTTGATGGACATTCAAGAGGACATTGAGACACCTCATGAGATTAAGGAACGGGCCACAGATAAACCTAAAACCAACCTTGACCAAACCACTTCTTTCCATCTTGGAACCTTAGAAAACCCTAAGCTAATCCAGATTGGTTCAGACCTCACCACAAATCAACGGAATGACATGGTTGCACTATTAACCCAATTCCAGGATGTGTTTGCATGGTCTCATGAAGACATGGTGGGTTTTTCCACTGACATTGTTCTTCATCGCCTTCCCATTAAAGAAGGATTCAAGCCAGTTAGACAAAAACTCAGGTGATTGAAACCTGAGTGGAGTTTAAAGGTCAAAGAAGAAATTGTGAAACAATTTCAAGCTGGCATCATCATGGTGTCTACATATCCAGAGTGGATATCCAACATTGTTCCCGTGCCTAAACCAGGAGGAAAGGTGCGAGTTTGTGTGGATTACCGGGATTTGAACAAAGCTTGCCTAAAAGATAGCTTTCCCGTACCTTTTATCCACATTCTTATTGACAATACTGCTCAATATGACATGTAATCCTTTGCTGATTGCTTTGCACGGTACCATCAAATTATGGTTGCTGAGGAAGACCGTGAGAAAACTACTTTCATCACGCCTTGGGGAACTTTTTGCTACAGACGGTTGTCATTCGGCCTCATCAATGATGGGGCAACCCATCAATGAGCTATGATGGCTCTTTTCCATGATCTAATGCATAAAGAGATAGAGATTTACGTGGATGACATCATTGTCAAATCCCGAAAGGAGGAGGACCACCTAGACCATCTCAAGAAGCTATTAAACAGGTTGCGTAAGTACAACTTGAAGTTGAATCCAGCCAAGTGTGCCTTTGGTGTTAAATCAGGCAAGTTGCTAGGTTTCCTAGTCAGCCACAAAGGGATGTAACTTTGATGCAAAGTTGGACTCAAACTTGATGGACATCCAAGAGGACATTGAGACACCTCAAGATATTAAGGAATGGGTTGCAGACAAACCCAAACCCAATCTTGATTAAACCACTCCTTTCAATCTCAGAACCTTAGACAACCCTAAGCTAATCCAGATTGGTTCAGACCTTACCACAAATCAACGGAATGACATGGTTGCACTATTAATCTAATTCTAGGATGTGTTTGCATGGTCTCATGAAGACATGGTGGGTTTGTCCACTGACATTGTTCTTCATTGCCTTCCCATCAAAGAAGGATTCAAGCCAGTTAGGAAAAATCTCAGGCGATTGAAACCTGAATGGAGTTTAAAAGTCAAAGAGGAAATTGTGAAACAATTTCAAGCTGGCATCATCATGGTGTCTACATATCCGGAGTGGATATCCAACATTGTTCCCGTGCCTAAACCAGGGGAAAGGTGTGAGTTTGCGTGGGCTAAGTAGACTTAAGGGCTAAGTTAACTTAACACCTAAGTCATGAATAGTAAGGAGGTATGAATAGTAAGAAGGTTAGGGGGTGAAATGACTAAAATACCCTAAGCTTGGAAATTCTATAAATAGGAAGCTTAATTCATTTATTTGGGATTTTGAAAATCCTACACCTTAGAGAGAGAGATAGGATGGAGAGGGAGAAGGAAGAGCACGGGCATGATTGATCGGATCGAAAGTGTTCGTGAAATAGAAAAGCTAGCAAATCGCCAGTTTTGTCTAGCAGAAGAAAAATAAAGAGGAAAGGTATTAAAACCTAACTCCTAAGTTAACTTTTCTTATGTTTTTATGTTTAAAACATAGATTAATAAGAATAAAAAGTAAATGATGTTAGAAATGATTTCATATTGTTGAAATTATAAGAAAATGAAGAAATAAGAATTAAAAGTTTAGTTTATAAATTTCTTAAGGAAGTATAAGATTTGTAATTAATTAGAACGATCCGAGTGGATTATATAAATAAGTAGGTGAAATAAGTAAGGATTGATGTTCTATAACATCAAATTCCAATAAAAAGTGAAATCATAATCCAAAATATCGATTGAAATGAAGAACGAACGAAGAACACGAAGAACATACAAAGAACACGAAGAACGTTGTTGATGGACAAATTTCAAACCATTGTAGGATAATTGTTGTTGATGGACAAGTTTAAAACCATCGCGTATAAGTTAGATGCATATTACTTGGTTAGGAACGGTAGAAACGTTCATGAAAAATGGATTAAAACTTAGCTATAACGAAGTTATGGCAAAAATTTCGTAAAAGACAAATGAGAATTAAAAAGTTAGTAAATGAATCCGAACATGTAGGGTTTCATAATAATGTAAGAGAACATAGAAAACATGAGTCGCGGACTTAAGAATGACCGAATTCCGAGTTCGGATGACCGAATTACGGACGAACAAACGAAGAGCGTTAAAAACGTAAAACGAATGAAGGGTGAAGATCAAGCCAATCGAATGGCATGTTAATGGATTTAGAATGAAGTTCTGTCCAGGGGGTATTGAAGTACATAAGATAAGGAAGATAATGACTTTGGAATGACCTCGTTCTGAGTTATAATGAATAAGTTATGGAAGCGGGAAGTAAGCGTCTCAAATTGAATTTAACACTTAAAGAAATTTTCTAGGGTTAGGGCTTAGCGTCGCGGTGCCAACTATGCCTTGTAAGGTGGCGCTGCAGTGCCAGACCAGGGAGTCGGGTACTGCAAACTCGTGTCGAGGCGCGAGAGATAAAGAAGAGGGTGGCGCCGTAGCGCTAGTGTAGGGAAAAAGCCAGAGAAGAGCTTTTAACTGCTCAACTCTTGGGGCAAACGTACAGGAAGATAAAGAACATAATGTTCAACTAATATAACACTTTAACAAGTTAATTAAACCTTTAATGAAGGTTGAACGAAAAGATTAAATAAGAGTAAAAGAGAAAGAATGTAAATGCGGATTACAGAACCGATATCCGGGGACCGTAGTTACGATGAACGAACGTGAGAGATTGCTAGGGTTGTGATTCCTTAGACGTTGAGCGACGAGGGTAATGAATAATGTTTCGATATAATGTCATGATAATGAGAGATAAGTGTGAAGCGTATAGACGCTATGTACGCAACGCTGTTACGATAAATGAGCGGTCTTAACATACAACGAACGGTATAGCTTGGACAATAAGAATGACTAATGAAAATGGGGTTCAAGTAAGGGATAATGAAAGTATTAAGTAAGATATGAATGGTATTAAGAAATCCGTAATGAACGGTAATAAGATTAATGAAAGCCGAAGGTGAGTCGTATAAGAATGAATCTTGAGGTATGACATTTAGTTGCCAGAAAATCGTAAGGAATAAGAAATTAACTTAACAAACATTATAGTTAATGGTTAAGATAAGCTACGATAAGTTTAGGTTGTGGTACAATCGTAACCTTTGATGGTTGACATATGGGAGCTGGGCTAAATAATTCCTTCAGAGAGCGTAGGTATATACAAAACTGGCAACTGATCTAACTCACTGTTATGGGCAGTGTAGACGAGATGGGAACTTGTTTGTTGGTTATTTGTGGGAAATCACTCATAGTACCATATGGACTACTAGCAGAGAAGCGATGTGTACTGAGTCCTAGAGAAGTTATAAGAAGAAGATAAGATGTAAAACATCAAAGATGATGAAGGTCGCGTAAAATTAGGTTACAAGAACGTGAACCCTAAGAAGTAAAGTTAAGTAAACTAATGCATAAGTCAAAGATGTATGACTAATTGGTGTATGCGGTGTTTTCTTATGTGTTATATAGGAATTGAATGAGTAGTTCGGCGTAAGCTGTAGCTGGGTGTAAGGAAAGTTTCCTAACTTCATTCATATTTCAAATGAATGCTAGTTTCTTAAACTTTTCAGATGTTGAACTTGAGAAGTGTCGTCTATGTGCTAATATGAGATATTTGTACAAGGTGGTAGAACGTATGAGGCCTTGAGCCATAATGTGAACACTTCGGTGTTTTTATGAGATGAACCATTCTGTGATTTAACTGTTCAATAAGAGAATGCTCTGTTTATACATGATCCGTTATTATTAAGTCTGTGCTAATAATTCTAGCCAGACAGAATGTGTATGAAAAAGGTAAAAGAATGAAAGTATTTTAAAATAAAAGTGAATATTATTTTAAAATGATAGGAATCGAGATTATTCCTATTATTCAAGCTGCTTCAACATTTGTTCGGTTATTGAAGTCTGAAAAGAATGTTTGAATTCTTGAAGATGTTTGTTCAACTGTTATGACTTGCTGGGCAATTGAATGCTCAAACTTGCTTTAAATGAAAAACATTTTCAGCGAACGATGTTAGAAGAACTTAAGGATCTCGTAAAGATCAAGCTGACGGTATCCAGATGAAGTGCCATTCAGAATGTGGATGAGCGAGAAGATCAAGTGAAGACTTGTAATATAAAATAAGTTAAATGAACTTTAGATTAGTTTAATGAACTGTTATGTATCCTTAGTGGCGGATGAAAGTCACTCTTGTAAGATGAAATGAATAATGTATTTATCATTATTTATAATGAAAAAGGTTATATGGTTTTTAGAACCTGGGATTTGAGAGTGTATGTTGTTATATTTCAGTATATAATGATGTATGTTTGGAAGAAGATGGGATCGTGACGTACGGAATCCAGGTGTGAAGATAGACCGGATTTTGGGGCGTTATAATAATCGTTCATTAAACTATTCTATAGTTTAATTCTATCATTCTATATTACAAGTCTTCGCTTGATCTTTACGCTCATTCATATAACGAATGACTTCTCTTCTGGATACCGATCAACTTGATCTTTATGGGATCCTTAAGTTCTTCTAACATCGTTCGCTGAAAATGTTTTTATTTTAAGCAAGTGTGAGCATTCAATTTCCTAACAAGTCATAACAGTTGAACAAACAACTTTAAGAATTCAAACATTCTTTTAAGATCTCAATACCCGAACAAAGTTTATGAAGTAACTTGAATAATAGGAATAATCTCGATTCCTATCATTTTAAAACATTAGTCACATTAACTTTGAAATACTTTCATTCTCTACTCTCTTTCAGACACATTCTGTCTGGCATGAATAAATAGCACAGACTTAACAATAACGGTTCATGTATAAACATAACATTCTCATATTGAACAGTTCAATCATAAAATAGTTCATATCATAGAAACACCGAAGTGTTCACATTGTGGCACATGGCCTCATATATTCTAACACCTTGTACAAATATCACACATTTGCACATAGACAGAACTTCTCAAGTTCAACATATGAGATGTTTTAAAAACTAGCATTCATTTAAAATATGAATGAAGTTAGGAAACTTGCCTTTCGCACAGCTATAGCTTATAGTTTACGCTGAACTGCTCATTCCAATTCCTATGTAGCATATAAGGAAATAACACATACACCAATTAGTCATATACTTGACTTTCACATTGGTTTACTTAACTTTACTTCTTAGGGTTCGCGTTCTTACAAACTAAGTTTACGCTACCAACTTCCTTTATCGGTTAACGGCTTCATGACATACGGAGATGTCTTACTCAATACGTTCATCATCTTTGATGATTTACATTCTTATCTTCTTCTTATAACTTCTCTAGGACTCAGCACACATCATGTCTCTGCTAGCAGTCCATATGGTACTCTGAGTGGTTAACCACAAACAACCAACAAACAAGTTCCCGTCTCATCTACACTGCCCATAACAGTGAGTTAGATCGGTTGCTAGTTTTGTATATACCTTTGCTCTCTGAAGGAATTATTTAGATCAGTTCCCATATGTAAACCATCAAAGGTTACGAATGTACCACAACCTAACTTATCCAAACTATTAAACTATAATGTTCGTCAAGTCAATTTCTTATTCCTTATAGCTTTTTGGCAACTAAATTCCATACCTCAGGATTCATTCATCATCGTCTAAGTCATACAGTCTTTTGTATACTCAGGACGATCATTCCATATTCATTTTATGCATTTATAGCGTTAACCATTTTACATTACCTTATTCTTATCTTACAACATCCAGTTCATCCGACTCGGAACGTCATCCAAGTTATAAACATTAACTCGGCTTCTTTACGTTATACGTATTTGTCTTTAATTCAACTTCTTCATCATTCACAAGTTTAATCATTGATCTTCATTACCTTACAGTCAAACCATACATGGGGTGTAGGTTCTACCCATTTAATATTCGCGTACACTTAACCTTCACGTCGGTTAAAGTGTTTAACGCTTACATTTCATTCTAACTTTCTCATCCAACACACATTTGACTTTCATTAATCTTTCTACCATTTTCTACGGCTTTCTTTATAATTCATATCTTACTTACTACTTCGTCAATGTCTAAGTCATACAACCAATGTACACTAAGAATGTTTGCTCGACACGAATACGATTCACGAGAATCATTTACGTATTCAACGTTTACGTTACTTGTCTCTTAATTCTATTCAACCTTCATCCAAGGTTTTAATTTCTTTCACTCATTACTATAACCTAAACACCATGTTCAATATTCTTTCTTAATGTCAAAGCCATACAATTCATTGTATGCTAAGACCGATCGTTCATTGCAACAACATTGCGTTCACAGCGTCTATACGCTTTACATTCATCTCCCATTACTACCACATAACATCAAAATGTTATTCATTACACTTGTCAATCAACGTCTAAGGAATCACCATCATAGCAATCCCTTACGTTCATTTCATTGCGATTATGGTCCCCGGATATCGGTTTCGTAACCCGCGACTACATTCTTTGTCTTTTAATCTCGTTTAATCTATTCGTTCAACCTTCATTAAAGGTTTAATACACTTGATTAAGTGTTACATTAGTTGAACTACATGTTCATATTTCTTTCTTGCACATTCCTGTAATTGAAGCGCTTAAAAGCTCAAAATCGGGCAATCGCTTCACACCAATCTTTGCGGCCTTGCGTGCCCTTCCTTTACCTCGTGCTGCAGCGCCATTCTGCAGTTGTCAAATCTGCTGAGGTCAAGGCCAAGACCTTTCTCCCTTCTCTATTTCTCGCACTGCGACACCACTCAACAATGAATCGATGGCGGGCCTCATGGCTGCAAATGCCGCCTCCCAAGGCTTGATCAAGGCCATGCAGTCTGCCGAGCACAAAACCTAGAAATTTTTTCGAAGTCTTAGAAATTGCTTAAGATGCTTACTTCCCGATTCCAAAACTTTTCGTTATAACTCAGAATGAGATCGTTCCAAAGCCATTTTCTTCCTTATCTTACATACTTCGATTACCCATAGACAGAACTTCATTCTGAATCCATTAACATGCCATTCAATTGGCTTAATCTTCACCCTTCATTCATTTTACGTTTTTAACGTTCTTCGTTCGTTCATCCGTAATTCAGTCATCTAAACTCAGAATTCGATCGTTCTTGAGTCCATGACTCATGTTTTATACATTCTCCTACATTCTTATAAAACCCTACACGTTCAGGTTCATTTACTAAATTTCTAATTCTCGTTCTTCTTTTACGAAATTTTTGCCATAACTTCGTTATAGCTCAGTTTTAATCCGTTCTTCGTGAACGTTTCTAACGTTTCTAACCAAGAAATAAGCAACTAACTTATATGCAATGGTTTTAAACTTTTCCATCAACAACAATTATCCTACGATGGTTTTAAATTTGTCCATCAACAACGTTCTTTGCGTTCTTCGCGTTCTTCGCGTGTTCTTCGTTCGTTCTTTATTTTTAATCGATATTTTGATTACGATTTTACTTTTTCTTGGAATTTGATGTTATAGAACACCATTACTTACTTAATTCACCTACTCATTCATATAATCCACATGGATCGTTCTAATTCATTATGAATCGTACACTTCCTTAAGAAATTTATAAACTAAATTTCTACTTTCTTATTTCTTCTTTTCACATGATTTCAACCATATGAAATCATTTCTAACATCTTTTACTCCTTATTCTCATTAAGCTATGTTTTTAACATAAAAACTTAAAGAAAGATTATCTAGAAGTTAAGCTTTCGGATTATCTTTCTTCTTTAATCTCCTTCCATCGGACAAAGTTTTCTCACGAGCAATCTTTTCCTCCTCCTTCTCATCCGATCCCTCTCTCTCTCTCTCTCTCAAGTGTTATAGGATTTTTTTTAAATCCTAAACAAATGAATTAAGCTTCCTATTTATAGAAAACCAAGGTTAGGGGCATTTTAGTCATATCACCCCAACCTCCTTACTATTCACACCTCCTCAATAGACCTCTTTACTATTCACGAAGCTTCCCTTGGAAGCGTCGTGCTTCCGTCTTGCAGAATTCGTCCGATAGTTCAAAAACTGCGATTCTCGGAATCCAAATATTTTTGGATATTTCGTCTTTCATTTACCGATTAACTTTTGCGTATTCTTTGGATTTCTGAAAAACTGAAAAACACTTTTCCACGATAAGCGTTTTCCTTCACGTTTTCCCCTAACGTAGTTAAACGAGTGAAAAGTACATAACAGTACTTTTCATCGTTTTTATTTCGTCCGATTTCTACACGTTTTTCAAGAAAAACTTTTATCAGCTTACTTAACTTTTCACGATATATTATCGTCAAATCTTTCGACGGAATGTCATTTCGACATAACGAACTCTCAAAAAGGCTTAGATTATTTAAACCCTAACCCTTAGGATTTCGTCGGGTGAATAGTGCCTATTTTGTCTTTTTCCCTGGAAATATTTTTGTTCCCAAATTTTTTTTATTTTCGTCTTTAAAATTCTTACTCGTTCAGTCTAACTCATAGCCAGAATCCTCCCGATTAATAATCATCCTAGGTTCTAGAACGATTAATAAACACAACACATAATATCATTAATAAAATTTCATTTTATTAATAACTAATTCTTCAAATCTTAAATTCTGGACAATTCAATTTTCCGGGTTGTCACACAAAAAATTAGGACAAGATCAATATGGCAAATCGCTACATGTTGTAGCGATATGCATGGTCTTTGATTATTATAATAATTAATAAATAATAATATTCATGCCGCTATAACTTGTAGCGGCTGTGACGCCCCCAAATTCAGACACTCATATTTTGAATTTAGTGCATCACGTACTAATTCTAATATCATACTAAAATCATCAACAACGAAAAAATAGAATAATTTTAATTATGATAACATAAATATTCTAGTCCCATGGTCTCGCAGCCGATACTACTACATCTTAATTAAACATAACTTATTACATCATAATAAATAAGTCTTCATACAACATAATAATAATAGATTCCTAGTACTAAGAAACAAAGCTATTTTGTATCCTTTCCATTTCCTTTGTATTTTCTCGAAGTAACGCCTTGCTATGCCTTAACTGTAATGTTTTTAAGGAAGCAAGAATGAGCAACAAGTTTACCTAGCAAGTAATATAGCAATAAGAATAAATAGTTATAAGGTTTTAGTCTCAAAGGTATAACAGTAAATGATAGTTCAAGCATAACAAGAAGTATTAAGAGTTCTCAATAAGTGTCACTATAAACTGAAGGATATCAACAAGAATTCAAAGTTTAATCATTTCAAGGTTCTATAATAATGAACACTGAGCAATCAATAAGGACTAAGAACTTTTGCTAGAATTAATAGTATTATACTGAAAATTCAATATAAACGAGTACAACATGTGATTAGCCTAAACTACCCTACATTATGCATAACATTTAAACATGCTAGTATGTGCGCACGTCGGTTTCCCAACAATAATATATTTTCCCCTTCAATGAGGGTTGTTCATCTCAGCAGATTTACAAGAGTCCGCACCAAGTCAATTTAGTCTGGATAGCTTTCTAACACATGATAATAGTCTAGCCGAATCAATGGCTTATACAACTTTTATAATGCATTTAAGAACGATAAGTTCAATGCGTTCAACAACATAAAGATATACAATCAATTTTCGAATAGTAATAGATATTTGCTCGATATAAGTATGAATTATATAGCAATACTTCGGAACTATACAATATATATAGTGTAAAGAGTTTAGGAACTTGCATTCAATATGAAAATCAAATGAAGTTAGAGAATTTGCATAAAATCCAAAGTTATGTAAGTTAGGGAACTTGCCTCAAGCGTAGATTACCAACTTATAGCTTATCAAGACTTTGAAAATCCTATTGTAACGTAGTTACGCATATATGTATATTAATTAGTTACACAAACTCAAAACATAATTTATCTCATACATGTACTCAATACATATGTTAAGAATATACATAAGCCTATGAAATCAGTTCATGCATATAAATCACAAATTCTTAAGGAACATCATCTTTATCTCATCAGGAATCTTATATGGTTTAACATCTTCATGTCATCTTATCTATCTCAATAAGTCACTGTTTATTAGATTAGAACAATAATGTAGTCACACCGGCATGATTAGTAGCAAAAAAAATAAGTCAGACCAAAATTGCAGGATGGCGCAGCTTTGCCCTGATTAGGCTTAGGGATTGGCCAAGCACAACTACTGTCTCTCCGCTGAACTGTGAGTTGAGCTTTGGCTCTCCTGGTGTCAGTCCATTTTTTAGCATAACATGACATTAACAATTATCATGCACAGATGCTAGAGGACTTTACATATATGTACGACCATTCTAAGTTCTCCTTTACACGTCACAGTCTTAGCTTGGGATTTCTAAGGAAGTAGGGCCAAATATGTAGGAACCCGAATTTTCATAAAATATTAAAATAAGAATTTAGTAAATAAAATTCTTAAGGCGTGAGAATGGTTCAAATAAGAATATATATATATATATATATATATATATATATATATATATATATATATATATATGCGTTGTGAGGTATGTGGTATGGTGTGAGGTATGTGGTATGGTGTTGCATAGGGTAATATAAACTATGCAATAAGTGAATTCTGTGTTTAATAAAATATATTATTATTATATATTTGTTATTTATTGAAGAAGCGAGTTATTTGAAGTAAAGAAGATGGATAGAAATTTATCTATCGATATTTAATAATTTAAGTATAATTATTTTATCATAGTAAATTGGTGACATTAAATATCTTTAATAATCACCAATTCCTTGAGTATATACATACAAGTAGGTATCAAGTCTAAGGCAATGCAACCGTACCCTTTAATGGTGGATGTATAGGAGCTGGGCTAAATGATTCCTTCAGAGAGCGGAGTTATATACAAATTAGTAATTGATCTAACTCACTGTGAAAACAGTGTAGACGAGACGAAAACTAATTTGTTGGTTGTTTGTGGAAAACCACTCAGTGTACTATATTGAATACCATTAAAGACTCGATGTGTGCTAGGTTTGGACTTGTATATATGTACTTTGTTGACAAGAGAAGAAAGTTGATATATCTTTAGATAAATATTGGTTAGAGATTTATTGACTAATATTGAGATATGGTTAAATGTATAGATTAAAGAAAGAAGAGTTGAACTTGAAGTTTAATCTCTAAATTATTACAGAATGTAGTCATTGGAGATTCATTTTTGTTAGTATAATGAGATAGCATGTATGGAGCATTTTAAAGGATTTGCGAGTTAAGTTATGTTTCTGTTGAAGCACAACATGTCTGCGTCCTAACTTAAGGTGGCATGACCGTGCCACTCTCAAGCCTAAGACCAGCGTGACCGCGCCGGTCTGTAGACAGTTCATGATGAGTTTGTGTAATCTGATGAGTTGTATAATTTGAGCTATAGGAATTGTATATTAGTTGCTAATATGTTATCATATGGGTCATATTTGATATTTTATAGTGTCCATGAATGGATTGAGATAGTTGTTGGGTAAAATCTAATTACGTACAACACGCAAGTATACGTGGTCAACAAGCAATATAGTGTAAGTAAAGTATCGTTCCCACAAAGAATTAGTTAACAAGAATTACCAAGTACTAACCTATAACCAATTTAATATTATTTAAAAAAAGATTTAATATTTTAATTTAAAATAATTAATTAAACTATTACTAACTATCCCTAGAATAAAACAAGATAATGAAGACTCGAGATTACAATTTCACTTATTATTTCATTTAAGTCAACATACTTCCTGTTAAGCCAAGTTATTTATATTGGATTCTTAATCAAGAACACGAAAGTAAAATATGGTCATCTCTCAACGCACCATACTCATATCAAATCAAATCCACAGATGATAGAATCAAATTGAACACCCTAATTAACTAACCCACTATATCTCTATGTGAATTACAATTAAAAAGGGTTTAAGTACAAATTCTTATTAGACTACATGCAATGCCTCGGTATATCTCTATCCTAAGCACAAATCATGAATTCCAACTCCATGTAGAACACAGAAATACATGCTATTACGATCAGATCTAAACCCATAATCCCTCTCTCGAGTTCATATAGATTATCACAGTAATTGTTAGCTAGGCAATTAAGTAATTAAGGGCAAACCATAATAGACAATCCAAATATAGCTAATAAGACTAACAAAGAAGCATATCAAAGTAAACTACACAATAAGATCCATAGTAATCTCAAAATAGAGTTTAATTCATAACGGAACTAAAATCCATCATCCATAATTGATTAAGCATTAAAAGATACAAATATATAAGAAAAGGAATTAGAATTGAGATAAACAAATGTATATTCTCTTGCTTCCAATCTGTTTCTCAAATGATGATCAATAGCTTCAATCTTCAGTTCTAATCTAATCTAGGGTTCCTAATCTACTATAATCTAAACTAGTGGAATCCTTTCTCTCTTATGCCTCCCATCATGCATTTATAGGTTACAAGTCTAATTTTTAGCTTAGGAGCAAACCCAATCCAATTTGGAGTCAAAAAAGTATCAAAGTTCGACACAAAACGCGTCCAAAACTTGTTCTGGCCCGTACCCCTGCCCCATCGGGGGTTTCCTTCACAAAAAGCCCACCCCGGTGGGCTATGCTACTATTTTGCAGCTTGTACCCCCAACCTGGCGGGGGTTTTGTGCATAGAAAGCCTACCCCAGCTGGGGTCATTTTTCTGCCGCAGTGTCCTCTGGTAAAACGACCATAACTTTTGATCTGGGAGAAGTTACGAGGCCTGCAACCTATCAAATCAAAGCTCTCGACGAGCTCTACAACTTTCATTCTTTAAGAATTGAAAGATTTTAGCCAGAATAAGATTGAAATCGGGCTTGAAGTAGATGCTACGTAAATTGCAAGCATGAGAACTCTTAGCTTTGATCTTCGCTGATAAAAAGGCCATAACTCTCGCATCCGAACTTCGATTGGGATGATTCAAGATGTTTGTTGGTCGATTTAGCTATTGCCAAATCACGCGCAAGCATACGCGGTCCACAAGTAATATATGAAAGTAGTGTGTCGAACCTACGAGGACAAAGTCTTAAGAGAAACAATTACTAAGGCAAAGTCGTTACTAATCTTATCTAAACAAGTAAAAACAAGTTGTGACGCCCCCAAAATAGGTATACATCACCCATCTTGAGTCGCCAAATACATGGTACAAAATTCAAATACAACTTAATAATACAACTGTCGTGTAAAATACGACAAAATGTAAACTGAGAGTTTTAATAAGAATATTGTCATCTAGACAATATCCACACTCAAAAGAGTCCTCATTACATTTATTGTCACACTATTTAATAGAATAGTGATGACTACTAATGCTATCATTTGGACTGTCTCTCCGTTCCCCGACTCGTCCCGGCTACGTTCTCACTTCCTTAAGAGAACAGTGAAAGAAAGGGTGAGCTCAACTAGCCCAGTAAGAAATATTATGACTAAGATAATAAAAAATAAATTATCGTTAGCCCTCAACAGTGTTAAACTGATAAAATATAACAAACATCAAGTTTAACTGCAGTGGAATAAGCAATCCATTAAAAGAGTCAAGTAGAGAATAAAATCTACTATCTTTTATGATTTAAAAGGTTTTTCACCACTTTTATCGCTAAGACTCAGCTTAATAAATAATCCACATCATCCCTGCACTACGACCAAGGATATTCATTAGTATCACAACCACAAATTATCCATGCACTACGGCCAATGATATTCGTGTATTCATTAATGGTCATGATTGTGCAAACAACTGTCCATCAATGCACTGCGGGCCAATAAGGACTTTTTCCACATCATTTGTAACATTACGATCATGATTACACCGAATAATCCCTGGTCATAATCATACCAAGTCCTACTATGCACTACAGGCCACAGATGACTTTCAACATAATATAAACACGAGGATGATGACAATGATATAAGAATTCAATAAGACAAGTTCAAGAATTAATTTATCCAGGAACTAATAACGTCCAAATTGTCAACATGATACTTCTTTGTATAGTAAAACTCAATAATGTTTAGAAGAATATTTCCATTTAAAGATACTGGATGAAGTGCAAATATCAAGGATATTCCACTAATTTCATGGAGTATAGAAGTCAAAACTTTAACCAACTGAGTATAATAAAGAATGGAATAACAAAAGAAATTACCAGGCATGTGATAGACCGCACAAACAGGTTATTCCAACATAATAATAAATAACGGAACCAAGTCAGGCTAAATTCACACCGACAGGATATTCCAACGGAATAATAAAGAATGGAATAATACCCCTTACCTTAGAACAACTGGATATAAGAGTAGTGAAGTAGCAGAATACTTTTCTTCTTTCTCTCGATAGTTTCTCTCTAGAGTTTCAAAGAATTGAATTAAATAAATAATGAAGGAATGAGCTTCTATTTATAGGAGAATGGACCAATAGTAACTAATTTCCGAACTATCCAGATTGATTTACTTTTTTAAACGAGACGGTCCAGTTGGTTTACTATAAAATATTCTAATAAAAAAAATCTTTTAAATAAAATATAATATATTCTATTTATAATCTAATAAAACGAATAACTTTATAAAAGTATTCATTTTATATAAAAAGATTTTACTATGGAAAACAATATCAAGCACTATACAAACACTATGCATAATAAAATATTATAGTCTAATAAAACGAATAACTTTATAAAAATATTCTTTTTATATAAAAAGATTTTACTATGCAAAACACTATGCATAATAGAATATAATATATTCTATTTATAGTCTAATAAAATGAATAACTTTATAAAAGTATTCTATTTTATATAAAAAGCTTTTCATTTTATTACATTAATAATACTAATAAAACAAAACTTCATCATCATTATTATAATTCACACTATTAATCGACCAGGTCCTTCCCAGGAAAGAGGGGCTTTCAATAAGAATTCTCTCCTTATCGACGCCTTGATTAGGTGACCAAACCTCTCCTTGGCAGAACTTCTAGACATCGTTAATATTGCAAATAATAATATTAATAACTTCGTTGTCTCAATTATTGATTTAATAATATATAAAATATCGACAATAATTGAATCAATTAACATGAGATACTATGCAACAATTACTGAAACAATAATTGAACAAAACTGAGTGACTTCTCACGTAAGCATCAATAATCAATATCGTGTGCTACTATGCAACCACGCGTATTCTTGTATTTTTAACATCGGGTCTTTCAACAGTTAACGATAAAACTTCCGCCGTTATTTTCATAAAATATTTTTGTCATTTTCTCAATCCGACAATAATTTTGTTGTGGGGTCCACCAAGGATTGTGCCGTCGTACGGATATTTTCTGTTAAAACGAATATTCCCCGACCAATCGAATATTATATAACAACTTGCGTACTTTACAAAATTTATAACTATTACCCACAACTATAACATTATATCAAATTCATTCCATAATATTAAAAAATGATAATTATAGAAAATTCATCTTTATTCATAAAAGTTGGGGTCTTACAATCTCCCCTTCTTATGAAATTTCACCCTCAAAATTAGGGTACATACCTGGTATGTCGAAGAGGTAAGGATACCTTGATTTCATTTCAGATTCTAACTCCCAGGTCATTTCCTCAACATCGTGGTTCCTCCATAAAACTTTGACTTGAGGTATAACCTTGGAGCGTAGAATATGTTACTTCTTATTCAAGATTTGAACAGGAACCTCTTTATACGTTAAATCTTTCGCTATTTTGTCCGGTTCTAACTCAATAATATTGTTGATCGATTTCGCAATCAATGAATACGTGCAAGTATACACGGTCAACAAGTAATAAAGTGAAAATAGAGTATCGTTCCCACGAGGAATTATTTAATAAAAATTACCAATTACTAACTCTTAACCAAATCAATTTTATTTAAACAGTAGCAAATTGTGAATTTTCTAATTAAGAAAACTAAATTAACTAATTAAAACTAGGTTACTTTATAAATGAATTCAAATAAATAAAGGCTAAGACTCCAATATCCCCAATTATGAACTATAAACCAATTATCCAATTATCCCAATTATTATGTCTACTAAATTGTTAACAGGAATTCTCAAATGCTAAAAGCCATCTCTCGAGTGATCAATTGCCTTCTATTTGACCCAGATTAATTTTGCTATATCTCTATGCAAAACAATTGAATTAAACTCGTTACAATCCCAATTCCTTATGTGTTACATGTGGCAAATAGATATTCTCATTCTATTCATAAACCCAATTATTCACTGTGCAAATAACTAAGTCACATGTCACCATGCCCAGTTCTAACCCTAGAATTCCTTTCTCAATTCCTTCTAGAGTAACACGGTAATTACTGATCAGATAATTAATCAATAAGCACAAAGTAAGATGAACAATTCACTTCAACATAAATAATTAGAATAAATCAAATAATCAATTCATAATCATAAAAAGTTCAATTGAAATCTTAATGAAAGAGTTAGTTCATAATTAATGAATTAAAATCAAGAATCCACAACTGAATAGACATTAAAAGATAAAAGTAAGAGAAGAGAAGAGAATATAATCTATTGTTAGTAGCCTTGAGACTCCTCTTTCGCTCCTGCTTTGAATCTTCAAAGGTCTCTAAGTTGCTTCAATCCCCAAAACTAATAAGAACTATGGTTATGTTCTAATCTAAAGGAGTGTTTAATCTAGTCTAATCTATGTAATCTCCCTTTATTTTATGCCTTACATCAAGTATTTATAGATTACAAGTCTAATTTTGAGCTTAGAAACAAACCCAATCCAATTTGGAGTTAAAAAGGTGTCAAAATTCGCCCAAAACGCGTCCAGGCCATCACCAACCTCTTCCCCAGCGCCCCAGCGCTGGACTTGACACTCAGACACTGCCTTATAACGCCCCGACGCTGGAAAATGAACTAAGAATAGCGCCCCGGCGCTGTTACAAGTTCTGACATTTTCTGCTCTGACGTCTTTTGGGAAAATGGCCATAACTTCTTCGTCCGAACTCCGATTTAGATGATTCAAGATGATCCGGAAAGAGAAAACGTAGATCTACAACTTTCATTCTTTGAGTTATTCGAAATAAGGTCTGTAGAAATACTCATATTGGCTCTGAAGTGACTGCTGTGTAAATGGCAAGCCGAAAATGCGAATTTAGCCACCCCAAACGTCGATCCATGTAACTTTTGTCCCAATTCCTACAAAACAACGTAAAACATACATGAATAGACACAAAAACTTAAAAACATCCAAAAGATTAAGCTCAAACGAACTCAATTATGGGTATAAAACTCACTCATCAAATACCCCCAAACTTAAACCTTTGCTTGTCCTCAAGCAAAAACACAAAAATGTTATGCAATGCAATGTAATGAAACTAATCTATATGCCTACGAAATCCAACAAAGAATGACGTAAACAAGTCTATTCAACCTACTTAGAGCAAACAAGTAAACATGATAATACATCATATTAAAACAAATCAAGAATTTCTCAATCAATCATCAAATCTTAGATCATATTATCATCGATATAGTGCGTAGTATGTGCTCCACAACAATGTTAATCGATATAAAATCAAATTTAACACATAATAGATCTCTTTAAAGGCATCATACAAGAAAAACTCATCAAATTCACGAAAAGCTAAATTTAACAAAATTCAAACATCCACCAAGTTCAAGAGTCCAATCCGGATACTTATGCTTTACTTTTCATTACGGGGCTTTTTTGCTCTTTTCCCGCTTTTATTGTTTTTTTTTTTTTTTTTAACCATGATCGTGCAATGTCTCATTCCATTAGGCTAACAAAGGTCACCCCTTAGCGACCTTTCGACCAACGACTCCTGCACCATATAAAACCTTAGGGCGCTTAGGTTTTAAGATACCCCTTCTCAGGCATTTTTACTCAAGTAACAAAGGCCCCAAACAAAACTAGCCACTAGAAATTTTTTTTTTTTCTTTTTTTTTTTTTTTTTTTTTCCAGCAAAGCTTATATATCCCAAAATTTTCCCCAAACTTAAGTTTTTATCAAAATTTAGCCATCTCCTTTATTCATGTCTTTCATTCCTTCACACTAGTATTATCCTTAAGAAATCCATTATGTATCAATTTAAACTTAATCACTCAACATAGCTATTATTAACGTGCTAACCTTGATTATACCAAGCCAAACAGAAAAGATTCAATTCATAACAAGAAATCACATCAAAGCCCGAATATTCAATACTATAGTTATCTACTTAACTCCAGCCTCATCATCACCAAAATAGACTTTTTACTATCTAACAATTGGAATCATGCAAATATAAACTAACCGCAACAAACATAGTAAACTAACTACTATTTTTGATATTTTTTTAAATTTATTTTTAAACAAAAAACTGAATGCAAAAACTAAATGTAAATAACCCGAAAACATAACAAACTACAATGTAAATAACTAACTATATGCAATAAGACACTAAAATGCCCTCAAACTTAAACTAGACATTGTCCTCAATGGCTACAATAGAAAAAATTAAAGTAGAGGACTTCCCTGAAAATATAGCAATCTTCCTCCTTGTCCGCTAAGTTTGGAGAATAGGCTAAGCACATGGAACAAATTGGGCACCACACTTGAATTTAACTTGAATAACCTGTAAAACCATGATAGAAGCAATTTTATTAAATCCTAAATAAATGCAAATTCCAAACTACTAATATAAAACTTAATAAAAATTAAAAATAAAAATTAAACTTGGGTTGCCTCCCAATAAGCGCTTGTTTTATAGTCTTTCAGCCTGACTTTGTCTGGTCAACGTTATCCAATTCCTCTTCGAAAGTTGAGAAACCCTCCATCCATCGGAAATAATATAGCTTTTGGTAGGTTCCCATTTACGATAGCCATTGTATTAAAGTCACCTAGCATGCTTTCTTTAGATAAGATCACATTCAAGAACGCCCAAAGATCTAGGTGGTTTCTCCATTGTGTCTCATGAATATATTCGCATTGAGGCTTGTCGACACAACAATTTCTTCTTCTATCTTCTCCATCTCATCGCACCATGGTTTCAAGGTGTACTTGCTTTTATATCACGTAGAGTATTGCAAGCGACATGACTACTAATCGGACAAGGTTTTGCAAATCTAACCCATTTCTTAAACCGTGGAGGAGAAGGCACTTGAGGCATAAATAACATTGGCTCATCATCATTGGTTCTCACAATTAGTTCTTCACCGACCTTGTTGTCATTATCCCCACTTGTCTCCTCTTTTTCGTCTCGTGGCTCATCCAGTTGTAGATTTGGCTCGGGCTCACCATCAGTCTTAGAATTCATGTCATAGAGCCAAGGGTATTGAGGACAGATGTTTGAGGCATTGGTTAGTTGTTCTGTTTGGTTCGTAAAATTTTGACTCAATATCTCTTGATTAATCCCCCTCTCCTCACATGAAGCTATGTACTTAGACAAAGTTTCCTCCAAATTTGAATGTTCTTCCTGTTGTAGTGGAGGTGGACACGAGAAATCCGGTTGGTATTTTGGACTTGGAGCATAAAATTGATCTTGATGAGTATGACTCCATGAAAAATCCGGGTGATACCCCCAATCCTGATAATAGTTATTGGGATAGACATAATTGTTGGGGTAATCACCACCATACTATACCGGCTCGAAACTGATGGCGCATTGATGACTCATATGATTTCTAGCATAATAATCACAAGTAACCGCCACACTTTGACGACGTTGAGCTTTAAAAGCTTCAAATATCCTCGAAAGTTTCTTAAACTGTGCTGACAATGCAGAAAATGCCTTGAGTCTGTCAATCTCCGCTCCCCTTGCCTAGGTCATTCTTGCCATCCTTCGACTCTGTTGGGCTGCGATAACCTCCAATGTCTTCGAAGTTGCCTCAATTTGTATTCGCCCACTATATTGTACCAGCTCAAAACTGATGGCACATTGATGACTCATATGATTTCCAGCACAAATTTCACAAACCATCGCTACCTGCTGTGTGGATTGTGGACGCCATGTTTCTATTGGTTGAGTCATGTTTGTGTATGGCCATTGATACTCAAACTCATCCATGGTACCTAAAAAGAGAGAAATATAGGAAGAGAATGAAAAATAAAAATAAAAATAAAAATGTTTAAATTAAGACTAATTTGATTGAAATTAATATTGGTAAATAATTATTAAATTAATTCCCAAGAATCGACGCCAAAAAACTTGTTGATCGATTTCATGAATCAATGAATACGCAAGTATACACGATCAACAAGTAATAAAGTGAAAGTAGAGTATCGTTCCCACGAGGAATTATTTAATAAAAATTACCAATTACTAACTCTTAACCAAATCAATTTTATTTAAACAATAGCAAATTGTGAATTTTCTAATTAAGAAAACTAAATTAACTAATTAAAACTAGGTTACTTTATAAATGAATTCAAATAAATAAAGGCTAAGACTCCAATATCCCCAATTATGAACTATAAACCAATTATCCAATTATCCCAATTATTATGTCTACTAAATTGTTAACAGGAATTCTCAAATGCCAAAAGCCCTCTCTCGAGTGATCACTTGCCTTCTATTTAACCCAGATTAATTTTGCTATACCTCTATGCAAAACAATTGAATTAAACTTGTTACAATCCCAATTCCTTATGTGTTACATGCGGCAAATAGATATTCTCATTCTATTCACAAACCCAATTATTCACTGTGCAAATAACTAAGTCACATGTCACCATGCCCAGTTCTAACCCTAGAATTCCTTTTTCAATTCCTTCTAGAGTAACACGGTAATTACTGATCAGATAATTAATCAATAAGCACAAAGCAAGATGAACAATTCACTTCAACATAAATAATTAGAATAAATCAAATAATCAATTCATAATCATAAAAAGATCAATTGAAATCTTAATGAAAGAGTTAGTTCATAATTAATGAATTAAAATCAAGAATCCACAACTGAATAGACATTAAAAGATAAAAGTAAGAGAAGAGAAGAGAATATAATCTATTGTCAAGAATTTCGAGACTCCTCTTTCGCTCCCCCTTTTGAATCTTCAATGGTCTCCAAGTTGCTTCAATCCCCAAAACTAATAAGAACTAGGGTTATGTTCTAATCTAAAGGAGTGTTTAATCTAGTCTAATCTATGTAATCTCCTTTATTTTATGCCTTACATCAAGTATTTATAGATTACAAGTCTAATTTTGAGCTTAGAACAAACCCAATCCAATTTGGAGTTAAAAGGTGTCAAAATTACCAAAACGCATCCAAGTGCCATCACCAACCTCTTCCCCAAAGTTCCCAAATACCGGGCTTGATGCTTAGACATCGCCTTATAGCCCCCTGCCACTGAAAATGAACTAAGAATAGCGCCCGGGCCATTACAAGTTCTGACATTTTCTGCTCTGACGTCTTTTGAGAAAATGGCCATAACGTCTTCGTTCGAACTCCGATTTAGATGATTCAAGATGATCCGGAAAGAGGAAAAGTAGATCTACAACTTTCATTCTTTGAGTTATTCGAAATAAGGTCTGTAGAAATACTGAAATTGGCTCTGAAGTGACTATTTTGTAAATGGCAAGCCGAAAACGCGAATCTAGCCACCCCAAACGTCGATCCATGTAACTTTTGTCCCAATTCCTACAAAACAACGTAAAACATGCATGAATAGATACAAACACTTAGAAACATCCAAAAGATTAAGCTCAAACGCACTCAATTATGGGTATAAAACTCACTCATCAAATATGGTTCGGATCTTTCATATATTTACGTAACATGGATAAATGAAAAATGTTATGAACACGAGACATACTTGGCGGTAAAGCAAGTCTATAGGCTACAGTCCCTACTCGATCATGGATTAAAAATGGGCCAATGAATCGAGGATTGAGCTTTCCTCTCTTTCCAAATCTCGTAACTCCTTTCCATGGAGCAACACGTAACAACACACTCCAATATTGAATTCCACGTCCTTTCGATGAAGATCAACATAACTCTTTTGTCGGTCTTGTGAGGTTTTTATACATTGTCGGATCGTTTGAATCTTTTCCGTAGTCATACATACCAACTCCGTTCCCAACAATGTTGCTTCACCCACCTCATCCCAGCATACTGGAGAACGACACTTTCTTCCATACAACACCTCGAATGGAGCCATGACAATACTTGTTTGATAACTGTTGTTGTAAGAAAACTCCACCAATGGTAAGAACTTGTCCCAACTTCCCTTGAAGTCAAGGACACAGAGTCTTAATAAATCTTCAAGAGTTTGAATAGTCCTCTCTGATTGTCCGTTTGTCTAAGGATGATATGCCAAACTAAATCGTAAATCCGTGCCCATAGCTTTTTGTAAACTAACCCAAAATAATGAAGTGAATCTTGGGTCACGATCAGAAACTATGGATACTGGCATACCATGCAGTCTTACAATCTCGTTTATGTACATACGAGTAAGACGTCCAAGTGTATAAGTTTCTCGTATTGGTAAGAAATGAGCAGACTTAGTCAATCTATCAACAATGACCCAAATTGCATCTATGCCTTGAGAAACCTTGGGAAGACCAGTAACGAAATCTATGGTAATGTACTACCACTTTTATTCTGGAATTTCAAGTGATTGCAATGGACCTTTTGGTACTTGATGCTCTGCCTTGACTCGTTGATAAGTTAAACACCTTGAGATAAACAACGCTATCTCTCTCTTCATATTGCCCCACTAAAATGTATGTCGAAGATCATGATACATTTTGGTACTCCCAGGATGGATTGCAAACGGTGTGTTGTGCGCCTCCATCATGATTTTATACTTTAACTCAGGATCGTTAGGAACACAACGTCTGGAGTTGACTCAAAGTATTCCTTCTTCATCGATTCTTGCTTTCGGCATAGCACCTTCTTGTACTTTCTTCGTTATATGCATCAGCTCTAGGTCTGTAGCTTGAGCAGCTTTAACTTTATTGATTAAAGTCGGTTCTACTCGTATATTCGCCATCATCACGTGGGTCCCTAGAGTCTTTATCTCTATCTCCATCCTTTACAAGTCATACAAAATGGGCCTCTTCATTGACAATATCGCACTCGTACCCGCATACGATCTTCTACTCAATGCGTCAGCTACTACGTTTTCTTTTCCAAGAGGGTATTGGATGGTATGATCATAATATTTCAACAGTTCAAGCCAACATCGTTGTCGCATGTTGAGTTCCTTTTGAGTGAAGAAATATTTGAGGCTTTTATGATCCGTAAAGATCTCCACTTTCTCCCTATACAAGTAATGCTTCCAAATTTTAAGTGCGAAGACAACAGCTGCCAACTCTAGATCATGAGTAGGATAATTCCTCTCATATTCTTTGAGTTGTCGAGAGGCATAAAGCTATGACTTTCCCATGTTGCATGAGAACACATCCTAACCCTTTGCTCAAGCATCATCAGATGACAAATCCTCCGAGCTAGATGGTATTGTCGTAACAGTCTTTGAAATGAGTCTTCTCTTGAGCTCTTGAAAACTCTTCTCACATTCCTCGCTCAAATGAATTTTATATCTTTCCAGTCACCGAGTTAAGGGAGTAGCGATTCGAGAAAACCCTTCTACTTAATCTCCGATAATAACCATCTAAGCCGACAAAGCTACGTACTTGATCCAAACGATTTAGGTTGCTCCCAACTTTGAATAGCTTCAATCTTTCTTTGGTCAACAGATATTCCATGACTTGATACCACGTGCCCAAGGAATGCTACTTCTCAAGCCGTAACTCGCATTTCTTTAACTTGGCATAAAGCTTATATTCACGAAGCTTTTGAAGTATCGACCTCAAGTGTTGCTCATGATCTTCACTACTTTTGGAATATATGAGGATGTCATCAATAAAGACGACCCCAAAGTGATCCAAATATTCCTTGAATACTTTGGTTCATCATATCCATGAAGGCAAGGGAGCATTAGTCAATCCAAAAGACATGACTAAGAATTCATAATGCCCGCATCGGAGTTCCGAAGCCGCCTTTGGAATGTCATCGATTCTAATCTTCAATTGGTGATATCTGGAATGAAGATCAATCTTTGAAAAAAAATTGGTGCCTTTCAACTGGTCAAATAGGTCATCAATGCGAGGCAATGGATATCTATTTTTGATAGTGACATGTTTCAACTCCCGATAATCAATACAAAGCCGCATACTCCCATCTTTCTTCTTCATGAATAGAAACAGAGCACCCCAAGGAGACGTACTAGGACGATCAAACCCAATGTCTAACAATTCCTGCAGTTGGGTCTTTAACTCCCAAGTTCAATAGAGCCATTCGATATGGGGATTTGGAAATAGGTTTTGTCTTTGGTTCAAGGTCGATACAAAATTCAATTTCACGCCTAGGGGTAGAGACAGAAGTTCTTGAGAATACGTCAGAAATTCATTAACAATAGAAATATCATTCAAAACTCGGCGTTTATTTTTGTTTAGATCCGTGACATGAGCTAAGAAAGCTTGACATCCATTTTCAATAAACGAATAACTTTATGGCTTGAGATGACGGTGATTGATTTTAATGGTTTGGTTGTTTGAATTCACATAATAGGTTGGTTAGTTAATATGAAAGCTAACAACCTTACGAAAACAATCAATTTTTGCATGATGAGTAGTTAACCAATCAATCCCTAGAATTACGTCAAATGCAAGTATTTTCAATGAAATAAGATCGATAGGTAATGTGAGGGTACCGATTTGAACCAAACAAGACTTATAAATAGTGGACTTAATGAAGGTTTCTCCCAATGGAGTTTCAACAGATAAGTCAAAGTCTAATTTCTCCGGAGTTAAATTTAAACGTTGAGCGCAAGTAGGAGAAATAAAAGAATGGGTAGAACCGGTATCAAATAAGGTAGAAACTTCGCTAGAGTTTATGATAAGCTTACAGTTGATAACCTCGTTCGGGTTCCTTGCTTTATGGGAGGTCACGATAAACGCTCTCCCTTGCACTACTGGCTTTGACTTTTCTGGGATGTCCTTTGGTGCCTCCATCCTAGCTGAACTTGTCTTCGGTGAATGACAAAACCGGGCTAGGTGACCTTCTCTTCCACAATTATAACATGTTTTGGACGGCATCGCGCAGTTTGGACTGATGTGTCCCTCCCCTCGGCATTTGAAGCATATGATAGGTTGTCGTTCTCCTTCCTTAACAACGGGTGCTGGTGCTGACGTCTTTCCATCATTGTTGAATCTCCTCTTCTTGAAATGTCCATTCTTATTATTTTGACCATGATTACCACCGAAGTGGTTATCATTTCCAGCATGTTGATTCCTCCACACTTATTGTCACCGCTCGATGGATCGCTATCACTAGTATTATCATTTTGTCATTGCTTCTTTTTGGTTGGGTTGACTCATTATCGCGCTCCAATATCTGAGTCCTATTAACAACATCTGAATACAAACACAGTTTATGAGAGATAAGATATTGACGTATCTCGGGTTTCAAACCTCTTAGAAACATTCGCATCATTCTCTCCTCATTATCAACCAAATGGGACACAAACTGGGACAACTCGGCAAACTTGGCTTCGTACTGCGACACGGTCATGTTGTTTTGCTCCAGCTTGATGAATTCTACCTCTTTCATGTGACGAATACTTTCGGGAAAGTATTTGTCATTGAATAGTTCTTGGAACTTCTCCCAAGACATCTTCAGTGCGGTAGGTTGAGTACGCTTTACAGATTCGCACCAGTAATTTGCCTATGCCCGCAACATGGAGGTGGTAAAGGGAACCTTTTGCTCCTCGGAGCATCCCAAGACATCAAATATCTTGTTGATCTGCTTTATCCACGTCTCCTCCTTAAGTGGTTTTGGCTCTCCAAAAAACTCCGGTGGTCCCAGTTCCTTGAACTTCTTATCGGTGACCGTCCGAGAGTTGCCAGTGTTTCCACCTGCATTTTGGACAGGAGCCGCTCTTGCCTGATGTTGCATAAATTGCATAAAGCCTCTGAATATTCCATCGTTCATCAACTGATCCGTGTTGTTGTTTCCCTGAGGATTGTCGCCTTCCTGATGCACATTATCCTGATTATTGATCTGTGGAGACTCAACAGTCTCCTGTGCTCCAGTGATGTTCTAAACATTCTCGGATGTCGTTTTCAAATACTGCCACAAAACAAGGGTTAATTAACATATCACATATTATCCTTATACTATGACCGACCAATTAAATACCAAATAAACTTAGGTAGGTCATACTAGCGAAGGAATTCCCCGTCTCTCCCCTCATAGTTCTTGTCTCACATCTTAGCCAGGGATCATATCCCTAAGCTTTGATACCAACTGTGACGCCCCCAAAATAGGTATACATCACCCATCTTGAGTCGCCAAATACATGGTACAAAATTCAAATACAACTTAATAATACAGCTATCGTGTAAAATATGACAAAACGTAAACTGAGAGTTTTAATAAGAATATTGTCATCTAGACAATATCCACACTCAAAATAGTCCTCATTACATTTACTGTCATACTATTTAACAGAATAGTGATGACTACTAATGCTATCATCCGGATCATCACTTTCCGGTTCCCCCTGACTCGTTCCCGCCACGCTCTCATTTCACAAGAGAACAATGAAAGAAAGGGTGAGCTCAACTAGCCCAGTAAGAAATATTATGACAAAGATAATGCAGAATAAATTATCATTAGTCTTCAACAATGTTAAACTGATAAAATACAATAAACATAATGTTTAACTGCAGTGGAACAAACAATCCATTAGAAGAGTCAAGTAGAAAATAAAATCTACTATCTTCTATGATTTAAAAGGTTTTTTCATCACTTTTATCACGAGACTCGACAATAAATAATCCACATCATCCCCTACTACCAAGGATATTTATTAGTATCACAACCATAAATTATCCATGCACTACTGCCGAGGATATTCATGTATTCATCAATGGTCATGATTATGCCAACAACTGTCCATTAATGCACTGCGGGCTATTGAGGACTTTTTCCACATCATTTGTAACATTACGATCATGATTACACCGAATAATCCCTGGTCATAATCATACCAAGTCCATCTATGCACTACATGCCATATATGACTTTCAACATAACATAAACATGAGGATGATGACAATGATATAAGAATTCAATAAAACAAGTTCAAGAATTAATTTATCCAGGAACTAATAACGTCCAAATTGTCAACATGATACTTCTTTGTAGAGTAAAACTCAAGAATGCTCAGAAGATTATTTCCATGAAAAAATACTGGATGAAGCGCAAATATCAAGGATATTCCACTAATTTCATCGAGTATAGTAGTCAAAACTTTAACCAACTGAGTATAATAAAGAATGGAATAACAAAAGAAATCACCAGGCATGCGATAGACTGCACAGACAGATTATTACAACATAATAATAAATAACGGAACCAGTCAAAGTAAATTAAGACCGAAGAGGATATTCCAACGAATAATAAAGAATGGAATAACAACAAATCACCATGCATGCGATAGAATCGCATGCATGTGTTGTTTCAACGTAATAATAATTAATGGAACTGAATTCAGCGTAATACGCATCGGCGGTGATATTCCAATGAATAATAAAAATAACGGAACCAGTCATGCGTGGCCTTATGTTACATGATGTTCCAAATGTAATAATAAAAATAGAATAACGTAAGAATTTCACCAAGTATAGGGTAGCTCACAGATACAAAGTTATTCCAAGAATAATAAAGAATGGAATAATGTGTTCTCTTCATGAATACGAAAGAAATAATACCTTACCTTAGAACAACCGGATATAGGAGTAGTGAAGTAGCAGAATACTTTTCTTTTTTCTCTATAGTTTCTCTCTCTGAGTTTCAAAGTGAATTAAATAAGAAATAATGAAGGAATGAGCTTCTATTTATAGGAGAATGGATCTAATAGTAACTAATTTCTGAACGGTCCGTATTGATTTACTTTTAAAAATGCATTTTTATCCGATTAGTTTACTATAAAATATTCTAATAAAAAAATCTTTTAAATAAAATATAATATATTCTATTTATAATCTAATAAAATGAATAACTTTATAAAAGTATTCATTTTATATAAAAAGATTTTACTATGCAAAATACTATGCGATACTATGCATAATAAAATATAATATATTCTATTTATAGTCTAATAAAACGAATAACTTTATAAAAGTATTATTGCTTTTTATATAAAAAGATTTTACTATGCAAAACACTATGCATAATAGAATATAATATATTCTATTTATAGTCTAATAAAACGAATAACTTTATATAAGTATTTTATTTTATATAAAAAGCTTTTCCGTTTTTATTACATTAATAATACTAATAAAATAAAACTTCATCATCATTATTATAATTCACACTATTAATCGACTGTGTCGTTCCTGTGAAAGAGGGGGGCTTTCCAATAAGGATTTCTCCTTATTAGCGCGCAATTAGGTGACCAAACCTCTCTTTGGCAGAACTTCTAGACATCGTTAATATTGCAAATAATAATATTAATAACTTCGTCTTCTCAATTATTGAGTTAATAATATATAAAATATCGACAATAATTGAATCAATTAATGTGAGATACTATGCAACAATTCCTGAAGCAATAATTGAACAAAAACCGAAAGTGACTTCTCACGTAAGCATCAATAATCAATACCGTGTGCTACTATGCAACCATGCGTATTCCTGTACTTTTAACACCGGGTGTTTCAACAGTTAACGATAAAACTTCCGCTGTTATTTTCATAAAATATTTTTGTCGTTTTCTCAATCCGACAATAATTCCGTTGTGGGGTCCACCAATGATTGTGCCGTCATACGAATATTCTTTGTTAAAACGAATATTCCCCGACCAATCGAATATTATATAACAACTTGTGTACTTTGCAATATTTATAACTATTACCCACAACTATAATATTATATCAAATTCATTCCAGAATATTAAAAAAATGATAATTATAGAAAATTCATCTTTATTCATAAAAGTTGGGGTCTTACACAAGTGCTTGGTTTTCAACAAGACTGTAAGAATAAGAGAAGTAGTTGTGCTAGGAAGTCAAGATAGGATTACAAGTCCCCTAATGCGTTGCTTAATCTCCTAACTCTCTAATTTACAAACGAATCAAAGAATGGTCGATCGAGAACAATAAATATGCATAAGCTTCTATCGAAGGTCAAATGCACATCCCTGACCAGATAAATCACAATATGTCTATTGGTGAAAATAATTAGGTCGAGGTCATTAGGCTAAGACTCACGGCCACACAAGGCAAATAGGGATATGTCTATCCTATTAGCATTTTATGCACACATTCCATTGGCATGGTCATAACAGGTGTTGTTGTATTTAAAGATAGATAATAACATCCATTTGTCAATTTCCATTACTATAAATACCAATGTCTTTATCAAGTAATCAGTCATTAAATAAGAAATACAACAACCCATTCCAAAATGATTCATTATATAAAATAGGAGAGAAAGTTAATTAAGCTAAACAAGAGGTTACATTGCAATCCTAAAAATGGAGTTAGTTCATGACTATGGTGCTAACACACATTTTCAATACATTCCACATTATCAGAAATACACAAATAAATGGGAGTTTGGAATAAGAAAACCCCTGTTTTGAAGTATTCTTCCTCCAAATCTCTCTTCACTGTGTAGCTCCTGAGCTTTGTCGGATGCAATAACTCTCCTTCCTTAAAATACAGCTTCTTTCTCTTCTAGAAATTAAAAGACAGAAATAAAACCTAGTCTAAGCTATCTGCAATAAGTTCACTCTGAATATCTCTGATATTCTTCGATAATGAATGCAGGCGGCTTCTCTTTCCTTATATACTGCTCCCCTCTTTCTTCTAGGTCATTAAAGACTCTTTCTTGTTTGAGTTTGGGGAGCTCTCACTTCTGGTATGACATAAGCTTGACAAGTGGTACCATGCTGGTGCCAGCGTATGGTCAAGAAAAGCTGGAGTTCGCTGACTGCGACGTGACCCCTAGTGCGAGGAAATGTTGTTGCGCGAGGAGCAGGGGCTCTGGGGTGCGAAGTATGGAGCTGGGGCGCCACTCTCCAATAGCTACCAAAGTGGCACAACGTTGCGGCGTGGTCTCCAAATATGATACTGGCGTTGCGACGCCAGTACAATAAAAATACCAAGAAACCTAGAATTAATCTGCAAAGCCTGCATGATAAAACTTAAACAAAATAATAATAAAATACAGATAAAAACTAACTAAGAGACTGAAAACAGGCAACGACTTAAGCCACAAAGGAACTGATTCGTAGGTATAAATCCCATTCATCAAATACCCCCAAACTTAATCTTTTGCTTGTCCTCAAGCAAACTAACAGACATCCATACCCATTATTGCAAGATATAAATGAAGACTAATACTAACAACTAAGAATATGGCCACTAAGCAAAACCATAAACATCCTCTAAGAATAGGGCAAAAACACATGCGAACGAGGGGTTAAAGTCTAAAAATAAACATGAGACTATAATAGATCCATTCTCTGTGTGTGTGCAGACCACATATCTAAACTAGCCATAACCCAAATTAAGATCATATAGTCGACCGTGATAACTAATAAACTTACTATGCAACTCACATAATTAACAAGCATTAAGACAAGACGCAAAAAACACGAAAGGCTCGAAAGTTCTAGAATAATGAAGGAAATTCTGACTTAGATAGTACTTGATTACTTTTAGGCAAAACAGAGCACTCATTAGCAAGCTTTCGATCAATGACTCCCAAGCCAGAAGACTTTAGGGCACTAGGTGTAGAACACCCCTAAGAATCTAATAACTCAAGCACAAAGGCCACGTAAACAACATAAGTCCAAAATAGATTTTACCAGCCTGCGTTTATGGGCGAGTGTGTTTCCACGCTCCATCTCAACCCACCGTAGGACTGTTATTATAATAGTTTTTTTTTTACATAGAACTAAAGAGCTGAAAGTGCTAAAGCTTCTAAGTCTTTTATTCTTGAAATCAACAGAGTATTTAACATCGCACAATACTTTCAATACAGTAAACAGACAACCAGAAACTGGACAAATAACTAGAGAGATAATTGGTCAGTGCTCGCTAAATGGATGGATCCAAGACAGTCTCGATTTATCTAAAACATATGCCCCAAATTCACATAGATTTTCCACTAGTCTAAGAAAATGATATAATTACTTGGCGCTCGTCAAAGGCCACAAACAAAACTTAACGCTAAACTACCCTAACCCAACATATAGACAGTTACAGACTCGGGGTTAGAGTTAATCAAAATGAAATAGACAAAAACTATAAACTATAAAGTACCCTTTTTAACATAGGGCAAAGCCATAACACATGGCATCAAGTATACCAATTAATCAGTGTAAAACCCAAAAAATGAGGCTTTAGGCAAAATAATATCTTACTTAGTCAAGCTTTCCCAAGCAAAAGATATATAACCACAAGCATGTATTCAAATGTAACTTAAAATACTATTAAGCAAAAACATGCATCCAAAATAAATTAAACATGCATCCAAAAATGAAACACTTTACCACAATAATAGTCAACCATAGATAAAATAATATTAAACAATACGTTTGGGGCTATCAAGCCCAAATACCATACTTAAATCCTCAATCCTCACAACCTAATATAGTAAACATAAATAAACTTACAATCATATCATAGCAGTTTAAATAAGATAATACCAACAAAATTCATATATTAAATAAATAAAAGGAAGTCTCCCCCAAACTTGTAATTAGGCCCGTGTCCTCACTAGCCTCTAGACTGCAGCATCAAACATCAGCAGCATCTCCGCCTTCACCACCATCAACGCCTTCACCACCATCACGATCAAGATCTTCATCATCACCGAATAACTAAAGATCATCATCATCTCCATCATCATCATCCACATTTACTGGCTCATTCGCGCGGGCCTCCTCAGCAGGCGATGGAAATTGCGACGGATAAGGAGCATACATAGGAGGTGCGAGAAATGGGAAAGGCATGAAATCAGCATCATAACCCCCCTGAGCAGTATGAATATTGGCGAGCGTGTTGGCGAACTCCGCATGATAATGGTGGATTGTCTCTACCATTGGGCGACAGTGTCGACCTTGCAGTGTAAAAAACTTAGGCTGTTCATAATTTGTGCAAGGGCCCCAAAATCAATGGCCTTAGTAGAAGGTGGAGCTGGCACTTGTGTGGAGGTTCCCGCCTCAGTGGATGGATGTGGATCATCGGATGGCAGCGGTTAAGGCGCTGGTAAAAATCTTTCTCCTTGGGAATGCGATGGCGCGCCTTCCCAGACAGCGTAGCGGCTTATGAGCTGATGATCAATGACGAACATTGGCGACAAGGTGACATCTTCGGTCTCCCACTGAATACCCGCCCTTTTGCAAAGACGGGTAATAAGAGACGGATGCGGGAGGCCAGACATGACTTTGCTCTTTATAGCCTTTTTGATGGACTCATTGATCAAAGCCCCTAGATAAACCTTTAGCCCCGTAACAATGGCATAGAGCAGAGTCTCCCTTTCCCAAGTAACATCACTCACATGACGCATAGGCTGGATATTTGCACAGATAAAAGTGTACCACGCCTTACCATAACGATTAAGGGTCTGCTGGTGGAACAATGTTCTTTCACCAGTGTACTCATTCATTTTCCACACCGTCCCGGGCTTACAGAGTTTGCTGACAATTTCATCCGTGTGGTACCAATTCGACCCGTACAAGTTGCGTTGTTTTTGTTTTATAGAGGAGAACAACAATCATCCATTAATTTAAAGTTTTCATCACGAATTCATCATCAACTTTAGTCCCAAAGTACACCAAAACACACATTACAATCGAAACCCAAACTCCTCTTCTTTAGTATAAATACATGAATTTGATTTTTTGAAAATTTATTTCTAGATGACCATTAGCAAATTATAAATATCTAATAACATATATAACATCGTAACCCACAAATTCATTAACCAAAATTCCATATTTAAAAGAAACTCAAGAACACATAAACTAGAAATATAAAACTAGATTATGTACCCTTAATTCCTTAAGAAATAAAATTAACCTTATCAGTAAAATTATAATTTCTATTCAACCATTATAATCACAACATTATTTAACAAATTCCCACTCATCTAGTTTAATTATTTAATTTAATTAGAATATCACAATTATACTCGCGTAATAAAATACGTATAAATCTCATCTATTTTATCAAACTTAAATAAACTATCCCATAACAATTTTCATCAAATATTTAAATAATACCATAAATATTCATTTTATTCCATAAAGTTTCCAACTAAAATATTTAATGTACTTAATAAATATTTTACTCGCATTATACTAACATCTACATTTTCATGTAATATATTACCTTCTCACTTTATTAAATCAATCATACTTGTATTAATTCACTATTTTAATTAAGTGAATTATTCACACTATTTATGAAACTTAACTCATAATAATTTTCATTGTCCACAAGGCATAATAATTAAAATTATATTATCTCATAACATAATTTCAACTTAATTAAATAAACTAATATTATTTAATTTCTTTAATAGTTTAATTAACTATTAAATCTCACATTCTCCAACATGTGAATATATAATTTTCTTCACACCAAATCACATAATTCAAAATATATACACTTCATAATAAGAATTTTAATTATTAAATTCTTATTTTAATAACTTATTAAAATTTGGGTTATCACATCCTTCCCTCCTTATAAGGATTCCGTCCTCGGAATTAAATAAACCTCCCTTACTCGGTTTTCACCAAATCTCTTTTCAAAATTTACTCGGGATATTACATTCACCCCTTTCTTCTAAGAATTTCTTCCTCGAAATTTTATCTATTAATCTTTATTCATTCAATCTATCAAAATAGATTTTACGTTAATACTTTATTCAGTCATTGGGTTCTACAACCAAATTCTTTCTCTAAGGTTCTTTCTAAGATCATCATATTCCTCACCTCTTCTTCTTCTAAGAGTTTCACATTTCTCTTCTTTCTGGAATTTCATTTCTTTCTTAAAATTATTAAGTTTTGCTTAATTTTCTCATCCTTTCCACTTTCACCTTTCAGAATAATAAGAATCTTCCACAATTGCTCAATAATTGGGATACGATATGAATAACAAGAATTTAAAAGATTCCAAATCATGCTGAGGGGTCACAAGACTGTGAAATCTATTCTCGATTTACTAGTGCTTCAACTTAATCCTTCACATTGAAAACCAGAGTGTTTATCAATCACAAAGACTAAAAACACCCTCCACACGTACACTAGGTGGCTAGCCTATTGTACTACTACGTTGGGCCGCAACGTAGTGTTTTGTAACGACTATATGCGTTACGCTCGAAACCATTGTCCCGAAAACATGTCCTCTTATAGGGTTGTTCACCTCAGCTTTTCAACATCTGAATCCGCACCAAAACAATTTGGTTTGGCATAACTTTTCAATAAACACTTGAATTTTATGAACATCTTTCAATAATCGTCAGGCATGGACCAAGTTAAGATGTGAGAATATATATATATATATATATATATATATATATATTCTCACATCTTAAAGAAGCCTCAAAAATCTTTTTGTGACGTCATGATACCACACTGTATTTACAGTCCGTTTGAGGATTCCGTCATTTTGTGACTTTGTCATACTACATCATACTATAGTGGGCTGACGATCCTTAGATCACATCCAACACTAAGTAATTTTGCATTGATAACTCCATAATTTTTATCATCTCTGCACCAGGTTACATGATGCATTAATGATATAAAAATACATTTTGATCTTCTTTAAACCGTTCAAAAACCTTTGAAAATCATGTTTGGTGTCATCATACCACAACAGGTAATGATGTGTTAGTGGCCCAAAGTCCACACCTACACACTTGTCACCATGTGTTGAGGATAATAAAAATTCATTTTTAAAGGCACATCAGTGTGAATTTAGCTTGATGTCAAAAACTTCGAAGTCTAGCATAGCTAGAAGATTTGGAATACCTATGCTTCCACCATCATCTCTAATAATCTATTGCTTAATAAATCTATCTATTCTTATAATCCTCAATGCTCCATTCACAACTTAATTATACCCAGTTCATCAAACTTACCGCTCATTGAAAGCCAAAACTTTAACCAACTGAGTATAATAAAGAATGGAATAACAAAAGAAATCACCAGGCATGCGATAGACTGCATAGATAGGTTATTCCAATGAATAATAAATAACGAGAACCGGTCATGCGTGAACGCATGCATGTGATATTCCAAAAGAATAATAAATAATGGAACCAGTCATGCGTAAATGCACGCATGGGATATTCCAACGAGAATAATAAATAATGGCCTTTGGGTCATGCGTAAGCGCATGCATGTGATGTTCCAAATGAATAATAAAGAATGGAATAATGTAAGAATTTCACCATGTATGCGGTACTTGATAGATGCGAGTTATTCCAACATAATAATAAAGAATGGAATAACAGAAGAATTTCACCAAGTATAGGGTAGTCCGCGTATACTGGTTATTCCAACAGAATAATAAAGAATGGAATAACAAAAGTTCTCTTCATGAATACAAAAGAAATAATACCCATTACCTTAGAAGAAACTGGATATATGAGTAGTGAAGTAGCGAATACTTTTCTTCTTTCTCTCTATAGTTTTTCTCTTCTAGGTTTCAAGGTAATTCGTAAGAAATAATGAAGGAATGAGCTTCTATTTATAGGAGAATGGACTGAATAGTAACTAATTCATGAACGGTCCAGTTGATTTACTTTTAAACGGACGGTCCATATTAATTCACTATGCAAGGATTAATAAAATATTCTAATAAAACAAAATCTTTTAAATAAAATATAATATATTCTATTTATAATCTAATAAAACGAATAACTTTATAAAAGTATTCTGCTTTATATAAAAAGATTTTATTATGCAAATATTATGCAGGTACTATGCAAACACTATGCATAATAGAATATTATATATTATATTTTTAGTCTAATAAAACGAATAACTTTATAAAAGTATTCTGTTTTATATAAAAAGTTTTCTATTTTATTACATTTATAATAATAATAAAACAAAAACTTATCACCTTTATTATAATTCACAATATTAATCGACCAGGTTGTTCCCAGGAAAGAGGGGGCTTTCCAATAAGGATTTCTCCTTATAATTGAATCAAATAACGTGAGATAATATGCAGCAATTACGATAGCAATAATTGAACAAAACTGAGTGACTTATCACGTAAGCATCAATAATCAATACTGTGTGCTACTATGCAACCACACGTATTACTGTACTTTTAACACCAGGTGTTTTAACAGTTAACGGTAAAACTTCCGCCGTTATTTTCATAAAATAATTTTGTCATTTTCTCAATCCGACAATAATTCTATTATGGGGTCCACCAATGATTGTGTCGTCGTACGAATATTCCTCGTTAAAATAAATATTCCCCAACCAATCGAATATTATATAACAACTTGCATACTTTTCAAAATTTATAAGTATTTCCCACAAATATAACATTATCTCAAATCCACACCATAATTTTGAAAAAAAATATTTCGAGAAATTCAAATCTTTATTCATAAAATTTGGGGTCTCACAACGGCACTCTAAAAACCTTACTTGAAATGGAATTAACCGAAACCTATATGGTTTTGTATGATTCAAAGGGCATGAATACACTTCTCAGGGGCATGGTACAATCCGAAATAGATAAAGTCTCATAATGCAACACAACAAAGGAGATATAGGATACTCTAGTGGTGAGTCATGAATGTACATTCAAAGTACAAGAAGTTAAGCTAAGCATGCTCATGCATGACTATGAAATGTTTAAACTAGAAAAAGACTAAACAATCAAAATGGCTCAAGCACGATTTCTAGTGCTTATAAACTCCTTAAAGCTGCCTGAAAAGTCAATTCCACAAAGTGAAATCAATCGTAAGCTACTTCAAGCTATGCCCAAAAGGTTTGCATCCAAAATTACTACTCTTCAAGATTCTGTTAATATTTCATCCATGGATACCTTAACTCTCTTTGGTGAATTGGAAGAATATGAACATCAATTAAAAAGATATGATGACGAGGAAGAAGTTCCTCGAAAGAAAGTGCTAACTCTTAATACAGGAATTGAAGAGGAACTTGTAGATAATTCAGATGGAGAAATAGCCATGATCTCAAGAAGAATCAAAGGATTACTTCAAAGAAAGAACAAAAGGAAGAATGAATTCAATCCAAAAAAACTTAAAAACAAGCAAACTGAAGAAACATGTTTTGAATGCGGACGACCAGGTCACTTCAAGAAGAATTATTTCCAGCTTAAAAAGAAAGGAAAGCTAGGCTCTAAAGAGTTCAAAAAGAACAAAGCTTTCTTAACATGGAGTGATGATGTAGAATTCGAAATGGAGATTGATGCAAACGATGAACTAGCTCAAGTATGCTTCATGGGACTTGAAGGTGAATCTAGTGAGGTATCTCTTTCTGATGTCATTATTTGAAAACAAAAAAATGAAAAGTTAAAAGGAAAAAAAATGTATACTTAAAAGATCTAGTAAACACGCCAATGGGTGAAGTTAAATCACTAATAGATGAAAAGAAGGAAATAGAAAAAATAACACACACAAATGAAGAAAAAGTATTAGTTGCGAAAAATGACTATTTAGATAACTACAACAAAATACATTTTAACAAGGTAAAACAATTAAATGATGAAGTTGAAAAATTAACAAATGAAATAAAAATGAGAGATGTATGCATTGATGCGTTTAGTGATGAGTCTCGTAGTAAAACACCTCCAACTAATGAACTTCAAAAGCAAATAGAGTCACTAAAACTCTCTCTAGCTAAATTTGTACATGGTGAAGAAAACTTGAATGTCATGTTAGGAAAAAAAAGACCTGGTTATGAAAAACAAGGCATTGGATATAAACCGATATATAAAAAGGAAGTAAAAATTCTTAAGTCTAAATCATCACTTAAATTAAATTATTGTTCATCATTCACTACATGCAAAAATTATGGCACTAAAGGTCATCTAGAGATAAACTGTCCAAAGAAGAAAAATAACAGTAGAAATAAAACATTATGGGTAAAGAAAAGTGATTTGATTTCGACTAACACAAATGGACCCAAAAAGATATGGGTACCAAAAAGATAAATTGCACTTTCTTTGAACTTGGATTCTCGATAGCGGATGCTCCCGCCACATGACGGGTGACAAATCAAAGTTTGTGGAGCTAAATCTCAAAAAGAAACATGGAATTGTCACTTTTGGAGAAAATCGATCATGTGAAATACTCGGGAAAGGTAAAATTGGTAATGATAAGGTTAATATTAATAATGTTCATCTTGTTAATGGTCTAGAATTTAATCTTAACAATGTTAGTCAATTAATGGACAATGGACATCAAGTAAAATTTGAAAAAGATAAATGTACAATTTCATATGGTACTAACAATGCTACGTTAGTTACATAAAGAAAAGGGAATATATATACTCTTAATTTTGAGCAACAGGAGGAATACCTATGTCTTGCAACAATTAAAGATGAAGCAAATCTATAGCATAGAAGGATGAGACATGTTCATATGGATTATCTGATCAAAAGGTTGTCCTCAAAGAATCTAGTAAAAGGGTTACCCAAGATAAACTTTGAAAAGAAATGTATACATGATCCATGTCAACTTGGAAAACAAGTAATAACATCATTCATAGCCAACAACATGGTATCAACTTTTTCTCCTTTACAATTACACCATCTTGATTTATTTTGACTAAAAAGGCATGCTAGTCTAAATGGTAAATTTTATGCATTTGTGATAGTTGATGATTTTTCTAGATACACATGGGTATTATTTCTTAAAACTAAAGATGAAGCAGTTAAAGGATTTGAAAAACTAATACGAAACTTGGAAACAAAAGGATAAGCTTAAACTCATAAAATCAGAAGTGATCATGGTACTGAATTTCAAAAGGATTTTGTTATATATTCTTTGATCAAAAAGGAATTAGTCACGAGTTCTCAGCACCAAGAACTCTTCAACAAAATTGAGTGGTAGAAAGAAAAAATTGAACATTACAAGAAATAGCTAGAACTCTAATTCAAGAAAGTAAACTTCCAAATAAATTATGGGCCGAAGCTGTGAACACATCATGTTATGTACTAAATAGAGTACTCATTCGTCTAAGTATCTTGAAAACTCCTTATGAACTATTAAATAATAGAATTCCAAATATAAGTTATTTCAAAGTCTTTGGATTTAAATGTTTTATTCTTAAAACCAGTGAGAACTTGGGTAAATTTGATGCTAGATCATATGAGGGAATCTTCATTGGCTATTCTCAAAATAGTAAAGCATATCGCATATATAATGTTCAAAAGATGTGTATTGAAGAATCTATACATATTAAATTTAATGGGTCTAACAATGAGATTCTAAAAGAAAGAGAAGAAGATGTAGGGAATCTAGAGACTGTTGCAAATCCAGCCTATCATATAAAGCAAAATAGCAAGTTGAAGGAACCTATCCAGCCTGGTGGATTACATGAACAGCAGGACTAATAACCTATCCAGCAAGCTGGATTAAACGAATAGCAGGACCATGAACCAAAAACTACTTAAGATAATGATCTTCAACAAGAAGAAATGATCCATGACATTCAATTTCCAAAATCAGCAAGATACAACAAAAATCATCCTCAAGAGAATATTATTAGCAATGTAAATGAAGCAGTTACCACAAGAAGATGAACACAAAATCTTTGTGCATTTTTAGCATTCTTATCTCAAATTGAACCAAATAATGCCAAAGAATCCATTCTTGACGAAAATTGGTTACTAACAATGCAAGAAGAGCTACAACAATTCAAAAGATGTCAAGTCTGGGAGTTAATGCCTCCTCCAAAAGATGTATCTATTATTGGAACTAAATGGGTGTTCAAAAACAAGCTTGGCGAGTATGGAATAATTACAAGAAATAAAGCTAGACTAGTGGCTCAAGGATACAACCAACAAGAAGGGATAGAGTATGAAGAAACATTTTCCCCTATGACTCGATTGGAATTTATCCGGATATTGTTAGCATTTACATGCTTCAGAAAGTTCAAGCTACACCAAATGGATGTCAAAAGCGCCTTCCTCAACAGCTATATAAATGAAGAAGTATACATAAAATAGCCTCCTGGATTCAAGCATGAAAAGTTTCCACATTACATATACAAACTAAAGAAGGCACTCTATGGACTCAAACAAGCTCCAAGAGCTTGGTATGAGAGTTTGAGTAAGTAGCTTCTATCAAATGGCTTCATAAGAGGTAAAATTGATTCTACATTATTTATTAAACGTCAAAATAAAGTTATCATCCTTGTACAAATATATGTAGACGATATAATGTGAGACCCCAAATTTTACGAATAAAGATTTAAATTTCTCGAAATATTTTTTTTGAATATTATGGTGTGGATTTGATATAATATTATAGTTGTGGGTAATATTTATAAATTTTAAAAAGTATGCAAGTTTTTGTATTATATTCAATTGGTCGGGAAATATTCTTTTTTTCGGGGAATATCCGTACGATAGTACAATCATTGGTGGACCCACAACGGAATTATTGTCGGATTGAGAAAATGACAAAAATATTTTTATGAAAATAACAGTGAAAGTTTTACCATTAAAACTGTTGAAACACAAGGTGTTAAAAGTACAGTAATACACGTGGTTGCATAGTAGCACACGATTTTGATTATTGATGCTTATGTGAGAAGTCACTCAGTTTTGTTCAATTATTGCTATTGTAATTGTTGCATAGTATCTCACGTTATATGATTCAATTATTGTCGATATTTTATATATTATTAAATCAATAATTGAGATAACAAAGTTATTAATATTATTATTTGCAATATTAACGATGTCTAGAAGTTCTGCCAAGGAGAGGTTTGGTCACCTAATTGTTCGCCAATGGGGAGAAATCCTTATTGGAAAGCCCCCTCTTTCTTGGGAACGACCTGGTCGATTAATATTGTGAATTATAATAAAGGTGATAAGTTTTATTTTATTATTATTATAAATGTAATAAAATAGAAAATTTTTATATAGAAACGTAATACTTTTATAAAGTTATTCATTTTATTAGACTATAAATAGAATATATAATATTCTATTATGCATTGTGTTTGCATAGTAGCTGCATAGTATTTGCATAGTAAAATCTTTTTATATAAAATAGAATACTTTTATAAAGTTATTCGTTTTATTAGACTATAAATAGAATATATAATATTCTATTATGCATAGTATTTGCATAGTACCTGCATAGTATTTGCATAGTAAAATCTTTTTATATTAAATAAAATACTTTTATAAAGTTATTCGTTTTATTAGATTATAAATAGAATATGTTATATTTTATTTAAAAGATTTTTTTTTACTAGAATATTTTTTTAATACTGCATAGTAAATTAATATGGACTGTCCGTTTAAAAGTAAATCAATCTGGACCGTTCATGAATTAGTTACTATTCAATCCATTCTCCTATAAATAGAAGCTCATTCCTTCATTATTTCTTACGAATTCACTGAAACTCTAGAGAGAGAAACTATAGAGAGAAAGAAGAAAAGTATTCTGCTACTTCACTACTCTTATATCCAGTTTTTTCTAAGGTAAGGGATATTATTTGTTGTATTCGTAAGGGGTATTATCTCTTTCATATTCATAAAGAGAGCTTTTGTTATTCCATTATCTATTATTCTGTTGGAATAACCTGTATACGCGGACTACCGTATACATGGTGAAATTCTTCTATTATTCCATTCTTTATTATTCTATCAGAATATCCTTTCTGTGCGTTTACGCATGACCTGGTTCCATTCTTTATTATCTTGTCGAAATATCATGTCTGTGCGTTTATGCATGACCTGGTTCCATTCTTTATTATTCTGTTGGAATAACCTGTCTGTGCGGTCTATCGTATGCATGGTGAATTCTTTTATTATTCCATTCTTTATTATTCTGTTTGGAATAACCTATCTATGCGGTCTATCGCATGCATGGTGAATTCTTTTGTTATTCCATTCTTTATAATTCTGTTGGAATAACCTGTCTATGTGGATTATCGCATGCATGGTGAATTCCGTTGTTATTCCATTCTTTATTATTCTGTTGGAAATAACCTGTCTATGCGGTCTATCGCATGCATGGTGAATTCTTCTGTTATTTCATTCTTTATTATTTTGTTGGAATAACCCGTCTATGTGGATTACCGCATGCATGGTGAATGATTCTTCGTATTCATATGAATAGACTTTTCATTCAAAAAGGGGTTTCTGCCAGGGGCAGTTTCATAATTTTTCTGACCCTCAAAAATTCTGGAAAAAATTGAAATGATAATTTGATGAATTTTCTAGATTGTGTCCAAAAATGGTGATTTTTGGATGTATAGATTAGGAGTTATGAATTTTATAGGAAAAGAGTATTTTAAAAGTAAACCCTTATAACTCCTTGTGGTTAACTCCAAAATTGGTAAAAATTTTATTGGGAGTACATGTATATATATAACAGGAGTATATCCTGTAAAATTCAGAATTTTTGGACAAAAGTACAATTTATGATAAATGTCTAAATATTCGACAGTTTTAGTAATATGAAAAATAGTAAATGAATTTTAAAAATTCTGAGAAAAATATATGTTCAATATGGGACTAAATTCTGCTACATCCCAGAAAAGAAATATTTTTGGGACTGGTTTGGTATTTGTCATAAAAATGAACTAAATATGAGTAAATGAATTAAATATGCTATGTGAAGTAATAAAATTGGAAAATAGGATTTTATGGCTTGGGAATCCTATATAGGGTATATGTAGATTTTTGATAAGGGATTTGATCATTGGTGATGAAATCTTATAAGTATGGCATTTTTGAATGATTAAATTCATTATTTGGTAAAGTGTAAACAATTGAAATAAATTATTTATAAGTTTATGAAATGATTAAAATATTGTGGTAATATTAATAATATTAGATTATGAGATTATTAAGTGATTTATAACATTTGGATTAAGATATTATGAAATCATTGATTTATGAATCTTACTCTTAAAATTAAATGTAGTTGTTGATCATATTATTTTTATTATCATATATAACATTTTTATAATCCCGGTGATGAAATTTCTCTTTGACTTAAGTGTAAAGATGGGTAGATTATTGGTGTGATCGTGACTATGGGTTCTCTTTAGCCAGTAGTGCAAAGATGAATTGTTGACTGGTATGATAATTACCATTGAATTTACAATTGAATATTTTTAGCTTAAGTACAAAGGTGAATTGATCAACATGGTTATAATTATGGTTTATATAAATTCTGAAATGATTATGTATTTCTTTGAGATATTAATATCTTTGGCCTGTAGTGCAAAGATGAATTATTGATGAATATCTTTGGCCTATAGTGCAAAGATGACCTATTATTGAATATCTTTGGCATGTAGTGCAAAGATGAACTGTTAATGAATATCTTTGGCCCGTAATGCAAAGGTGAATTTATTAAGTATGATTATAAACAAGAACTGTGATTTGGTATAACCATGATCTTTGATGTTTTAGGTAAAGACAAGTGATTAAAATTATATTCATCCTGGATGAGAAAAGGAATTTGAAACCACAATTATGATTATGAGTTATTCATATGATTGTGGATAGGAACTGTTGATTGATGTTACATGGATAAAACATTGTTGGTGAACTTTTAACATAGAGAAGATAATAGACATTATTGTCTATTTGACTCTTCTAATGGATTGCTCGTTCCGCTGCAACTATGGTTGAAAAGTTTTATCATCTACCATATGTTCTAAATCTCTGATTTATTACTGATGAAGGCTATTGATAATTTAATTATCTTTAGTCATAATATTCTTTACTAGGCTATTTGTGCTCACCCTTTTGCTTCATAATTCCTTTCAGGTAATAAGAGTGTAGCTGGGTCGAGCGGGGATAACAGGGGAATAGAATGGTGGTCTATAGCTGTTGAGGTTCTCCCTAAATAGTATGGAAATAATTTTATTGATGACTTTAGATAAGTGTGTCATATTGTATACGTCATTTGATATTTAATTTTTGTGAACCGAATAGGGTGAGGTGAACCCAACTTTGGAAGGGTGTTTTACCCCTATCATACAAGATGTCTAATGACATACAACCTCGTTTTATCATAAGACAGAGTTGTGCACATCCACTTACTGAGTATATCTACGAGCACTACTTATATGATCTTGGAGTTTATTTGAAATATAATTTTCACTTGGAGAAAGTGGAGATAGTTATATGTCAAGAGAAGACTCACCATTGGAAAGAAGATTATAGTAATCTTCTCATTTTTCTTTGGGATCTATTGGGTCAACCAAGGATAATTCTGTGGACATATGATATCTATCATAACCTAGACACATGGCCTCACATGTACGAAGGTTTCCTTGAGCACTTCCCAAATATTTTAATTTCTAAAACAGTTTTTGACTATACTTTTATGTAAAGTATCATTGTAAGGTTGTGGTCGAGGAACCATGAGAGTTACATACATTTGTATTAAAAATCACTGTTAACTGTGGTCGTATTCTATACGACAATTCAACAGTTGTATAAATGAAGTTTGTATTTGATTTTTATAATGTGATATCTGGCGACTCAGAATGGGTGATGTATACCTATTTTGGGGGCGTCACATATAATATTTGGTGCTACTAACAATCTTCTTTGTGAGTGGTTTTCTAAATGCATGCACAAGGAGTTTGATATGAGTTTAATGAGAGAACTCAAATATTTTTCGGGCCTCTAAATCAAGCAAAATTAGGAAGGTAACTTCATTCATCAAACCAAATATATAAAAGAACTACTCAAGAGATTCAGATTTGATAACTCAAATTCAAAAGCCACACCAATGAGCACATCAATAAAACTCACAGCAGACGATAAAGGTATGGATGTAGAAATAACAAAATATAGAGGTATGATCGGATCTCTATTATATTTAACTGCCTCTAGAGCTGATATAATGTACAGTGTATGTTTATGGGCTCGTTTTCAAGCAAAACCTAAAGAATCACATTTATAAGCTATTAAACGAATATTTAAATATTTGAGTGGTACTACAAATTTAGGTTTATTTTACCCAAAGTGCAATAATTTTGATCTAATGGGCTACTCAGGCGCTGAATATGAAGGTTGTCAAATAGATAGAAAAAGTACAAGCGGTGCTTGTACATTTTTGGGACAAAGTCTTGTTTAAGGGCATAGTAAGAAGCAAACATCAGTTGCCCTATCCACCACTGAGGGTGAATATTTAGCAGCAGGGAGTTGTTGTTCCCAAATTCTATGGATGCCTCAAACATTATGTGACTTTGATATTGTGTGTGAAAATGTGCCTATATATTATGATAATATGAGCACCATTGGTATTTCCAAAAATCTAGTCCTACACTCACGCACAAAACATATAGAAGTTCGACACCATTTTCTTAGGGACAATATGTCCAAAGGTTTAATCAAATAAATCTTCATCCCAACTGAGCACTAATTAGTAGACATATTTACAAAACCCCTGGGTGAAGAAAGAATATGTACTCTAAGAAGAGAACTTGGTAAGTGTCTGGTATAGATATATATGGTTTGCATGTTATAAGAAAATCAGACATATAATATATATCACTGCATGACTTGTGTTGGGTAAAATCTAATTACACACAACACGCAAGTATACGTGGTCAACAAGTAATATAATAGTAAGTAGAGTATCGTTCCCACATGGAAAATTTAGTAAGAATTTAACCTCACAATTATCAGTTTCTTATTAATACTAATTTTATTAAATTATCCAAATTAATGATTAAAATTATTAAAACTAAATTATTTAAAATACTAAGATCAAAAATATTAAAAACTGAAATTTCAAACAATTATTGGAGAATTAGGCTTACGACTTCACCCTAAGCTTCACTCTGATTTTTACACCTTTATTCTAGTTTAATTTACTATCCCAGTTTATTAAAATACACGAATGTAGCACTAGCAATCTCGCGATGTACTAATACCATATTAACTCAAATCCATAATTTAGATAGAAACAAGTTAAACACCTTAATCAACTAACTCACTATATCTCTATGTGAATTATAATTAAAGAAGGTTTAAGCTTAAGCCCTTTATCTGATTACATGTGATGTCAAGCATATCTCTACTTTAACTTTCATCAAGATTTTGTTCATTCACAAAATTCAAGATCACATGCTATATTAACTAAGTCTAGCCTCATACTTCCTCTCTCGAATCCATACAAGTCCACAAAGAATTGTTGATCAGGCAATTCATAAATTCAAGCTCAAATTAATATAGATAAACTGGATAATAGCTCATTAAACTGAAAATCAAAGCTACATAATCATCGTTTCACTTAAAGATCTGTCATAAGCCTAAAAAGTAAATTAGTTCATCATCAATGAAATAATAACTGAATAAATTAAAGATAACATCCTTTCAATTACAAAATAAACTAAAAGGAGAAGAATAATGCAGAACACCCTTCACTTTTACCTTAATTCGCAATAATGCTCGATATGAAAATCTGTCAAAATCTCTGTTAATTGCCTTGTATATCAATATCAAATCTTAGACCATTATCACTAGTATAGTGTGTGTGTGTCCAACATCCATGATAACTGATACAGACTCAAATTCAATATATAACCAATTTCTTAGAAGGAATCATACAGAGCAAACTCAAAAATTTCAAAAGCAGACAAGTTCCAACTAAAACTAAACAATTACCACTATTAAGGGTTCACATAAGGTACTTATACTTAATTTATTTATTTATTTTCACGGGGGTTTTTTGCTCTTTTCCCGTTTTATCTTTTTTTTTTATTTTTTTAACATGACTGTGAAATGCCTCATTTCATTAGGCTAACAGTGCTACCCCTTAGCGAGCTTTCAACCAACGACTCCCAGACCATAAAAGACCTTAGGGCGTTAGGTGTTAAGACACCCCTACGGGTGTACTTGCTCAAGTAACACAGGCCCCAAAACAAGACTTGTCACGACATATTTTTTTTCAATTTTTTTATAAAGCTTATGTACCCCACATTTATCGCCCAAACTTAGGTTCTTGCCCAATTCTTCGTCTTCACTGCTTATTCTTGTTATTTTCTCATTTACACTAGCATTATCCTTTAGAAACTCTTTATGTATCAATTTTAATCTAATCAGTCAACACCGATGTTATTAGCGTGCTACCCGTATTATACCAGTTTCAAACAAGAATAAGATCCAATTCATAACAGAAACTACATCAAGGTTCTAATAATCAGTGCTGTATTTGTTGACTTAATCTCAATCTCATCATTGGCCAAAATAAAATGAACTACAACACTGCTGGACATATGCAAAATTAACACAATATTTAACTAATTTTTTTAAATATATATGTATAGGGCAAACATAACATGAATGCAAACATCAATAAATAACTAAATAAAAACCAAATATGCACCTAAGCTACTATGCAAAAGCATGATTACATGAATGCAACAATTGATCAACCTAAACTAAAAAAAACTACTATGCAAACCTAGCTTAATAAACTTAAATATGCAAACATGAAATGCAAACATGAAATTAAATCCCCTAAACTTGAAAATTATAATGCCCTCATTGTATAGATATAGCAAGAAAAATAAGAGGACTTCCCTGTAATCACTAAGCTTGAGGTGGTGGTGTGTTGTGTTCTTTTTCATCGGAGTCATTTGGTGAAAATCGTGGCAGTGGGGCCGGTTGCTGATATGAAAATTGAGCATTAGGATTGAAACTTTAGAGTGTCGTGTTCAATGATGCGAATGAGAGGTTCATTGCTTCAAACATGTGATCCTGCCTAGCGGCGAGGCGCCTCATCTCTCGTCGTGCTTGCTTGTTGTGCTCATCCATTTGGCACTGAAATGTAAGAAACTGAGGGCTAGATATGGCGTTGGATGGTGGTTCTGCCTCTGCTCCTTGCTCTCCCATAGTTGCGTCCTCATCCTTCGAGGTGTCTACAGCGTCAACTTCGTCCTCCGAAGCTGATGGAAAAATAAAGCCTAAACCTCTAGGATGGGAATCACCCTCGGCCCACACAGAATACCACGCAATCATTCTGGAATCTAGTAGCTGAAGTGGCATCTGAATGGGTTCAACATCAGACCATCTAACACCCGCTCAGCGACATAACCCACAAATGAGTGATGGGTGTGGCAAGCTGCCCGAAAAATTTCCTCGTAAGCATCGGCGAATGGAAAAATTGATTATGGCCCCGACGTCGATAATGAAATCTTGCACCATTGCATATAAAAGTAAAATCACGTAAGTGAGTGTATTGGCACTGTCTAGGCACTCGTAACTGATAATATGTTTTGATGGTATCGGCACTGAACGGGACTAATCTACCCCGCACAAAAGAGTTGAAGGGGGATTTATCCTTGGCGTTAACATAAAACTCTTTGACCACGCTGACAATGGCTGCCTCGGGTTCCTCAGTGAACTTGTTCCACCCTTTGTAATAAATTTGTTGCATCATTTCACCGTCGATAGGATCCGGTGCCAACCCCCACTCCGGTGTAAGAGCTTTAATCTCCCTGTTTGAAACTTCAGCTTGTCCACTTGTTTGCGGATGATATGTTGTCACCACTTTATGGTTGACCCCATACTTCGCCATGAGAGCTGTAAATGATCTGTTGTAGAAATGACTACCTTCATCACTTATGATAACTCTTGGCGTGCCAAATCTCGTAAAAATATTCTTCTGCAAGAATTTGAGGACCACTTTGGCATCGTTAGTTGGGAGTGTTGCGGCTTCAACCCATTTTGATATGTAGTCAAATGCGAGCAATATATACTGATTACCGAATAATGAAGGAAATTGCCCCATAAAATCAATGCCCCAAATATCAAAAATTTCAACTTCCAAAATTGTTTGTAGTGGCATCTCATTCCTTTTCGATATGTTGCCCACCCTTTGACATCTATCAGAACTTTTAACAAACTGGTGGGAGTCCTTGAACAAAGTAGGACAATAAAACCTGGCTTGAAGCACTTTTGTCGTTGTTCGCTCACTACCATAATGTCCCCCATACGCAGACGAATGACACTCATGCAGTATACTATTCACTTCGCTGTAGGGCACTCACCTTCTAATCATCTTGTCGGCGCACTATTTGAATAGGTATGGCTAATCCCACATGTACTACTTGACGTCATGTAGTAATTTCTTTTTCTGCTGACATGTAAGATCAGGGGGGGGGGAGGATGTTTCTCACTAGATAGTTGACGAAGTCCGTGTACCATTGAAATTCCATATTGATCCCAAATAGCTGCTCATCCAGAAATGATTCATTAATTACACATCTATCCTCTTCCTTTTTATCCTGATTTTTCAGCCTAGATAAATGGTCTACAATTGATTCTCCGTACCCTTTCTATCTTTTATTTCCAAATCAAATTCTTGAAGAAGGAGAATCCATCTAATAAGGCATGGCTTAACATCTTTTTTCAAAATTAAGTACCGAATAGCTGAGTGATCTGTATAAACTACCGCCTTTGTTCCAATCAAATAAGCCCAGAATTTATCGAATGCATATACTACTGCAAGTAATTCTTTTTCCTTTGTTTTATAATTCAATTGAGTCTCCGTAAGTGTCTTACTCGCATAGTATATGGCATGAAATACCTTCTCTTGGCGTTGACCCAAAACAGCCCCTAACGCATAGTCGCTCGCATCACACATTTACTCGAAAGGCATATTCCAATCTGGTGCGACGATTACGGGAGCTGAAGCCAATATCTTCTTCAATAGTTTGAATGCCAATTTACACTCCTCATCAAACTTGAAAACTGAATCCTTCTCTAAAAGACTGCATAAAGGTTTTGCAATTTTAGAGAAGTCTTTTATGAATCTTCTGTAAAACCCGGCATGTCCCAAGTAACTTTGAATTCCTTTGACTGAACTTGGTGGAGGAAGTTTTTCAATCATTTCCAGCTTCGCTTTATCAACCTCTAATCCATGAGCCGAGACCTTGTGCCCCAAAATTATGCCTTCCTCAACCATGAAGTGGCACTTTTCCCAGTTAAGTACCAGATTCGTGTATGTGCATCTTTGTAATACCATCACCAAATTCTGTAGGCAAGCATCAAAATCATCCCCATAGACAGAAAAGTCATCCATGAAGACTTCCATATTTTTCTCCACCATGTCTGAGAAAAGGGCCATCATATACCATTGGAAGGTAGCAGGTGCATTACACAAGCCGAACGACATTTTCCTGAATGCGAATGTGCCATATGGACACGTGAAAGTAGCCTTCTCTTGATCTTCAAGGGAAATGACGATCTGATTATAAGCCGAATATCCATCCAATAAGTAGTAGTACTCGTGTCCCGCTAATCTATCCAACATTTAATCGATAAAGGGAAAAGGGAAGTGATCTTTGCGGGTTGCCTTATTTAATTTCCTGTAGTCCATGCAAACCCTCCAACCAGCCACTTTCCTTGTCAGAATTAGGTCATTGTCATCATTTTGTACCACGGTCATTCCTCTTTTTTTCGGCACACATTGAACCGGACTGACCCACTTACTGTCAGAAATTGGGTAGATGATACCCGCATCAAACCATTTCAATATTTCCTTCTTCACTTCTGCTTTCATGATAGGGTTGAGCCGTCTATGTTTCTCCACTATCAGTTTTGCATCGTCTTCCATCCGAATTTTATGCATACAAAAGGATGGGCTGATTCCCTTGATATCAGCGATTGTCCATCTTATAGCCGATTTATGTTCCCTAAGCACCCTCAGCAATATTTCTTCCTGTAATTCGTTAAGTACACCAGAAATAATAACATGTAAAGAATTTGAATTGCCTAAATATGCATACCTGAGGTGTTTGGTAGTGGCTTTAGCTCAAGAGAAGGTGGCTCCTCCAATGATGGTTTCATTCTGGTTGTGGATCTTTTCGTCGAATGCAATGGTTCAAATGGTGTTTTAAATCTGCTAACTCATGGCAAGGAGTCTAGCATCTACAAGTAATCCACAAATTTTGGATCATCGAACTCTTCATCTCCCAATAGTGTCATTTCCAATAGATTGTTACCCAAACTTTTACCCATGCCTTCGCTGATTATCTGGTCAATGATATCCATCCTAAAACACTTTTCTTCATCTGTAGGGAATTTCATGGCCTTAAAAACATTAAATTTTACTTCTTGATCTTGGACCCTCAAAGTTATTTCACCTTTTTGTACGTCATTGAGCGTCCTACCCGTAGCCAAGAAAGGTCTCCCTAGTACCACTATTAGGTTTGTATTTAGTGCTTACATGCAATCAAATTACATAAAAGGTACGGAAGCGCAATAAAATAGATTTTAAAAGTTTCATACAAACCATCACCATGATCATACTTTGTGCATAATTATCAATCAATAGAAAGGAGAAGGAGATTAGATTTATACCCTTATAGAAACGAGTTTTCTCAGGTACGAGTTCACCACCAATTCCTTTTCACATTCAACTTGAATTCACCAAGTTTGATTCCTTCCTTTAATCAATGTTAGCCACCCAAGTGTTTGGCCTCTAAAGGTGATCCACTAAGGAAGAACAAGTATTCAAGAAGATGAGTGTTTCGCAAAACCCTAGTTTTTCTATCTCTATAAAAAAGGTGTATTCTCCCAACTCTTGGAATTGTTAGCAACATCTGTTGTGAAAAATATCAAACCTCACCCATAATAAGACTCCTCTTATTTATAGATGTAGGCAACCCTCCTTAACAATTAAGAAATTGGGTTTTATTTTAATTAATTAAACTCCTCTAATTAATTAGGCTCCAAATCTTATTATGAATAATCGGGATGTTCTTATCCTCCTCAAAATCCAGAATTATGAAATCCATAGGGAATATAAACTTGTCAACCTTGACCAATATGTCCTCTCTGATACCTCTAAAGATGCACGTGATGACCTATCCGCCAACCCAGAATGAGATGTTCGTAGGCTTTGGAGCTGGAAAACCCAATTCTGTATAAACTGATAAGGGCATAAGGTTCACACTTGCCCCCAAATCACATAAACATTTATTAAATATCATGTTCCCAATCGTGCACGGAATGGTGAAACTCCCTGGATCTTTCAACTTTGGTGGCAACTTTTGCTTTAAAGTCGCACTACACTCCTCTGTTAATGCCACTGTTTCGAAATCTTCCAATTTCTTTTTCCTAGACAGAATCCCTTTCATGAATTTCGCATAACTTGGCATCTTCTCTAGGGCTTCTGTAAACGGGATGTTAATATGAAGTTTCTTAAAAACTTCCAAAAATTTTGCAAACTTCTTATCTAATTTCTGCTTTTGGACACTCTGCTGAAACGGCAGTGGAGGATACACCACTGGCTTGTCATCTAACTTTTTTTTCTCAATTTGCTTATCCTCACCCTGTTTTTCTTCAACCACTTTGTTCTCATCCACCTTGTCATCTGTTCTAGCTGAATTTTCTGTACTTTTCCCATCCAGATGTTTTCCACTTCTAAAAATGTTTGCTTGACACTGCTTGTGATTTCCCTTCGGATTTCTTTCGGTGTCACTCGGTAGAGTCCCTTTTGGTCTATTGTTCAATGCTAAGGAAATTTGTCCCATCTGATTTTCTAGATTCTTGATAGTCATTGCTTGGTTTTTCATCGCTGTCTCATTCCTTGTTATATACTTTGACAACAACTCCTTTAAATCTGATTTCCTTTCTTGATGTTGAACTGGTTGTTGATGATTTTGAAATCCTTGGGGATATGATGGTCGTGGAGCTTGTTAATGCTGATTATTACTCCACGAAAAGTTAGGATGATTCCTATTCCTCTAATTGTATGCATTCTGGTACGTATTCTATGGAATTCTGTTGTAGCTACCCACAAATTGCACTGATGTTGGGTTGATTGCACATTGATCTGTATGATGTTCACCCACACACAATTCACAAATAACTGCAACCTGCTGTGTCTGCACCCCTGACATGGCATCCAACTTCTTAGATAGTGCTGAAATGTGTGCTTGTATTGTCGTCTCTCCATCTACTTCTAACACATTAGCTACAATTGTGATGCCCCCAAAATAGGTATACATCACCTATTTTGAGTCGCCAAATACATGGTACAGAATACAAATACAATCTTAAATATACAACATGAGCTGTGAGTTTTAATACAAATATTGTCTTCTAGATGCATATTCAAACTCAAAATAAGTCCTCAATACATTTATTATCACACTATTTCATAGAATAGTGAGGACTACTAATGCTATCATCCGGACCACACTCCGCTCCCCGACTAGTCCCTCGCTACGCTCTCATTTCACTCAAGAGAACAATGAAAGCAAAAGGGTGAGCTCAACTAGCCTAGTAAGAAATATTATGGCTAAGATAATGCAAAATAAATTATCGTTAGCCAAAGCGATTTAAACCGATACAATATAACAAAGATCAAGTTTAATCTGCAATGAAACAAGCAATCCATTAAGAAGAGTCAAGTAGAGAATAAAATCTACTATCTTCTATGATTTAAAATGTTTTTCATCACTTTTATCATTTGAGACTCGACTTTATTAAATAAACCACGTCCATCCTTGCACTACTACCAAGGATATACATTAATATCACGACCACAAATTATCCATGCACTACGGGCCAAGGATATTCGTGTTTTCATCAATGGTCATGATCATGCCAACAATCGTCCCATCAATGCACTACGTGCCAATGAGGAGTTTTACCACATCATTTGTAACATTACTACATGACTATACTAATAATCTCTGGTCATAATCATACCAAGTCCATGTATGCACTACAGGCCACAGATGACTTTCAACATAATATAAACATGAGGATGATGACAATGACATAATAATTCAATAAAAAAAGTTCAAGAATTAAATTTTAAAGATTTATAAGTTAATTTATCCTGAACTCAAAAACATCCAAATTGTCAACATGATACTTCTTTGTGGAGTAAAATTCAAGAATGCTCAGAAGAATATTTCCATGAAAAGATACTAGATGAAGCGCAAATATCCAGGATATTCTACTAATTTCATGGAGTATAGAAGCTAAAACTTTACCCAACTAAGTATAATAGAATATATGAACCTGCAAATGGATTTTCGCCCGCCATGCGATAATCCACGTAGACAGATCATTTCCACAATTTAATAAGGAATGAATATAAAGGATCATTCACCATGCATGTGGTAATCCACATAGACAAGTTATTCCAACAGAATAATAAAGAATGGAATAACAGAAGAATTCATCATGCATGCGATAGACCGCACATGCAGGTTATTCCCAACAGAATAATAATGAATGAAACTAGGTCATGCAAAATACGCACAGATAGGATATTCCAACAGAATAATAAAGAATGGAATAACAGAAGAATTTCACCATGTATGCGATAGACCGCACAGACAGGTTATTCCAACAGAATAATAAATAATGGAACTAGGTCATGCGTAATACGCACAGACAGGATATTCCAACATAATAATAAAGAATGGAATAGCAGAAGGATTTCACCATGTATGCGGTACTTCGCATAGACAGGTTACTCCAACAGAATAATAAATAGTAGAACCAGGTCATGCGTAATACGCACAGACAGGATATTCCAACAGAATAATAAAGAATGGAATAACAGAAGAATTTCATCATGTATGCAATAGACGACACAGATAGGTTATTCTCAACAGGATAATAAAGAATGGAACCAGGTCATGCGAAATATGCACAGACAGGACATTCCAACATAATAATAAAGAATGGAATAATAATATCTTTCTTCATGAAGATGAAAGAAATAATACCCCTTACCTTAGAATAAAGCTGGATACTGGAATAGAGAGGTAGCAAACTTCTCTTCTTCTTTTTCTCTATAATTTCTCTCTATAATAATTGCTCTATAGCTTTAGTGAATTGGTGAGAAATGAAGGAAGAATGAGCTTCTATTTATAGAAAAATATAGTTTTGATAATTGTACGTTTTGGGGCTCAAAATATTATAGTACAATACCTCCAACTTTTCTTTCATTTTTAATTTAGTCCTGCAAGTATTATCAAACTTGCACCACCTCCCCTAATAGTAAATAATGTGAATCAATAGTTCAATCATGTGATTCAATAGTTATAATCATGTGAAAATACGAATAACAGTATAGTACATCCATCTATACCTCCATCTTTAACTTAGTCATGCAAGTATTATCAATCTTGCACCACCTCCCCTAATAGTACATGAGTGTGAATCAATAGTACACACATGTGAACAAATAGTTATAATCATGTGAATTAATAGCAATTAATTCCTCATTTATCCGACTAATTACCCGATAACTTCCAGACATTAATATTATAATATTATAACTCACAATGTTTAACAACTAGGTCGTTCTCAGGAAAGAGGGAGCTTTTCGATAATGATTTCTCCTTATTGGCGCGCAATTAGATGACCAAATCTTTCTTTGACAGAACTTCTAGACATTGTAAATATTGCAATTTAATAATATGAATAACTTTGTCATCTCAATTATTGATTTAATAATATATCATATTATACAGATGATACTATGACAATAATCGAATCAATAATATGAGAGATATGATGCAGTAATTACTGTAGCAATAATTGAGTATAACTGAGTGACTTCTCACGTAAGCATCAATAACCAATACCGTGTGCTACTATGCCACCACGCCATTCATCGTACTTTTATTAATGGTAGTTCAACGGTTTTAATTAACAACACTCTCTCGTTATTTTTAATAAAAGATAATTTTGTCGTTTTCTTACTACGACAATACTTCCGTTGTGGGGTCCACCAATAATTGTGCCATCGTACGAATATTCCTTGTTAAAACGAATATTCCCCTACCAATCGAATATTATATAACCACTTGCTTACTTTGCAAAATTTGTAAATATTACCCACAACTATAACATTATATCAAATTCACACCATAATATTCAAAAAAATATTTCAAGAAATTTAAATCTTTATTCATAAAATCTGGGGTCCCACAATCTCCCCTCCTTATGAAATTTTACCGTCGAAATTTACGTACGTACTGGTATGCCGAAGAGGTGAGGATACCTTGAATACCTTTATCGTCGAAAACATTACATGTTGCATACGTGCATGCCTGATGTTCTCCGATTGCCTCTGAATGCACATCAGCTCCAAAAATAGCCATTTTAGGCCTTGATACCGACCTTAAACCTCAAAACATAAAGAATTAAAGTTATAGGTCTACTCGTTATCTTTCTGAATCATCCTGAATCACCTCAATCAGAGTTTGTATGAAAACGTTATGCCCAATTTACTAAAGGACGTCCGAACAGATTTTGGCTTAACACTAGACCAGCGCCTAGGCGCCCAAATTTGGCCTTGGGCAAGCGCCTAGGAACCCAAGAACAGATTACAAGCGCCGAGCCTAGTGCCAAGGCACTCGACCTTTGACACTTAACTCCAATTTTCCAGATTTTGCAACTTTTGACACACATACTTCAAATCTTCATAACTTCTTCATCCGTTATCGGAATTAGTCCGTTTTCGAGGCTATGGAAAGCTTGTAACATGCTCTATAAAACCCCCATGATTTCATAATTTTTTAGATTCATTAATTATTCCAAAATTTGGCTCCAAAGTCCCCCTAGACTAAGTTTTTACTAACAACGATACGTGAAAAGCGTTATGAACACGCGACATACTTGGCGGTAAAACGAGTCTATAGGCCACAGTTCCTACTCGATCAAGGATTTCAAATGGGCCAATTAAATTGAGGGTTGAGATTTTCTCCCTTCATCGAGTCTTGCTTCTATAATAACGCCCTCTTGAACCTTATTCTTTACATTCATCAGCTCTGGGTGTGTAGCTTGAGTGGCTTTAACTTTATCGATTAAAGTAGATTCTACTCGTATATTCGTTATCTTTACATGGGTCTCTAGAGTCTTTATCTGTATATTCATCATTTGTAAGTTATACGAAATGGGTTTTTGTGTTAACAACATTGCACTCGTAAACGCATACGATCTTCTACTCAATGCATCAGCTACCACGTTCGCTCTTCCATGATGATATTGAATGGTATGGTCATAATCTTCAACAGCTCGAGCCAACGTCTTTGGCGTATAATACGTTCGTTCTAGGTGAAGAAATATTTAAGGGTTTTAGAAATGGGTTTTGTACTAGGGTCAATACAAAATTCGATTTCATGCTCTAGGGGTAGGCTAGAAAGTCTTCAAGAATACGTCAGGAAATTTATTCACAATAGAAATATCATTCAAAACTGTGACTCTCATCTAAGACTTGGATAGCACGTCACATTGATACCTATCAACTTGCCACCGTTATTCACGACGTCCCCTATGGATATTCTGGCTTCGATGTATTCCAAGACTTGGAAGTCACCAGCGAAAGGCTCGGGGCTCTTTACTTATGGCTTGGTATGATAGTGATTGACTTTAGGTTTTGGTTGCTTGAATTCGCATAATAGGTTGGTTAGGAATATGAAAGCTAACAACCTTACGAAAAATATGATGAGTAGTTAACCAATCGATTCCTAAAATCCCATCAAAGGCAAGTATTTTCAAAGAGATAAGATCAACAAGTAACGTGAAAGTGGAGGTAACGAAGGTTTCTCCTAACGGAGTTTCAATCGATAAGTCAAAGTCTAACTTCTCCGGGGTAAAATTTAAACGTTGAGTGCAAGTAAGAGAGATAAAAGAATGGGTAAAACCGGTATCTAATAAGGTATAGACTTCGCAAGAATTTATAATTAACTAACCCGTGCTAACTTTGTTCGGGTTACTCGATTTTTAAGAAGTCACGAAAAACGCTCTTCCTGAAACCACCGACTTTGTTTTGTCCGTATCCGCCTTTGGTGCCACCGTCCCAGCTGGACTTGACTTTGGTGCACGACAAAATTGGGCTAGGTGACCTTCTTTTCCACAATTATAACATGCTTTGGACTGCATCACGCAGTTTGGACTGATATGTCCCTCCCCTCCGCATTTGAAGCATATGATAGGTGGTCGTTCTCCTTCCTTAACAACGGGTGCTCATGCTGACGTTTTTCCATCATTGTTAAATTTCCTCTTCTTGAAATGTCTATTCTTATTGTTTTGGCCATGATTAACACCGAAGTGGTTACCATTTTTGGCATGTTGATTTCCTCCATGCTTATTTTCACCGCTTCGATGACTGCTATCACTGGTATCTCAGGTTTCAAATCTCTTAGAAACATTCGCGTCATTCTCTCCTCATTATCAATTAAATGGGATGCAAACCGGGACAACTCGGCAAACTTAGCTTCGTACTGCGACACGGTCATGTTGTTTTGCTCCAGTTTAATGAACTCTACCTCTTTTATGTGACGAATACTTTCAGGAAAGTGCTTGTTGTTGAACAGTTCTTGGAACTTCTCCCAAGACATCTTTAGTGCGGCAGGTTGAGTACGCTTTACAGATTCCCACCAGTAATCTACCTCTGCCCGCAACATGAAGGTGGCAAAGGGAACCTTTTGCTCCTCAGATCATCCCAAGACATCAAATATCTTGTTGATCTGCTTTATCCATGTCTCCGCCTTAAGTGGTTTTGGCTCTCCAAAAAACTCCGGTGGTCCCAGCTCCTTGAACTATTTAGCAGTGACCGTCCGAGAGTTGCCAGTGTTTCCACCTGCATTTTGGACAGGAGCCACTCTTGCCTGATGTTGCATGAATTGCATAAAACCTCTAAACATCCCATTGTTCATCATTTGATCATTGTTGTTTACCTGAGGATTATTGTCTTCCTGTTGCACATTATCCTGATTATTGATCTATGGAGACTCAATGGTCTCCTGTGCTTCATTGCTATTTTCAACATTCTCGGATGTCATTTTCAAATACTGCCACAAAACAAGGGTTAATTAACTTATCACATATTATCCCTATACTCTGACCGACCAATTAAATACCAAATAAACTTAGGTAGGTTATATTAGCGAAGGAATTCCCCGTCTCTCCCCTCCTAGTTCTTGTCTCACATCTCAGCCAGGGATCATATCCCTAAGCTTTGATACCAACTGTGATGCCCCCAAAATAGGTATACATCACCTATTCTGAGTCACCAAATACATGGTACAGAATACAAATACAATCTTAAATATACAACATGAGCTGTGAGTTTTAATACAAATATTATCTTCTAGACAGTATTCAAACTAAAAATAAGTCCTCAATACATTTATTATCACACTATTTCATAGAATAGTGAGGACTACTAATGCTATCATCTGGACCCTCACTCCATTCCCCGACTAGTTCCTGTTACGTTCTCATTTCCTGAAGAGAACAATGAAAGCAAAAGGGTGAGCTCAACTAGCCCAGTAAGAAATATTATGGCTAAGGTAATGCAGAATAAATTATCGTTAGCCTTCAACAGTATTAAACTGATACAATATAACAAACATCAAGTTTAACACAATGGAACTATCAATTTCATCTTTAATCAATACGAACTTATTCATCATTAATATTATAACTCACAATATTTAACAAGAAGGTCGTTCCCAGGAAAGAGGGGGCTTTTTGATAAGGATTTCTCCTTATTAGCGCGCAATTAGATGACCAAACCTCTCCTTGACAGAACTTCTAGACATTGTAAATATTGAAATTTAATAATATGAATAACTTTGTCGTCTCAATTATTGATTTAATAATATATCATATTATACAGATGGTACTATGACAATAATCGAATCAATAATATGAGAGATATGATGCAGCAATTACTGTACCAATAATTGAGTATAACTGAGTGACTTCTCACGTAAGCATCAATAATCAATATCGTGTGGTACTATGCCACCATGCGTATTACTGTACTTATACTACCGAGTAGTTCAACAGTTTTAACGGTCACACTTTCGCCGTTATTTTTAATAAAATATAATTCTGCCATTTTCTTACTACGACAATACTTCCGTTGTGGGGTCCACCAATGATTGTGCCATCGTATGAATATTCCCTGTTAAAACAAATATTCCCCGACCAATCGAATAATATATAACCACTTGCTTAATTTGCAAAATTTGTAAATATTACCCACAACTATAACATTATATCAAATCCACACCAAAATATTCAAAAAAATATTTCGAGAATTTGAAATCTTATTTCATAAAATCTAGGGTCTCACAACCTTCGTCTGTGTCATTCTTGCAGTAGGCCATTGGTAGTTGTTCTCTGCCATTGTCTCTATCAACTCATAAGCCTCTTCATAACTTTTAGCCATAAACGCTCCACCCAAAGCTGCATCAATACTGGTTCTGAGATTTTCGTTCAATCCATTGTAGAATGTGTTCATCTGCAACCACTTAGGCAATCCATGATGCGGGCACTTTCTGAGAAATTCCTTATATCTTTCCCATGCCTTATACAGTGACTGCCCATGTTTTTGTTCAAACATAGTTATCTCATTCCTCATTTTTGTAGTTTTCGCTGGTGGGAAGAATTTTGCAAGAAATTTCTGAGCGAGGTCTTCCCAAGTAGTTATTGATCCCGACGGTAGAGAGTTTAACCAACTCTTCGCCTTGTCCCGTAGAGTAAATGGGAACAAGCAAAGTCTCACAGCGTCATCCGACACCCCTTTATACCTGAAGGTGTCACAAATCTCCAGAAAGTTGACTAAATGTTCGTTCGGATCATCATTTGCTAAACCCCCAAACTAAACCGAATTTTGAATCATTTGAATCGCCCCAGGCTTGATTTCAAATGTGTTCGCAGCTATAGCAGGCCTAGTGATACTCGACTGTAGCTCAGTTACCTTGGGTGTAGCAAAATCCCTCAATGCTTTCTGATCTTCGACAGCCATTGCTTCTTCTTTTCAGAGTTTTTGAATTCTTCTCTTGTTTCCTTGATCCACTTACTTAGCCTTTGTAACCGTTTCTCAATGTTGTCCTCAAAAGGAAGCAAGTCTGGATTTTTGGACCACGCTTGCATAAACTAACTTCAAAAACCTGAAATAAGACGAACAAAACAAAAATAAAAATGTTTAAGTAAAACTGGACTAATTAAACTGATATCATAAAATATTAAAATATATACTAAAATTGTTCCCCAGCAACGGCGCCAAAAACTTGTTGGGTAAAATCTAATTACGCACAACACGCAAGTATACGTACGTGGTCAACAAGTAATATAATAGTAAGTAGAGTATCGTTCCCACAGAGAAAATTTAGTAAGAATTTAACCTCACAATTATCAGTTTCTTATTAATCCTAATTTTATTAAATTATCCAAATTAATGATTAAAATTATTAAAACTAAATTATTAAAAATACTAAGATCACAAAACAATCACAAATATTAAAAACTAAAATTTCAAACAATTATTGGAGAATTAGGCTTACGACTTCACCCTAAGCTTCACTCTGATTTTTACACCTTTATTCTAGTTTAATTTACTATCCCAGTTTATTAATCAAGGACACGAATGTAGCACTAGCCATCTCTCGATGTACTAATACCATATTAACTCAAATCCATAATTTAGATAGAAACAAGTTAAACACCTTAATCAACTAACTCACTATATCTCTATGTGAATTATAATTAAAGAAGGTTTAAGCTTAAGCCCTTTATCCGATTACATGCGATGTTAAGCATATCTTTTCCTTAACATTCATCAAGATTCTGTTCATTCACAAAATTCAAGAACACATGTTATATTAACTAAGTCTAGCCTCGTACTTCCTCTCTCGAAATTAATCTATACAAGTCTATAAGGAATTGTTGATTAGGCAATTCATAAATTCAAGCTCAAATTAATATAGATAAACTGAATAATAGCTCATTAAACTGAAAAAATCAAAGCTACTTAATCATCGTTTCACTTAAAGATCCGTCATAAGCCTAAAAAAAATTAGTTCATCATCAATGAAATAATAACTGAATAAATTAACGATAACATCCTTTCAATTACAAAATAAACTAAAAGGAGAAGAATAATGCAGAACACCCTTCACTTTTACCTTAATTCGCAATTGATATGAACGTTCCTTCAAAATCTTCACTCCAATGCTCGATATGAAAATCTATCAAAATCTTTGTTAATTGCCTTATAAATCTCTTGTTGATCTTGTGTTTGTGTTAATATATATGTACACAAGTAATCTCAGCTCAATTACGTGCTAACTAGAGTCCTAAAGCTATGCAAGAACCAAAATCCAAGTCCCAACAGTGTTTAAATCAAGTTAAGACACACAGAATTCGGGAACCCCCGCCCCGGCGGGGGTAAACACATAGAAAACGCCCACCCTGGCTGGCTAGGCTACTGTAAACTAGAATGAAGACCCCCGCCCCGGCGGGGGTGTAAAGTTAAAATGGGCCCGCTCCGTTGGGCTACCTCACTGCAAAATGACTTTGGTTAATCTTCATACTTGCTACAATAATGCTCCAATTGCCTCCTTTTTCACTCATTTACTACACCAACCATCCTACACATAAAATAACAAGAAACAAGTAAAAATGATCATAAAAGCAAGGGATTAACAACGAATAAGCTTGAATTAGAAATCGATTTGTGGATATAAAGTCCACTTATCAATTTGCTGCCTTAAATAAGAAAAAAATATATTCAGATCCTTCTTATCGAACACGGCTCCATGTCTTCCTAGACCTCGGTAAGACGCACACATTTTAAATCTAACTCTTACGTTACTCTTTTGTTTTTTCCATCTTTCCTACCTTCTTCGGCTCTCCAACCGTTCCAGTAACCCTCTCTTTCTCTCTCCCACAAACCCTGTCACAATGCAAACCCGACTTGCTAAACGCCTCCAAGATGAATCTGACGACGAGATCCCACTGCCGTCTTCGCCTTCTCAGCCTCCCATTCGCTCCTCTCATAAACTGAAACTGAAATTTAAGTAGGCACACTTAAAAGCGGGGGTTGAATAAGTGTGGGAACAAACGGTGTCAAACTTTTGATTCAATAAAAATTCTTTTGGCTATTCAATGCAGGAGGCTGGATTCTAAATCCTTATAGATTAAAAAGTTAAGACAAGATGTTGAGTTGATGTAAGACTTTCTAAAATGCTTCATTTAGAGACTTAGCCTTTTTCAGAATGTGATTATGTGAAAATAATTTGCTAAATTGGTTTTGTAAATTTATAGATATAGAATGCAGCCTGCTGGATAGATAGCCGAATGATGAGATAATTTAGCACAATAAGCAATCACATGAACACAAGGAATTTTTACGTGGTTCAACCCCTATCCTCTATTCTGGTGGCCTAATCCACGTCCAATACAAACTAGTATTGGAGAATGTCTTTATTAATTAACTTTGTTTACAATTAAATCCCTTTACAAGACAAGTTTCAAAACCTTTGAGTACTTATGCTCCCTGAGCACCTTTGCTCCCTAGCACCTTTGCTCCCCCGTGCACCTATGCACCCTTAAGCACCTATGCTTCCTTTAACTTGCTTGCAAAACCTCTAATCCAACCCGAATAAGAAACCTTAGACTAACAACTTAGTCTACCACATATTTAGAGAATTGATCAAATATATGACAATAAAATAATCTATGATCAAAGCAATAATTATATCAACAATTCAAGGCTCAACTAGAATGCAATGATCAAAGTATGAAAGATATCACCAAGTTAAATAGCCGTCTCTGAAATCTGGAATATAATCTGTGATGCCCCCAAAATAGGTATACATCACCCATCTTGGGTCGCCAGATACATGGTACATAAATCAAATACAAACTTAATTATACAACAGTCGTGTAAAATACGACAAAACATAGCTGAGAGTTTAAAAAAGAATATTGTCATCTAGACAATATCCACACTCAATGGTGTCCTCATTACAATTATTATCACATTATTCCATAGAATAGTAAGGACTACTAAAGTTAATTATCCTGGACCATCACTCCATTCCCCGATTCATCGCAGCTATATTCTCATTTCCTGAAGAGAACAATGAAATAAAGGGTGAGCTTAACTAGCCCAGTAAGAAATATTATAACTAAGGTAATGCAGAATAAATTATCCTTAGCCTTCAACAGTATAACAACTGATAGAATACAATGGACAACAAGTTTTAGATCAACAACTTCAACGAAAATAAGCAATCCATTAGAAGAGTCAAGTAGAGCATAAAATCTACTATCTTCTATGATTTAAAAAGTCCATCATTAATATTTCATTCCTGTAATACTCATCAACAGTTCTTTGTTATACCCAAGACAAAAAGAACTCTCATCACCTGTCTTTGCCTGAACCACCAAAGATTATAGTTAAATCCACAATTCATATTTATAATCATGTAAATCAACAGTTTCTCCTTGCCACAAAGGCTTAATAGAACGTTTACTCAATATCCTTACCCCAAAGGCTAAAGATATTCAAATGTAATAACAATGATCATACCAATCAGTTGTCTACCTTTGCACTACGGGCCAAAGATATTCAAATACAAAACCAATGGTCATGATCATACCAATCAATTGTCTGTCAGTGCACTACGGCCAAAGACATTCATCTGTTAACTAATGGTCACGATCCTACTAATCACATCATCAAATTATCCATGCACTACGGGCCAAGGATATTTGTTATTATCATCAGTGGTTATGATCATGTCATACACCTGTCCATCTTTGCACGTAAGCCCAAGATATACAACTATAAAACCAATAATCAACAACTCGTCTTTGCAAGTAAGCCAAAGATATACAACCATAAAACCAATAATCAACAGTCCATCTATGCACGTAAGCCAAAAATATACAACTGTAAAACCAATAATCAATAGTACATCTATGCACGTAAGCCAAAGATGACTTTCATCACAATTTAAGCATGAGGATGATGACAATAATATAAACATTAATCAAACGAAATCAAGGATAAATATTAAAGACTTTAAATTTATCCAGAGTTTAAAAATATCCAAATTGTCAACATGATACTACTTTGTGGAGTAAAATTCAAGAATAATATTCATGTACCAAAAATAATTTGGACAGAAAAGAAATATATTTTTCGGGTGAATAGTACCCCGTGAATAGTACTTCGGGAATAGTATCCCGTGAATAGTACCCCGACACAAAAAGTGTCCCAAATACCCGAGTGAATGATACTAGAGTGAATAGTAATCAGGTGAATAGTAACCCGTGAATAGTAACTCGTGAATAGTACTCTGGCATGAAAAGTGCCCCGAATACCCGAGTGAATAATACTAGAGTGAATAGTAACCGGGTGAATAGTAACCCATGAATAGTAACTCGTAAAAGAAAAATACCAAAGAAATGATATTCCATAACGAGTACAAAAGAAATGATATCTCATACGAGTATAATAGAATATATGAAACTGCAAATGGATTTTCACTCGCCATGCGGTAATCACGTGAGCGGATCATTTCCACAATTTAATAAAGAATGAATACGAAGGATCATTCACCATGCATGCTTGTAATCCACATAGATAAAAGTTATTCCAACGTAATAATAAAGATCGGAATAACAAAAGAATTCACCGCATATGCGATAGACCAGCAGAGACAAAGTTATTCCAATGTAATAATAAAGAATAAAACTAGGTCATGCGTATTCCGCATGCATGTGATATTCCAACAAAATAATAAAGAATGGAACCAGTCATGCCTAATCCAAAATGCATGGGATATTCCAATGTAATAATAAATAATGGAATAACAAAAGAATTCACCAGGCATGCGATAGACCACACAGATAGGTTATTCCAACAGAATAATAAAGAATGGAATAATTGAAAAATTTCACCATGTTTGTGGTACTTCACATAGACAGATTATTTTAACATAATAATAAAGAATGGAATAACAATAGCTCTCTTCATGAATACGAAAGAATAATACCCCTTACCTCAAAAGAAGACTGGATACTTGAATAGTGAGGTAGCAGACTTATCTTCTTCTTTCTCTCTATAATTTCTCTCTATAATAATTGCTCTATAGCTTTAGTGAATTGGTAAAAAATAATGAAGGAATGAGCTTCTATTTATAGGAAAATATAGTTTCGATAATTGCACGTTTTGGGGCTCGAAATATTACAGTATAATACCTTCCTCTTTTTCTTCATTTTTAATTTAGTCCTACAAGTATTATCATACTTTCACCATCTCCCCTAATAGTAAATCATGTGAATCAATAGTTCTAGTCATGTGAAAATATGAATTAAAGTATAGTCCCTCCATTTATACCTCCATATATACCTCCATTTTTAACATAGTCATGCAAGTATTATCAATCTTGCACCAACTCCCCTAATAGTAAATGAATGTGAATCAAAAGTACACACATGCGAACAAATAGTTATAATCATGTGAATCAATAGCAATTAATTGCTCATTTATCCTGTTAATTACCCGATTGGTCAATATAACCTCCAGACATCAATTATTATCGAAATAAATGTCGATTTTCACTAACACTAAAAATTCCAACACAATGGAACTATCAATTTCATTTTTAATCAACACGAACTTATTCATCATTAATATTATAACTCACAATATTTAACAACCAGATCGTTCCCAGGAAAGAGGGGGCTTTACGATAAGGATTTCTCCCTATTGGCGCGCAATTAGATGACCAAACCTTTCCTGGACAGAACTTCTAGACATTGTAAATATTGCAAATAATAATATGAATAACTTTGTCGTCTCAATTATTGTTTTAATAATATAAAATATTATGCAGATGATACTGTGACAATAATTAAATCAATAATATGAGAGATATGATGCAACAAATACTGTAGCAATAATTGAGTATAACTGAGTGATTTCTTACGTAAGCATCAATAATCAATACCGTGTGCTACTATGCAACCACGCGTATTACTGTACTTTTACTACCGGGTAATTCAACAGTTTAATGGTAAAACTTTCGCTGTTATTTTTATAAAAAGATAATTCTGTCATTTTCTAAATACAACAATACTTCTATTGTGGGGTCCACCAATGATTGTGTCATCGTACAAATATTGCCTATTAAAATGAATATTCTCCGATACAACGAATATTTTATAACAATTTGCCAACTTTGCAAAATTTTCAAATATCACCTTTAACTTTAAACTTTTATCAATTTAACTATTTACCAAAATAAATAAAAAATTGAATACCTTTATTTCATAAAATTTGGGGTCTCACAATCTCCCCTCCTTATGAAATTTCACCCTCAAAATTTATGTACCTGGTAGTTCAAAGAGATGAGAATACCTTGCTTTCTTTTCGGATTGTACCTTCTCGGTTATTTCCTCTCTATCATGATTTTCCCATTTCTCATCTCCTGTATTTCAGATATCATTCTAGAATATAGTATCAAAATAAGGGTTAATTGACATGCCACATATTATCCCTATATTCTGACCGACCAATTAAATAACAAATAAACTTAGGTAGGTCATACTAGCCAAGGAATTACCCATCTCTCCCCTCCTAGTTCTAGTCTCACATCTCAGCCAGGGATCATATCCCCAAGCTTTGATACCAACTATGATGCCCCCAAAATAGGTATACATCACCGATCTTGGGTCGCCAGATACATGGTACATAAATCAAATACAAACTTAATTATACAACAGTCGTGTAAAATATGTCAAAACATAGCTGAGAGTTTAAACAAGAATATTGTCATCTAGACAATATCCACACTCAATGGTGTCCTCATTACAATTATTATCACATTATTCCGTAGAATAGTGAGGACTACTAAAGCCATTTATCCTAGACCATCACTCCATTCCCCGACTCGTCCCAGCTATATTCTCATTTCCTGAAGAGAACAATGAAAGAAAGGGTGAGCTCAACTAGCCCAGTAAGAAATATTATGACTAAGATAATGCAGAATAAATTATCCTTAGCCTTCAACAGTGACAACTGATAGAATATAATATACAACAAGTTTTAGATCAACAACTGTAGCGAAAATAAGCAATCCATTAAAAGAGTTCAGTAGAGCATAAAATCTACTACCCTCTATGATTTAAAAAGTCCATCATTAATATTTCATTCCTATAATACTCATCAACAGCTCTTTGTTATACCCAAGACAAAAAGAACTCTCATCACCTGTCTTTGCCTGAACCACCAAAGATTATAGTTAAATCCACAATTCATATTTATAATCAATCAACAGTTTCTCCTTGCCACAAAGGCTTAATAGAACGTTTACTAAATATCCTTACCCTAAAGGCTAAAGATATTCAAATGTAATAACAATGATCATACCAATCAGTTGTCTACCTTTGCACTACGGGCCAAAGATATTCAACTACAAAACCAATGGTCATGATCATACCAATCAATTGTCTGTCAGTGCACTACGGCCAAAGACATTCAACTGTTAACTAATGGTCATGATCCTACCAATCACATCATCGAATTATTCATGCACTACGGGCCAAGGATATTCGTTATTATCATCAGTGGTTATGATCATGTCATACACATGTCCATCTTTGCACGTAAGCCCAAGATATACAACTATAAAACCAATAATCAACAATTCTTCTTTGCACGTAAGCCAAAGATATACAACTATAAAACCAATAATCAACAGTCCATCTATGCACGTAAGTCAAAAATATACAACTGTAAAACCAATAATCAATAGTCCATCTATGCACGTAAGCCAAAGATGACTTTCATCACAATATAAGCATGGGGATGATGACAATGATATAAGCATTAATAAAATGAAATTAATGATAAATATTAAAGACTTTAAATTTATCCAGAGTTTAAAAATATCCAAATTGTCAACATGATACTGCTTTATGGAGTAAAATTCAAGAATAATATTCATGTACCAAAAATAATTTGGAAAGAAAAGAAATATATTTTTCGGGTGAATAGTACCCTATGAATAGTACTTCGGGAATAGTACCATATGAATAGTACTCCGGCACGAAAAGTGCCCCGAATACCTGAGTGAATAATACTATAGTGAATAGTAACTGAGGGAATAGTAACCTGTGAATAGTAACTCATAAAAGAAAAATACCAAAGAAAATGATATTCCATGACGAGTACAAAAGAAATGATATCTCATACGAGTATAATAGAATATACGAAACTGCAAATGGATTTTCACCCGCCATGCGGTAATCCACGTAGACAGATCATTTCCATAATTTAATAAAGAATGAATACGAATGATTATTCACCATGCATGCGGTAATCCACATAGACAGGTTATTCCAACAGAATAATAAAGAATGGAATTACAAAAGAATTCACCAGGCATGCGATAGACTACACAGACATGTTATTCCAACAAAATAATAAAGAATGGAACCAGGTCATGCGTAATCTGCACAGACAGGTATTCCCACAGAATAATAAAGAATGGAATAACAAAAGAATTCACCAGGCATGCGATAGACCACACAGACAGGTTATTGCAACAGAATAATAAAGAATGGAATAACAGAAGAATTTCACCATGTATGCGGTACTTCGCATAGACAGGTTATTCTAACATAATAATAAAGAATGGAATAACAATAGCTCTCTTCATGAATACGAAAGAATAATACCCCTTACCTCAAAAGAAGACTGGATACTTGAATAGTGAGGTAGCAGACTTCTCTTCTTCTTTCTCTCTATAATTGCTCTCTATAATAATTGCTCTATAACTTTAGTGAATTGGTGAAAAATAATGAAGTAATGAGCTTCTATTTATAGGAAAATATAGTTTCGATAATTGCACGTTTTGGGGCTCAAAATATTACAGTATAATACCTTCCTCTTTTTCTTCATCTTTAATTTAGTCCTGGAAGTATTATCAAACTTGCACCATCTCCCCTAATAGTAAATCATGTGAATCAATAATTCTAGACATGTGAAAATACAACTTACAGTATAATACCTCCATCTATACCTCCATTTTTAACTTAGTCATGCAAGTATTATCAATCTTGCACCAACTCCCCTAATTGTAAATGAATGTGACTCAAAAGTACACACATGTGAACAAATAGTTATAATCATGTGAATCAATATTAATTAATTGTTCATTTATCCGATTAATTACCCGATTGGTCAATATAACCTCCATACATCAATTATTATCGAAATAAATGTCAATTTTGACTAACATTAATAATTCCAACACAATGGAACTGTCAATTTCATTTTTAATCAACACGAACTTATTCATCATTAATATTATAACTCACAATATTTAACAACCAGGTCGTTCCCAGGAAAGAGGGGGCTTTTCGATAAGGATTTCTCCATATTGGCGCGCAATTAGATGACCAAACCTCTCCTTGACAGAACTTCTAGACATTGTCAATATTGTAAATAATAATATAAATAACTTTGTCATCTCAATTATTGATTTAATAATATAAAATATTATGCAGATGATACTGTGATAATAATTGAATCAATAATATGAGATATATGATGCAGTAATTACTGTAGCAATAATTGAGTATAACTGAGTGACTTCTTACGTAAGCATCAATAATCAATACCGTGTGCTACTATGCAACCACGCCAGACATCAGTACTTTTTACTACTTGGATAGTTCAACGGTTTAACTAAGAAAACTTTCATTTATTATTTTTATAAAAGATAATTCTTTCATTTTCTAAATACGATAATACTTTCGTTGTAGGGTCCACCAATGATTGTGTCGTCGTACAAATATTGCCTGTTAAAACGAATATTCCCCGACCAATCAAATATTCCCTGACACAATGAATATTTTATAACAATTTGCTTACTTTGTAAAATTTTCAAATATCACCCTTAACTTTAAACTTTTATCAATTTAACTATTTACCAAAATAAAAAAAATTGAATACTTTTATTTCATAAAATTTGGGGTCTCACATAATCCGTGTAGCACAACAACCTTTTTAAATCTTCACAATTGAAAAACTTGAATAGCGTTTATGAGTTTGTATGTGAAGAAAAGGACCGATGTATCATAAGGAACTTTTTAGTATACTGCTTGGTGTTTTTCTCTGTACTTCAAACCCATGGCTAAAGCATATATATAGATAGGAAAACTTTTTGCCCGTTGCTAATTTTAGCCGTTACCCATTAAGAATTAATTTCAAGATAGATTTTTTTTTTATATATATATAGACGTTAATAATTGATTTCGTAAATCTCCATATATATGTCCGTTAAAATTAAGCACATGGTATATTAGTTGGAGATATAACCAATTAAGGAGCATGTGAGTCAATCAACTTAATATTTGATTTAATAAAATATTCGTTTGCTTTAATTTTGCTTCCTTTGACTCAAGATAGAATCATGTTAATTAAAGTATGTTCATTAATTTAGTTAACAATAAAAAATTCACTTCACTAAATTATGAGCTTCTTTAATAAGAAAGTAAATCAATTGTTAACTCCTTTTATCCAATGGATGTACTTTTCATTTAGGAATCAATGAAAGATTTTATAGAGTATTCAAATCTTATTTCCAAACATCTTCTTATTAAAGTGATGTGATCACGTTGCTTAATTTAAGGAAGGAACTTTTAGAATATCCTTAATTATGGAATCTAAATAAGCAACCTTAATTATGGAATCAATTAAATCAATTTAGAAGCTTTAATTATGGAATCAATTTAATCACCTTCAAATATGAAATAAATATATCAATTAGATTTACATTATTAAATGGACTTCCATATTAATTTCATGCACCTTCAAATATGAAATAAATATATCAATTAGATTTACATTATTAAATGGACTTCCATATTAATTTCATGCAATTCAAAAATATTTCCATATTCATTTTGAAACTCCAATTAATTTGTTCCATAATTAATTATTTTCATGATTATGGCAAACCTAATAATAAAACACCATATCCCAAAATTTATGGAGGTAATATTGGTTAGAGATATGAAAGATAATGATCTTTTTAAAACTCATTTACTAAACAACTCCATCAATTATGGGAAGTATCAATATTTAAAAAACATTTCCATATTTATTTTGAAATCCCAATCTATTTAGATTTGCCCTCACTAATTAGCTTTCCAAAAATTAATCTAATTAATTGATCCATGCTAATTGATTCTAAAGATATGAATATTTATTTGCTTAATCAATTTTAAGGAAAGTTCAATCAATTAATAAATCATGGAAAAAAATAATGAATAACTCAATCCCAAGATATATGGTATAAATTTATATAAAGAATCAAAATCTATTTTAAATTAATTCCTTTAATAATGGGAATGTTTGAAAATTAACTTTTCAAAAATTACTCCAATTATTGATCCATGATAATTGATTATGAAGATATGAAAATTTGATTTGCTTAATCAATTTTAAGGAAAGTTCAATCAATTAATAAATCATGGAAAACATAATGAATAACTCAATCCCAAGATGTGTGGTATAGATTTATTAAATCCATAAATTATGGGAAGGCTTCAAAATTAGCTTTTCAAAAATTACTCCAATTTAATTAATATTTGATCCTTATTAATTTTGAAAGCTTAATTAAATATTTTCATAATTAATCTTTAATTAATTAATTATTTCAATTTATTCCACAATTAATTAATGTTGCAATGCAATGCAAATCCTAGAGCCTTGATTGAGAAATAATTAAAGCTAGGATCTTACATTTATTTCCTAATGACTCAAGCAATTCTTCAAGCCTTCATGTCTTCAATCCTTTAATAAATCAAAGTTTCAAGAATTCTTTTAATATCTTGTAAATATATGAGTAAACATTTTAGTACAATAGAAAAGTCATTATCAAAACCTAAGGTTGGAATATGACCAAGTCAACATTCTCTCCCTTTTTGATGATGACAATATAATAATTATGGCTCCCCCTAAGACCATGCATATATTAAAATATTCTTGACATGATAGAATAAGAACATAAAGTTAGACAAGAGATATTCAATATGCACTCATCTTGATATTTTATATGAACTCGTCTTGTACCTCAATCTGTTTCAACATGATTAGACAAAACATAGCATAATTTTTCTCCCCCTTTGTCATTAATAAAAAAAAATAACATATGATTTTTCTTCCCCTTTGTCATTAATCAAAAAGAAAGGAAGGACATTGAAAAATGATGTATACCCGTAGAAAGAATCATGGTGCTTTTAAGGACTAACAATGGTTGGCAAATATGAGTTTAAGAATTTTTTCTGTTAACCCAACTGATTAAAAAATTTTAATATTTTATTAATAAAGTAAGCTAAACACATAGATTCAAGTAAGCAGTCATACCTTCATGTTTAGTTACCTCTACGTCAATACCTTTATCATATGATGTGAATTTAATTGACGTACTCTTTTGTGTAGCTTCAAACCTTTTGATAAACTCTTTTGTGTATTTGGTTTGATGTATATATGTCATTCTTTATTTTCTTTATTTAGAGTCCCAAACAAAAATAGTTAAGTTCTCTCATTAAGTTCATGTCGAACTCCTTCTACATAAACTTAGAAAATAACTCACAAAGAAACTCATTAGTAGCACCAAATATTATATTTGCATAATGATAGAATCTTTATTTTTATGCTTAAATAATATAGAATTGATTTTACCTTAAGTAAAACCATTTGAGATGAGATACTTACTTAACCTCTTGTATCAAGCCCTTGGAACTTGTTTAAACTTGTCATGATTTGGGTAGTTCTCATACTTAAATCTGGGAGTAATGTCTTCAATAATATTCACGGGTGGATGACTTTTGAGATACTTTGCTGCTTTCGGCATTTCAACTTTCTTTTCTAAGAATACGATTTGCTAGACAATTAGATGATGCTATATTCTATTTGTCAAATCCAAATTACTATTTCCTCTTACTGGCGAATTCAGTTTGCTCCTTTGGCTTACTCAATCTGTTTATTTAGAGAAGGTCATTTGGCTTTGAGATGTACCTATAAAAAAATTCATCCTTTTGGTACCCATATCTTTTTGGGTCCTTTTGGGTTAGTCACATACAAATCACTTTTCTTAATCCACACACTTTTAACTTTCATATTCCTTTTATTTGATGAACAATCTAAATGTCCCTTTAAGACAAATGTTTTACAAGTAGTGAAAGTAGAGCAATAATTTAATTTTAAATGTGATTTAGATTTTAAAATTTTTACATCACTCTTTTTCTGTGTTGGATTATAGCCAATTCCTTGTTTTTCAAAGCTAGGTCTTTGTCTACCCAACATAATAGATAAATTTTCGTCCCCTTGGACAAATTTAGCCAATGATAATTTTAGTGAGTCTATTTCTTTTTGTAGTTCATTCGTTGAAGGATTTTTAATATGAGAATCATCATTAAAAACATCAATACAAACATCTCTCATTGCTATTTCTTTGTTTAATTTTTCAACTTCTTTATTTAAATCATTAACCTTGTTGGAAAGAAATTTGTTATGATTTTCAAAAAAATCATTTTTAGCAATTAAAATATTTTCTTCTTGTGATGATGTATCTTGTTCAACTTCTTTCTTTTCATCAATTAATATATTAACCTCAAGTCTTTTAAGTATACATTCTTTTCTCTTAATTTTTCATTTTCTTGTTTCAAGAGATTATAATCAGAAATTGTTACCTCGCTCGATTCATCATTTGATTCATTGTCTATTCCCATGAAGCATACTTGGGCTATTTCTTTGTTTGCATCAACTTCCACTTCGGACTCATCATCACTCCAAGTAATAAATGTTTTGTTCTTTTTGTTATCCTTGTAGCTTAGTTTGCCTTTGTTCATTATTTTGAAGCAATCCGTTTTGGAAATGGCTCGGGCGTCCGCATTAAAAGCAAGTGTCTTCATTTTGCTTTCCCTTGAATTTGTTTGAAGTGATTGCATTCTTTCTCTTAATTTTTCTTTGTAACAACCCTTTGAGCCTTTTGGAAATTATATGATGTGTAATTGCCATAAATCAGACTTCACATAAGTGCATAATCTAAGGAAGGTAATTAGACTTACCCACCGACCTAATTAATGCAAAAGCTTATATATGGCAATAAGGGATTGAAATACTAGTGGCTGTGAGATTGCACGGTAATATGGGAAGTAAATCAAACTGCTTTATTTAATCACGTGAGATATTGTGATTCCACGATATTAGGCTATAGACGCATGGATACATATACTTGATTCTAGCTATTTCCTTTATTCTCTCACAACGGTACCTTATATATAATATATTGTGTCGCCCCCAAAATAGGTATACATCACCCATTCTGAGTCACAAAATACATGGTACAGAAACAACTACAACTTTATTAATACAATTGTCGTGCAAAATATGACAACACAAAACTGTGAGTTTAAATACAAATATTATCTTCTAGACAGTATCCACACTCAAATAAGTTCTCATTACAATTATTGATACACTATTTTACAAAAATAGTGAGGACTACTAAAACAACTATATTGAATCATCACTCCAAACCCCGCCTAGTTCTTGCTAAATTCTCACCTCCTGAGAAGAAAAATGGAACAAAAAGGAAAAGGGTGAGCTCAACTAGCCTAGTAAAGAATATTATGACTAAGATAATGTACTACAAATTATCCTTAGTCCGCAACAGAGAAAAATCTGATAGAATATAATAGACAACAAAGTTTAGATCAACAACTGCAGCGGAAATAATAATTCATTAGAAGAGTTAAGTAGAGAATGAAATTTACTATCATCTATGAATTTAAAAGTCCATCATCAATATTTTATCCCTGTAACATCAATCAGTATATATCTTGAATCAAATATTAATCTTTGCACTACGGGCCAAAGATATTCATTTGTATCACCAGTTGGTCATGTTCATCTCAACACATGTTCATCTTTGCACTACGAGCCAAAGATATTCATCAGGTAATCATTCATCTTTACACTACAGGCCAAAGATATTCAGTCATCTCATCCTTTAGGACTGGGGATGATGAGAAATATTTTTAAGAAACGAATCCAGTGAGACAAAAGAACAAAGATTAGGGATTCGTACTTTAGATAATCCAAGTTCAAAAACACTCCATAATAAACCATAGTGGAGTAAAATTCTAGAATGAAGATCAAAACATGGATACAATCAAAGATAATAACCATAATAGACAAATTGGACAAAGAAGAGAAAATTTCATTTTTCGATGAATAGTGTCGTATACGTGAATAGTGTCATGTACGTGAATAGTAACCCCGACAGAAAAAGGTAGAAATTCCACAATAAAATTCATACCAATATTTCAGCATAATGATATTGAAAGAATTAATATCATTTACGAAGAAAATAACATCCCTCACCTTAAAAAGAACAGTACTTCTGACAAGAATATCAAATGAAATGTTGAAGGAAACTTGCACTGAATAGCAACTCTCAAAGTATCTAAATATTCACAAAAATACGCTCGATAATATAGAGAGAGAAAATGTAAGAACCCGAATTTTCAGAAAATATTAAAATAAGAATTTAGTAGATAAAATTCTTAAGGCATGTGAAAGGTTCAAATAAAAATATATAATGTGTTACGTGGTATGTGGTATTGTGTTACATAGGGTTATATGCGCTATGTAATAAGTGTGGTTGTGTTTAATAAATATATATATCGTTATTATATATTTGTTATAAATTATAGAGATGAATTAGTAAGAAGATGGATAAAAATTTATCTTTTGATATTAAATAATTTATGTCAAATTATTTTATAATAGTAAGTTGGTGACATTAAAATATCTTTGATAATCACCAATTTCTTGAGTATTTGTTCGGGTGAGTATCAAATCTAAGGTAGTGCAATCATACTCTTTAATGGTTGACGTATAGGAGCTGGGCTAAACGATTCATTCAGTGTACTGTATTGAATACTATTAAAAGACTCGATGCGTGCTAGGTTTAGACTTGTATGCGTGTACGTTGTCAACGAGAGAAGAAAATCGATATACCTTTAAAGTAGTTAGAGAATTATTGAGTAAATTGATACAGAACGAGAAGTGAAGATTAAAGGAATGTATGTATGTGTTACATTCGAGTTTTGTGTTATTGGTGGTATGAAATCGTAAAGGAGATGTATAGTTGGTTAAACTAATAAGGGAAAATAGAGTTTTAGAACTCGAAGTGTGATCCTTAAATTGTTAAGGAAAATAGTAATTGTTGATGTGAAACCAAAGAGAAGATTGATGTTAGACGAGTTAACACTCAAGGAGGATGTGTAAAGTATGTAGAAGCGTAAGGTTTCATTTCTGCTGAGGCAGAACTTGTATGCCTCTAATTTTGGTATGGTATAATTTGCGCCATTTCAAACTTGTGTGACCAATCAACAATTGCATCCGATCTGTAGGATCAGTTTGTGAAATTAAAATTCAAGAAATAGATTCTAAGGACTCATAGGGATACATGTATACATCTATATACGTATATGGATGTATAAGGGAAGTATTTGAATACATTTGTATAAAGACTAGTATGTTAGCATTACGTACAAGTGAAATAATAAAATGTAACATGGTGCAATAGACCACTCCCATGACTCTTAGAATTATATAAAATTGGAGTTAAAGAGCTTGCTAGATAGCTCTTATGATAACAATGATGGTTAGCCCAATGGCTAGGATACAATGAATAGTAGTAGTTGGTGGGAGTTAGCTACCAACTCTTCTTTGCCCCTTGTGTAATGACCATAGGAGGGTAATAGATTGGTTATGAATAAAGACCATTAAATTAGTGCTAATATATAAGCTATGAGAACCTATAATGTAATGATATTACATTATGACCACATTATAAGATGTAATGTTTAGAATAATATTATTATGTGAGATTGTATTAATTACTAAGTTCACATATGTAGGTCTTGTGTGGAATAATTGGGGAAGTTAAATCAAAGGGAGATTTAATGAGAAGTATTAAAAGAAAATAGATGGGGAGTTAATAAATAATTGATATTAATTATCATTATAATAATGGAGTGTATTTGAGATGATAACTTTTATGGAAAATGATGGATTGAGAATATCCAACTATTTTATAATAAGTCCAATTAAAATATTAATTGGAATAAACTAATGTACATGGATTATATGATACGAGTATAAAACTTATCTTTAAATTCCAAATATGGTAACAATTGTACCTTAATATTACAATTTGGGAATTTAAAGAACCAAACCAAGCCTTAGAATGATAAGTAGCTGAGTTATTTGCTCTTGTCCAAAATTGAGTGTCACCAAATACTATGAACAGTGTCCTAAACTCTCTTTACGTATTCTCCAAGTGGCTATATCTTAGGTGTTCATTTGCTAGCAATGTGGCTGGTAAGGAGTTGTTAAACTACTCTTTAATAACCTTTGTTCTCTTTCATTACACCATGGACTCAAAATTTGTGTAATGCCAATGTCTAGTCCATGCTTCTTCTATAAATACAAGCTACAAATTCAGTTTTTGGTGTTGATAGAAGTTGCTTGATAGTCTAATTAGAGATTTATAAATTGCTGAGCTACTATAGAAGTATACTCAGAGTTTAGGAGGTCCAATTCAAACTCAAAAAGGTATAATTTCCAATTATGTTCTTGAAATGGGTCTTGTTTAATTCTTGAAATTTCTTGAATCGTTATGTCAAGCATAATGAATTAACATATTACAATGCGTTTAAGAAGTTTACTTACATGTAGGAACTCTTTAATGATGGTTGGAATCAGTTTAAATGGAAAGGAATCAATGTGGTGTAAGACTCTGCAAAATAGAGTATATTCTCGCTACGATTACGGCGTGGCATGATTGCACCTGTTTATACTAGGGTGCAACTGCAATGTTATTGCTGTAAATACCAATTAGTTATTGTTGAGTTACATTATGCTAGGTGGTTGTTAATTTGGTTTTATAACTTATGTACACCTGCAAAAGAGGTATAACTCGTGTTATAAGGGTTTCTTATAAGTTAGGAAGTGTCTAACATAAATTAGTAGGAAATCTTTAACAAGAACTTCAAGTTTCGAAAAACAAACTTTGTTGAATTCATGTTCTGCAAATTTTGAGCTTAGTGGTCTATACACATAACTGATTTTTACACTAAATGAGGATGCTATAGTGTACATGGTTCCATTAACCATAATCAAACTCGTTAGACCTTGTGTAAAAGAAGTTTTTAAGAAAACTTGGTATAAAAGAACTAAGGTGCATAAATGCTACTTGCTATACATTCTGATCTTGCAAGCATGTTAACATGACTTGACTACATATGTTTAGAGCTTTGAAGTTGTCTTGTATGTGTTAGATTGCGTAGTTCAAGTATAAAATGGTTTCAAAAGTAAACTTGAACATATTTTTAAAATCTAGTTGCATCACATGGATATCTAGATTCTAAAAGATTTTTATGTCATGATATGCCTAGAATATCCCTAGATATGATTTATATGTGCTATATTGCATCATTTATGATAAAATTATTCCAAAGGCAACCTCAAGCATGTTTTCGAACTTAAGTTGCATTAAATATGAGTATTTAAATTTTAAAGGCTTGAGATGCCATGTTATTTTTCATTATGTCTCTAAAAATAAGTCTTATATGTTAAACATAATGGAAGTAAACCAAACATGAGGTTAAAGCACGTTTTAAAGTGTTAGACGATGATAGCTATAAGTAAAAGATGTGAATATGTATGAGCTTGTGTAGTACATTATGTAACCTCGTTATGAGAACATAAGGCTAATTAGTACACCTAGTGATTACATAACCCTATTTGGTTTTGATTTCGTGAAAATCCTAAACTAAAGTCCCTAACATATAAGATTGAACTTGAAGTGGTCATACAAGTATGTAAAGACCTTTTGTGTGTATGCATGAGATGTGTAAGTCTCTAAGTGTGTTAAAGTGTGGACTGAAACCAGGAGTGCAAAGCTCAACCTTGGTCTGGCCAAGGGACAACGCAGCTCTGCCATCCCTAAACCTAGACATGGCACAGCTGCGCCATCCTGCAGTTATGAATAAGTTATATTTTTGATCTTATGTTTGAAGCATGCCTATATGATTAATTTAACTTGTAATATATGATCAATACGCTATGTAATATATAGGAAGTATGCTAGGTGATAGAGATGAATGATAATTAGGACATTCAATTGTTAAAGTCCAAAGGAATGTTTTCAAGATATAAAGCAACGATACGTTGTTTGAATTCGTAATCCGATTTGTACTATAAAAATATAGGATAAGTGATGTTGTATGAAGTTACCACTAAGTTAGACGTTTATGTGTACTTTTGAACTTACCTATATGAGTTTAAATATGTTAAAAACATAGCGAGTCAAGTGCGTGATAGCTATGTTGATGTCAAGTACGAGTGGTTAGGGTATACCACATACCTAGCTATTCTAAGAGTATGATGAGAAAGTGAAGTGTAGGTTTTATGAACCTAGTTGGGAAACAATGTAACATTGTTACTACATTGAGAATGCATGAAATATGTTACTGATGGATATGAATCCATGATTATATAACTGTGTAGGAATACACGAAGTTCAGATAAGCGTTAAGTAGTTAAGTTGTAGTTCATAAACTACGAATCAGGCAAGTCTTTCTGCGACGCCCCCAAAATTGGTATACATCACCCATCTTGAGTCGCCAAATACATGGTACACAATTTAAATACAACTTAATAATACAGTTGTCGTGTAAAATACGACAAAATATAAACTGAGAGTTTTAATAAGAATATTGTCATCTAGACAATATCCACACTCAAAGGAGTCCTCATTACATTTATTGTCACGCTATTTAACAGAATAGTGAGGACTCCTAATACTATCATCTGGACCGTCCCTCCGTTTCCCGACTAGTCCCGGCTACGTTCTCATTTCCTGAAGAGAACAATGAAAGAAAGGGTGAGCTCAACTAGCCCAGTAAGAAATATTATGACTAAGATAATGCAGAATAAATTATTGTTAACCTTCAACAGTGTTAAACTGATAACTATAACAAACATCAAGTTTAACTGCAGCGGAATAAGCAATCCATTAAAAGAGTCAAGTAGAGAATAAAATCTACTATCTTTTATGATTTAAAAAGGTTTTTCATCACTTTTATCGCTGAGACTCAGCTTAATGAATAATCCACATCATCCCTTCACTACGGCGAAGGGTATTCATTAGTATCACGACCACGAATTATCCATGCACTATGGGCCAAGGATATTCGTGTATTCATTAATGGTCATGATCATGCCAACAAGTATCCATCAATGCACTACGGGCCAAAGAGGACTTTTACCATATCATTTGTAACATTATGGTCATGATTATACCGATTAATCTCTGGTCATAACCATACTAAGTCCATCTATGAACTACAGGCCATAGATGACTTTCAACATAATATAAACATGAGGATGATGACAATGATATAAGAATTCGGTAAAACAAGTTCAAAAATTAATTTATCCAGAAACTAATAACATCCAAATTGTACACATGATACTTCTTTATAGAGTAAAATTCAAGAATGCTCAGAAGAATATTTCCATGAAAAGATACTAGATGAAGCGCAAATATCAAGGATATTCCACTAATTTCATGGAGTATAGAAGTCAAAACTTTAACCAACTGAATATAATAAAGAATGGAATAACAAAAGAAATCACCAGGCATGCGATAGAAATAGACGGACATGTTATTCAACGAAAATAATAAATAAGGGAACCAAGTCATCCGTAAACGCACAGACAGGATATTCCAATAGAATAATATATAACGGAACCAAAGCCAAGTGAAATTACGCGCAAACAAGATGTTCCAACAGAATAATAAATAACGGAACCAGTCATGCGTAACGCTTGCAGGACGAGATGTTCCAATGAGAATAATAAAGAATGGAATAATGTAAGAATTTCACCATGTATGCGGTGCCAGATTATGAGGCAGGTTATTCCAACATAATGATAAAGAATGGAATAACGAAGAATTTCACCAAGCATAGGGTAGCCATGCGTGTCTTGGTTATTCAACGAATAATAAAAATGGAATAACAGAAGAATTTTACCAAGTATAGGGTAGCCCGCGTATACAGGTTATTCCAACAGAATAATAAAAAATGGAATAACAGAAGTTCTCTTCATGAATACGAAAGAAATAATACTCCTTACCTTAGAACAAACTGGATATAGGAGTAGTGAAGTAGCAGAATACTTTTCTTCTTTCTCTCTATAGTTTCTCTCTCTGGAGTTTCTGTGAATTTGTAAGAAATAATGAAGAAATGAGCTTCTATTTATTGGAGAATGGACTGAATAGTAACTAATTCCTGAACAGTCCAGATTGATTTACTTTTAAACGGACGGTCCAGATTGGTTTACTATAAAATATTCTAATAAAATAAAATATAATATATTCTATTTATAATCTAATAAAATGAATAACTTTATAAAAGTATTCTGTTTTATATAAAAAGATTTTACTATGCAAACACTATGCAGGCACTATGCATAATAAAATATAATATATTCTATTTATAGTCTAATAAAATAAATAACGTTATAAAAGTATTACATTTTTTTATATAAAAAGATTTTACTATGCAAAATACTATGCATAATAGAATATAATATATTCTATTTATAGTTTACTAAAACGAATAACTTTGTAAAAGTATTCTATTTTATATAAAAATCTTTTCTGTTTTATTACATTAATAATACTAATAAAACAAAACTTTATCATCATTATTATAATTCACACTATTAATCTACCAGGTCGTTCCCAAGAAAGAGGGGGCTTTTCAATAAGGATTTTTCCCTATTGGCTCGCAATTAGGTGACCAAACTTCTCCTTGGTAGAACTTCTATACATCGTTAATATTGCAAATAATAATATTAATAACTCTATCATCTCAATTATTGATTTAATAATATAAAAATATCGACAATAATTGAATCAATTAACGTGAGATACTATGCAACAATTACTAAAGAAATAATTGAACAAAACTGAGTGACTTCTCACGTAAGCATCAATAATCAATACCATGTGCTACTATGCAACCATGCGTATTCCTGTACTTTTAACACCGGCTGTTTCAACAGTTAACGATAAAACTTCCGCCGTTATTTTCATAAAATATTTTTGTCATTTTCTCAATCCAACAAAAAGTCCGTTGTGGGGTCCACCAATGATTGTGTCGTCGTACTAATATTCCCTGTTAAAATGAATATTCCCCGACCAATCGAATATTATATAACAACTTGCGTACTTTGCAAAATTAATAAATATTACCCACAACTATAACATTATATTAAATCCACACCATAATATTCAAAAAAAATATTTCGAGAAATTTAAATCTTTATTAGTAAAATTTGGGGTTTTACAATCTCCCCTCCTTATGAAATTTCGCCATCGAAATTTACGTATGTATCTGGTATGCCGAAGAGGTGAGGATACCTTGACTTCATTTCAGATTCTAACTCTTGAGGTATAACCTTTGAGTGTTAAATACGATCCTTCTTATCCAAGATTTTAACACGTATCTTCTCATACGTTAAATCTTCTGCTATCTCGTTTAGTTCTAATTTAATAATGGTTCGGGTCATCCACATATTTACGTAACATCGATACATGAAAAACGTTATGAACACGCGACATACTTGGCGGTAAAACAAGTCTATAGGCCACAGTTCCTACTCGATCAAGGATTTCAAATGGGCCAATAAAATCGAGGGTTGAGATTTCCTCTCTTCATCGATTCTTGCTTCTAGAATAACGCCCTCTTAAACTTTTTTCTTCATATTCATCAGCTCTGAGTATGTAGCTTGAGCGGCTTTAACTTTATCGATTAAAGTCGATTCTACTCGTATATTCGTTATCATCACGTGGGTCTCTAGAGTCTTTAACTCTATCTTCATCATTTGTAAGTTATACAAAATGGGTTTTTGTGTTAACAACATCGCACTTATAAATGCATACGATCTTCTACTCAACGCGTTAACTACCACGTTCTCTCTTCCACAATGATATTGAATGGTATGATCGTAATCTTCAACACCTCGAGCCAACGTCTTTGGCGCATTATACGTTCGTTTTGGGTGAAGAAATACTTGAGGGTTTTAGAAATGGGTTTTGTACTGGGGTCAATACAAAATTCGATTACACGCTCTAGGGGTAGGCTAAAAAGTCTTCAAGAATACGTCAAGAAATTTATTAACAATAAAAATATAGTTTAAAAATTGTGACTCTCATCCAAGACATGGATAGCACGTCACATTGATAGCTATCAACTTTCCACTGTTATTCACGACGTTCCCTACGAATATTCTAGCTTTGGTGTATTCCAAGACTTGGAAGTCACCAGCGAAGGGCTCGGGGCTCTTTACTTATGGCTTGATATGACAATGATTAACTTTAGTGGTTTGGTTGCTTTAATTCGCATGATAGGTTGGTTAAGAATATGAAAGCTAACAACCTTACAAAAATCATGATGAGTAGTTAACCAATCGATTCCTAAAATCACATCAAAGGCAAGTATTTTCAAAGAGATAAGATCGACAGGTAACGTGAAAGTGTCAATTTGAATTAAACAAGATTTATAAACAGTGGAGGTAACAAAGGTTTCTTCCAACGGAGTTTCAACAGATAAATCAAAGTTTAATTTCTCAATAGCCAAGTTCAAACATTGAACACAACTAGGTGAAATAAAAGAGTGGGTAGAACCGGTATCTAACAAGGTATAGACTTCGCAAGAGTTTATGATTAACTTACCCGTGACAACTTCGTTCGGGTTCCTCGACAAACACTCTCACTTAAACTACCGGCTTTAACTTGTCTGGATCATCCTTTGGCATCACTATCCCAGCTGGACTTGACTTCACTACACGACAAAATCGAGCTAGGTGACCTTCTCTTCCGCAATTGAAACACACTTTGGATTGCTGAGTACAGTTTGGACGGATGTGTCCCTCTTGTCCGCATTTGAAACATACGACCGGTGGTCGTTCTCCTTCCTTAACAACTTGGTCTTTGGTCTTTGGCGTCTTTCCATCATCGTTAAATCTTCTCTTCTTGAAATTTCCACTCCTATTATCTTGGCCATGATTACCACCGAAGTGGTTCCCATTCTTGGCATGATAATTTCCCCCACGATGGCTATCATTGTTCCGATGGCTGTTGCCACCGGTACGATTATTATCATGTTGCCGGTCGTTGCCTTTTGGTTGTGGTGACTCATTATCGCGCTCAAATAACTGATCCCTATTTACAACATCTGAATATAAACAAAGTTTGTGAGAAATGAGGTATTGACGTATTTCGGGTTTTAAACCTCATAGAAACATTCGCGTCATTCTCTCCTCATTATCTACCAAATGGGATGCAAACCGGGATAACTCCGCAAACTTAGCCTCGTACTGTGACACGGTCATATTGTTTTGCTCCAGCTTGATGAATTCCACCTCCTTCATTTGACGAATACTTTCAGGAAAGTACTTGTTGTTGAACAATTCTTGAAACTTCTCCCAAGACATCTTGAGTGCATCAGGCTGGGTAAGTTTTACAGATTCCCACCAATGATCTGCTTCTTCACGCAACATAAAGGTGGCGAATGGAACCTTTTGCTCCTCTGAGCATTCCAAGACATCAAATATCTTGGTGATCTGCTTTATCCACGTCTCTACCTTAAATGGTTCTGGCTTTCCCAAAAACTCCGGTGGTTCCAGCTCCTTGAATTGCTTAGCAGTGACCGACCGTGGGTTGCTATTATTTCCACCTATATTTTGAACACGAGTCTCTCTTACCTGATGTTGCATGAATTGCATAAAGCCTCTGAACATTCCATCGTTCATCATTTGGTCAGTGTTGTTGTTTGCATGAGGATTGTCGCCATCCTGATGCACATTATCCTGATTATTGATCTGTGGAGACTCAATGGTCTGCTGTGCTCCATTGTTATTCTCAACATTCTCGGATGTCATTTTCAAATACTGCCACAAAACAAGGGTTAATTAACATATCACATATTATCCCTATACTCTAACTGATCAATTAAATACCAAATAAACTTAGGTAGGTCATACTAGCAAAGGAATTCCCCATCTCTTCCCTCCTAGTTCTTGTCTCACATCTCAGCCAGGGATCATATCCGTAAGCTTTGATACCAACTATGACGCCCCAAAAATTTGTATACATCACCCATCTTGAGTTGCCAAATATAAGGTATAGAATACAAGTACAACTTAATAATACAGTTGTCGTGTAAAATACGACAAAACATAAACTGAGAGTTTTAATAAGAATATTGTTATCTAGACAATTTCCACACTCAAAGGAGTCCTCATTACATTTATTGTCACACTATTTAACAGAATAATGAGGACTACTAATACTATCATCTGGACCGTCACTTACTCCGTTCCCAAACAAATCATTCGTTCTCATTTCAAGAGAAACGGTGAAAGAAAGGGTGAGCTCAACTAGCCCAAAGAAGAAATATTATGACTAAGATAATGCGAGAATAAATTATCGTTAGCCTTCAACAATGTTAAACTGATAACTATAACAAACATCAAGTTTAACTACAGCGGAACAAGCAATCCATTAAAAGAGTCAAGTAGAGAATAAAATCTACTATCTTTTATGATTTAAAAAGGTTTTTCATCACTTTTATCGCTAAGACTTAGCTTAATGAATAATCCACATTATCCCTGCACTACGACCAAGGGTATTCATTAGTATCACTACCACAAATTATCCATACACTATGGGCCAAGGATATTCGTGTATTTATCAATGGTCATGATCATGCCAACAACTGTCCATCGATGCACTACGGGCCAATGAGGACTTTTACCATATCATTTGTAACATTACGATCATGATTATATCGATTAATCCCTGGTCATAACCATACCAAGTCCATCTATGCACTACAGGCCATAGATGACTTTCAACATAATATAAACATGAGGATGATGACAATGAAATAAGAATTCAATAAAACAAGTTCAAGAATTAATTTATCCAAGAACTAATAACGTCCAAATTGTCAACATGATACTTCTTTGTAGACTAAAATTCAAGAATGCTCAGAAGAATATTTTCATGAAAAGATACTGGATGAAGTGCAAATATCAAGGATATTCCACTAATTTCATGGAGTATAGAAGTAAAAACTTTAACCAATTGAGTATAATAAAGAATGGAATAACAAAAGAAATCACCAGGCATGCGATAGACCGTATAGACAGGTTATTCCAATAAAATAATAACGGAACCAGGTCATGCGTAAACACACAAACAGGATATTCTAACAGAATAACAAATAATAGAACCAAAGTCAAAGTAAATTTTGCAATCGACAAGATGTTCCAATGAAATAATAAATAATGTAACCAAAATCATGCGTAAGTAACCTTGCATACATGATATTCCAACAGAATAATAAAGAATGGAATAACAGAAGAATTTCACCATGTATGCGGTACTTCGCATAGACAGGTTATTCCAATATAATGATAAAGAATGGAATAGCAGAAGAATTTCACCAAGTATAGGGTAGCCCGCGTATACAGGTTATTCCAACAGAATAATAAAAATGGAATAACAGAAGAATTTCACCAAGTATAGGGTAGCCTGCCTATACAGGTTATTCCAACATAATAATAAAAAATGGAATAACAGAAGTTCTCTTCATGAATACCAAAGAAATAATACCCCTTGCCTTAGAACAAACTGGATATAGGAGTAGTGAAGTAGCAGCATATTTTTCTTCTTTCTCTTTATAGTTTCTCTCTTTAGAGTTTTAGTGAATTCGTAAGAAATAATGAAGGAATGAGTTTCTATTTTATAGGAGATTGGACTGAATAGTAACTAATTCCTGAACGGTCCATATTGATTTACTTTTAAACGGAAGGTCCATATTGGTTTACTATAAAATATTCTAATAAAACAAAATCTTTTAAATAAAATATAATATATTCTATTTATAATCTAACAAAACGAATAACTTTATAAAAGTATTCTGTTTTATATAAAAAGATTTTACTATGCAAACACTATCGAGCACTATGCAAACACTATGCATAATAAAATATAATATATTCTATTTATAGTCTAATAAAACAAATAACTTTATAAAAGTATTATGTTTTATATAAAAAAAATTTACTATGCATAATAGAATATAATATATTCTATTTATAGTCTAATAAAACGAATAACTTTATAAAAGTATTCTGTTTTATATAAAAAGCTTTTCTATTTTATTACATTAATAATACTAATAAAACAAAACTTCATCATCATTATTATAATTCACACTATTAATCAACCAGGTCGTTCCCAGGAAAGAGGGGGCTTTCCAATAAGAATTTCTCCCTATTGGCGCGCAATTACGTGACCAAACCTCTCATTGGAAGAACTTCTAGACATCGTTAATATTGCAAATAATAATATTAATAACTCTGTCATCTCAATTATTGATTTAATAATATAAAAATATCGACAATAATTGAATCAATTAACGTGAGATACTATGCAACAATTCTTGGAAGCAATAATTGAACAAAAGCGGTGACTTCTCACGTAAGCATCAATAATCAATACCGTATGCTACTATGCAACCACGCCGTATTCTGTGCACTTTTAACATCGGGTGTTTCAACAGCTTAACGATAAAAATTCCGCCGTTATTTTCATAAAATATATTTTTGTCGTTTCTTAATCCGACAATAATTACATTGTGGGGGTCCACCAATGATTGTGTAAATGTGTGCGAATATTCCTATTAAAACGAATATTCCCCGACCAATCGAATATTATATAACAACTTGCGTACTTTGCAAAATTTATAAATATTACCCACAACTATAACATTATCTCAAATCCACACCATAATTTTGAAAAAAAATATTTCAAGAAATTTAAATCTTTATTCGTAAAATTTGGGGTATTACACTTTCAGTTCATATTTGATATATGAATTTGATAACTGTTAGTTGATCTATATTATGCTATGCAAATGTTGATGTATATATATGAAATGCACATGAGATATGTATGAAATGTGAAAGTTGATCTTTGATGATATGCTTATGTTGTTAAATCTCTATGCCTGTTATGTGTGAAGTAACATGCGTAGTAAATATTAATTGATTATGAATGCATGAATTGAATATGCTATTACATGCTATGTGCTGCATGAAAACTGTTAGAATTGTTGGGCTGTCGAGCTCACCCTTGCAAATAACCACTTTTGCATGTTAAGGACTCACGGTAAAGATTATGTGCTACTTGATTGATAGACTTCAATAGTATCGAATGAGATTGATTCGTTTATTTAAATATATACTCTTGAACCATGTTTAGGTTCTAGTAGATGTACATGACAGTAGTTTATAATGTGTAATATCTGTTAAGTTGTACTATGTGATATATAGAGAAATTCGAATCGAGATGTAAAGATTTATACGAATATTGAATAAAGTGAATCATAGAATATTTGGATTCAGGGATTTGTAATTGATTCGAGTTAAGATATCAATAAAAGATTTATTTTTCAAAGGAGATTAAAAAAGTTTAAATTATTCCACATATTTTTATAAATATCGAATGTGATGTAATATAGGAATAGTAAATGACCAAGATTAGAAACTTATAAAAGTTTTGGGTCATTGTGCAGATCCTGGTAATGGAAAGAATTTATATTCTAAATTGTAATAAGTAAAGTTATATTCATTAAGTTATGAATAAAAGATATTAATAGTTTGACGATAGTAGTATCATGGCTGACCGGATCCGAGGTTCAAAGGAACCTGGATTTGGGGGCGTCATAGAAAACTTATGTTTCTGGTTTGATTTTCAATTCTAACCTAAGCACCCTATTTATAGGAAAATGCTAAAACCCCAAAGCAGACTAAATTAATAAAATATTAATAAAAGTTTTCTACGCTTATTTTCTTGACCAAAATATCAGCCACCATAAGTGGGGCCACCAAAATTCAGATTTTCCATATCAACCAAAAGTGGGGCCCACCCATGTTTTAAATAAAAACATATATTTCCGAAACTTCAATAATTCATAATAAATAGTCCTTTTATCAGAAAAATTCAAATCTCATGTCTATTCTATAGGAAATCAATTCTCTACAACTTTGTAGAAGAAAGTTTTTCCAAATTCCAAACAAAAAATGTCTGAAATTCACATACGGATGATTTTTAATACCTCCATTCCAATAAAATACTGATAAAATACCTCAACATTAATTCCTTCATTTGTAACCATATAAAATAAATATTTCTTTATCATATAAATCAATAATTAATTATTCACAAATAATATTACAGAGTCATAATTATGACAACCAGGTCGTTTCTAGGAAAGATGGGGCTTTCCGATAAGGATTTCTCCTTACTGGCGCGCAATTAGGTGACCAAACCCCTTTCCTTAGACAGTACTTCCTTAGACATTACGAATAATGCTATCTAACAATATTATTTAAATAATATGAATTATTGATCTGATAATAGAAATATTATGCAGTGACAATTATTGAAACAATAATAATATAAAATATCAATGTAGCAATTATTGAATCAATAAAATAAATATTGAACAGTAATTACTGTAAAAATTATTGAGTAGTGCCTTCTTACATAAGAATCAATAATTCAAAAATACTATGCAATCTGAGTGTCTTCTTTAACCAACCCAGACATTCACGTATTTAAACCACCGGGTATTCCAACAGTGTTAACGGTAACAATTACGTCGTTATTTATAAAAAATCAAACTTGTCATTTTCTTCATCCAACCGCTTTCCGTTATGGGGCCCACAAATGGCTGCGCCGTCGTACGAATATTCCCCAACAACAAGAATATTCCACGACCAAACGAATATTCCCCGATAACAATGAATATTTTATAACCACTTGTTTATTTTTCAAAATTTGCACATTTCACCCATAACCAAAGCATTATATCAAATTAACTCCTTATTACTTCAAGATAATAAATAAAGGAAATTCAATTTTATTTATAAAAAGTTGGGGTCTTACAACCTCCCCTCCTTATGAAATTTCGTCCTCGAAATTGATGTACGATACTGGTGTTTCGAAAAGGTGAGGTACCTCGCTTTCATTTCTGATTCCAACTCCCAGGTCATTTCCTCAATAGCATGGTTCCTCCACAAAACCTTGACTTGTGGTATAACCTTTGTGCGTAGGACATGCTCATTCCTATCCAAGATCTTGACAAGTACCTCCTCGTACGTTAAATCTTCGGCTATCTCGTTTGGTTCTAACTCAATAATGTGGTTTGGGCCTTTCACATATGTATGAAGCATAGATATGTGAAAAACGTTATGAACACGAGACATGCTCAGAGGTAATGCGAGTCTATAGGCCACATTTCCTATTCGTTCAAGAATCTCAAATGGACCAACAAATCGTGGATTGAGTTTTCCTTTCTTCCCAAATCTTGTAACTCTCTTCCATGGAGAAATACATAACAATACATGATCCCCAATATTAAATTCCATGTCCTTTCGATGGGGATCCGCATAACTCTTTTGTCAATCCTATGCCGTTTGTATATGTTGTCGAATCGTTTGGATTTTTTCTATAGTCATGCATACCAATTCTGGTCCCAACAATGTTGCTTCACCCACCTCGACCCAGCATACTGGGGAATGTCAATTTCATCCATATAATGCCTCGAATGGAGCCATGCCTATACTTGCTTGATAACTATTGTTGAGGGAGAATTCCACCAATGGCAAGTACTTATCCCAACTTTCATTGAAATCTAGGACACAGAGTCTTAATAGATCTTTAAGGGTTTGAATAGTCCTTTCTGATTGTCCATCTGTTTGAGGATCGTATGCCGAACTAAATCGTAAATCTGTGTCCATTGCTTTCTTGGGTTACGATCTGAAACTATGGATATTGGCATGCCATACAATCTCATAATCTCATTTACGTACATACGAGCAAGACGTTCAAGGGAATAAGTCTCACGTATATGAAAGAAATGAGCAGACTTGGTTAATCTATCAACAATACCCCAAATCGCATTTATGCCTTGAGAAACCTTGAGAAGACCCATAACAAAATCCATGGTAATGTGTTCCCACTTCCATTTCGGAATCTCAAGTTATTGCAATGGACCATTTGGCACTTGATGCTCCGGCTTTACACGTTGACAAGTTAAACAGCTCGAGATAAACTTTGTGATCTCTCTCTTCATATTGCTCCATCAAAATGTATATCGAAGATCATGATACATTTTGGTACTCCCAAGATGGATTGCAAATGGTGTGTTGTGTCCCTCCATCATGATTCTATGCTTCAAGTCAGAATCGTTAGGAATTCAAAGTCTGGAGTTGAGTCGAAGTATTCCTTCTTCATCGATTTTTGCTTCTGGAATAACACATTCTTGTACTTTCTTCTTCATACGTATCATCTCTAGGTCTGTGGCTTGAGCAGCTTTAACTTTATCGATTAAAGTCGGTTCTACTCGTATGTTTGATATCATCACGTGGGTACTTGGAGCCTTTAACTTTATCTCCATCCTTTATAAGTCATAAAAAAATGGGTCTTTCACTACTACAAAACAATAAATAGATAACGCAGAAAAAATGTTGTGGTTTCAATTAGAAAAAGGTCGTGGTTAAGGGTGGCATCTATTTGACACCCTTACACAACGTTTTTAAAATGTTGTAGTTAAGCACATTATACAATGTTTTTTAAGAAAAAAATGTTGTAGATTTGTTTTCCATAAATTATCAGATGCTTGAAAACATTGTAGAAGGTATGATTCCACAACATTTTCTGGATAAAAATGTTGTAGTTTAATATATCAGACAATGTTTAGGCACATTTACACAACGTTTATAATGTGTCATTAATTTAGACAAATTTATATAACGGTTTTAAAACATTGTAGTGTGACTTAAAAATGTTGTAATACATGCATATAACATTTGTTTTTAAATATCGACCATAAAAAGCAACAACAGAAAACATTTTTAACCAATTTATACAACGTTTAGAAGGTGTCATTTATTTGTACAAATATACAACATTTTAAAAATGTTGTAGATAAAAAAAAGAAAAAAAAAGGTTGTGGTTCACCTATATTACCAACGCACCTGCAATATGATAATGCCATGATATATAGCTAAAAAGTCTAAATTCTCATTTAAATTTAAAGCCAAAATGTATCAACCATTTAAAATACATCCCAATAATATCATTCGTTTACAGTTTCAAATTACAACATCCTCAAAATATATACCAAACTATCCATATATGCATCTCAAATTCACTTTTCAATATAAATTACTACTATATTGAATTGTTAATTTGATTACATGCATTCACAAAATAAACCAAACTATCCATAAAATTAAGCTACTACCTAAGCATGTTCAAAAAAGCCTAGTTCTCCCAAAATACGTATATTCATCAACCCTGTGCATATTCACCGTTAACTCGAGGCTCTACATGTAGCTGCTCAAATATGTTGCCCACTCATCCCGTACTTCGTCAATTTGTTCTTGTGTGTACGTTAATCCACATGCCTTATCCCACTGAAATAAAAGAATAACAAATTTAGTATTCAACAAAGATACCAAATCACAAGGATACCAAATCAGACCTGTTACTGATGTATGGCAAGATAACTGACGAATCACAAGTATGACTTTTAACATAATTCCTAACCAAATTTATATATCCAAATAAATGATCTGCTACTAATGTAGCGCCCCTAAATCCGAGTCTTAAATCACCACGAATCCGGTACACTAGTTTTAACTATTGCAGAAGGTATAAACATAAATTGTTTATACATTAAACATTATACACTATCCCCAAGGTCGAGTAACCTCACATAATACCTAAATCAATATCCTATTTAACATACAATGTTAATATTATACAATACTGTTACAAATCTAACTGCACACATAGTCCCAAACTGAACTTGGCTTTAACTATTCCTTGTATCCGACGTATTCGCCTTAATCTGCAATGTTTATCATGATATAGCAAGGGTGAGCAATAAGTTTGCCCAGCAAGTTTAAGTTCAATAAATTAAGGATATATCATGATGGAAGAATTTTGAATAATAGCTGGCTAACATTCAACAATATACTTGTGAACTAGCATGGACAAATTTTTATAGCTGAACCAACATTGAACATAAACATATCAGTTATATCTGGACCGAATGGTAATTGTGACAACACAAATTTTTCATAAGTTATTAAAATAAAAATTTAATAATTGAAATTTTTATTGCGATGTGATTAATGTAACAATCCAGAATTTTAATTGTAATTATAAATATTTATTGAATTATATAAATATCTAATGGATGTGTTTACTGTTGAATAAATATTTGTTTGTTGTTGAATAAATATTTGTTTAATTTGATTTGATTTGATTTGATTAATTATTTGTTTAATAAATAATTAATGGGTTAAGGAAATTAATTGTTATGAGATAATATTCTAATTTAATTTAATAATTATGTTAGAGAGTTTATAATGATTAAACGATTTATTCAATAAATTGTTATTAGAATAAATGAAATTAAGTATGAAAACTTAATTAAATAAAGTGTGATAAATAACTATACTATAAATGAGCTATTAAAATAAATTAAAGGAGTTTAATTTAGTTTTGCCAAACAAAGGCTTATATATATTAAGTCTTTAAATTTTAAAGGGTTTTTGCCAAACAAAGCCTTATGGCTTTTTGGATTTCTTTTGAATTTTGAATTTTATAATATTAATTAAATAAATATAATATAAATTATATATATATATATATATATTTGGGTAATGATAACTTATTAGTGTAATAAGTGGGCGTCCGATTTTATCGTTTTAAAATTATCGTTGGTTTTATTTTATTATCGTATCTTTATTAATTGGCTTGGTTATCAGTTTTACGCTTTGAGTTATCTGCTAAATTGAGAAAAGAAAGAAAGGCCTACAGAGAGTTTTGAGAAAAAAGAAAGGTTCAGAGATTTTGGGAAAGTTTGAGAGAGAGAAGCAACAAGAGCTGAATTCTACACATTATTGCCAGTGATTAACAAGAATTTTTTAACAACAAAAAGGTATGTCTATGACCTTAATATTAGATACTAATATATGTTTTACGTTTTAATATGTGTCTGTGTTCTTCTTTTTCACTATGTATAATGTTTTTACAAAATTCTTGTAAACCATGTTTTTTTAATTATTATACTAACGTATATGAATATATGATTGTATGTTTAACATATATATAAGATTTTATGCTAATTACATGTTAAAGAAAAAGGAATTGGATTTACAGTAAATATTCATGTATGAACGTGGTTGGTAGAAATTGAACCTTGTAGATGATAATTGGGTAAGCAATTCAGAGAAACATAGTTTAAAGTAATCAGATTGGTTGTCAGTAGGATTTACAGTGTTCACTGTGTTTATCAACTGTCAGAAATGGAGTTTTGTTTTCAAACATGTTTCAAAGAATAAGTTTTCTAAAATCGTTGTTCAATTGTTGGTAAGTGGTATATGGATGATTGTTAATGTTTATGTGTAATTTACGTGAAGTTATACATGTTAATTGGTGTTAGAAATTAAGATATAGTTTTGTTTTGTGTTTTGTTTTGGGTGTTCACGTAATTGAGACCTCAAATGCCAAGTTTTCGCGCCAGTGTCTGAATTTCAGCACCCATCTCTGAATTTACTTTTCTCTCAAGGCCAAAATGGCCCAAAACTTGGCGCCCAGAATGGAAAATTCGAGCCCCAACGATGGAAAAGTGGTCTGGGTCGGATAGTTTTGACCTCCTGTAGTAAAATGGCCATAACATTTTCATATAAACTCCGATTGAGGTTATTTAAGATGATCCGGAACGATGACGAATAGACCTAGAACTATTGTTCTTTAAATTTTTCAATTTTAGATTGGGAACATGGGTCACAATGGTCATTTGTGGGATTGATATGTATTAGGAGGCAATCGGAGGGCGTCAGGAATGCACATATGCAAATATAGTTCTCTTGACGATAAAAGATGTTATCCTAAGTTATAAAACATGAATATTAGTAAATATAATGATGCTTAACATTAATAAATGATTTATTAGATAAGTTGTATTAGCATACTAAGCACACACGTGAGAGACGAATCAGGCGTGTGACGAAAGAACGTCGAAACGCCATGCCAACTGTTAATGAACTTAAAAAGTGTTTCAACTCAATTGAAATGAATATTATAAGATATGGAATAGATTTAATATAAAACCAATAAGTAGTCCTAGCAAGACTTAAGCACTTCAATGAACTTCGAATATGAAATATAGTGAGTTATAAGTCTAAAGTTAAAACAATCAAATTGAACATTGTGTACTGATTAATAGGAAGAGTTATAGGATGTAGATTAAAGTTTACATTATAACTACTATGTGTTGCTATGTGACTAATAGTTGATGTGAATTATAATATAATTGTGTAGGACACGTGAAGTACAGATAACTGTTAGCTGTTAAACTATTATTGGTAAACAACGATCAAGGCAAGTCTTTCAGTTCCTATTTTTTATGTGAATTTGATGATTAACAATTTTAAATCTTTATTGAAAAGAGCATGATGTGTTATATATATGTTGAAAGTATGAAATGTTAAAGTCAATTTATGACTATGTTGATTGATTAAAGCATGATGATTGAGTAAGGACTCAATCTTTATACTTGCTAAATGAATTATAGCATGTATGTTATATGTTGAGCATGTTATTATATGCTATGTGATGCATAAAAATTGTTAGATTTTGTTGGGCTGTGGAGCTCAACCTTGCAAATAACCACTTTTGCAGGTTAAAGATTTAAGGTACGGATATGTGCTGCGTGAATTATAGAGATCCGTATTCACAAAGATTGCTTATGTTTTATGGAAATGTATTTAATATTGTGAATGTAAGATGTTGTTGAATTGTAAGCTGAGTTATCCGGTGTATATGGATACCTATTTATGATGTAAGACTTTGTATAGTCATTTTGTTGTAACGATTCATGATATAAATTTGAATCAAAGAGATGTAATGTAAAGGTTGCGATTTAGCGTAATAAAGAAGGAAATGTATAAAAGTTTTAATTATTCTGAAAATTTCAATGGTTGTATTATCGTTTAATGATGTAAAATTAGAGGTTGAATGTATTATTAACGATCGAAGTTGAGAATTAAATTGTATGAATTTTGGGGTTAGATTCATGGTTGGTATCAAAGTCATGGTTATAAACCTTAGGTAGGAGTATCATAGGCTACAACCTTAGAGAAGGAAGGTGAAGATAATGAAAGAATAAGCTCAAGTAAAGTTTGAATAATAACAAGTAATTTCCGAAATTTATAAAGAAGGGATTAAAACATGCGTAAGAGGATTCAATGAAGAATCTCGCAGAGTTATAAGGAATATGAATGTGGGGTTACCCAACTCCAATAATAAGGATGTAAGGTGATAATAAATAGACAATGTCTGTAAGAAGAGAATGATAAAGAAGTTAAGAATAAAAGTTATATTTAAGTATGGTACAATTGTACTCTTTAATGGTTGATGTATTGTATCAGGGCTAAACGATTCCTTCATAGAGCAGAGGTATATACGAACTAGCAACTCGGAACCTAGTTTGTTAGTTGTTTGTGGGAAATCACTCAGCATACCATATTGAAACTATTAGAGACTCGATGTGTACCAAGTATAGAAAATGGATACGTATGATGATAATGTGGAACTCGAATGAATTGTTGAGCAGTGTAAATGAAGTTAGAAATTTCTTAAAGGAAGAATTGTTTTATAAACAAGAGAATTCAAAGAAGAACCTTGAAGAGATATAAAGATAAGAAATGGGAGTTACCCTAACTCCAATAGCCAAGATAACGAATAATGACCTGGAAGATTAAAATCATAAATGAATCGTAAATGATGAAAAAGGAAGAAAGATGATCGTAAAACAAAACGATCACGAGTTAAGAAAAGAATTTTAAGGGAGATGATTATAGAATAAGATCACGATGTGATTTGTTTAAGTTATAAAAGAAAGATGGTCTATAATGTTTGAATAATTATAGCTTGATGCTATGTATTATGATATAGTACGAGATAAACTCACGAGGAATTATAGATAATGTGATACGAGAAAATCGTATCGAGCAAAGAGCAAGTTATAAGTAAGATAGAGTTTGGTGGGATTTCAATTGAGGAATCATGTGGTGGCTGAGTTGTACAAAACTTTGTATGGGCTAGGATTTTGTGCTTGCACTCAGTTTATTACATTGATAATCATTGGAATGTTGGTGTCGCACTATCCACGTATATGTGGCGAAAAGGTAATTCTTTTCTCATGTGTATATTTAATAGTTAGAAACTATTAAGATTAGTCAGATATTATTAGGATTAGGTGCGTTTCTTAAAACTAATGCATATGGTAAGTTCGTGACTCATAATAATATGGTATGTTTTGAACCCCTCAAGGAATGGACGCCTATGGTCTACTAGGACTATTTCTTAAACTCATATTATTGTGGCAAATTCTTGAACTTCTAATGTGCAGTAAGTTTGATGAACTATTTTGGGTAGAAAACAATTATAGTATAGAGAGCATAGATGAAGTTGAAGATTGATAGAATGGATAAGTAATGAAGTAATGAAGTAAAGATTGAAGTTGATGGATACCTGGATATTCTAAATCTACTAGCTATACTAGACTTTCGAAATTTATTGACTTCGTGCTAATATTTACACTTCTATTTTCTTGAAAAACATTGGATCAAATTATGAAACCAATGAGTTTTAAAAACAACACCGTTAGTCGTATGTCTATGCTAATTGTTTCGGCTAGACAAAAATGATTTGAAATATATCAAAATATATATTTTTTTATATATCATCAATGCATCATTTAACCTTGTTCAGAGATGATAAAAATGATGGAGTCATCAATGCAGTATTACTTAGTGTTGGATGTGATCTAAGGATCGTCAGCCCACTAAGGTATGATGTAGTATGATAAAATTACCAAATGACGGAATCCTCAAACGGACTATAAATACAGTGCGGTATCATGACGTCATAAAAAGATATTTGAGATTTCTTTAATATATGAGAATATATATATATATATATATATATATATATATATATATATATATGTTTATTTTGATTGATGTCTAAATTATTGTAGAAGTCTATGCTATTTGATTCAGCTAGATGAATATTGAAAGATGTTCATGAAATTCAAGCGTTTATTGAAAAGTTATGCTAAATCAAATTGTTTTGGTACGGATTCAGATGTTGAAAAGCTGAGGTGAACAACCCTATAAGGGGACATGTTTTCGAGGACAATGGTTCCGAGCGTAACGCATATAGTCGTTACAAAACACTACGGTGTGGCCCAACGTAGTGGTACAATAGGTTGGCCACCTAGTGTACGTGTGTAGGGTGTTTTCAGTCTTTGTGATTGATAAACACTCTGGTTTGTAGTGTGAAGGATTGAGTTGAGGCACTAGTAAACCGAGAATAGAGTTCACGGTCTTGTGACCCCTCAGCATGATTTGGAATCTTTGAAATTCCTTTTATTCATATCGCTTCCCAATTATTGAGCAATTATGGAAGATTCTTATTATCCTGAAAGGTGAAAGTGGAAAGAATGTGAAAATTATGCAAACCATATTAATTTCAAGGAAATAATTGAAATTCTAGAAAGAAGAGAAATGTGAAACTCTTAGAAGAGGAAGAGGTGAGGAATATGATGATCTTAGAAAGATCCTTAGAGAAAGAATTTGGTTGTAGAACCCAATGAATGAATAAAGTATTAACGTAAAGTCTATTTTGATAGATTGAATGAATAAAGATTAATAAATAAAATTTTGAGGACTAAATTCTTAGAAGAATGGGTGAATGTAATATCCCGAGTATTTATGATAACGATCCTTAGCAAAGGAAATGAATGGGTTAAAGAGTATATAATACTCAAAATATAATTGAGTTCAAGTGAAAGTTATGAAGTAAAACCTAGAGTTTGTTGAAGTAATGAATCTAGTAGGAAATATAAAATCTATATTAAAGTAATGTGTTGAAGATATTCAACGATAAATTTTTGAAAAAAGACTTGGTGAAAACCTGGGTAAGGAGGTTTCTACGATTCCGAGGATGGAATCCTTATAAGGAGGGAAGGATGTGACAACCTGAATTTTTCATAAGTTATTAAAATAAGAATTTAATGATTGAAATTCTTGTTGCGATGTGATTAATGTAACAATCCAGAATTTTAATTATAATTATAAATATTTATTGAATTATATAAATATCTAATGGATGTGTTTATTGTTGAATAAATATTTGTTTGTTGTTGAATAAATATTTGTTTAATTTGATTTGATTTGATTTAGTTAATTATTTATTTAATAAATAATTAATGGGTTAAGAAATTAATTGTTATGAGATAATATTCTAATTTAATTTAATAATTAAGTTAGAGAGTTTATAATGATTAAATGATTTATTCATTAAATTGTTATTAGAATAAATGAAATTAAGTATGAAAACTTAATTAAATAAAGTGTGATAAATAACTATATTATAAAGGAGGTATTAAAATAAACTAAAGGAGTTTAATTTAGTTTTGCCAAACAAGGCATATATATATTAAGTCTTTAAATTTTAAAGGGTTTTTGCCAAACAAAGCCTTATGGCTTTTGAATTTCTTTTGAATTTTATAATATTAATTAAATAAATAAAATATATATATATAATTTATATAATATAAATTATAAATAATATATATATATATATATATATATATATATATATATATTTGGGTAACTGATAACTTATTAGTGTAATAAGTGGAGCATCAGTTTTTATACCTTTTAAAATTGTACGTTGGTTTTATTTTATTATACGTATACTGTTAATTGGCTTGGTAATCAGTTTTATGCTTTGAGTTATCTGCTAAATTGAGAAAAGAAAGAAAAGCTAGACAGAATTTTGAGAAAAAGAAAGGTTCAGAGATTTTGAGAGAGTCTGAGAGAGAGAAGCAACAAGAGCTGAATTCTTCACACTATTTCTAGTGATTAACAAGAATTTCTTAACAATAAAAAGGTATGTCTATGACCTTAATATTAGATACTGATATATGTTTTACGTTATAATATGTCTTTGTGTTCTTCTTTTTCACTATGTAATTGTTATACTTGCATATATGAATATATGATTGTATGTTTAACATGTATATAAGATTTATTACGAGATAAATTCACGAGGAGTTATTGATAATGTGATACTAGGAATTAGTATCGAGCAAAGAGCAAGTTATAAGTAAGATAGAGATAGGTGAGATTTCAATTGAGGACTCATGTGGTGGCTGAGTTGTATAAACCTTTGTACGGGCGAGGGTTTTGTGCTTGCACTTAGTTTATTACATTGATAATCATTGGAATGTTGGTGTCGCGCTATCCATGTATATGTGGCGAAAAGGTGATTCTTTTCTCATGTGTATATTTGATAGTTAGAAACTATTAAGATTAGTTAGATATTATTAGGATTAGGTGCAGTTCTTAAAACTAATGCATATGGTAAGTTTGTGACTCATAATAATATGGTTAGTTTTGAACCCCTCAGGGAATAGACGCCTATGGTCTGACTAGGACTAGTTCTTAAACTCATATTATTGTGGCAAATTCCTGAACTTCTAATGTGCGGTAAGTTTGATGAACTATTTGGGTTGAAAACGATTATAGTATAGAGAGCATAGATGAAGTAGAAGATTGATAGAATGGATAAGTAATGAAGTAATGAAGTAAAGATTGAAGTTGATGGATACTTGGATATTCTAAATCTACTAGCTATGCTAGACTTTTGAAATTTATTGACTTCGTGCTGATGTTTGCACTTCTATTTTCTTGAAAAACATTGGATCAAATGATTAAACCAATGAGTTTTAAAAACAACATCGTTATTTGTATGTATATGCTAATTGCTTTGGCTAGACAAAAATGATTTAAAATATATCAAAATGTATTTTTTTTATATATCATTAATGCATCATGTAACCTTGTGCAGAGATGATAAAAATTATGGAGTCATCAATGCAGTATTACTTAATGTTGGATGTGATCTAAGGATCGTCAGCCCACTATGGTATGATGTAGTATGATAAAATCACCAAATGACAGAATTCTCAAACGGACTGTAAATACAGTGCGATATCATGACGTCATAAAAAGATATTTGAGATTTCTTTAAGATATGAGAATATATATATATATATATATATATATATATATGTGTGTGTGTGTATATATGTTTATTTTGATTGATGTCTGAATTATTATAGAAGTCTATGCTATTTGATTCAGCTAGATGAATATTGAAAGATGTTCATGAAATTCAAGCGTTTATTGAAAAGTTATGCCAAATCAAATTGTTTTGGTGCGGATTCATATGTTGAAAAACTGAGGTGAACAACCCTATAAGGGGACATATTTTCGGGGACAATGGTTCCGAGCGTAACGCATATAGTCGTTATAAAACACTACGTTGCGATTAGCGTAGGTGGTACAATAAGTTTGACCACCTATTGTACGTGTGGAGGGTGTTTTTTAGTCTTTGTGATTGATAAACACTCTAGTTTGCAGTGTGAAGGATTGAGTTGAGGCACTAGTAAACCGAGAATAGAGTTCATGATCTTGTGACCCCTCAGCATGATTTGGAATCTTTGAAATTCCTGTTATTCATATCGCTTCCCAATTATTGGGCAATTATGGAAGATTCTTATTATTCTGAAAGGTGAAAGTGGAAAGAATGTGAAAATTATGCAAACCATAATAATTTCAAGGAAATAATTGAATTTCTAGAAAGAAGAGAAATGTGAAATTCTTTGAAGAGGAAGAGGTGAGGAATATGATGATCTTAGAAAGATCCTTAAAGAAATAATTTATTTGTAGAACCCAATGAATGAATAAAGTAATAACATAAAATCTATTTTGATAGATTGAATGAATAAAGATTAATAAATAAAATTTTGAGGACGAAATTCTTAGAAGAATGGGTGAATGTAATATTCCGAGTGTTTATGATAACGATCCTTAGCAAAGGAAATGAATGGGTTAAAGAGTATATAATACTCAAAATATAATTGTGTTCAAGTGAAAGTTATGCAATAAAAACTAGAATTTGTTGAAGTAATGAATCTAGTATGAAATATAAAATCTATATTAAGGTAATGTGTTGAAAATATTCAACGATAAATTTTTGAAAAAAAGACTTGGTGAAAACCTGGGTAACGAGGTTTCTGTGATTCCGAGGACGGAATCCTTATAAGGAGGGAAGGATGTGACAACCCGAATTTTTCATAAGTTATTAAAATAAGAATTTAATGATTGAAATTCTTATTGCGATGTGATTAATGTAACAATCCAGAATTTTAATTGTAATTATAAATATTTATTGAATTATATAAATATCTAATGGATGTGTTTATTGTTGAATAAATATTTGTTTGTTGTTGAATAAATATTTGTTTAATTTGATTTGATTTGATTTGATTAATTATTTGTTTAATAAATAATTAATGGGTTAAGAAATTAATTGTTATGAGATAATATTCTAATTTAATTTAATAATTATGTTAGAGAGTTTATAATGATTAAACGATTTATTCAATAAATTGTTATTAGAATAAATGAAATTAAGTATGAAAACTTAATTAAATAAAGTGTGATAAATAACTATACTATAAATGAGCTATTAAAATAAATTAAAGGAGTTTAATTTAGTTTTGCCAAACAAGGCTTATATATATTAAGTCTTTAAATTTTAAAGGGTTTTTGCCAAACAAAGCCTTATGGCTTTTGGATTTCTTTTGAATTTTGAATTTTATAATATTAATTAAATAAATATAATATAAATTATATATATATATATATATATATATTTGGGTAAGTGATAACTTATTAGTGTAATAAGTGGAGTGTCAGTTTTTATACGTTTTAAAATTGTACATTGGTTTTATTTTATTATACGATCTTCGTTAATTAAGCTTGGTTATCGCTTTTACGCTTTGAGTTATCTCGCTAAATTGAGAAAAAGAAAGAAAAGCTAGACAGAGTTTTGAGAAAAAGAAAGGTTCAAAGATTTTGAGAGAGTCTGAGAGAGAGAAGCAACAAGAGCTGAATTCTTCACACTATTTCCAGTGATTAACAAGAATTTCTTAACAACAAAAAGGTATGTCTATGACCTTAATATTAGATACTAATATATGTTTTACGTTATAATATGTCTATGTGTTCTTCTTTTTCACTATGTAATTATTATACTAGCATATATGAATATATGATTGTATGTTTAACATGTATATAAGATTTTATGCCAATTACGTGTTAAAGAAAAAGGAATTGGATTTATAGTAAATATTTATGTATGAACGTGGTTGGTAGAAATATCAAAATTGTATATGTTGTGAAATTGAACCTTGTAGATGATAATTGGGTAAGAAATTCAGAGAAACATAGTTTAAAGTAATCAGATTGGTTGTCGATGGATTTACGATTATTCACTGTGTTTATCAACTGTCAGAAATGGAGTTTTGTTTTAAAACATGTTTCGAAGAATTAAGTTTTCTAAAATCGTTGTTCAATTGTTGGTAAGTGGTATATGGATGATTGTTAACATTTATGTGTAATTTATGTGAAGTTATACATGTTAATTGGTGTTAGAAATTAAGAGCTTTGTTCTGTGTTTTGTTTTGGGGTGTTCTGTAATTCGGAGCCTCAACGCCAAGTTTCGCGCCCCAGCTCTGAATTTCGCGCCTCAGCCCCAAAAATGGCCCAAAACTTCGCGCCCCAGCTCTGAAGTTCGCACCCCAGCGTTGAAATTCGCGCCCAGGGCTGGAATTCACGCCCCAGCGCTGGAAAAGTGGTCTGGATCAGACAATTTTGACCTCCTGTAGTAAAGTGGCCATAACATTTTCATATGAACTCCGATTGAGGTTATTCAAGATGATTCGAAACGAGGACGAATAGACCTACAACTTTCGTTCTTTAAGTTTTTCAATTTGAGATTGGGAACATGGGTCACAAATGGTCATTTGTGGGACTGATATGTATTAGGAGGCAATCGGAGGGCGTCAGGAATGCACATATGCAAATATAGTGCTCCAGACGATAAAAGATATTATCCTAAGTTATAAAACATGAATATTAGTAAATATAATGATGCTTAACATTAATAAATGATGTATTAGATAAGTTGTATAAGCATACTAAGCACACACGTGAGAGACGAATCGGACGTGTGACGAAAGAACATCGAAACGCCGTGCTAAGTGTTGATGAACTTAAAAAGTATTTCAATTCAATTGAAATGAATATTATAAGATATGGAACAGATTTAATATAAAACCAATAAGTAGTCCTAGCAAGACTTAAGCACTTCAGTGAACATCGAATATGAAATATAGTGAGTTATAAGTCTAAAGTTAACACAATCAAATTGAACATTGTGTACTGATTAATAGGAAGAGTTATAGGATGTAGATTAAAGTTTACATTATAACTACTATGCGTTGCTATGTGACTAATAGTTGATATGAATTATTATATAATTGTGTAGGGCACGTGAAGTACAGATAACTGTAAGCTGTTAAACTGTTATTGGTAAACAACGATCAAGGCAAGTCTTTCAGTTCCTATTTGTTATGTGAACTTGATGATTAACTATTTTAAATCTTTATTGCAAAGAGCTTTATGTGTTATATATATGTTGAAAGTATGAAATGTTAAAGTCAATTTATGACTATGTTGATTGATTAAAGCATGATGATTGAGTAAGGACTCAATCTTTATACTTGTTAAATGAATTGTAACATGTATGTTATATGTTGAGCATGTTATTATGTGCTATGTGATGCATGAAAACTGTTAGATTTTGCTGGGCTTTCGAACTCAACCTTACAAATAACCACTTTTGCAAGTTAAAGATTTAAGGTAAGGATATGTGCTACGTGAATTATAGAGATCTGTATTCACGAAGATTGCTTATGTTTTATGGAAATGTATTTAATATTTTGAATGTAACATTTTGTTGAATTGTAAGTTGAGTTATCTGGTGTATATGGATACCTATTTATGATGTAAGACTTTGTATAGTAATTTTGTTGTAACGATTTATGATATAAATTTGAATCGAAGAGATGTAATATAAAGGTTGCGATTTAGGAAAATAAAGAAGGAAATGTATAAAATTTTTAATTATTCCGAAAATTTCAATGGTTGTATTATCGTTTAATGATGTAAAATTAGAGGTTGAATGTATTATTAACGATCGCAGTTGAGAATTAAATTGTATAAATTTTGGGGTCGTTACAGTAATGAAGGTGATCAGCCTTTCATACATGATAGACTCATACAATATGCACATATTGTGATTCAACAATTCATAGACATGGTATAATCAACAATGATTAACCATAAGTATATTTGAATAATTAAAACTCATGGTTGAGTTAGAGAGAACTTGCATGTACCGTTGATTACCGTTATAAAATATAACCTAGCTTTATCCGAAGACCTACTATAGATAATACCGATCTCCAGATATTAGAATAATATCATCACAGTATAAAATAACCTAAACACATTTCCACATAATCCTATCAGTCCATACAGTACATAAGACCTAGTATCAAGTCAAACAATTGCAGTCTGTCTTGAGTTCGGTACTATTATTACATCTTGACGGCCTAGTCGGACAATTATCGAGTTTAAGTTCAATTAAACTTTGCCTAAACTCTTAACAATTATCTTAGGTAATTTATTGATCTGTCAAAATAATTTTCATAGGCCCATAATAATTTTTAGATAATTATTATCATTTATCATAATTTTTTAATCATTAATATCATATTTATATGATTTAAATACCACTTACTTCCATTATCATTAATATTTATTCAATATTAAATATTAATGAAATTCTTATCATAATATTATAATATATTTATAATATCTCAAAGTATTTTTAATACTTTATTATTACCATTAAATGATTTTAAAGTAATTAAAACCATTATTAATTTTCTCGCCATTAATATTAAAATATTAATATTTTCATGACCAAATATCAAAAGTTATATTTTATAACTTAAAATATTTTTATAACACATAAATTATTTTTATATAATTTTTAAAGCATTAATTTATTTTTTTCCATAATTTATTTAATAGATCTATTAAATAAATTTATTACCATAAATAATAATTTATTAATGAATTTCATCACAAAATATTAAAAGTTATTAAAATAACTTCAAATATTTTTTATACCATAATATAATTTTAAATGATTTCTCAAGTATTAAAATCATTTTTAAGTAATTTATTTAATATTATAATTAAATAAATTAAATACCATTAATATTCTAAAAATACTAAATATTTAATATTTAAGTTCTTGAGTGTTCTTGACCATTTTCCAGATTTCATGTCAGTTATTAAGTGGGCATGTTTGACCATTGATAGATCTTTGGTCATTCTATTTCTGGACTTCCTAAATTGTTAGGATTGTAGTACTAATGTAATACTACAATCCCAACCAAGTTTCATGGCAATCCTACAACATAACAGAAAGATATAGGCCTCTAAAAATCATGTCAGGCATGTTCTTCATCAGGATCCTAGTTTTCGATCCTCATAACTTGTTTGAGTGAACTATTGGTTCAATATTGTAACATACATGTCAGGGTACGATAACCTATCATCAGATCAACTTAACAATATCAAAACAGTAAGATCTAGGCTGGTCAAATAGATGTCAGAATCGTGTTATTGAGAAATCTGGGTTTCCCAGATTTCTTGATAAGGCAATCAGCAACGCTACTTTGACCGTGATTATCTTTCATTCCGGTTATGATATAAGTGATCTAGTGACTTTAATATGTAGTCTACATATTAGACTACAACATGAAAACAACAACATGGACAAACAAGCAAATAACAACAAGATTCATGGCCTTAAAAATGTTGTCAGAGCTACTTGGGAAATCTGGGTTGCCCAGATTTTCAGTTTCCGTGGTCGATCAACTGACTTTGACCACTCATAACTTGTAATCTACACATAATCTGAACATGTTTCCAATTCCAGATCATAGACAACATGGCAAAACATATCCATAACATAAAATACACATAACACCTAACACACACCATTCTAGAAGCCCTGACATTTGCTTGTCAGTCAACATTTTTTAACTTTTCCAAATTTCTAAAAACATTAATTTTGAGCATCTAAGTGTTATGGATCTGTGATATTACAACCCAGATCACTAATATAAACTACAAACAACATATTTAATCACTTAATCATAACATATAACATAAAAACACATGGATCTTCAAATTTAGGGTTTATACCTCCTTTTTGAGCTTGATCTTGATTATGATCTTTGTGATCTGTTCCTGGCTTGATAATGATCACACTAGTGACTGATTCACTTAATATTTCTGTGGCTAAGGAGAGAGAAAAGTTTGGTTGAGTGTAAGGATGCAAATGAGCTTAGTTTGGTGACTTTCCCTCTCTTTGATTTATATATAAAATGATGAAATGTCTATGGCTGATCATGTGATCAGTTGTTGGCTGATTAAAGTTGATTTCTAGACCACATGACTAGCTTAGGGTTGGTCACCAACCACAAGTAGGGTTAGATCTACACTCCACCTCATTAAAATATTCAAAAGGGTAGTTTGGTCATTTGACTTATAAAGTGAATGGCAACTTGGTAACTTCTCACAACCATTAAGTTTTAACCCTTAGGGTTTAACCCTTAGGTTATACAATTTAAATTTTTAGGATTTACTAATTAGGTTATAAAATAGAAGATTAAGGTTTCTAATTTATAATTAGGATCTCCTAATTATATTAAGGTTCCCTAATCGCATTAGGGCTTGTAAATAGGAATAATGTTTCCTAAAAATCACTGAATTACTAATTAAGTCTTTCCTAATTATACATTAGGGTTTCCAACATTAGAATTTAGGGCTATCTAACAAATCAATTAGGGTTATCCCTAAATATACTTATAATCAATAAATGAACTTTATACTTATCTTCAAGCTTCCCAATTTAGGGTTTTAGTATTTTGAATTAGGGTTTCAGATTCTCGGTTCTGAAATTAGGGTTTCTATAGCCGGTAATAGGGTTTCTTATCAATCGTTAGGGTTTTCTAACTGAACGTCGAGCCTCTTAATATATTATTAGGGTTTGTGACTGATATAATTTATCTGGTCAACCCTTGACCCTTAACCACATAATGTACACTTATATAACCATATACACAATTACTCTTAACATTGCAAACCTTCACCAAAAGTTTTTAAATTAATAAAATTTATTCCCAAAAATGTCAAATACATACACTTATTTTCTGTCTAGGTCTATTATTTAACCTCTATTCACTCTTTTAAGACTTTATTAAATTGTCTAAATTCTAGGGTTGTCACATTCACCCCTTCTTCTAAGAATTTCATCCCCGAAATTCAACTTACATCTTATACCTTGCATACACAGCATCACATGCTACCCAATACATCACTCACAAGAGTTTTCATTTTCATTTTCCCAACTTACATAATTTTTTTAAATTGTGCCGAGGAGTCATATATACTATGAATTTTCATTTTCGCAAAGGTTTTATGGAAATTCATTCGCAAACCGTCATAACTTACAGACATATAGGGTAATTAGTCCGATATGCCCTGTACTGGCCAAGTACTGCTGGTTGGAACAATTTTTTTCCCGTTCCTTGTGACACCCCCAAATCTAGGTACTCCATTCCCACAAGATTTGATGTTCACTTACCAAAATCATTACATCTAACTACCCATCATAAAGGATAAAGACATAATTTAAATAACTTAAACATTAATCCTTCCCATTAAAGGGTTACATCATCAACTCAAAAGAAATCCCAGGTAATCTAACCTTAAATTTATTACATCAGTTTGCGGAATACATCATATATTAAAACAAGTCTTTAACATAATTCATTAAAATAAAAATTCTCATAAGTCTTCAACGCTTGGACATCTTGCCTTTTTCCTTTGCTAGTGGATGGGTCATCGACTTTCTCTACTTTAGCTGCAGTGTTAAATGCAAGAGTGAGCAAACAATTGCTCACTGATATAGGAAGTAGCAATAATAACAACATGAGAATGAACAACGAATGCTGAACAATAATGAACTTGTTCTACGAATCAAAATAGAAAACAAGTTCGGAATCAATATCTGAGAGCCTTAAGACCACGAACTATGTCTCTGGTATTTAGGTATTATTACCTCAACCTTAACAGTCATTTACACTATACAGACCCTTCTTAACGTACTTAGGGGGATCATCCCTTTTGTACCATGTATTGTGCACAAACATCTAAACGTTACACGTACAAAATCCCTTATACTAGGGTTATTCGTCTCAGCTTGAATTTAGAATTTCCGCACTAAAGAAAGTTCAGCTCGGAACTAACTTATTAGTGTTTCTAGAATTTTAGAACACTATTCAGTTATAGATTAATTCAATGAATAAAGATTTGTTTACTACTTGAAGGTTTAATACAACAATAAAGCTTCGAACAAGGTTATCAAAGTCAAAGATTGAATAACAACAATATATAATTGAGAAAACATGATATACATGCAAAGTGCTATATTCAGAAAAGTTAGAACATGAATCAATGTATTAGAACAATATATGCTTCGAATGATAATAAGCAAAGTAAAACTCGCTCGATGTAACGAATTAGGTTACAAGAGCTTGTACATTTATACGCGAGATGGAATCAATAGGCTTGCTTAACTTCAATGTAAAATTTAGGAATAAAGAGATTGCTTGACTTAAAGATAGCATAGCTATGAAACAGGCGTACTTATAATTGAGATAGGGTAAATAAACTTGCTCAATAATCACAAGGTAGAGTTAGGAAACTTGCCTCAAGCGTAAGCTATAATATTACAACTCACATTCACCTACACATTTTAGTGGAATCACAATATCTATTAGATATGCTAACATACCATAACATGTACAATTCTAGCTAATCTTATCATTTTAGTACAAGTCTTTCATTAACATACATATTTCAGAACCACAAGTGTACATTTCTCAACACTTATTCATTGCTCACTAAGTTCTTTAAATCATACATATCATTTTCACCACTTACTAACTTTGCATTTTAGAATTACTAACCACATGATAAACTTCTGCCTTAACCTTTTTTTTACACATTTAACACGTTAACATAATCATTAAGCCATGTTATAACGAATGACCAAAGTCTCAGTAAGAAGTAGCAGCGACTTCACTTTGCTCATGGATCGGCTATAAACGCACCATGGCCAAATATTACATTAGGTTACTTAGTGCACACCAGATGATCAGGCGCCCTAGCGATGATGCACTAGTTTCGATTTTTGAGCAACGCGAACTTAGACTCTGTTATAGGCCAAAAATCCCAATTCCACAGAATTTTACCACACTTCAACATCTAAAGTTTTGTAATATCCTAGTTAAGCATGCTATACACCATTCTATATACAAAACATCACATATACATCATTTTGAGGAATCAAAACCATAGTTTTTCAAAAATTTCTTCCATTTTCACACTTTTAACGAATTCAATTACCATGAATTCGTTTCTTAATCAATGGACATGATTTAAACTATATTGTTTTCATTTCTTATCATAGTAACATAATCCAACAACAAATTTCAAATTATAACACATATAAAGCATCAATTTTTGTACTTTCTAAAGCCAATTTCAAATAAAAACACAGTTATTCCAATTCCTTCTTACAATTCAATTTCATGTGTTTGATTGCTACCCCTTTTATATATACATGTCAATAATAGATTCTACAATACTATCACACACCCACAACCCATATCTTACAATCAACACTTGACAAAAACCCAATTCCAGAAAATAAAATTACAAAACATAGAATTAGAATTAGGGGTAGATTATACCTTGATCGAACGCTAGCAAAAGATAGTGCTAGGGCTTAGAAATTCCCTTCTTCCTCTTGCCAATCTAAAACTCTGTGTTTTACTCTCTTGCAAATCCTCTGTTATTCCCCTTGGTATTATACGTGAAAAAAGAAAATTGAGCGCTAACCATAGGAAATAGACGCATAAAATAAACTGATATGACACGTTCTCTTTCAGTTAGAAAAATAAAAAGACGTCAGTTGGAATAAGCCAAAGGCCACAAGGAATTGTTTGGCTAACACCCTTTTCTCCCCAAATTAAATTATTATTAATTTATTTATATTATATAGTTTCCATGCCACACCATTAATTTAGTTAATTTAAATAACTTTAGCTTAGTTAATTTTAAATAACTTATAATAATAATAAAATTCTTATTATCATTATACTTATAATTAATAAATAATTATATATCCAATTTAATTAATAAATTAGAATTATCACTTTATTTAATTTATTTATTTCCTTTAAATTAAACACTTCATTTAATTTAATTATTTCCTTAAATATTAAGCAATTGATTTAATTTAATTATTTCCTTAAATTAAATCCTTCAAATAAAATTATCATTACTCAATTTAATTTACACTAATCAATTTAATTACTAAATTAATTCACCACAATTCATCAATTATTTATTTTCCTCGATAAATAAATTATTTAAAACATTTACTTAATTCCATAAATATTTAAATTAAATTATAAATTTCTCGATCGTTACATCCTTCCCTCCTTAAAAGGATACTGTCCCCGAAATCACAACTCAAAAAATTTATTCGTTACATTCTTCCCTCCTTAATAAGATTCTGTTCCCAGAATCGCTATATAGAATCAAGCAAACAACTGAGGATAATTCTTCATCATAACACTTTCAAGCTCCCATGTAGCTTCTTCAGCATTGTGGTTTCTCCAGATTACCTTAACAGAAGGTATCACCTTATTCCTCAGTATAAACTTGCTCTTTTCTATCAACAATTTGAACAGGGACTTCCTCATAGGATAAATCTTTCTCAAACTGTAAGGGCACATATTCGATAATATGTTTATAGTCAGGCATATATGGTCTCAATACCGAGACATGGAAAATATTATGAATATGTTCCAACTCTGGAAGTAAAGCTACCGCGTACGCCACTTCACCAACTCGTCGAAGCACTTCGAAAGGTCCTATAAATCCAGGGCTCAATTTCCCATTCAAATTATTGGTAGGAAGGAACAAGTATTAAGAAACAAGGTAATACCTTCAGTGAAGGTGTTTTATAGAAACCACAATGCGGAAGAAGCAACGTGGGAACTCGAGAGTAAAATGAAGGAAGATTTTCCTCATTTGTTTATGTAATTATAAGCTAGATTCTGAGGACAGAATCTTTATAAGGGGGAGAGAATGTAACGCCCGAAAAATCGGATTTTTATTACAATTAAATTTTTATTTGATTATGTGAATTAAATGAATTTAATTGATTTATTTTGTGAGTAAGCTATGTGAAGGTCGTTCTATGACCTAGAATGTATTTATATGGTTAGTAATCTGGCTGCGTGCTAGAATTAATTGTTTAGAATTTCCAAGACAAAAATAAATATTTTCTGAAAAATTTCCGTAAAAACACTATTCATCTATTTCTGTTCGGGGAATTATTTTGAAATTTCGAGAAACGCGTAATGATAGAATATCGAGATAAGATGAAATATCTGATAATATTTCATTTATGGAAAACAAAGTTTTCGTCTGTAGACTTAAAACCTAAGGGTGGAGTAGAATGATTTCCGAGAAGGAAATGAAATGCGTAGAAGGAATCGCGTTATGGTTTAAGCGGGTGTTATACAATTATGATACTATTTCGTATCTATGTATAATACAATGAGTTAATACGAGTCTCATACGATTATCATACGAGTATTATACGTATAGAATACTATTCGTATTAAGTTATTAAGTTGAGACTTAATGTTAATTCATTTGGGTTGGATTATGTTTAGTCCAATCAATTGAATGAGCAAGCCCAAGGGATTAGTGTGTTAAGCCCAAGTCAAGGCCCAATATTAGATTAGTTAAGCCCAATGCAAGAAAACCGAACCGTGGATCGAACCGGTGGGTCACCAAATGGGTAAAACACATGGGGCAACCCATGGGGATGACCCATGGGGTGGTGGGCCGGCCACTTAGTGTGAAAGACAAGTATATCACTTGGTCACCAAGTATTTTACTTGGTGACAAAGTGTTGAACAGTAAGGAGGTGGTGGTTTATTGACCTAATTGCCCTCTATTTCATTTTCTATAAATAGAAAGCTAGAGTTGGTCTTTTGTGAGTTTTTCAATTGCCAACCTAGATTATTGAGAGAGAAAAAGAGCTAGACTCAACCAAATCATACACTTGGAAGCTTTGCCTTATAGTTTTACAAGAGATTACTTAAGAGTTCTTAAGGTAATATCCCTTATTTCTACTTTCATCTCTTTTGATTTTCTTTTATCATGGAGAATCATAAATAGGTGGTGAATGTCTTGTATAGTGGAATAAGAATGACTTACCATAGATTCAATCTCTATAACTCATGAGATCATAAAAATCATAAGATTTGTTATAGCTTAAAATCATGGAAATATTGATTGTTGAGATTGATTGTTGATAAACAATTGAACTCCATCAATATGTTAATATGTGCATCTTGCTTGGTTAGGATGTAGGTATGAAGTCCATGGAGTATTCCATGTGATTTGTCTTAGAGAACGTTAGTAACGAAGTTATGGTGAATTTCACGAAAATAGACGTTAAACATCGAAAAACGTAGAAATTCCGGATTGATAGTCAAAAGTTGCCGTGAGACTTGAAAACATTATTTTTCAATGTCAACATGTGTGATAGGGTATTTAATAGTCGTGGACTCAAGAATTGTCAGATTCTGACTTAAAACGAAGAAAACAAGCATTGAACGCTCATTAACATTTACGAACGCTTAGAAAATGAACTCAATAGTAAATTTTAAGTTAACAGATTTGAAAGTGTCATATTCTTATATGAACACGTAGATTATGTCATTTATGACGTGTAGGCTGTTGAACGGACCAAATCGGACCTATAATGAAGAAGTTATGGCTCCAAGAATCTCACCAAAAATTTTATCCTTGAAAATTATCTCGGTACTTTCGTGTCCGGCGCCCAGCGGTGCCAGACATGTGTTAAATGTCATGCATTTTACCTTTACCGTAGTTAGCTCTTTGGAAAGTGAAAGCCGCAGCAGCGCCACTGATAGAAGGAAGTCTCGCGCCAAGCAATGTGCTTGATCAAGCATGGGTATTAGAAACTGGCTGCCGCAGCGCCGGTCTTGCCTAATAATGTCACACCGCCATACCGAGTCGTGTTTTTTTGTTAGAAAGCTAGGTTTTGAACTTCAGTTGTTCTGAGACCTATATGAGTTGAGTTTATATACTCAATGAATGTACTAAGACTATTCCTATACTACCTATTCTAATGAATATGGTATTGAACTTAGGAATTGAATGCATGTTAGTAAATTTTTAATAAAGAACACAAAGTGTTGTTGATAAACCTTAGTCGGGGTAACAACGTTGGTACTTCGCCAGCAATGTTAGAGTCCGGATAATAATGTAAGTTGGTTAATAAGCCAAGATGAAGGGTAATAAGTCGAGTTGACTTTATTAATGATATTAAGTTAACAAAGACATAAAAGAGAAAGAAGTTGGTAGAAACAATTTGAATAATTGTTTGATAGCTAATTACAGTGTGCTTTATGAATATATTATATAGATTCTGTAAAGGTTGTGGTCAGTCGATTAAGTTATTTGAAGACGCTGAAAGGCAAGTTTTCTTAACGCTTGTCTGACTTTCAAGTTAGCCAAGTTTTATGTGATTCACTGTACTGAATTGTATGACTGATTTTAAAGAAAGGGTCGATGCCAGATTTAACTTGGCTAGACTACTCGTAAGATATAGATTGATTGATATTCATATCTTTCTATATAGAAATGTTAATGCTATCCTATGCCAAGTAATTGGTACGAATGTGAAGGTAAGGTTTGTCTATGAACAAACAAAAGTATTTTTCATCGATTATTCGATGGGCACACGAGTTTGCCAAATGTTAAACGTAAATACGTTTAACGAATGTGTGTTGATCAACATAGAGTACTATAGGCTGATCACCTAGAAGTGCTTGTAAGTAATGCGGATGTACAGCCTTAGTGCTGCGATATCCTTTTCAAGTATGAAAACAAAAAGCTACTGTTCATGGTCTATTGACCGGTTCAGAATTCCTAATCTATTTTATACTTTGGGAATTGATGATATGAAATGTTAAAGTATTATTGTTTCATAATACTTCATAACTATTTGTTCAGTTATCTATCTATCTACACTCTATGTTTTGGGTAATTTCTTTAACCCAGTTTATTTACGTCATTTAAAGTTTCATGAATATGGCTTTCAATTTTCTATTAAATTCAACAATTGGAAATAGTAAGGATTATGTGCATATATGTGATAAGATGTTGTTATGTGTTTTCCTACATATTGTATGGTTCCATATCATCAGTTTCATAATATTATAACGTATATTATTTCTTCAAAAGTTATAGAGTATAGAAATATGGCCATATGACACTTATACGTAAATTTAATATGTCAAACATATATTATTTCGTAAAATTCACACTCGTATATAATTATGCATGTTACAATGAAGAAAACAAACCTTGAATGAATGGATTTGGCGTTATAACAAATCCGTAGTGTAAATTTTATGTTTTATGTTCAAAACCTTCAAGAACATCAAGAATAGTGAACTGGCATGTTTTAATTTTGTAATTATGTGTTTTAATTGGTTAAAATCACTCTATAAAGGTTGGGTAATGATTATGTACGAATTCTAGTATGTGGTTATGTTTAATTTGATGAATTTAATGATCATGTAATGATAATTTCGCCTGATTTTGTGTTCTTCGCGAACTAGAAATTCAAAAACTAGAGTTTCGCACCGCGGTGCCAATTCCATGCCTAATTCCCATGTTGCAGTGCCACCGCACCGCAGCATTATGTCTCAAGCTACAATGCCACAAAGATCTGCGGCGCCAAGAACCAAAAGATATAACAATGGCGGTATATACTTAGCAAAATGGTCCAGAAATGAATTTTTTTAAATGATCAAGTCTTGCAATGTGTTAGTAACTTAATCTAATGAACATAAAAAAATGTTAGACATATAATGAGGTGTTAAAATAAATTCTTAACATGTCAATAACATATTTATGTGTGAATTGAATGATTGAACGCATAGTTAGCTTATTGTTCATGAAGTGTAAATTATGTGACAATGATTGTAGTAGTTGACTAAGTATAGTCATAATTCGAGTTAGACAAAAAGAATGATCGTATGATGATTAGTTACATTATAATTGACTGGTATAGTGAACGTAAATGATATGTAGGATTAAATCAAGGAATGAGTATAATTAACGTGTAATCTACACACGAGACAAGTTTCCTAACCTTACTCGTTATCTTTGTATCAACCTATAAGTTGTCTCTTTACATCGAGCAAATTCTCGTTATTATTGATCAAGTCCATTTTATTATATTAAGGTGTATTAATCTTTCAAATTATGATTTTGATATACACTAGTTATTCTATTGTATACCTTTTGAGATTGCTATTCAATTTAAATTATCAGTTACTGTTGAACCTTGTTAGATTAGCGAACCCTTAATGATTCGACTAGTCCATAGTTGATGAGCGTTCTAAATTTCAGAACCCTTGTTGAATTATCCAAACCAAACTTCCTTTGGTGCGGACTCTAATTTCAAACTGAGATGAACAACCCTGTATAGGGGATTACTTATGCGTTAGCGTTAAGATATTGTGCACAGTATGGTACTAAGGGCTGATCCCCCTAAGTACGAGAAGAAGAGTCCATAGTCTTATGACTGTTAAAGGTTTCAAGTATAAACACTTGACAACCTAGGACATAGTTCAAGGTCTTATGACCCTCAGAAGTTCTTTTGTTTCTTGTTATTCATTCTTGATTCAAAAGCTGAGTTTTCCTATTTCAGAAGTCTTTAATTTATTCGCATGTTATTATTCATTTGTCATATTGTTATACTTGTGGGCAAATCATGCTCACTCTTGCATAATAATAACATTGTAGTTAAGAATAAAAGATTTGACGAGCCTTCCACTAGTAAAGGCAAGGGAAAGGTTAACAAACGAGGAAGACTTGTTGTTTTTAAGACTTGATGTGTATTTATTTACAGACCTGATGTTATTTAAGACTTATTGTTTATGATTTCACACAGATGTTTAAGGTTAGAGTGACCAGGGATTGTATTTTATGCAGATGATGTAACCCCATAAGTGAAGATTTATTTATTTAATTCTATCTATTGCATGGTTTGCTTTTAATTATGGGTAGATAGATAGATGAAATTTGTACAGTAAACACCAAATGTTGCGGAAATGGAAGTACCCAGATTTGGGGGTGTCACAGGTTGGTATCAAAGCTGTAGGTTATGAACCTTAAGTGGGGGGAACAACCTTAGGTAGTAGCCTTATAGGAGATTGAGAACATAGTGGTGGTAAACTCTAATCGAGTTATAAGAAATGAATTTTTTAATTCATTGAAGATAATAAAAGAATTTATGTGCTTATATGTTAAATTATGTGTTCGCTAGCACGAATTAGTAACTAAAACTTAAAATTTTGTTGTCAGGATGTCAGATGTTAGAGGAGCTAGTCGAGCTGGGGAGGGGAACCCCGAGTACCTACAGAGGAGGAGCCCCGAGACATTCATGTCGTCAGGGAACAGTTGGTATAGAGAGAACCATCTCTGTTGATCACTGTTGTTGGTCGGGAGCATGAGCCTGAGACTGATCCAGAGGAGGATTCTGATGAAGAAGAGGAGGAAGAGGAGTTCCAACCGAACTCCATAGATGCTGAGATGTATGATGCACTTTATGATCATAACATAGAGTTATAAGACACTATTCAAGAGCTGAAGGAGCGGACTGTTATCCAGCAGATTACCATCGAGCATAAGGATGGGGAAATTGTGACTCTTCACACACGTTTAGGAAACGTGGAGTGGGATTTGGTTCATGAGAAGGGTCAAACCATGGAGAAGTTCGAAGAAATAGAAAAGTTGAAGAAGGATCTGAAAGAGAGCTCAAAAAGGTTGGCCATAGCAGAGGAGGGCTGGGTAAGAGAGTCACATCATACTGATCTTGCAGAAAAGGATTGTCGTGCGAAGAAGGCTAAGCTTTGGGAGACGTACTCTACACTTCAAAATGAAATGGATGCGGCCTAGGATCGAGTTATGAGGTATCCAATTCAGTTTGAAGGTCTACCATCATATATGCTAGATCGCAGGATGATGTCCCGCATCATGGAAGAAGAACGTGGCAAGGCTATTCAGCGCCTTAACAGGCAGTGATAGGATTAGTTTATTTATGTGAAACCTACCTGGTAGTTTAAGATGTAAATTCTAATGTGTTTATAAACAAATGAATATTTTAATGTTTTAAATCCTGTAGATTTTGCATCCCGGGATAGTTGCTGTAAATAGCAGTGATGCTATCGTATGATGTTAAAACTTTTGATTTGAATAAAATGTTAGAGTTTATTCGAAATAATGTGTTAAGTGAATTATGATTAAATGTTTTAGTTAAGCCTTAAATGTTCAAGGGATTGAATAAAGACTTAATAAGCGTATATTCTTAACAGAAATATGCCACCTAGAAGAAGACAAAACCGTCAACAAGCTCAAGGAGAACCGATGAATAACAACAACGACGCCAATGCTAACCCTGTTCAGCAGTTGGTGAACCTATTAGCCGGAGTAATTAACAATCAACCACAAGCTCCAACAAACACATCGTTTAAGGATTTCAAGGCTGTGAGACCACTAGAGTTTAAGGGTTCCATAAACCCAATCGAGGCTCAAACATGGGTTATGGAGATGGAGAAGGTGTTTGATGTCGCTAGAGTAAGAGAAGACCAGAAAACTGCATACGCAACATTCATACTGAAGTCTAAAGCCAGTTATTGGCGGCAGGCAAACAAAGTACGGGGATGAGAAGGTGTAATAACCTGGGAGAGATTCAAGGTGATGTTTTTCGAGATGTATTTTCTAACCAGTTCGCAAAATCAAATGGAAGTTCAGTTTCTGGAATTGAAATAGGGGAATATGTTCGTAGCTGATTATGCGGCAAGATTCAACGAGTTGGCTAGGTTCGCCACATACCAAATGCATACTGATGAGAGGAAGGCAAGAGGCGTTTGACGGGTGGACTCAAGCCACAGTTGTATACCAAGGTGTCAATGTTCCAATTGAACACTTTTGCTGGAGTGTTAGAGAAGGCAATACTTGTTGAAGGTGGAAGCGATGCGGTAACCAAATATAATCAAGATCAAAAGAAGAAAAAGAGTGAAAATGAAGGAATTAACAAGACTGGTGGAAGTAGCACAGGAGGTAGTAATAATCAGAAGAGAAAGTGGTCTGATAACTCGTCAGCTAGAAGTCAACAAGGAGGACAGAAAAAGAAGATCAAAGCGTGCCCAACCTGCGACAAAACTCATCTGGGAGTTTGCATGAAGGGAAAACGAGTTTGTTACAATTGTGGTCAAGAAGGCCACATAGCACCTAACTGTCCTAACCGAAAGAATGGTGCCTGTTTCACTTGTGGCTCAAAGGATCATCTTGCAAGGGATTGTCCTAAGAAGGGATCTGGAGGAATGAGATCAGGAGGGAATAGAGGAAACAGCAGTGGAGGCACTCTGACTATCACAGGACCAATTGCAACCAACTGATCGACCGCCAGAACATTCAACATGACAGTACAAGATGCAGTGCAGTCTTGTGATGTGGTGTCAGAAATCATTCCGATCAATAAAGTTAATGTTTATGTGTTATTTAATTCGGGTGCTATTTTTTCATTTATATCTGATGACTTTGCTAAGAACTTAGAATTGCTTAAGGACGAGTTAGAATACCCCATAAACATAGAAATTGTGAATAGAGAAATAATCCATGTTAAGTACGTGCATAAGAACTGTAGAGTGGATATTAAAGGTAATATCATGAACTTGGAGAATTTGAAGTTATCCTGGGTATGGACAGGTTATCCAATTATGGGGCGGTAATTGACTACCAGAAGAAGCGTATTAACCTTATGACTCCATCAAAGGTTGTGTTTTATGGTAGCAAGTCGCCTAGACAAGCGAGTTGTCTGATGATGATGCAGGCCGGGAGGTTGTTAAGGCAAGGCTGTGTAGGATATCTAGCTTACATAGTCGATATTCATACAGAGAATCCGAAAATAGAGGAGATACCCGTAGTGAGAGATTTCGCAAACGTATTTCCGGATGATTTGCCAGGACTTCCTCCGGATAGAGCAATTAAATTCGTGATTGATTTGGCTCCAGGAACGACTCCAATATCAAAGGCAGTATACCGAATGGCACCAATAGAGATGAAAGAACTGATGGTCCAACTATAAGAATTACTGGACAAGAAGTATATCCAACCAAGCGTATCGCCTTGGGGAGTGTCGGTTTTGTTCGTGAAGAAGAAGGATGGAACAATGCGGCTCTGCATCGACTATATAGAATTGAATAAGGTCACGATAAAGAATAGATATCCATTACCGCGAATCGACAACCTGTTCGATCAGTTAAAGGGAGTAAGATACTTTTCAAATATAGACTTGAGGAGTGGTTATCATCAACTGAAGGTGAGACCAGAGGATGTACCAAAGATAGCATTTAGAACACGATATGGTCACTACGAATTTTTGGTAATATCATTTGGTCTAACGAATGCTCCTTAATGAATGGAGTGTTCAAGCCATTTTTGGACAAATTTATAGTGGTATTTATAGATGATATTTTGGTATATTTAAAAACCAAGGAAGAACATAAAGAGTATTTGAAGGTGACGTTAAAGACATTGAGAAGAGAGAAGTTATATGCTAAGTTTTCGAAATGTGAATTCTGGATTGAAAGAGTACAATTTCTTGGACATGTGATTGATAGGGACGGAATTTCGGTGGATCCTTCCAAAGTCGAAGCAGTGATTAATTGGGATCAGCCGAAGACGCCATCAGAAGTAAGAAGTTTTCTTGGATTGGCAGGTTATACAGAAGATTCATTTAGGACTTTTCCAAGATTGCGACTCCGTTGACGAATTTGACTAGAAAATCGATGAAATTTGTTTGGACGGAGAAGTGTGAGGAAAGCTTTCAAGAATTAAAGAAGAAGTTGAGTTCAGCACCTGTATTATCTCTTCCAGATGATACAGGAAATTTTGTGGTTTATAGTGATGCATCGCATAAAGGACTTGGTTGTGTGCTTATGTAGAACGGTAGAGTCATTGCGTATGCGTCACGACAATTGAAGGATTACGAGAAGGGGTATCCATCCCATGACTTGGAGTTAGCTGCAGTGGTTTTTGCTTTGAAAATTTGGAGGCACTATCTCTATGGGGAGAAGTGTGAAATATATATAGACCAGAAGAGTCTGAAATATATTTTTACATAGAAAGACTTGAACATGGGCCAAAGAAGGTGGTTGGAGTTAATTAAGGACTACGATTGTGAGATTTTATACCATCCAGGTAAGGCAAATGTGGTTGCCGATGCCTTAAGTAGAAAGGGTCGGGAAAAAAATGATGATCTTGACTGATCAGGAGGAGTTAATTTCAGCAATGGAAAAGCTGGAATTGGAAGTAATGTATCCTATGGAGATTGATGAGAACCTGTTTCAGATGCAATCTGGTACAACTTTACTGGATAAAGTTAAGGATGCTCAACTTCAGGATGACGAATGTAAAATGGTTAAAAAGAAGATATCCAAAGGAACCAAATCAAAATTCAAGATGGATAGGGAAGGAATACTGAGATTCAAAGTATGTAATTATGTGAGCTTATTGAATTAAAAGAAATATTTAATAAGCCTAATGGTATTTTAATTAATTTAATAATTAATTAGAGATTTAATAATTTAACATAATTAATTAAAGAGAAATTTAATTATGTGATTATGTGAATTAATGAGAAAATATAATATGTTATTTAAAATAAATTAAATAAGATATTTGATTTATTTTATAAAGGGGTATGACACTATTAAACTATAGTATAAGATATTATTATATTAAATGGGTATAAGCCTTTTAAGGCTAGCCAAACATGGCATTAGTGGAGGTTGTGAACAGTTAACCCATGATTGGGTAACTGACCAACACCACGCCAGTTCTTATACGCATCAGGCATATTATTTTTCTATTCACGTATACTAAGTTAATTAAAATTTGAGAGCTCAAAGAGATTTAAAAAGAATTGTGGGAGAAACTATGTGATTGAAGTAATATATGAAAAAAAGGATTTTAATCTACACTCTACGCTTTGGGTAATTTTTTCAACCCAGTTTATTTACGTCATTTAAAGTTTCATGAATATGGCTTTCAATTTTTTTTTAAATTTACAATTGGAAAGAGTAAGGATTATGTGCATATATGTGATAAGATGTTGTTATGTGTTTTCCTACATATTTTATGGTTTCATATCATCAGTTTCATAATATTATAAGGTATATTATTGCTTCAAAAGTTATAGAGTATAGAAATATGGCCATATGGCCCTTATACGTAAATTTAATATGTCAAACATATATTATTTCGTAAAATTCACACTCGTATATAATTATGCATGTTAAAACGAAGAAAATAAACCTTGAATGAATGGATTTGGTGTTATAACGAATTCGTAGTGTCAATTTTTATGTTTTATGTTAAAAACCTTCAAGAACATCAAGAACAATGAAATCGCATGTTTTAATTATGTAATTATGTGTTTTAATTGGTTAAAATAACTCTATAAAGGTTGGGTAATGATTATGTACGAATTCTAGTATGTGGGTATGTTTAATTTGAAGAATTTAATGATCATGTAATGATAATTTCGCCTGATTTTGTGTTCTTCGCGAACTGGAAATTCAGAAACTGGAGTTTAGCGCCGCGGTGCCAACTCCATGCCTAATTCCCATCTTTGCAGTGCCCACCGCTGCGCAAAGACCATGTCTCAAGCTACAAACACCACAACACTGCAGCCGCCAAGAACTAATATAACGATTAGCGCCATTGCTGCCACTTAGCGAAATGGTCCGTAAAATGAATTTTTTAAATGCTCCAAATCTAGCAATGTGTTAGTAACTTAATCTAATGAACATAAAAACATGTTAGACATATAATGAGGTGTTAAAATAAATTCTTAACATGTCAATAACACATTTATGTGTGAATTGAATGATTGAACGCATAGTTAGCTTATTGTTCATGAAGTGTAAATTATGTGACAATGAGTGTAGTAGTTGACTAAGTATAGTCATAATTTGAGTTAGACAAAAAGATTGATCGTATGATGATTAGTTACATTATAATTGACTGGTATTGTGAACGTAAATGATATATAGGATTAAATCAAGGAACGAGTATAATTAACGTGTAATCTACGCACGAGACAAGTTTCCTAACCTTACTCGTTATCTTTATATGAGCCTATAAGTTATCTATTTACATCGAGCAAATTCTCGTTATTGTTGATCAAGTCCATTTTATTATATTAAGGTGTATTAATCTTTCAAAGTATGATTCTGATATACAATAATTATTCTATTGTATACCTTTTGAGATTGTTATTCAATTTAAATTATCAATTACTGTTGAACCTTGTTAGATTAGCGAACCCTTAATGATTCGGCTAGTCCATAGTTGATGAGCGTTCTAAATTTCAGAACCCTTGTTGAATTATCCAAACTAAACTTCATTTGGTGTGGACTCTAATGTCAAACTGAGATGAATAACCCTGTACAGGGGATTACTTATGCATTAACGTTAAGATATTGTGCACAGTATGGTACTAAGGGATAATCCCCCTAAGTATGAGAAGAAGAGTCCATAGTCTTATGACTGTTAAAGGTTTCAAGTATAAACACTTGACAACCTAGGACATAGTTCAAGGTCTTATGACCCTCAGAAGTTCTTTTGTTTCTTGTTATTCATTTTTGATTCAAAAGCTGAGTTTTCCTATTTCAGAAGTCTTTGATTTATTCGCATGTTATTATTCATTTGTCATATTGTTATACTTGTGGGCAAATCGTGCTCACTCTTGCGTAATAATAACATTGTAGTTAAGAATGAAAGATCTGACGAGCCTTCCACTAGTAAAGGTACGGGCAAGGTTAACAAACGAGGAAGACTTGTTGTTATTTAAGACTTGATGTGTATTTATTTATAGACTTGATGTTATTTAAGACTTGTTATTGTTTATGATTCCACACAGATGTTTAAGGTTGGAGTGACCTGGGATTGTATTTTATGCAGATGATGTAACCCCATAAGGGGAGATTTATTTATTTAATTCTATCTATTGCATGGTTTGCTTTTATTTATGGGTAGATAGATAGATGATATTTGTACAGTGAACACCAAATTCTGCGGAAATGGAAGTTCCCAGATTTGGGGGTGTCACAATTATTGTAGGCAAATTCTACCAACGGCAAATGATCATCCCAATTTCCCTTGAAATCCATGATACATGCTCTGAGCATATCTTCTAGTTTTTGGATGGTTCTCTCACTCTATCCATCGGTTTGAGGATGGTATGCTGTGTTCATTCTCAGCTGTGTCCCCAAGCACTCTTGTAGTCGTTTCCAAAAATTAGATGTGAAACGTTAATCTCTGTCTGATACAATGGACACAGGTACACCGTGTCTCGACACAATCTCTTTCACGTACAGTTTTGCTAACCGATCTATGGTAAATCGAAGCTTGATTGGCAAAAAGTGTGCCGATTTCGTTAGTCGATCGACAATCACCCAAATGGCGTCATAGCCTTGTTGGGTTATTGGAAGACCTACCATAAAATCCATTGTGATATGCTCCCATTTCCATTCTGGTATCTCCAACGGTTGTAATAATCCGCTTGGCCTTTGATGTTCAGCTTTGACTTTCTGACACGTTAAACATTTTTCCACGCATTCAGCCACATCCCTCTTCATATTTGGCCACCAAAAATGATGTTTAAGATCCTGGTACATCTTTGTACTCCCATGGTGAATCGAATATCTTGAGTTGTGAGCTTCTCTCAAAATTTCCTCTTTAACCTCTGGTACTGGCGAAACCCAAATTCTCCCTTCGAATCGAAGTAACCCTTCCGAATCGATTTTGAATTTGTTTTCCTCACCTACAGATATTTTCTGTTTTATCTTTTCGCAGTCTCCATCCAGAGATTGTGCATTTTTCACCTTTTCCACCAGCGTTGAACCGTTTCCTATCTGGAATAACTTTTCTTCGGATTCTGTCGAATATTTAATTTCCAACTCCATCTTAGCCATTTCCGACACTAGTTTCTCCTGAGTAGACATCATTAACTTCCCCCATCCCTTCCTACTTAGAGCATCAGCAACAACATTCGCTTTTCCGGGATGATAGAAAATTTCGCAGTCATAATCTTTGATCAACTCCAACCATCTTCTTTACCGCATATTCAAATCTTTTGTGTAAAGATTTACTTCAGACTTTTATGGTCGGTATACATCTCACACCTCTCTCCATAAAGATAATGTCTCCAAATCTTTAGGGCAAATACCACCGCTGCCAACTCTAAGTCATTAGTCGGATACCCTTTCTCGTAATCCTTCAACTGACGTGATGCATACGCAATAACTCTGCCATTTTGCATAAGCACACAACCTAGTCCTTTATGCGATGCATCACTATACACCACAAAATTTCCTGTATCATCAAGCAACGACAACACAGGTGCTGAACTCAACCTCTTCTTAAATTCTTGAAAACTCTCCTCGCACTTCTCTGTCCAAACAAACTTAACCGCTTTCCTAGTTAAATTTGTCAATGGAGTTGAGATTTTGGGAAAGTTTTTAATAAAACGCCTGTAATAACCCGCTAATCCTAATAAATTCCTTACCTCTGATGGTGTCTTCGGCTGATCCAAATTTATTACATCTTCAACCTTTGATGGATCTACCGAAATTTTGTCCTTATTAATAACGTGCCCAAGAAACTGTACACGTTCCAACCAAAATTCACATTTTGAGAACTTAGCGTACAACTTCTCTTTTCTCAACGTCTCCAATGTCAAACTCAAGTGTTCCACATGTTCCTCTTTGGTTTTGGAATATACTAATATATCATCAATAAACACCACCACAAATTTGTCTAAAAATGGTTTAAACACCCTGTTCATCAAGTCCATGAACGCTGCAGTTGCGTTGGTTAAACCAAAAGACATAACCAGAAACTCGTAATAACCATACCAAGTTCTGAACGCTGTTTTTGGTACATCCTCCGGCCTCACCTTCAACTGATGATAATCACTTCTCAAGTCTATCTTCGAGAAATATCTCGCTCCCTTCAACTAATAGAACAGATCATCGATTCTAGGCAATGGATACTTATTTTTGATCGTGACTTTATTCAATTCTCTGTAATCAATGCAGAGCCACATCGATCCATCTTTCTTCTTAACAAGCAACATTGGTGCTCCCCATGGCGAAACACTCGACTTAATATATTTCTTGTCAAGAAATTCTTGCAATTGCACCATCAACTCTTTCATTTCTATCGGGGACATTCTATATGGTGCCTTAGATATCGGGGCCGTCCTTGGTAGTAAATAAATCACGAACTCGATTTGTCGATCCGGCGGAAGACCCGGCAAATCGTCTTGAAATAAGTCCGCAAAATCTCTTATGATCGGTATCTCTTCTAGCTTCGCACTCTTCTTCTGCGTATCGACTATGTAAGCTAAGTATCCTACAATCCTTATCTCAACAACTTCTTGAATTGCATCACCGTCAGATAACTTTCTTGTCGAGGTGACTTGCTACCAAAGAACACAACCTTTGACGGAGTCATGAGGTTAACACACTTCTTTTGGCAATCAATTACTGCTCCGTAATTGAATAACCAATCCATTCCAAGTATAACATCAAATTCACCAAGTCTAATTAGTATCAAATCTACCATCATCTCGTGACCTTTTATAACTACCCTACAATTCCTATATATGTATCTGACAGAAATCACTTCCTTATTCGCAATCTCTATACTTAAGGGAAATTCTAATTCTTCTTGGGGCAAATCTAAGTTTTGAGCAAATTCATCGGATATAAATGAACAAGTTGCACCCGAATAAAATAGTAGATAAACATTAATACCATTAATCGGAATGATACCTGACACCACATCCTTAGACTGCACAGCATCCTATACGGTCATATTGAAAGTCCTCGCAGTAGGTCGGCTTGACTATGCTGGTCCAGTGATAGTCAATGCACCACCACCGTTGTTGTTTCCATTTCCACCACTTGCACTCCCCGCTGGCTTCTTAGGGAAATCACGAGCCATGTGATCCTTCGAACCGCAGGTAAAGCATGCTCCTTTCTTCGGACTAAAATAGTTCGGTGCAATGTGTGCTTCCTGAACACAGTTGAAGCACACTCACTTTCCCTTCAAACATACTCCAGTATGGTTCTTCCCGCACGTTGCACAAGCTTCAAACTTTTTCTTTTACTAATTTCCTTGATGTCCTCCCGTAGTCAAATTCTCGCTCCATTTCCTCTTCTGATTGTTACTTCCAACATTACTTCCACCATCCTTATTTTCATTCTAATTCTTCCTCTTCTTTTGTTCTTGATTGTACTTGGTCAAGGCATCACTTCCACCTTCCGCGATAATTGCCTTCTCCAGTACAGCTGCAAATGTGTTTAGCAGGAACATCGAGACCTTGCTGTAAAGCCAGGGTTTCAATCCTTGTTCGAATATTCTCGCTTTACGCTCGTCATTATTAACTTGGTAAGTGGCAAACTTTGCCAATTCGTTAAACTTCGCAGCATATTCCGGAACCGTCATCGTTCCTTGCTTCAACTCCATAAATTGCACTTCCAACTAATTTTGAGAACTCGCTAGAAAGTACATTTCAAAGAACATCTCCTTAAATCTATCCCACGTTATCACTCCTTGTCCTCCCCGAACCTTATTTGCCTGCCACCAGTAGCTAGCTTCAGACTTCAAAGATGAGCGTTATGAGACGCGGTCTTCTGATCCTCGTTAACTCTAGCAACATCGAACACCTTCTCCATTTCCATGATCCAGGTTTGGGCTTCCACTGGATTCATAGACCCTTGAAACTCTGGCTGTCCAACCGCTTTGAATTCCTTAAAGGTCGTGACTTGAGCTTGCGGTTGATTCGCAAGTGCGCCTATCAATAGAGCTACCAACTGTTGAACCGGATTAGCGTTAGTCTCGTTGTTATTATTATTAGACCCCTCAAGAGGTGCTTGCTGACGTGGTTGTCTTCTTCTAGGAGTCATTCTCTATTAAAATATGCGCTTATTAGTTCATTACTCAACTTCTTGGGAATTTGAAGTTTAACTTAAACATTTAAAGTTATAACACATAACATTTCAAATAAACTCTAGTATTTTATTTATTCATAACATTTTAAAACATGTTAAAGATAGCATAACCGCTATAAACATCCACTTTCCTGAATTAAACACGTTTCAGGATTACATACTCATACTATCCCTTTATTCATCTCAAAATAAGGGATTCACAATTTATTTATTCACATAATTAACCACACATTATTATCACTCTTATTCTATCTATGCATATTAAGACATCGTAAGGCTTCTCAACGCTCTTCCTCCATGATACGATACGCCGTTTTACGAACCATGACGAACCACGACGAGTCTTCAAACTGAGGTGGGTAATAAAATACTCGATCCTGAGCCCTATCAATTGTCGAATTAAAAGCATAATCCATCTCTTTAATCTTGGCCTTCTTTACTTGGACCTTAGCCTCAGCACGGTCTGCACGTTGAGTCGCCTTCATCCAAGCATCCTCTGCTCTTGCACGCTTAGCTGATTCCTCCTTGAAATCATCTTTCAATTTCTCCATGTTAGTCTTCATCTTTTCGTTTACTGCCAGCAGGTCTTCATGCTGACCCTTGGTATGAACTAAGTTCCACTCCGTGTTTCCAAGGCGTGAGTTGAGTTCCTGAATCTCCGCATCCTTCTGCTCCATCGAGGCATGGTGCATCTCAACCATCTCCTTCAGCTCCTCAACTTTGTCCTGTAATTCTATGTTATAGTCGTACAGAGCTTCATACATCTCAGCTGATATGGAGTTTGGTGGAAACTCCTCAGGATCCTCTTCCTTATCATCCCCCTCTATCTCCTCAAAACTATTCTCCTCGGGATCGGTCACAGGCTCATCCTCCTGGATCAACTGTTCCCGCACAACATGAATATCCCGAGGTTCGTCGTCTCTAAGTACCTGAGGTATCACTTCCCTAGCTGGACTGGATCCTCCTTCATTAGACATCCTGACAACAAAATATTTTAAATTTTACTTAACATTTTCGGTACTCGCGAGCACATAAGTTATTAACACATAGCACATAATGTCTTTTATTATTTAGCTTCAATGGATACGTTAATCCATTCCTTAAAACTTGATAAGAGTTAGACACCTCTACATTTTCTGTCTCCTTAAAGGTTACTTCGTAAGGTTTCCCCACCAAAGGTTCATAACCTAAAGCTTTGATACCAACCTGTGACACCCCCAAATCCAGGTACTCCATTCCCACAAGATTTGGTGTTCACTTACCAAAACCATTACATCTAACTACCCATCATAAAGGATAAAGACATAATTTAAATAACTTAAACATTAATCCTTCCCATTAAAGGGTTACATCATCAACTCAAAAGAAATCCAATGTAAACTAACCTTAAATTTATTACATCGGTTTGCGGAATACATCATATATTAAAACAAGTCTTTAACATAATTCATTAAAATAAAAATTCTCATAAGTCTTCAACACTTGGACATCTTTCCCTTTTCCTTTGTTAGTGGATGGCTCATCGACTTTCTCTACTTTAGCTGCAGTGTTAAATGCAAGAGTGAGCAAACAATTACTCTCTGATATAGGAAGTAGTAATGATAACAACATGAGAATGAACAACGAATGCTGAACAATAATAAACTTGTTCTATGAATCAAAATAGAAAATAAGTTCGAAATCAATATGTGAGGGTCTTAAGACCACGAACTATGTCTCTGGTATTTAGGTATTATTACCTCAACCTTAACAGTCATTTACACTATACAGACCCTTCTTAACGTACTTTGGGAGATCAGCCCTTTGTACCATGTATTTTGCACAAACATCTAAACGTTACACGTACAAAATCCCCTGTACTAGGGTTGTTCGTCACAGCTTAAATTTAGAATTTCCGCACTAAAGAAAGTTTAGCTCGGAACTAACTTATTAGTGTTTCTAGAATTTTAGAACACTATTTAATTATAGATTAATTCAATGAATAAAGATTTGCTTACTACTTGAAGGTTTAATACAACAATAAAGCTTTAAACAAGGTTATCAAAGTAAAAGATTGAATAACAACAATATATAATTGAGAATACATGATATATATGCAAAGTGCTATATTCAGAAAAGTTAGAACATGAATCAATGTATTAGAACAATATATGCTTCGAATGTTAATAAGGAAAGTAAAACTCGCTCGATGCAACGAATTAGATTACAAGAGCTTGTACATTCATACGCGAGATGGAATCAATAGGCTTGCTTAACTTCAATGTAAAATTTAGGAATAAAGAGATTGTTTAACTTAAAGATATCATAGCTATGAAATAGGCATATTTGTAATTGAGATAGGGTAAATAAACTTGCTCAATAATCACAAGGTAGAGTTAAGAAACTTGCCTCAAGCGTAAGATATAATATTAAAACTCACATTCACCTACACATTTTAGTGGAATCACAATATCTATTAGATATGTTAACATACCATAACATGTACAATTCTAGTTAATCTTATAATTTTAGTACAAGTCTTTCATTACCATACATATTTCAGAACCACAAGTGTACATTTCTCAACACTTATTCATTGCTCACTATGTTCCTTAAATCATACATATAATTTTCACCACATACTAACTTTGCATTTTAGAATTACTAACCACATGATAAACTTCTGCTTTAACCTTGTTTTTACACATTTAACACGTTAACATAATCATTAAGCCATATTATAACGAATGACCAAAGTCTGCAGAAGTAGCAGACTTCACCGTTTACGATCTCTTTCAATGCTTGCCGCACCATAGATTACATTCTGGTTACCGAAGCGCCATGTAGAGTAGCAGCCTACCAAGCGCTAATCCTCAATAAATAAATTCACCACAATTCATCAATTATTTATTTTCCTCAATAAATAAATTATTTAAAATATTTACTTAATTCCATAAATATTTAAATTAAATTACAAATTTCTCGATCGTTACATTCCTTCTATCCCATCCGCCTTAGGCGCACAAAATTTCTTACCTCAGTCTTTATCTGATTCCGCACCAAAACAATTTGGTTCAGGAAAATTTTCAAAGAACGCTTAGAGTTTTATAAACATTGGTCTAGGTGAATCGAATAGCGCAGACTCGTATCAATAATCAATTTCAATCGATTTACAAATGTGTATAGCCAAGCCCTGTTAGCAAATTAAAATTTAGAAAATATTTTGAGAATGACGTTATGATGTCGTACTGTATTAACAGCCCGTTTGAGGATGTCGTCATTGTATGACTTTGTCATAACACATCATACAATAGTAGAACAATGATTTTTAGATCGAATTCACACTAACTCTATCAACTTTTTATCATCTTTGCACCAGGTTATATGGTACATAAGTGATAAAAAAAATATTTTTTGATATTTCAAACCCTTATCGTCTAGCCGAAACAAATAGCATAGACCATACTATAAACCATTCAAAAATCATTACGAATATATATATATATATAGTCCCGTTCAGAAATAGGTTAAAACAACGGACTAGGCAACAGACTAAAGGAAAAAAACACGCGGGTTGCTAGATTGGCTGGGTTGGGTGTTAAATGGGTCAGCCATCTAAATTCATTTTATACAACCTCTTTCTCTCTCTAAGTACTCTTCTCTCTCTCACTACGAACTAAAGCTCTGGCAATTTCGTACCGGCTCCGGCCAAATCGACACTCTTGCATCTCTCTCTACGAAGGTAATGCTCCATATATAACTCTATTAAGTTTTAATTTAATTTTCTAGCATAAGAAATTTAGGGTTTAAAAGCTCAAAATTTAAAAAGTAGTTTTCCTTTTCTATCGGTAGTTGATTACGCCATTGAATCTCATTAATTTGTCAAAAATTGGTTCAATTTCTTAATTATTCATCGGTTTTATCACAATCTGCGGCTTTTTTTCAATTAGTAAGTATTGTTATGTCTAATTTGTGAACTTTGTTTATAGTTTTGATTTGGTTGTTTGCAAAAATTTTATGGATTTATCATTTATTTACATATCTGGTTCTGGTTGCTTATAAAATTTAATAGAAAATAATATATATTTTTTTTGGGAATTTAGTTAAGTTACTCCGGTTGTAGTAGCTTTCATGAAATGAAAGTTTTATCTTTTTTTGAAAAATAAGATTATGTGTCTTGATTTTTTTTAGTTTAATAACGCAGAGCATCTAAGTGAAACTAATTTGAACAAAAGTAGTATTAAAATGCCTAATTAAGATTGTAAATCATTGGGACTTCAATATGGGAATCTGTCTTTGAAATCTTAAGAGTCAAGGCTGTAGATTAAACTTTTTTTCTTTTTGGTTTTATTTTTAAAAGGTTTTAGCATGATTGCAATGATTGCTAAAGTGAATATGAGCTTCATGTTTATGTATCCAGATGATGTATATTTTAGAATATATGAAATGCAAATTGATAAATAATGAAATAAAAGTCCCAGAAAGGAAATATATATTTGTTTGTGTAGCTATTAGTTGGAATTAAAGCATGCCATTTGTGATCAAGTTATGTGAAAGTTTGTACTTAAAATTATCAAATTGTATTTATAAATGTTTTATAATTTTTTTAGCATATTATAAGTCATCTCTAAATTAGAATATATCTTCTATGTTTAGAGAATGAGGTGCCTCAAAAGGTGATCTTCTTTTCCTAGACGGAAGCATTGGATTCGACCTATAGTCAAACTAATCCTCATTAGATTACTCTGGCTTGCAAGCAGTATGTATATATAGGCATACTGCTGCATAAAAATGTTTGATGAGTCTTGTAAATATTGATGCATATTATGTCTAAACTGCTTCCTGTATATATAGGCATACTACTTCCTTTTATTTGTGGAGTTACATTATGTTTCCATTATGCATATTATGTCTAAATTACTTCCTGTATATGGTTGTAGGTAATTGTCAAGCAAGTGCATTTGATTATGTGGGCCGGACCAGATTAGGGCTAGTGGTGATCTGGAAAAAACCACTTCTTTTTGGAGCTCTCTGTAATTGGTTTGAGATAGCTATTATTTTAATATATAGGATTTGTCAGCAAGTATGTGTTTCATATCAGTCTTTGTGCATATAAATGATTGTTTAATGTGTGCATATTGTACAGGTAAAAAGGAAATGCATTGTTAATGAAGGTGGGGCAAAGAAAGCTTCTAAGGAAAGTGGGAGTGTGGGACAAAGAAAAATGTCAAGGAAGGTAGGGCTACCAAGGATAGTGCACAAAATATTTTGTATTGCCTTTTTGGTAGGTAAGATCTAGGTTGACTGGTGATGTAGAGTTTTTGGTATTAACTGACAATATAAAATGAAAGGGCAGAATGAATGTATTTTTGGGATGGCAATATACATTTGGGTTCCTTAAAGGACGTGAATGTTATTTAATATGTGTGATCAATTTGGCTGGTAATGAGATTCATGATTTCAGACAATTATTGTTGTGTTGTATTGTATTGTGTTTGTTAGTTTAAGTTTAAATATTTGAGAATTTGTGTGCAGCAACACGGGCAAAATGTTTGTGTGATGTGCGAGTAAATAAAGCAATCATGTCAAATTTTTTACAGGAAAAGTGTCCTCTTCATGCCACAAAGCCTGCAACAAAATTGGCAAACAAACTGTATCTATTGTCTTTCTACAAAAAAATGATAAGTACTAAGGCAATAACTAGTAAAGCTGCTGGTAGAATTTTTTCATTTCATTTGCATAGAGGTAGCTAAAAGTGGTTGCTGAAAGGAAAATAATAATGCAAACCATATTTGTAATGACTTAATAGACTCAAAACCAACAACCAACAGTTTTTTAAAGTTTCACTATTCACATTTGGCTTAATAGATTTGCTTCAAAAATTGAAAATATTAATTACCACAAGAGTTCCTATTCCTTATCAATCTAAATATCCTCACAGTCAGCCCTTATGTATTGTGAGCTATCCTCATGAAAAAACATCATCAAATGTCTCAACTGTAGTCATACCCCTTGTAAAGGGTTCGTGGTCAATTACAATGTCCCCTAGCTCATCATCACTGGCACAATCATTATAATCCCTATTTGGGGTTGATAATACAACTGACCACATAGAATCTAAAGGATCTTCAACATAAAAGACTTGTTTGACTAGGTTAGCCATAACAAATTAATCATTTCTAAAACCTATCCTACCAAGATTGGCCAACGTAAATCCAAGTTCATCTACTGTAATGTCATTATTGTTCTCAACCCAATTGCACTTAAACATAGGTACTCTAAACTTATGATAATCTAGCTCTCATATTTCCTGAATGACCCCATAGAAACTCATGTCTCCCACAATAGGATTTTTATCCTTTGCACTAGAAAGCTGCATTGTCTTTGCCACTAGGTGCATTTTACTATTTTGAACAACTCGCACATCATCACGTGACTTGGTGTTAAAGTGCAGTCCATTGACAATGTAGCTTTTATACTTTAATACTTCCATACACGGGCCATCTGAAAGCCACCGGAAAGTCTCTATTATGTCATTGGATGTTTGGGTAAGTTTATGTGAAACCTGAATAAAAAATAATATAAATCAAGAAACAGACAAGGGCAACCATCAAACATTTAGAAAGATAAACACAATTTTACCCTTTTGCGAAACCAATCAATGAATGTGCGATTGTTCTTACATTGTAGCCACTTTGTTCTTTTTTTGAATCTCGGATAAGTTTCTTTCAGATGTATCATATGTTCACTACATGAAATAGAAGACAATCATATTTTGGTCATTGAATTATAAGACACAATTCTTCTATCTTATATAGAAAAAAATGTTTAAATTACCTGATATATGGTTCAACTTCATCTGTGTTTTCTAATACACAACGATGTGCTTGGTCTAACATGTCACGCTTTGTAGATTTTACGGTAGCACCAGATAAGGGTTGTGTAAGACCCATATTTCGCCTCGATGGGATCCCAATAGTACTAACATCAGATAAATATTCCTCGCAAAACTCTAAAGCTTCTTCACCAATATAACATCCAGCCATGCAACCTTCAGGCCGATTACGATTATGTACATACCCTTTTAATACTTTCATGAATCTTTCAAATGGATACATCCATCTAAAGTAATTTGGCCCACATAATCGAACTTCTCTAACAAGATGCACCACGACATGAATCATGATATCAAAGAATGATGGTGGAAAATACTTCTCAAGCAAACACAAGGTTACCACTACATCAGCTTGCATTTTATCTAGTTTTGAAATGTCGATAATTTTGTCGTATATCTCATTAAAGAAAAAACACAATCTGATTATTGCATACCTCACAGGTCTTTCCATCACCGAACGTAAGGCAATAGGGAGCAATTGTTGCATTAAGGTATGACAGTCATGAGACTTAAGTCCATAGAGTTTTAGGTCTTGCAATGATACAATACTTATGATATTAGAAGCGTAACCTTCTGGGACTTTCATGCCATACAAAGAATTACATACAACTCTTTTCTCTGCCCTCGATAGATTCCAAGTACTTGGAGGCAAACGTGTCCTTTTTCCCCCAAAATCTAGTCGTAAATAATTCTTAACCCCCATTTCTTAGAGGTCTAATCAAGCTGCAACCCCATCTTTGTTTTTCCCCAGAATCTCCAATAATGTACCAATAATGTTATCGCATACATTTTTCTCAATATGCATAACATCAAGACAATGTCTAATATGAAGAAACTTCTAATACTCTAGTTCAAAGAAGATTGATTTCCTCTTCCAACAAGGCCCGTTATCCTTGTCATCAATAGCATGAGTCAAACCATCAACCTTTCTAAATACTTCCTCTCCCGTTAGTGACACAGGAGGTGGTCTAAATTTTTGTTCTCCATTAAATGTTATTCCCTTCTTCCGAAATGAATGATCTTGAGGCAAGAATCTTCGGTGGCCAATGTAATAAACTTTGTTACCATGTGTCAACCTATGGCTAGGTGTATCCTCGCCACATATAGGACATGCTTTATAACATTTTACAACACATTCAGATAAGTTCCCATAGGCAAGAAAGTCATTAATACTCCACATTAATTGGGCTTTGAGCATGAATTATTCTCCTCTAAATGCATCATACACCCCTAGAACCCCCTTCCACAAACACTTCAAATCATCAATCAATGGTTCCAAGTAGACATCTATATCATTACCGGCTTGTTTAGGAACCGAGATCAACAAAGTCAACATCATGAACTTTCTTTTCATACATAACCAAGGCGGAAGATTATAAATAATCATTATAACAGGCCAACAACTATATCTACTACTAAGAGAACCATGAGGATTGATCCCATCAGCTGAAAGAGCAAGTCTAAGGTTTCTAGGGTCTTTACCAAACTCCGACCACTTATCATCCACTAGCTTCCAAGACGGTGAATCTGATGGATGACGCATATGACCGTCGCTCATTTTATTATTAGCATCCCAAGTACAACTCTCAGCTGTCTTGCTAGATTTAAACATACGTTTAAACCTCGGGATAGGAGGAAAGTACCACAATGATAATTAAGTTTTATACCTACTTATCAGGTATCTATTACTTGAATTAGTCGCTTAAACCTATGTCTCTTAGTTACTTTTCTTACATTTTATGGTATTTTGTAGGCTATGACATAACATTGGCATGATGAAATAAGGAAAGTAATTCGGACATCTTTTGGACTAAAATATGCAAACAAATATAATACGGGGAGATTGCAGGGCTTTTAACACCAAGTTTGATGCATATTCTTGGCTTGGAACTTGGATTATACTGTAGATCTTCTTCTTAGCTTTCCAGAACATCTTGAATCATCCCAATCAGAGTTCGGATGCTAGAGTTATGGCCTTTTTTATCAACGAAGATCAATTCTCAAAGGATGAATGTTATAGAGCTTGTCGATAGCTTCGATTTGATAGGTGGCAGGCTCGTAAGTCCTCTCGGATCAAAAGTTATGGCCGTTTTACTAAGAGGACACTGCAGCAGAAAAGTGACCCCACTGCCAGACTACTTTTAAAGTATAAACCCCAAATAGGTAAAGGCAGTGTAAAAAAAAGTGATTTTTGGCGAAATTTGAGTTGGGGAAGGATTGTTTCGATCCGATTGACTCAAGGACTTCCAAGAGGACTTAGACATGTAAAGAGGCTTATAAAAGGAGGAGAATCACATAGATTAGAGGAAAGAGAGCATTCCATTAGATTAAATTAGAATATATTAGGACCAAAACACTAGTTCTAAAGAGTTTTGGAGATTGAAGCAACTTGGAGACCATTGAAGATTCAAAGTAGAAGTAAGGAGGGAGCTTCAAATCTATAGACAATAGATTCTATCTTCTCATCTTCTTCTATGTTTTTCTTTTATTATTTATTCAAGTGTGGATTCTTAGTTTTAATTCAATGAACTAATTCTTTGTTTGAGAGTATAATGAATCTTTTTGTGTAATTTATTTTAATATGTTTCGCTATCAATTATTATGTTTTATTGTGAGAATTGTCTATTGTGATTTAAACTTAATTGTTTAATTGATTGTCCATCAATTACTGTGATAATCTATATGAACTCGAGAGATGAAGTTTAGATTTAGATCTGATCATAATAACATTTGTTTGTGATTTCTGCATAGATGGAATTCATGATTCATGTTTAGGATAGAGACATGCCTTTACACCATATGTACTCTTATAGAGAACTTGTGTTTTAAATACTTTTTAATTGTAATTCACATAGAGATATAGTGGATTAGTTAATTAGGGTGTCTTGCTTAATTCTATTAATTGTGGATTTAAGTGAGTATGGGTATTATGCATCGAGAGGTGGTTTTATCTGCTTTAGTGTTCTTGATTAAAAATTCAGGATAGAGAATAATTGATGAGAAGTGTGTTAACTTAAATAAAGCAATAAGTTAAGTTTTGATCTTAAATCTCCTTAATCTGATTTTTAATTAGTGGTAATTAGAATTAATTTAGTTAAATAATTTAATTTATAACATTAAATTCATTCATTTAAATAAGATTGAGTTGAATACGGGTTAGTACTCGATGATTTTTAATAAATAATTCTCTGTCGGAACGATACTCAACTTATCACTTTATTACTTGTTGACCACGTATATTTGCGTGTTGTGCGTAATTAGATTTTACCCAATAAGTTTTTGGCGTCGTTGTCGGGGAATTAGTTTAATATATATTTGCCAATATTAGCTTCAATCAAATTAGTCTTAATTTAAACATTTTTTTTCTTTTTTCTTTTTATTTTATTTTATTATCTTCTTATTTTTCTCTCGTTTAGTGCCGTACCATTTGGATTCAATTATCAAAGGCCATATTCGAGTATGACTCAACCAAGGGGAGCGGGGATTGATGGACTCAATGTATTTTCTACATTATCAGCATAAACTGAGACACTTTCGAGGAGGTTGGACGTTATTGCAGCCCAACGTAATCGAAGGATAGCAGTTAATTGCAATTATTGTGCTGGAAATCACCCGAGTAATCAATGCACCATCAGTCTTGGGCCGGTACAGTATGATGGTAACTACCTCAAACTATTCTTATCCCAATTATCATCAAGTTTGGGGATATCACCCGGATTCTTCATGGAGCTATAATTATCAAGATCAATACTCTACTCCAAATCCAACATACACGCCGAAATTCTCATATCAACCTCCAATAAAAGAAGAAAAGTCAAAGTTGAAGGAATTACTGCCAAAGGTCATAGCAAACCAAGAGGAGAGGATGATGAGTCAAGAAATATCGAGCCACAATTTTTAGCACCAGATGGAACAACTCATAACCACTTCAACTCATGGTCCTCAATACATTGATTCCAAAACTGAGAAAAATAATTCGAGATAGGAGGAATTTTTTTCCAAGTTCATAGCATCAAATGAGGAGAAAATGATTAATCAAGAGAAGTCAATTCAGAATCTTCAGAATAAGATAGATCAAATGTTCAAAGCCTTGAACAACTATCCTTAAATAAATTGGTGTTATGACGAGGATTCCGAGATTGATAAAGTACTCGAACTAAATATACAACTAGATGAGCCACAAGACATTAAAAAAGTGGAGACACATGGGGATAATTACAACAAGGTCGGTGAAGAACTAATTGTGAGAACCAACGATGATGTGTCGATGTTTTTTATGCCTTAAGTGCCTTCTCCACCAAAGTTCAAGAATCCGATAAGATTTGCAAAACCTTATCCAATTGGTAGTCATGTCGTCAGCAAATCTCCTGGAGACGTAAGAGCGAGTACAACTTCGAAGCCATGGTGCGAGAGGTGGGATGAGAAAGATGAAGAACCAGTTGTGTTGGAAAAGCCTCAATGCCAGAATGTATTCGCAGACACAATGGAGAAAAGAACTAGATGTTGGACGTTCTTAAATGAGATCAAACCAAATCAAAGCATGCTAGGTGACTTTGATGCATTAGCCATCACAAATGGGATCCTACCAAAAGCTACATTATTTCTGATGGATGGAGGGTTTCTCAATTATCGATGAGGAATTGGATAGCGTTGACCAGACAAATTCAGGCTGAAAGACTGTAATTCAAGCGCTAACTGGGAGGCAACCCAGGATTTTTTTATTTATATGCTTTCCTAGTTTATTTAGTAGATAGGTATCATGTTATATTCCAAAGTGCTATTCTAATCCATGTTGTCTCTCTTCATTGCAGGTATTGGAGGTTCAATGGATAGGAAAATGATCGTCGCTGCCATCGCCACCATTACTTCACGCTAAGCTAATTACAGGGAAGTTCTCCTCTACTTATCGTTATATTCTTACAATGAGGACATTATAATTTCTAAGTTTGGGGGAGTTCAATTTAGTTCTTTATTGCATGTTTAGTTTCATGTTTATGTTATGTTATTTTGCATATGTTGTTAATTTAGTTTAGGTTCATTATGTTTGCATTCATGTAGTACAACTGCATAAGTAGTTTCATAGTAGTATAGTTTGAATAGCATTATATTAAGTTTCTTGTTAAAAAAAAATCAAATCAAAAATTTAAAAATAATAGTTAGTTACTATGTTCATCTTGCATGATTCCAGTTGTTAGATAGTTCAGTTTATTTTGGCCAATGATGAGATTGGAATTTAGTAGACAAGTATAGTACTAATTATTAGAGCTTTGATGTGATTTCTTGTTATGAATTGAATCTTTTCCTGTTTGAAACTGGTATAATCAAGGTTAATATGTTAGAAACAACTTTGTTGACTGATTAAGTTTAAATTGATACATAATGGATGTCTTAAGGATAATACTAGTTTGAATGAATGAAAGACATGAATGGGCGGATATGGCTAAATTTAGATAAAAACTTAAGTTTGGGGGGGGGGGGGAAATTTGGGATATTCAATGCAGGGGGCTGGATTCTAAATCCTTATAGATTAAAAAGTTAAGACAAAATGTTGAGTTGATGTAAGAATTTCTAAAATGCTTAATTTAGAGACTTAGCCCTTTACAGAATATGATTATGTGAAAATAATTTGCTAAATTAGTTTTGTAAATTTATAGATATAGAATGCAGCCTGCTGGATAGATAGCCGAATGATGAGATAATTTAGCACAATAAGCAATCACACGAACACAATGAATTTTTACGTGGTTCAGCCCCTATCCTTTATTCTGGTGGCCTAATCCACGTCCAATACCAACTAGTATTGGAGACTCTCTTTATTAATTAACTTTGTATACAACTAAACCCCTTTACAAGACAAGTTTCACAACCTTTGAGTACTTATACTCCTCGAGCACCTGTGCTCCCTAGCACCTTTGCTCCCCGTGCACCTATGCACCCTTAAACACATATGCTTCCTTGAACTTGCTTGCAAAACCTCTAATCCAACCCGGATTAGAAACCTTAGACTAACAACTTAGTCTACCACATATTAAGAGAATTGATCAAATATATGACAACAAAATAATTTATGATCAAATAAATAATTATATCAACAATTCAAGGCTCAGCTAGAGTGCAATGATCAAAGTATAAAAGATAAAGATATCACCGATTTAAATGCAAGGAGGAAAACTGAAGATTAACAGAGAGCTTTTATGCACAGTAGCCTTTTTAGAGAATACTTTACAGTTAAAAAAACTTTGAAACTACCCTTGTGAATTGTATGTGAAGAAAGAATATTTTCAGAATATTTTTCTATGTATATGCTTGTTCTACCAATTCTGATTTCTTGTTCGGTGGTACTTTTCTAAACAATCAGGCTCCTTTTATAGATTAGCCATTTTGATGCCTGTTGGGAATATCTAAGGAATCGGCCTTGAAAACATAGTTGTTATAATCTTTTTCCCATTAGAGTCGTTATAGAATAAGTTGATATTATAGTGGGATAAGGCTGGAATCAAGTAATTCAAAATCCACTAATTGATTTATTGACCCAAAAAGGAAGCCGTTGATTACTCAGCAATTTTTAAAAAGTCCATTATTTATGTAAATTGCACTCTGTTATAGAACAAATATGATGACTTTATTTTGCCTGTTATAGAGTTAGAGTGAAATCAGCCTAGATATGATTTTGGCTTTATAAGACATGTACATGTTACAGCTTTGAATTCCAAATCTTTAGTCTGTTTCGAATGTAGACTAATATATCAATTTAAGTATTAAGTCTACTGTGCCAACTCACTAGATTATTTCCTACGCACATACATATTGATTTTCCACGAAACATGCTTTGATAATATATTACTATCATATACTATAGGCAATATTTACTTTGAAATATATATTTAATTACAGAAAACTTTTCTTCAATTGAATGGACAGCTCGTCATATGTGAAAGATTTCATTTGGATGAGCATATCAATTTGGACAACTTTATTTAAGGAATCAACACTAAAAAACTTATTATATGGAAGGAAATTATTTGAATATTCCATACTCCTTTTGAAACTCCAATTAATTTGTTCCATAATTAATTACTTTCATGATTTATGGCAAACCCAATAATAGAAAATCCATATCCCAAGATTTATGGAAACAATCTTGATTAGAGATAATGATCTTTTTAAAACTCATTTACTCTCAACTCCATCAATTATGGGCAGTATCAATATTAAAAATATTTCCATATTTATTTTGAAATTCCAATTTCTTTAGATTTACCCTCACTAATTAGCTTTCAAAAAATTACTCTAATTAATTGATCCATGCTAATTGATTCTAAAGATATGAATATTTATTTACTTAATCAATTTTATAGAAAGTTCAATCAATTAATAAATCATGGAATAATGAATAACTCAATCTCAAGATATATGATATAGATTTATATAAAGAATCAAAATCTATTTTAAATTAATTCCTTTAATTATGGGAATGTTTCAAAATTAGTTTTTCAAAAATTACTCCAATTTATTTGATCCTTATTAATTTTGAAAGCTTAATTAAATATTTTTATAATTAATCTTTAATTAATTAATCATTTTAATTTATTCCATAATTAATTAATGATGCAATGCAATGCAAATCCTAGAGCCTTGATTGAGAAATAATTAAAGCTGGGATCTTACATTTATTTCCTAATGACTCAAGCAATTCTTCAAGCCTTCATGTCTTCAATCCTTTAATAAATCAAAGCTTCAAGAATTCTTTTAATATCCTGTAAATGCATGAGTAAACATTTTAGTACAATAGGAAATTCATCATCAAAACCTAAGGTTGGAATATGACCAAGTCAACATAGACCTATCAACCTCCAAATCCAACATACACGCCAGAATTCTCATATCAACCTCCATTAAAAGAAGAAAAGTCAAAGTTCGAGGAATTACTGTCAAAGGTCAGTGCAAACCAAGAGGAGAGGATGATGAGTTAAGAAATATCGAGCCACAATTTTCAGCACACGATGGAACAACTCATTACCACTTCAACTCATTGTCCTCAATACAATGATTCCAAAACTGAGACAGATAATTCGAGATTGGAGGAATTATTTTCCAAGTTCATAGCATCAAATGAGGAGAAACGGATTAATTAAGAGAAGTCAATTCAGAATCTTCAAAATAAGATATATCGAATGTTCAAAGCCTTGAACAACTATCCTCAAACAAATTGGTGTTCTGACGAGGATTCTGAGATTAGTAAAGTACCTGAACTAAATATACAACTGGATGAGCCACAAGACTTTGAAAAAGAGGAGACACGTGGGGATAATGACAACAAGGTCGGTGAAGAACTAATTGTGAGAACCAACTATGATGAGCCGATGTTATTTATGCCTCAAGTGCCTTCTCCACCAAAGTTCAAGAATCCGATTAGATTTGCAAAACCTTGTCCGATTGGTAGTCATATCGCCGACAAAGCTCCTGGAGACGTAAGAGCAAGTACAACTTCGAAGCCATGGTGCGAGGGGTGGGATGAGAAAGATGAAGAAACAATTGTGTTGGAAAAGCCTCAATGCAAGAATCTATTCACAGACACAATGGAGAAAAGAACTAGATGTTGGACATTCTTGAATGAGATCATACCAAATCAAAGCATGATAGGTGACTTTGATGCATTAGCCATTACAAATGGGAACCTACCAAAAGCTACATTGTTTTCGATGGATGGAGGGTTCCTCAATTATCGATGAGGAATTGGATAGCGTTGACCAGACAAAGTCAGACTGAAAGACTGTAATTCAAGCGCTAACTGGGAGGCAACCCAGGATTTTTTTTATTTATTTATATGCTTTCCTAGTTTATTTAGTAGATAGGTATCACGTTATATTCCAAACTGTTATTCTAATCCATGTTGTCTCTCTTCATTGCAAGTATTGGAGGTTCAATGGATAGGAAAATGATCATCGTCGCCATCGCCACCATCACTTCACGCTTAGCTGATTACAGGGAAGTTCTCTTCTACTTATCGCTATATTCTTACAATGAGGACATTGTAATTGCTAAGTTTAGGGGAGTTCAGTTTATGTTATGTTATTTTGCATATGTTGTTAATTTAGTTTAGGTTCATTATGTCTGCATTCATGTAGTACAACTTCATAAGTAGTTGTATAGTAGTATAGTTTGAATAGCATTATATTCAGTTTCTTGTTAAAAAAAATCAAATCAAAAATTCAAAAATAATAGTTAGTTACTATGTTCATCTTGCATGATTCCAGCTGTTAGATAGTTCAGTTTATTTTGGCCAATGATGAGATTGGAATTGAGTAGACAAGTATAGCACTAATTATTAGAGCTTTGATGTGATTTCTTGTTATGAATTGAATCTTTTCCTGTTTGAAACTGGTATAATCAAGGTTAGCACGTTAGAAATAACTTTGTTGACTAATTAAGTTTAAATTGATACATAATGGATGTCTTAAGGATAATACTAGTTTGAATGAATGAAAGACATGAATGGGCGGAGATGGCTAAATTTAGATAAAAACTTAAATTTGGGGGAAAATTTTGGGATATATAAGCTGTCAGGAATAAGCATGTGAATGATATTCCTATTTACATATGATTTGATTATGATATATATATATATATATATATATATATATATATATATATGAATGAATATGCAAGCATATTTGTATTAAGAAAAGCTGTAAAGTCCTTTGATAGATAATAGAAACATATGTATAAGGACTTAGAGTGAATTGATCAAATGTGTTAAGTTGATCCTACATAAGTAAAATAGCTTTGTAAAGTCCTTAGAAAGAAATGATGTACAAGGACTATAAATATAGAAAGATAAAGCATGTTAGGTTGATCTTATGATGTAATAGATAGGCTTGTCTGATCGTCGAGCACTACACCAGAAATCGCATTCTGCCAGGAGAGTTAAGGAAAACTCGAGAGCTATCGAGGCAGAATCATAGTCTGCAAGATAGTAGATCTCAGAGTTCATAGACTTCAAGGAGAGACGATGAAGGATTGTAGTGTGTCGAGGAGAACTTCCTCAGGGCCGTAGTCTGATGAGGAAGTCATGTTCAGAATCGTAGAGACAGCCTGCTTACGAGCCGACCGAGCATCTACCAAAGCCAGTCAAGAATCGTAGACTACACTCAGAGTCGTAGAGTCTACTAATGTCAAAGCCAATTCAAGAATCGTAGACTGCACTCAGAATCGTAGAGTCTACTGATCGTATAAAAGGCAGAGATCGTAGTCGAGCAAGATCAGATGAAGACAACAAGCACAACGACAGAAATCGTAGTATCAAGATCTGATCTCAAAGTAGTAGTGTACTCTGACAAATAGGAAGTTTTTGAATCGTGGAGTCTTGAGCTAAGATCTTAACATATGTGCTCATAAGGCCACGATGAATTCGTAGAGCAACACGATTCTCAACAATTGAGCACTCCCAGAATATCCAAAGGAATGAAGCCTCTGGTTGGTAATGCAAAGATACATCTCACCTAAAGGAAGCCAGAGAGCACTCAACGAATGGCATGCAAGCTAATAGAAGATCTAAGCATCAACTCAATCAGCATCCAGGTTGAGTTGAGAAGCCATTCAAGGTAAAGTCTTCCACAAGATGATCATAAGAAGAATTCAGTTTCTGACTAAGGAAAGTCAGCATATGCAGTGGCTATAAAATAGAAAGATGACAACGATCCTTAAAGTAACTAGGATCGTAGTGTTTGTCAAACAAAGAAGAAACTGATGGAGTATACACAAAGATACTGGTCAACCTCTGAATAAAAAGGCTAAAGTGATTAAGCATTGGGTCAGTCCATTGATGATAAGTGAACAGGAGATCACAAGGAGAAAGCGAGTTGGACACGCCACAAATCTGAAGTGTCTTGTTATTTAGAAGGGGCTAGAACAAGGAGTCAAGCCATTAGTATCTGAGAACAGTCGAGGCAAACAGAAGTATTGAAGCACTGCACAAGAATAGGAAGCGGTGCTCCACATTGGAGATCAAATGAACACCATTCAAGATCGTAATGTTAATTCTACAAGTCAAGAAGCAACAGTCAACAAGACACTACGATCAGGTCCAAGAAGAAATGCATCAGAATCGTAGAGTTCAAACAACTAAAGATTGAGGCATTAACAACGGCTCAATCTGAAGATTGATATTCGAATAGAGCTTATTGAGAGCATCAATGCAAAAGGAAAACCTGTGATCTAGAAATCAGAAGGAAGAAAAAAATTTGACTACCTGCCCGGGACATAAAAGTGACATCTCTGATGGGGTAGGTGAAACAGTAGACTGCAGTGTCAGAAAGTCAGAAAAGGGGATGTCATGTCACATCTGCAGTCTACATCAAATAACTCAAGATCTGCGAGGCAATTCAAATAGCTTCCAACGACTATATTCCAATGGGAAGACTGGGAAGGAGTATAAATTAACAGAACCTCAAAGATCAAAAGTTGCTGATGATTGTGAGGTTGCAGAATTGTTGAGTTGGTGAATGATATAGTTGACTCCACGAGTTCCACCTAAGATCAACATCACAAGTCTTAGTGACAGTGAGACTACCAAGGTGGAAGTGAAGCAGCTTTGAAGAAGAACTCAAGCAGATCAAAGCTTCACTCAACAAAGATGAGAATGCCACTAAAGATGGCAGCCAAGCTGAGAGCCGAGAAGGCCAAGAAGATAGCATTCAGAAAAGTGGCTAAATACAAAGAAGATTAAGAGAGCCACTCTACGAATCACCATGAACCGAAAGCTGAAACTGAACAAGTGTAGAACCATATCTGCAAAGTATTCAATAAGGGTTTAGTTATTACTAAGTGCCAGACAAAGTCTACTAAAAGCACAAAGACTTAGCAAACCTAGATGGTGATGGTGTAAAGCTGATACCAGACGAAGATGAGCAGAAAAGAGTGACGATCAGCTGCACCAAAGAAGATGTGGTCCAGACTTGAAGCAGAATGCATAGAGGACCACACCAAGCTTCTAAGTACAAAAGATGTTCAGAGCTTAATGACATCTTAGCAGCTCAGCACCAACAACAACAACAACTACAACAATAAGAAGCCAGGGCCTGAGGGGTCCTTGTCCGAAAGGACTAAATGAAGTTCCAAGCCTGCTGGGCTTGAAGAGTTCCTAGGGAACTAGAGAAGTTCCAAGGCTGCTGGCCTTGAAGAGTTCTTAGTGAATCAAGTCCCAAAGTCACTTGGCCTTGAAGGAATCTTAGTGATTCGAGTCTTTGCCGCTTCCCTTGGTGGAAATCTCACGCTAGTTGAAAGCAGAAGAGTGGATTAGGAGCTTGAGTCTTTGAACCACTTAAAACACTTTGTGTCTTTTACTTTATGTCGTTTACATTATGTACATTAACTGCTATTACTGCTATATATGTTTTAACTGCTTACCACTGAACTAACTCTACGAACAATGTATGTATGATTATGAATATATCAATGAAGGGGATCCTTTACTTATTCCGCTGTGCTTGAAAAGATTCTTATGTTTGTCACATGCTAAATTATTAGCAATACAAAATAAACTAGAAAAGTATTTGAAATTAAAAGGATCTATTCAACCCCCTCCCTTCTACATCTATTGTGCCTACTGGGAACTAACAATTGGTATCAAATCATGTTCTCATGTTATATTCAAAAGCTAATCGCTTTGAGTCTAATCCTAGGCACAATCATTATTCTAAACTTAGTTTAGTAGTAAGTCACTTGTTATATGCAGATGAGCTCACACGTTGGTAATATTGTGTACAAGTATATGTGTATATACATCTGAAGCTGCTCAGATTGGTTCATGCTTCTGATTGCCATATCAACAAGACCAATCCTTGCTCGCAGTCAATCTTGTCGTTTTGAAGACCAGGCTAGAAAGCTCAAATGACATCAACAGAAAAGAGTCAACCATCCACCACCCTGAAATATGAAAAGGCCACACATGCTAAGAAACCCTTATCTAGAGAAGAAAGAAGATCTTCTCAAACATGTGTTTGGCCAACCAGCAGCTGGGTGCAAACTTAGCAAACTGATGGATGCCAAAGAATTAAAAATGTTGAGATTCTCTTAGCCTACATCTTCAAGACTACGACTGATTGATTGAAGGTCAACTAGAGCAACTGGCTGTCAGAAGCAAATGAGAAAACATGCACATCAATGCCTAAACTTAGTATATCTAAGATGAATGACTGTTAAGAAACTAACAGCTAAAGGTACGGTTCCTCGCTAACATAGATATCAACATCATATTTACACCTTACTCATGAACTATAACAGTTTTCCTTCAAGTATTCATAATCTATCTAAAAAGGTGAAGAGAGAAAGTACACTAATGATGGAAACTCAAATGTGTTCCATCCAAGTTTTAGGTTGAAGATGATAACTTGAAAGAGACCTGAAATAGTTTTAAGAGCCTCACAGTCGATTGAATGAATGAAGAAATCTTTCTTTGATGAGTTAATGTGCTTTGTACATCCTATGGTCTAAGTGTTTAATCACACACATAGTATGATCGATCTACAAGAGAATCTTGAAGATTCATAAACCCGATCACCCCATGAATCAACCAGGATGCTAATAAATCATAGAGCTGATTCTCACTCTGTGAACATTTAAACTCTGTGATCATAACTTAGCATATGATGAAACCATCAAGGAAAAGAGTGTTTTATTAAAATAACAGATTTCTCTCACACTCACCACCATGCATCTCAAAATATATTATCTAAATGAAGTATATACATGAATACGACTGATGGTGGTCAACATGATGATTACTCAAATATGAGGAACAGGGGTTTGGTAAACTAACCTAGCAGGGACCCATTTGACCATGGGTACAAAAAAATTAAAGATGAATAACCTGCAGGTACTTGGTCTATCTGACCACACTAAGGAATGCTAAAGCAAAAGACTTCAGTCAAGAAGAGTCAACCAGCAGAAGGTTTAGGACTATTCATAAATAATTCTGACAAAACTCCTACATGTCAAAGCCTGTCCTTGAAGACCTGCTGAGCTAATCTAAATAAAGCTCAAATGGCCACAAACCTCTATATGAAAGCATGCCACTCAACCAGAGATGAGAAATGGTCTTAGATGCTCAAGAAAGCAAAACTTGTTCTTAAGGAAGCTCACATCAGAGGACTATCGAGCATCAAACATTAGGAACTTAGTACTGGAGCAGAACTCCATGTACAAACTGTAAAAGAAGACTATGTTCGTAGTGCTGTCAAAGGATCGTAGAACGATCAACCCTGAAGAAGCCCATTTCTATGAAATAAGAAGATTTAATTATTTCAGTCAGAAGGAGATATGCAGGAATGCTTCCTAGTGTACATGAAGAAAAAGAAATCACACCTCACTGAAAAGACAACATCAACCATGGGGGAGCAGTGATCTGTTAAGTAACAACAACACTGAAACATTCTATGAACCAATGTACCAGCTATAGAGTCCCAAAAATTTGTGGCTGATGAACTAAATGAAGATCCATAGTCAGTAGAAATGTCTCAAAATGTACTACTGATAACCCATCAGCCACCCAACTCAAAATCGTGGAGTGCCTACGATCAAACATCTGATCGTAGTGTAAGAGCAGAAGGACACCACGATTACAGCAAATGTAATTGTCTAAAGTTGGGAGAGGACCTCCCCACCAGAAAAGGTCAAATGAGATATCAGTGCAAACTACTCCTAAAGTACTTCATCTGGAAAGCGCCTCAGGGACAAACCTGACCCTTAGCTCATTCTAAGAGGTTGGCCCTTCCTGAGCTACCTTAACCTAGAAGGATTGCTTGATCAAGTTCATCTCAAGGACCAAGATAGTCAACGATCGCAGAGTAAAGTTTGTAAGAACTTAACGATCGTGATATAAACTCAACGATCGTAGTGCAACCTCAGCGATCATAGAAACTGACTCGACAACTGCAGTCTTACAAGAGGCTACTCCAACTCTTGATGAGCTTGGAAGAATAGGGAAATTACTTAACCATTCAGATTATGGGAGATAAGTTCGAATGCTAGTTGAAAAGATGACTTGATGAAGAAAAGTGCCCAAGACTTTATGAAGTACATCAGTAGTTGAGCCATACAGGTTCAAGATGAAAAGTAATGCCAAAAACCATCCACTGCATCATCTCTCAAAAGTTGATCGTTGAGTCAACAAAGAAAAACATAGAGTCCATAGTTGCCTTATCATGCTACTCTACGAACCGAAGAGGTCAACGGTCAATCCATGTCAATTAAACGTCTACTCTTCCAAAAGAGACATCTAACTGAAAAGTTAATGGGGAGTTATAACTCATTACTGGGCATCGTGCAACCAATGGCTAGTTGACACGTCATAGCGTATGCAACGTAAGAAGGAAATTCCATAAAGACAAATTTAAAATCTACAAACAGTTACCAGAACCCATTGAACCTCTCTCCCTCCCTTTTTCAAACCCTAGAATCCTCTTTGAAGCCAAACCAATCAAACTTCCAGAGCCCAAATCACATTCAGCTAAATCTCTCCGAATCACATACAATATACCTTGAACTCCTCAAATGGCAAAATGGAAAGTTATAACGGGTATTCAACTCGGCTTTACAAAGTTTAAAGAATCAAAGACAAAGTTCAAGGACATACTTGAACTCGTAAAGGAAGCTGGGTTCTTTGACTGTCTGGAAGCCAACACTCCAGTTTATACAGAGCTAGTGAAGCAGTTCTACTCAAATGCTTCAACGAACTCTAGGCTTCTGATTACTAAGGTGAAAGGATCTAGTCTAAAGATAAGAGCATTAGACATCAATCTATGTCTAGGGTTTCCCAATCAAGGTCTGATAAACCTGGATGAAGTCGACATTGAAGAAGGCAAGAGGCTAATGCGATACCAAAGAAACCCTAGTCTGAAGGATATGGAGAAGAAGGAATTTCCTGAGGAATTCGAGTTCCTTGCTGAGATAGTGGGAAAATGTATACTGTGCAAAGACACTACACACGACACTATACTCGATCAGCAGTTGAAGATTATGTCTGCCATACTTCTGAAGAAGCAAACCAACTTTGGAGTTATCCTGTTTGATCAAATCTCCAAATGGATAGAGAAAGCTGAGTTGAAGAAATCTACAGACAAACCACTTACAAAAGTATTTCATGGAAGACTGCTAAGCATAGTGATGAAGAAGAAGCTAGGAAGAAAGATCAAGGATAATAAGGGAGAACCTCTGAATGTACACAAAGTAATGTCTCCACAACTTTTTGGGAATTGGAAGAAAAACCCAAAGGAAAACAGGAGGCTAACACAAACTGGAAGCAGCAGAAAAGTCTTTGTAAAGAAGAGAAAAGCAAAGGAGGTGGAAAGCTCTGAGTCTGATGACTCTGTATTAGTTGTTGCCACACTGGCAAAGAAGAAGCCTAAGAATATGAAGAATGCAGAGGCTTTGTCAAGACATGTCTTCACTGACAAGAAGAAACAAAGAGCAAGAGAAAAACCAACATCAACTGCTAAAAACCCAAAAAGAAGAAGTAACTGACTACTCCAAGAACCACCCAAGAAGAAAGCAAAAGGGATGAAGAAATTAGTTCCATTTCCCTAAGGAAGCACATCTAACAAAGAAGGAAACGTAGAGTCAAAAGAAGAAAAGGAAACTAATGATCTCAAGACTGAATCCCCGGAGATCAGATCCAGCAATGAAGGTGGAGCTGGATCCATGAAAGAAGATGTAAACTCTACTGATGAAGAAGAATATTTAAGTCATATGGCCAATTCTCAGAGTACTCACTTTGAAGTTGAAGAGAAGCTGCAAAATTACCCATCTGAATCTCCAAATGCAAATGTTCAAAAAAGCTCTCGTTATGGATCAAAAGATGATGAGATCGAGAAAGAAATACCTGCCCCTGCCAATGATGAACATCAAGAAAGCTTGCCTAATGACTAAAAGGCCTCAGAGTCTGAAGAAGAAGAAGAAGAGTCTGATTCTCCCATAGCTGAACCTCCATGGAGAAGGAAGAGTTACAGATGGATTGCTCAATTTGCATCCAAATAGAAAACTAACAACTCTACTGAAGTCATTGAATTAAGTGATGAGGAATATGAGTCACAGGAAGAAAGTGCTGAAGATGAGACTAGCTTCAGAGAAGATGATTTCGAGAAAGATATTGCTGAAGAAGGCTCTGAAAATGAAGAAAAACAAGAAGAATTCACTGATAAATCTGATGAAGGGAATCAACAAGATTCAGGCTCAATAAGGGAAGAGATAGAGAAAGATTCTGATTCTGCACATCAGGAATCGGAGGAACCAGAATACTATCTTGTTCTCTCTCCATCCAGAATTAGCAGAAGAATTGTAGTGGAAGTATTTGATGAACCACCAGCTGAACCAACAGCAAGATGGATAAATCATGGATATGAACAACTTCAAGTTGTAAGAACGACCACAGATGAAGTACTTCACAACTGGAAAAACATGGAATTAGACTACACAACAATACTGCATAACTCTGAAGATCTTCTGATGAGATGGTTCTTCCCGTGGATGTCATGGTTGAGGGCACATACTAATGCTGATGAGAGCTACTTCAGCTGGTGCTACTCTCAGTTTCCAAATCTAGAGTTGGTATCACAAAACTTCCCAAGGGTAAAGAAGTTTGCAACCATGATGATAACTGACAAGCCTCGCTAAAAAGTCTACCGACATGCTGAAAATCATTATATTCCTTATGATCGTAGAGTGGACTCTGATGGAAAAAGAAATATGTCCAAGGATGAAGATCGTAGAGTCCAATCTGGTGTTCAGCAAGAGACTGCCCAACCAAATGACGAAATTTCTATGGAACAAGAACTAATGAAAAACTTTGATGAACTGATTAAGAAGATATCTCTAACCCATGAAGAATCAAAGAGGGTGACAACAGCTAGAGATAATTCAGTTCAAGATAGACTCCAAGCAACTATGGCTGATGTATCTCTCAAAATCAAAGATAGAGATTACATCTATTTGAAGGCCTTAAATGATCAGAAAGCAGATGCACTACGAGCTCAGAAAGCAAATGAAGAGCAACTACAAGCCCTCTTTAACAAGATTGACAACTTGAATCAGTCCTTCTCTATGCAACTTGAGTTAAGCCAACAAGAACTCAAGATTGAAGTCAGAACTCCTCCTCTACGATGGAGCAAATTTTTATGTCGAACATGGAGCAGCTCTCCCAAATGATTAATGACAAAAAGGGGGAGAAAAGAAGCATAGAAAGGGAAGAATAAGAGACACTCTAGAAAGAGCAAGGAGAAAGCAAAGGAAAGAAAAGAAGAAGACAACACCGGGGAAGTCAATCATCATCATCTAAGGGGGAGCCAAAGAATGATGAGCCTAAAATGAGGGGGAGCCAGAGCCAGAACCAGAAGAAGAAGAAATGAATAGCTCCACATCCCAAGGGGAGCAGGAGCAAAGGAATCAAACAAATGAATAGCTGATCAACAGACATCCTAGAAGCATACATAGAGCCAAAGAGGTACATCTCTAACTAGTTAGGTATGTTCTGGATCCAGGATGTAAAATGTCAGTGTATTAAATTCCACATCATTATAAATGACATTCATGATTATATGTTTTAGAAATACAGCTGCTCACTGTATATAAGATTCATTCATAACATGTATATGCACCTATTGTTTTTGTCATAATCAAATAGGGGGAGATTGTCAGGAATAAGCATGTGAATGATATTCCTATTTACATATGATTTGATTATGATATATATATATATATATATATATATATATATATATATATATATATATATATATATATATATATATGAATGAATATGAAAGCATGCTTCAATTAAGAAAAGTTGTAAAGTCCTTTGATAGATAATAGAAATATATGTACAAGGACTTAGAGTGAATTGATCAAATGTGTTAGGTTGATCCTACATAAGTAAAACAACTTTGTAAAGTCCTTAGAACGAAATGATGTACAAGGACTATAAATGTAGAAAGATAAAGCATGTTAGGTTGATCTTATGATGTAATAGATAGGCTTGTCTAATCGTCGAGCACTGCACCAGAAATTGCAGTCTACCAGGAGAGTCAAGGAAAACTCGAGAGCTATCGAGGCAGGATCGTAGTCTAAAAGATAGTAGATCTCGGAGTTCATAGACTTCCAAGAGAGACGATGAAGGATCGTAGTGTGTCGAGGAGAACTTCCTCAGGGCCGTAGTCTGATGAGGAAGTTATGTTCGTAATCGTGAGACAGATCTTACTTCTACAGTAGTAATGAGCATCTGCCAAAGCTAGTCAAGAATCGTAGACTACACTTTCGAGTCGTAGAGTCTACTAATGTCAAAGCCAATTCAAGAATCGTGGATCGCACTTCGAAATCGTAGAGTCTCTTCGATCGTATAAAAAAGCGGAGATCGTGAGTCGAGCAAGATCGGATGAAGACAACAAGCACAACGATGACGAGAAATCGTAGTATCAAGATCTCGATCTCAAAGTCGTAGTGTTGCACTTAGTAAATCAAATCGTGGAGTGTAGAGCTAAGATCTTAACAGATGTGCTCACAAGGCCACAGTAGAATCGTAGAGCAAACACGATTCTCAACAATTGAGCACTCCCAGAATATCCAAAGGAATGAAGCCTCTGGTTGGTAATGCAAAGATACATCTCACCTGAAGGAAGCCAGAGAGCACTCAACGAATGGCATGCAAGCTAATAGAAGATCTAAGCATCAACTCAATCAGCATCCAAGTTGAGTTGAGAAGTCATTCAAGGTAAAGTCTTCCACAAGATGATCATAAGAAGACTTCAGTTTCTGACTAAGGAAAGTCAGCATATGTAGTGGCTATCAAATAGAAAGATGACAATGATCCTTAAAGTAACTAGGATCGTAGTGTTTGTCAAACAAAGAAGAAACTGATGGAGTATACACAAAGATACTGGTCAACCTCTGAATAACAAGGCTAAAGTGATTAAGCATTGGGTCAGTCCATTGATGATAAGTGAACGGGAGATCACAAGGAGAAAGCGAGTTGGACACGCCACAAATCTGAAGTGTCTTGTTATTCAGAAGGGTCTAGAACAAGGAGTCAAGCCATTAGTATCTGAGAACAGTCGAGGCAAACAAAAGTATTGAAGCACTGCACAAGAATAGGAAGAGGTGCTCCACATTGGAGATCTAATGAACACCATTCAAGATCATAATGTTAATTTTACAAGTCAAGAAGCAATAGTCAACAAGACACTACGATCAGGTCCAAGAAGAAATGCATCAGAATCGTAGAGTTCGAACAACTAAAGATTGAGGCATTAACAACGGTTCAATCTGAAGATTGATATTCGAATAGAGCTTATTGAGAGCATCAATGCAAAAGGAAAACCTCTGATCTAGAAATCAGAAGGAAGAACAAAATTTGACTACCTGCCCGAGACATAAAAGTGACATCTCTGATGGGGTAGGTGAAACAGTAGACTTCAGTGTCAGAAAGTTAGAAAAGGGGATGTCATGTCACATCTGCAGTCTACATCAAATAACTCAAGATCTGCGAGGCAATTCAAATAGCTTCCAACGACTATATTCTAATGGGAAGATTGGGAAGGAGTATAAATTAACAGAACCTCAAAGATCAAAAGTTGCTGATGATTGTGAGGTTGCAGAATTGTTGAGTTGGTGAATGATATAGTTGACTCCACGAGTTCCACCTAAGATCAACATCACAAGTCTCAAAGCATGATTGAGACTACCAAGGTGGAAGTGAAGCGACTTTGAAGAAGAACTCAAGCAGATCAAAGCTTCACTCAACAAAGATGAGAATGCCACTAAAGATGGCAGCCAAGCTGAGAGCCGAGAAGGCCAAGAAGATAGCATTCAGAAAAGTGGCTAAGTACAAAGAAGATTAAGAGAGCCACTTTACGAATCACCATGAACCGAAAGCTGAAACTGAACAAGTGCAGAACCATATCTGCAAAGTATTCAATAAGGGTTTAGGAATTACTAAGTGCCAGACAAAGTCTACTAAAAGCACAAAGACTTAACAAACCTAAATGGTGATGGTGTAAAGCTGATACCAGACGAAGATGAACAGAAAAGAGTGACGATCAGCTGCACCAAAGAAGATGTGGTCCAGACTTGAAGCAGAATGCATAGAGGACCACACCAAGCTTCTAAGTACAAAAGATGTTCAGAGCTTAATGACATCTTAGCAAATTTCGGACCAACAACAACAACAACTACAACAATAAGAACCCGAGGCACTGAGGGTCCTTGTCCGAAAGGACTAAATGAAGTTCAAGCTCTGTTGGCTTGAAGAGTTCCTAGGGAACTAGAGAAGTTCCAAGGTCACGCCTTGAAGAGTTCTTAGTGAATCAAGTCCCAAGGTCACCGGCCTTGAAGGAATCTTAAATTATTAGCAATACAAAATAAACTAGAAAAGTATTTGAAATTAAAAGGATCTATTCAACCCCCCCGCCTTCTACATCTATTGTGCCTCACGGAACTAACAATTGGTATCAAATCATGTTCTCATGTTATATTCAAAAGCTAATCGCTTTGAGTCTAATCCTAGGCACAATCATTATTCTAAACTTAGTTTAGTAGTAAGTCACTTGTTATATGCAGATGAGCTCACACGTTGGTAATATTGTGTACAAGTATATGTGTATATACATCTGAAGCTGCTCAGATTGGTTCATGTTTCTGATTGCCATATCAACAAGACCAATCCTTGCTCGCAGTCAATCTTGTCGTTTTGAAGACCAGGCTAGAAAGCTCAAATGACATCAACAGAAAAGAGTCAACCATCCACCACCCTGAAATATGAAAAGGCCACACATGCTAAGAAACCCTTATCTAGAGAAGAAAGAAGATCTTCTCAAACATGTGTTTGGCCAACCAGCAGCTGGGTGCAAACTTAGCAAACTGAAGGATGCCAAAGAATTAAAAATGTTGAGATTCTCTTAGCCTACATCTTCAAGACCACGACTGATTGATTGAAGGTCAACTAGAGCAACTGGCTGTCAGAAGCAAATGCGAAAACATGCACATCAATGCCTAAACTTAGTATATCTAAGATGAATGACAGTTAAGAAACTAACAGCAAAAGGTACGGTTCCTCGCTGACATAGATATCAACATCATATTTACACCTTACTCATGAAATATAACAGTTTTCCTTCAAGTATTCATAATCTATCTAAAAAGGTGAAGAGAGAAAGTACACTAATGATGGAAACTCAAATGTGTTCCATCCAAGTTTTAGGTTGAAGATGATAACTTGAAAGAGACCTGAAATAGTTTTAAGAGCCTCACAGGTCGATTGAATGTGAAGAAATCTTTGCTGATGAGTTAATGTGCTTTGTACATCCTATGGTCTAAGTGTTTAATCACACACATAGTATGATTTGATCTACAAGAGAATCTTGAAGATTCATAGAAACTGATCACCCCCATGAATCAACCAGATGCTAATAAATCATAGAGCTGATTCTCACTCTGTGAACATTTAAACTCTGTGATCATAACTTAGCATATGATGAAACCATCAAGGAAAAGAGTGTTTTATTAAAATAACAGATTTCTCTCACACTCACCACCATGCATCTCAAAATATATTATCAAAATATATCTTTGAGTTGGTGAATGCTATAGTTGACTCTACGAGTTCCACCAAAGATCAACAACACAAGTCTCAGTGACAGTGAGACTACCAAGGTGGAAGTGAAGCAGCTTTGAAGAAGAACTCAAATAGATCAAAGCTTCACTAAACAAAGATAAGAATGCCGCTAAAGATGGCAGCCAAGCTAAGAGCCGAGAAGGCCAAGAAGATAGCGTTCAGAAAAGTGGCTGAGTACAAAGAAATCAAGAGAGCCACTCTATGAATCACCATGAACCGAAAGCTAAAATTGAACAAGTGCAGAACCATATCTGCAAAGTATTCAAGAAGGGCTTAGGGATTGCTAAGTGCCAGACAAAGTCTACTAAAAGCACAGAGACTTAGCAAACGCAGATGGTGATGGTGCAAAGCTGATACTAGATGAAGATGAGCAGAAAAGAGTGACGATCAGCTGCACCAAAGAAGATGTGGTCCAGACTTGAAGCAGAATGAATAGAGGACCACACCAAGCTTCTAAGTACAAAAGATGTTCAGAGCTTAATGACATCTTAGCATCTCAGTACCAACAATAACAACTACTACAACAATAAGAAGTTAGGGCCTGAGGGGTCCTTGTTCGGAGGGACTAAATGAAGTTCCAAGCATGCTGGGCTTGAAGAGTTCCTAGGAAACTAGAGAAATTCTAAGGCTGCTGGCCTTGAAGAGTTCTTAGTGAACTAAAGTCCCAAGGCTACTGGCCTTGAAGGAATCTTAGTGATTCAGGGTGCTGCCCTTCTTTAGTGGAAATCCTGCTAGTTGAAAGCAGAAGAGTGGATTAGGAGCTTGAGTCTCTGAACCACTTAAAACCCTTTGTGTCTTTTACTTTATGTCATTTACAGTATGTACATTAACTGCTATAACTGCTATGTATGTTTTAACTACTTACCACTAAACTAACTCTATGAAAAATGTATGTATGATTATGAATATATCAATGAAGGGGATCATTTACTTATTCCGGTGTGCTTGAAAAGATTCTTATGTTTGTCATATGTTAAATTATTAGCAATACAAAATAAACTAGAAAAGTATTTGAAATTAAAAGGATCTATTCAACACCCCCCCCCCCCTTCTAGATCTATTGTGCCTACTGGGAACTAACATAAGCTTCATTAAAAAAAAAGAAAAAAAATGATGAAAAAAAATTTTGTGGTTAGTTTTGTTTCAGGGCCTTTGTTACTTAACCAAGTACGCCCGAGGGGATTGTCTTTACACCTAGCGCCCTAAGGTCTTCTATGGTCTGGGAGTCGTTGGTCGAAAGCTCGATAAGGGGTAACACTATTAGCCTAATGGAATGAGACATTGCACAATCATGCTTAAAAAAAAGAAAGTAAAAAAAATAATAAAACGGGAAAAGAGCAAAAAGCCCCCGTAATGAAAAGTAAAGCAAAAGTATCCCGGATTTAACTCTTGAACTTGGTGGATGTTTGACTTTAGTTGGATCTAGCTTGTTCGTGAATTTTGTGAGTTTTCACTGTATGATGCCTTTAAAGAGACCTATTTTGTGTTAAATTTGATTTCATATCAATTATCATTGTTGTTGAGCACACACGCACTATATCGGTGATAACAGTTTAATATTTGATGATTGACTAGGAAATGGTTGATTGGTTTTGATATGATGAATTATTATGTTTACTTGATTTCTCTAAGGCCGGTTGAATAGACTTGTGTTTATAAATACTGTTGGATTCGTAGGCATATAGATTAGTTGCATTTCATTGCATTGCATTGCATTTCATTGCATTTTTATTTTATTGTGTTGCTTGGGGACAAGCAACGGTTTAAGTTTGGGGGTATTTGATAAGTAAGTTTTATACCTACTTATTCGGTATCTATTACTTAAATTAGTTGCTTAAACCTATGTTTCTTAGTTACTTTTCATACATTGTATGTTATTTTGTAGGCTATGATATAACATTGGCATGAAGAAGCAAGGAAAAGCATTTCGGACATCTTTTGGACTAAAATATGCAAGCAAATACAAGAAAAGGAGATTGCAGGGCTTTTAACACCAAGTTTGATGCATATTCTTGGCTTGAAACTTGGATTATACTGTAGAGCTTCTTCTTAGATTTCCTAAACATCTTGAATCATCCCAATCGGAGTTCGGATGTGAGAGTTATGGCCTTTTTATCAACGAAGATCAATGTTAAGAGTTCTCAAGCTTGCAATTTACACAGCTTCTACTTCAAGCTCGATTTATATCTTGTTCTGGCCCGAATTTCTCAATTCTCAAAGAATGAAAGTTATAGATCTCGTTGATATCTTCGATTTGATAGGTGGCAGGCCTTGTAACTACTCCCAGATCCAAAGTTATGACCATTTTACCAGAGGACACTGCGGTAGAAAAACGACCCCCGCCGGGGCGAACTTTTCCTTCACAAAATGCCCGTCGGGGCGGGCATACCAGCTGAAAAACAGAACCCTAACCCGCCGGGGCGGGCCCTTTACAAGTATAAACCTCCGCCGGGGCGGGGGTACGCGTAAAAAAAGTGGTTTTTGGTGAAATTTGAGTTGGAGAAGGATTGTTTCGATCCGATTGACTCAAGGACTTCCAAGAGGACTTAAAGACATATAAAGAGGCTTATAAAATGAGGACAATCACATAGATTAGAGGAGAGAGAGCATTCCATTAGATTACATTAGAATAAAATAGGACCAAAACACTAGTTCTAAAGAGTTTTGGAGATTGAAGCAACTTGGAGACCATTGAAAATTCAAGTAGGAGCAAGGAGGGAGCTTCAAATCTACAGACAATAGATTTTATCTTCTCATCTTCTTCTATCTTTGTCTTTTATTGTTTATTCAAGTGTGGATTCTTAGTTTTAATTCAATGAACTAATTCTTTGTTTGAGATTACAATGGATCTTATTGTGTAGTTTATTTTTATATGTTTCGCTGTCAATTATTATGTTCTATTGTGAGGATTGTCTATTGTGATTTGGACTTAATTTTTAATTAATTGGCCATCAATTACCGTGATAATCTATATGAACTCGAAAGATGAAGTTTAGATTTAGATCTGATCATAATAGCATGTGTTTGTGATTTCTGCATAGATGGAATTCATGATTCATGTTTAGGATAGAGATATGCCTTTACACCATATGTAATCTTATCGAGAACTTGTGTTTTAAATCCTTTTTAATTGTAATTCACATAGAGATATAGTGGATTAGTTAATTAGGGTGTCTTGCTTAATTCTATCAATTGTGGATTTAAGTGAGTATGGGTATTATGCATCGAGAGGTGGTTTTATCTGCTTTACTGTTCTTGATTAACAATTCAGGATAGAGAATAATTGATGAGAAGTGTGTTAACATAAATGAAGCAATAAGTGAAGTTGTGATCTTAAATCTCCTTAATCTAATTTTTAATTAGTGGTAATTATAATTAGTTTAGTTAAATAATTTAATTTATAAGATTAAATTCATTCGTTTAAATAAGATTGAGTTTGTTACGGGTTGGTACTTGATGATTTTTATTAAATAATTCTCTGTGGACGATACTCAACTTATCACTTTATTACTTGTTGACCACGTATACTTGTGTATTGTGCGTAATTAGATTTTACCCAACACACAACACCTTCATAGGCACCCTCTTTACACCTTCTCTTACATGCTCATTCTTATCCATCTTCCACCTTGAGATATAACATTTTGGGCAATTAGTTACCTGGTCAAATTCCTTTCTGTACAAGATGTAGTGATTAGGGTAAGCATGTATTTTCTCATAATCCATTCCTAAGGCATGTAAAGTCTTCTTTGCCTCGTACAAGGAGCAAGGTATTTGGTTACCTTCTAGAAGAAGTTCAGTCAGAAAAATCAAGTGCTCTGTGGAACCAACATCACTCAACCCATGCTTTGCTTTCAAATTATAGAGTTTAACAAGTGCACCTAACTTACTAAATGTATAACCATGGTACAAGGGTTTATCTCCATCCCTAATGACATTAAGAAACTCACAGAGATCATTTGAGAAATCCCCAAAACCAATATCTTCCATATCTACTGTTGCAGAGACATAGCCTTGTTCAGTAGTGCCAACAAAAGGTTCATTTGCATCTGCATCTAACATATTAGGTTCTCCATGCCATATCCAAGTTTGATAACTAGTATCAACACCATTAAAATACAAATGATCTCGTATAATTCTGGCACCAAATTTTAAAATGTTTCCACATTTTACGCAAGGGCAATGAATAAGATTCACATTTCTCGCGTTGTCGACCGTAAACCTCAAGAATTCATCAACGCCTAGTTCATACTCTCATGACCTTCTATCAGAACACATCCATCTTAAAAAAATAAAACATGTCATCTAGAGTCCAACATTAAATATAAAACACTAAATAAGCACTCAGTTAATTATCAATTGGCTAGACTAGATAAAAGAAATGTTACTATTTCACCCAATGAATAAGATGCAAATTACATTGGAATTTGTGTCTGTGACACCCCCAAATCCGAGTACTTCATTCCCACAGAATTTGGTGCTCACTATCCAAAACCATTACATCTAACTACCCATCATAAAGGATAAAGACATAATTTAAATAACTTAAACAATAATCTTTCCCATTAAAGGGTTACATCATCTCAAAAACAATTCCCAGGTAATCTAACCTTAAATTTATTACATCAGTTTGCGGACCCTTCTTAACGTACTTAGGGGGATCAGCCCTTTGTACCATGTATTGTGCACAAACATCTAAACGTTACACGTACAAAATCCCCTATGTTAGGGTTGTTCGTCTCAGTTTGAATTTAGAATTTCTGCACTAAAGAAAGTTTAGGTCGGAACTAACTTATTAGTGTTTCTAGAATTTTAGAACACTATTCAATTATAGACTTAGTTCAATCAATAAGAGTTTTCTTTCTACTTGAAGGTTTAATACAAGAATGTATAACTGAACAAGGCTATCAAAGTCAAAGATCGGATATCAACAATATATAATTTAATAAACATGACATACATGAAAAGGGCTATATCCAAAAGAGTTAGAACAATCTCATTTGAATGGATGTATTAGAACAAGATATGCTTTGAATAATAATATCAAGGTTTAGAAAAGTAACACTCGCTCAAGGTAACGAATTAGGTTACTAGAGCTTATTCAATCGTCCATAAGGATAGAATTAAAAGTCTTGCTCAATAAAATTTAGGATCTTGCATTCATTAACAAAAGAATGAAGTTAGAAAGCTTGCCCAATGTAAAGAGTTAAGGTTTAGAAACTTGCCTTGTATGTAGCTACACAAGTATAATATTCGCCAATTACCCAACATATATCATTGAAATCGCAACCACAATTAGTTGTATGAATATTAGCTTTAGGGGTTTAAACCTTCATTTAGGTCATAACCTTAACCTAAAATCTAAACATGTTGGTTAACACCTTTAACGAATCTGAAATCCCACTATAAACCACATAAACCTTATCAGTTATCTTTAACTCTTAAAAGCATTCCATTTGGTTCATTACATAGCTTAATTAAACAACCACTTAAAATCTTTACATTTTATATTGCATCCCATCAAAATATGTTATTATAGTTCACATTATGTTTTAACATCATTAACATGCATGCTTAACCATCATAAGTCCATTACTCATGACCTACAAACAAGCAGACTTCTATGCTGGGGCTCAGATTACCTAAGGCAATTGCTACTGTCCCAAGCTCTCAGCAACCTAAGCATTGCTTGCTGGTGCTCGCTTCATTAAACCTCAAACCAATTAATGCGCCATTTGCGCCATTTTGGTACAAGTACAAGGCCTTGCCTACGCCATACCAAACTACACAGTTCTACTCTGCACCAGACACTCAAATCATTCCAATAACCACTGATTTACATGAAACCTAGCAACTAAACTTTGTGATAACATATATAAACATGCAATAATACATAATAACAACATAAACACTTTACATATTCAATTTTGAATTATCAAAATCCCAATTTTCCAAATTTCATCATATTTTACACTATTAGCGAATTCAATCACCACGAACTCGTTTCACAATCAATTGACACGATTCAAACTATGTCACTTTCGTTTCTTAACATACAAACATATTCTAACATCAAATTGCATATTATAACAAGTATTGGTCATGAAATTTGTACTTTCAAAAGCCATTTTTCAAACATAAACATTGTTTTATATTTTTCTTCTTACAAACCCAAATTTCAAGTAGCTAATTATCAAATAACACTCACAATTGATGATTATCAGATTATAACAACATACATACAAGTATATATATATATATATATCAATCCAACACCATTATCAATTTACAATGGATAATCACTAAGAAATCAAAATATACGAATTAGAAGTAATTTACCTTGATTTAGCAAAGTATTTAGCAACCCTTCTCTTTCTCTCTGTGATTCTCTCCTCCAACCCAAGCTCTCCCTCAATTCTTTGTGTTTCTTCTTCTCTCCAAGCCTTCTCTGTATTTCTCTTTTGTCTAGCCTTAGGGAAAAATAAGAAGCGTAAAAATAAACTGACTCCCACTCCCCCACTAACGTCAGGTACAAATTCAAAAGTTTGCGTCAGTTGAATAAGTCAAAGGCCACAAGGCCTTGTTTGGCTACCACATCATTCCCATACCAGATTATTTATATATTATTATATTATATAGTTTTATGTGTCACAGCTTTAGTTAATTTAAATAATTTATAATAAAAATAATTAATAATAATTATACTTATAATTAATAAATAAATATATATCTAATTTAATTAATAAATTAGAAACATCACTTTATTTAATTTATTTATTTCCTTTAATATTAAACAATTCATTTAATTTAATTATTTTCTTAAATATTAAGCAATTGATTTAATTTAATTATTTCTATAAATTATATCCTTCAAATAAAATTATCACTATTCAATTTATTAACATTAATCAATTTAGTTACTAAATCAATTCACCACAATTCATCAATTATTTATTTTCCTCAATAAATAAATTATTTAAAATATTTATTTAATTTAATAAATATTTAAATTAAATTACAAATTTATCGATCGTTAAATTGTCCACTTTGATATCAGTAGCAACAACACAAGAGAAAACAGAGGCAAATGCTAGTTAGAAAACCTAAAACTAATGATTATACTAGCACATAAATCTACAATTCTGGATTCCAAAAGAAAAACCTCCATTGAAGAACCACATTTACAGACAAATACAGTCAACAAATCAGACCCGATGGCATTTTTGAAGAGAACCCGATATTAAACTTTAGAGCTAAAAATATAGTCAACAAATCAGACCCTAGACCATAACTATGTCAAAAGTGAAAAGATACATAAAACATCATTATCAACTAAACACCATAATACCAAATTACCAACTATAGTAAACTAGAAAAATCTTGAACTATAAGTAAACATTCTCACTAAGAACACAAGGATGATGACATATAAAAACATATACAAGACCACCGCATACCTAATGCACGAGAAATAAATAGCATTAACATTACAAATATGCTATGCTTCCAAAATGACTACCAAACCACGCTCAAACTAAAACTACAGAGAAACTCCAATTACCTTTGAATAGACAAAACAAAGACGAGGAACCGAAAGCTAAGGTTAATTATGAACATTTAAATCAGTCTAATATTGTAATAGTCTATCAGTTTAAAGAAAATCTACACAAGTAAATAAATACATCGACAAACATAGTCTTTACTTATTAGAGTATGCATGTCCATAACTAGTAAATTAAACACTCATTATATTTAGGAAGACAAATATATAACCTAGCATGTAGCAGTATAATTAAGAATTTACATAACATAAATACAAACTTCTCTTGAACACATTTACTAACGCTACTAATTACTAAATAAACAGATAAATAGAAAGACATATATGACAAGTAAATAAACAGATCTTAAATAAGAAAACTGAGAACTCACAACTTTGGTGGGAGAGTAGGTGGTGATTGTGAACTTGTGGTCACTCTAGTAATCCTTGTACAAAATATCTAGCACACCAAAAAGAATTACAGTATTCAGAAACCCATTAACTAACTCTTTGTGAGAAAAACATTAGAACAGACCCAAGAAGGAAAGAAAAAGGATTTTCAAATAAAAATAAAGATTATCATTATGCTTTATGTAATAATACAGATTTAATTAGTCTTCAATAACACTTAGAAGCTCCAAATTAGCTCCAAATATCATAAAATTTCTAATTAAAACCTAAATTTTAGGAAAAATTAACAAGTGAGAAATTAAAACCTAATTTTTAGTGGAGGAGACAAAGAAACCATCAATGCTGCCACCACTATGCTACCACTATGAAAGTAGAAAAACCATTATAACAAAATAAATGGAGCACCTCAAACACGTTTATATACACAAAGACTGTAACTGGGTTGAAAATAAACACATGCAAGAACAAATCCAAAGAGATAAAGAACTTACGATAAAACCCTAGCCCCAAAATAGCTTATCTTCAAACACCCAATTAAAGATCTTAAGATTTCAGCCTCAGAGAGAAGGTACGCCCAATCAGAACACAACCAAAGAGCAGATAGAGAGAAGGAAAACTAAAAGAGAAGGAACGAAGAGAGGAAACTGAAGAGAGGGAACGAAAAACTGAAAGCGAGAGAAGGAAACTGAAGCTCTGGAATGAAAGTGTCTAGCATGGACACCAAACTAACGATCACAGAGAGAAAAAAATTAAACTGACGAGCCTTAGAGATAAAAAAGAGTATATGTCTTTTAATTTTAAGTGTTTGCTTGAGCTCTGTGTTTTTTAGATAGATAACGTTTTTTTAAAAAAAACGTTATCTAGTTCAAAACCAAAAAATGCCCTTTTAAATAGATAACGTTTTTTTATATATATCTACAACGTTTTGTTTAAAAACGTTGTGGGAAAAAATACTATAACGTTTTTTATAAAAACATTGTGGTTTAAGTGTTGTCTATTTACTACTTTGTACTAGTGTTTGTGTTAACAACATCGTACTCATACCCGCATACGATCTTCTACTCAATGCATCAGCTACCACGTTCACTTTTCCAGGATGATATTGAATGCTATGGTCGTAATCTTTCAACAGCTCGAGCCAACGTCGTTGTCGCATGTTGAGTTCCTTTTGGGTGAAGAAATATTTGAGGCTTTTATGATCCGTATAAATCTCCACTTTCTCCCCATACAGGTAGTGTCTCCAAATTTTCAATGCGAAAACGACTGCTGCCAACTCCAGATCATGAGTAGGATAATTCCTCTCATATTCTTTGAGTTATCGCGAGGCATAGGCTATGACTATCCCATGTTGCATGAGAACACATCCTAACCCTTTGCCTGAAGCATCGTTGTAGATAACAAATCCACCCGAACCAGATGGTATTGTTAGAATAGGTGCCGAAATGAGTCTCCCCTAGAGCTCTTGGAAACTCTTCTCACATTCCTCGCTCTATAACAATTTTATATCTTTTCGAGTCAACTGAGTAAACGAAGTAGCGATTCGAGAAAATCCTTTCACGAATCTCGGATAATAACCAGCTAAGCCTAGAAAGCTACGTACTTCAGTTATCGACTTCGGTTGCTCCCAACTTTGTATTACTTTAATCTTCATCGGGTCAACAAATACTCCCTGTTTTGACACCACGTGCTCAAGGAATGCTACTTCCTCAAACCAGAACTCGCATTTCTTTAGCTTGGCATATAGCTTGTTTTCACGAAGCCTTTGAAGTACCATCTTTAAATGGTGCTCATGATTTCATGGTTTTTGGAATAGATGAGGATGTCATCAATAAAGACAACAACGAACTGATCCAAATATTCCTTGAACATACGGTTCACATATCCATGAAAGTAGCAGGAGCATTAGTCAATCCAAAAGATATGACTAAGAATTTATAATGCCCATACCGAGTTCTAAATGCAGTCTTCAGAATATCCTCAGTTTTAATCTTCAGCTGATGATATCCAGAATGAAGATCGATCTTTGAAAATAATTGTGCTCCTTGCAACTGGTCGAACACGTCATCAATGCGAGGTAGTGGATACCTATTCTTAATGGTGGCATGGTTCAATTCTCGGTAGTCAATACAAAGTCGCATACTTCCGTCTTTCTTCTTTACGAATAAAATAGGAGCACCCCAAGGAGATATACTAGGACGAACGAAACTAATGTCTAACAACTCCTGTAGTTAAACCTTTAACTCTTGAAGTTTAATAGGAGCCATTCGATATGGGATTTTAGAAATGGTTTTTGTACCCGGTTCAAGGTCAATAAAGAATTCAACTTCACGTTCTGGGGGTAGACGAGGACATTCTTCAAGAAATACGTCAAGAAATTCACTAATAATAGAAATATTATTCAAATCTGACGTGTTTTTGTTCGAGTCCATAACATGGGCTAAGAAAGCTTGACATCCATTTTTTAATTAAAGAATGGCTTTATGGCTTGATATGACAATGATTGACTTTAGTGGTTTGGTTGCTTGAATTCGTATAACAGGTTGGTTAGGAATATGAAAACTAACAACCTTACGAAAATAATCAATTTTGGTATGATGAGTAGTTAACCAATCAATTCCTAAAATCACATCAAATGCAAGTATCTTTAAAGAAATAAGATCAACTGGGAATGTGATGGTGCCAACTTGGATCAAGCAAGATTTATAAATAGTGGATGTAATGAAAGTTTCTCCTAATAGAGTTTGCATAGATAAGTCAAAGTCTAATTTCTCCAGAGTTAAGTTTAAACGTTGAGCACAAGTAGGAGAGATAAAAGGATGGGTAGAAATGGTATCTAGTAAGGTATAAACTTCGCAAGAGTTTAAAATTAGCTTAAATGTGATCACCTCGTTCGGGTTTCTCACATTTTGGCCAGTCACGACAAATGCTCTCCCTTGAACCACCGACTTTGTTTTCTTCGTAGTCGCCTTTGGTGCCACCGTCCCAATTGGACTTGACATTGCTATTGGACAAAATTGGGCTATATGACTGTCTTTTCCACAACTGAAACACACCTTGGAAGGATGTGAACAGTTTGGACTTATGTGTCTATAACGCCCCGAAATCCGGTCTATTTTGACACCCGGATTCCGTACATCATGATCCCACTTCTTTCCCAACATACATCATTATATATCTAAATATAACAACATACATTCTAAAATCCCATGTTCTAATACCTTATAACCTCATTTATTACAAATAATGATAATTACATTATTCTTTATCTCTTACAAGAGTGACTTTCATCCGCCACCAAGGATACATAATCGTTCATGAAGCTATGCTATAGTTTAATTACATTATTCTACATTACAAGTCTTCACTTGATCTTCAAGCTCATTCATCTAATGAATGGAACTTCATCTGGATACCGATCAGCTTGATCTTTATAGGATCCTTAAGTTCTTTCTAACATCGTTCGCTGAAAATATTTTTATTTAAAGCAAGTGTGAGCATTCAATTGCTCAGTAAGTCATAGCAGCTGAACAAACAACTTCAAGAATTTAAACATTCTTTTAGAACTTCGATAACCGAACAAAGGTTATGAAGCAACTTGAATAATAGGAATAATCTCGATTCCTATAATTTTAAAACCTTAATCACATTCACTTTGAAATACGTTCATCTTTCTACCTTTTCCACACACATCATGTCTGGCTAGAATCAATAGCACAGACTTAACAATAACGATTCATGTATAAATAGAACATTCTCTTATTAAATAGTTCAATCATAGAATAGTTCATCTCATAGAAACACTGAAGTGTTCACATTGTGGCACAAGGCCTCATACGTTCTACCACCTTGTACAAATATCACACATTCGTACATCTGAGAAGTTTTAGAAACTAGCAATCATTTAGAATATGAATGAAGTTAGGAAACATGCCTTACACACAGCTATAGCTTACGCTGAACTGCTCATTCCAATCCCTATAAAACAAATAAGGAAATAAAATGTACACCAATTAGTCATGTACTTAACTTACGCATTGGTTTACTTAACTTTACTTCTTAGGGTTCATGTTCTTTCAACCTAAGTTTACGCAACACTTCCTTTACCGTTTTATGGCTTCATGACATACGGAGATGTCTTAATCAATACGTTCATCATCTTTGATAATTTTTATTCTTATCTTCTTCTTTTAACTTCTCTAGGACTCAGCACACATCGCGTCTCTACTAGTAGTCCATATGGTACTCTGAGTGGTTTCCCACAAATAACCAACAAACAAGTTCCCATCTCACCTACATTGCCATCATAGTGAGTTAGATCGGTTGTCAGTTTCATATATACCTTCACTCTCTAAAGGAATTATTTAGCCTAGCTCCCATATGTCAACCATCAAAGGTTACGATTGTACTACAACCTAAACTTATCTTAACTTATCAGAACTATTAAACTATAATGTTCGTAAAGTCCATTTCATATTCCTTATGGCTTTCTAGCAACTAAATGCCATACCTCAGGATTCATTATTTATCGTCTAAGTCATACAGTCTTTTGTATACTCAGAACAATCGTTCAAGTTAATCATTAACTCGGCTTCTTTACGTTAAATGTCATTGTCTTTAATTTAGTTCTTCACCATTCATGGTTTAATCATTGGTCTTTATTATCTTACAGTCAAACCATACACGGGGTGTAGGTTCTATCTGTTTAGTATTTGCATACACTCAACCTTCACGTTAGTTAAAGTGTTCAACGCTTACATTTCTTACCGTTCGCTACGGCTTTCTTAATACCATTCGTTAGTCTTCCTTAATGTCGAAGTCATACGGTTCGTTGTATGCTAAGACCGATCATTCAACGCAACTGTATTGCGTTCACAACGTCTATACTCTTTACACTTATCTCTTATTACCACAAAATAACATCAAAAATTTATTCATTACCCTCTTCACTCAACGTCTAAGGAATTAAAATCATTGCAATCCCCCACATTCGTTTATCGCAACTACAGTCCTCGGATATCGGTTTTGTAACCCGCATTCACATTCTTTGTCTTTTAATCTCATTTAATCTTTTTGTTTAACCTTCATTAAAGGTTTAAAACACTTGATTAAGTATTACATTCGATGAACTAGACATTCATTAGCTTTCAGTACACTTCCCCCAGGTTTTGTACAATTAAAAGCTCATTACTAGTTTTTTACCTATGCCGGTGTTGCGGTGCTGGCTCCCTCCTTCTTCACGTCGCAGCACCACTCAGTATTAGCTGATGGCCTGGGTCTAGCGCTGTGGCATCGCCTCCCAAGGCTTGGTTGGCGCTGTGGCGCCATGCTCAAAATCTCCAAAAAAAAATTCTAAGTTTGGAAATTGTTTAAGACGCTTACTTTGAAATCTCATATCTTTTTCGTTATAGCTCGGATTGAGGATAATCCAAAGCCATTCTCTTCCTTATCTTATGTACTTCAATCCCCCTAAGACAGAACTTCATTCTGAATCCATTAACATACCATTCTACTAGCTTAATCTTTATGCTTTGTTCGTTTTATATTTTTAACGTTCTTCGTTCGTTTGTCCGTAATTCGGTCATCCGAACTCGGAACTCATTCATTCTAGAGTCCACAACTCACGTTCTCTACATTCTCATACATTCTTATGAAACGCTACACGTTCAGGTTCATTTACACACTTTCTAATTTTCATTCGTCTTTTACGAAATTTTTGCCATAACTTCTTTATAACAACGTTTTAATACGTTCTTCGTTAACGTTTCTACCATTCCTAACCAAGAAATAAGCATCTAACTTATACGCAATAGTTTTAAACTTGTCCATCAACAACAATTACACTACGATGGGTTTAAATTTGTCCATCAACAACGTTCTTCGCATTCTTCGCGTTCTTCGTTCGTTTTTCATTTTTAATTGATATTTTGATTACGATTTCACTTTTTCTTGGAATTCGATGTTATAAAACACCATTCCTTACTTATTTCACTGAATCGTTCATATAATTCATTCGGATCGTTCAAATTCATTACGAATCTTATACTTCCTTAAGAAATTTATTTACTAAACTTCTAATTCTTATTTCTTCATTTTCTCATGATTTCAACCATATGAAATCATTCTTACATCTTTTACTTCATATTCTCATTAAGCTATGTTTTAAACATATAAAACTTAATTTTTATTAGAAGTGAGGTTTCTGAATTACCTCTCTTCCTTATTTTTCTTCCTTTAGACTAAGCCGACGATTCGCTAGCTTTTCTATTTCACGATCCTCTCCAATCCGAGCCTTCATGCTCAATCTCTTCCTTCTTTTTATTCTCCAAGCTCTCAAACTCTCTCTTTCTTCCAAAGTGTTGGTTGATTTTGAAAAAATTAACTAACACTTTCATTATATAGATTTTTAAGGCTAGGGGCATTTTGGTCATTTGGCCAAACCGCCTTACTATTCACACCTCCTTACTATTCCCACCTCCTTACTATTCATGTAGCTTCCGTTGGAAGCTTTGTGCTTCTGTCTTACGTGTTTCGTCCGATAGTTTTAAAAACTACGATTCTCAGAATCCAAATATTTTTGGATATTTTGTCTTTCCTTTACCGATTAACTTTTACGCATTCTTCGGATCTCCGAAAAACTGAAAAACACTTTTCCACGATAAGTGTTTTCCTTCACGTTTTTCCCTAATGTAGTTAAGCGAGGGAAAAGTACATAACAGTAGTTTTCGTAGTTTTTATTTTGTCCAATTTCTGCCCCTTTTTGAGAAAAACTTTTATCGGCTTACTTAACTTTTCACGATATATAATCGTCAAATCTTTTGACAGAATGTCATTTCAACATACTGAACTCTCGGAAAGGCTTATGTTATTCAAACCCTAACCCTTAGGGTTTCGTTGGGTGAATAGTTCCTATTTCATCTTTTTCCCCCAGAAATATTTTATTCCCGAAAAAATATTATTTTCGTCTTGAAAATTATTACTCGTTCAGCCTAGCTCGTAGCCAGAATCCTCCCGATTAATAATCGTCCTAGGTTATAGAATGATTAATAAACACATATCACATAATATTATTAATAAAAGTTCATTTTATTAATAACTAATTCTTTAAATCTTAAATTCTGGAAAATTTGATTTTCTGGGTTGTCACATTCTTCCTGCCTTATAAAAATTCCGTCCTCGGAATTTCTAAACCCACAGCCATTCCCGAGTCATCACATTCACCCCTTCTTCACAGAATTTTGTCCTCGAAATTTTAATCTACCCTTCTTCTCAACTTCTCTTCAAAGAAGTTCTTAACTTTCAAACATTTCCTCACCTTCATAACTTATCAAGAATTATGAAGTATAATGAATAATAAGGAATATAAGAATTCCTTTAAAACATTTCATACTTTTGCTGAGGGGTCAAATTGACCACGAACTCTTACTAGGTTTAACAGCATGACCTTAAACCTTCTTACACGATCAGTTTATAATCACACAGAAGGTAAACTACCTCTTTCATACATAGGCGATCAACCCATTGTATAACCCCATTTCGGGGTGTGTTCACCTCAGACTTAATCATTAGATTTCGCACCAAAACAATTTGGTTTAGCATAACTTCTTCAAAGAATGCTCGATTTTCTTATGACATGGCATACCATTTGTCTTAGCCAAATCAAATAGCTTCGACCATACCAATAAATTGGATATCAACTTGAAACATTCGTCTAGTCAAATCAATTGACATCGACTACTTCTTTAAATTCCTTTCGCAATACATCAAAACATTTTATGACGTTATGATACCGTACTTTTCATAGTACATTGATGACTTCATCAATTTATGACTTCATCATTATACATCATACCATAGCGAGTTGTTGATCTTAAGATCACATCCAACACCAGGTTCAATTGCATTAAGAACTCCATCCTTTTACCATCCTTGCATCAAATGCACTGATGATATAAAACTTCTTTTGATATTTTAAATCAATTTCTGTCTAGCCGAATCAACTAGCATAGACATACCGAGAATAGTTCTTTTAAAATCCATTGGTTCCAAAAATTGAACCAATTCTTTCATTTTCAAAACGCGCACATCAGCACGATTTCAAGAAACTTCAAAATCTAGCATAGCTAGATGACTTGGAATATCCTATTCTCCATCTTCCTTTATTGTCTTACTTAAGACAATACATAATCTTCTCTAGCACCTTCACTGCTAAGTCTACTGAAAATAACTCATTTTTAGTTTAAACATCCCTATACCTTAGTACAGTCCATCAACTTACCACACATTATGAATTCTGGAACTTTCCACAATAATATGAGTTTAAGAACTATCTCAGTTAGACCATAGGTGTCCATTCACGGAGATGTTCAAAGACATACCATATGATTATGAGTCACGAACTTACCATAACTATGAGTTTCAAGAACTCGCACCTATCTTATCATTCTCTACCTATCAAGCATATACATGAGAAAAGACTCACCTTCTCGTCATATACATATTGATAGCGCGACTAATTCCAATGATTGTCACTACAATAAACTGGGCAATTGTTAGACCAAAGCACAAACCTCTAGCCATAACTAAGGTTCATACAACTCCGCTATCACATGAGTCCTCAATTTAAATTTTACATTTCCTAATTTTTTCTTCACTTAATACGAATTTTCTTTAATTCGTATGCTATTCTTCACAACTCAATCTGAGTTCTTTTTCCCATACCACTTCGTAGTACCATTCATTCATAGCATTAGCTATAAATCATTCATCGTTTAACAGATCATCTGTTACTACGATTCACTATGATCACGTGGTGTTCTTCTTCCTTAATCGTTTAACTGAACGATCTTCTTATCCTTCTCTCTACAATTATAGCCTTAGGTACTCATACCTATGGTTTATAATCTATAAGCTCTGATACCACTCCATAACGCCCCAAAATCTGGTCTATTTTTACAACCGGATTCCTACGTCACGATCCCACTTCTTTCCAAACATACATCATTATATAGCTAAATATAATAACATACATTGTCAAATCCCAGGTTCTTATACCTTATAACCTCGTTCATTACAAATAATGATAATTACATTATTCTTTATCTCTTATAAGAGTGACTTTCATCCGCCACCAAGGATACATAACTGTTCATTAAACTATGTTATAGTTTAATTACATTATTCTAAATTACAAGTCTTCGTTTGATCTTCACGCTCATTCATCTAATGAATGGCACTTCGTCTGGATACCGATCAACTTGATCTTTACGGGATCCTTAAGTTCTTTCTAACATCGTTCGCTGAAAATATTTTTATTTAAAGCAAGTGTGAGTATTCAATTGCTCAGCAAGTCATAGCAGTTGAACAAACAACTTCAATAATTTAAACATTCTTTTAGAACTTCGATAACCGAACAAAGGTTATAAAGCTGCTTGAATAATAGGAATAATCTTGATCCCTATCATTTTAAAACCTTAATCACCTTCACTTTGAAATACGTTCATCCTTCTACCTTTTCCATACACTTCATGTCTGGCTAGAATCAATAGCATAAACGTAACAATAACGGTTCACGTATAAACAGAACATTCTCTTATTTAATAGTTCAATCACAGAACAGTTCATCTCATAGAAACACCGAAGTGTTCAAATTGTGGCATAAGGCCTCATATGTTCTACAACCTTGTACAAATATCTAACATTCGCACATACACAGAACTTCTCAAGTTCAACATCTGAGAAGTTTTAGAAACTAGCATTCATTTAGAATATGAATGAAGTTGGGAAACTTGCCTTATGCACAGCTACAGCTTACGCTAAACTACTCATTCCAATCCTAATAAAACACATAAGGAAATAACACGTACACCAATTAGTGATATACTTGACTTACGCATTGGTTTACTTAACATTACTTCTTAGGGTTTGCGTTCTTTCAACCTAAGTTTACGCGACACTTCCTTTACCGTTCTACGGCTTGAGGATATATAGAGATGTCTTACTCAATACATTCATCATCTTTGATGATTTGCATTCTTATCTTCTTCTTATAACTTCTCTAGGACTCAGCACACATCGCGTCTCTGTTAGTAGTCCATATGGTACTCTGAGTGGTTTCCCACAAATAACCAACAAACAAGTTCCCATCTCATCTACACTGCCATCAAGTGAGTTAGATCGGTTGCCAGTTTCGTATAAACATTCGCTCTCTGAAGGAATTGTTTAGCCCAACTCCCATATGTCAACCATCAAAGGTTATGATTGTACTACACCCTAAACTTATTTTAACTTATCTGAACTATTAAACTATAATGTTCGTTAAGTCCATTTCATATTCCTTATGGCTTTCTGGCAACTAAATGTCATACCTCAGGATTCATTATTTATCGTCTAAGTCATATAGTCTTTTATATACTTAGAACAATTGTTCAAGTTAATCATTAACTCGGTTTCTTTACGTTAAACATCATTATCTTTAATTCAGCTCTTCACCATTCATGTTTTAATCATTGGACTTTATTATCTTACGGTCAAACCATACACGGGGTGTAAGTTCTATCCATTTAGTATTTGCGTACACTCAACCTTCACATCAGTTAAAGTGTTCAACGCTTACGTTTCATTCTAACATTCTCCATCCGAATCACGATCGGCTTCCATTAATCTTCTTACCATTCGCTACAGCTTTCTTAATAACATTTGTTAGTCTTCCTTAATCTCGATGTCATACTGTTCATTGTATGCTAAGAGCGATCATTCAACGTAACTGCGTTATGTTCACATCGTCTATACGCTTTACACTTATCTCTTATTACCACAACATAACATCGAAATGTTATTCATTACACTAGTAACTCAACGTCTAAGGAATTACAATTATAGCAATCCCCCACATTTGTTTATCGCGACTACAGTCCCCGGATATCAGTTCTGTAACCTGCATTCACATTCATTGTCTTTTAATCTCGTTTAATCTTTTCGTTCAACCTTCACTAAAGGTTTAAAACACTTGATTAAATGTTACATTCGATAAACAACACGTTCATTAGCTTTCGGTACACTTCCCCCAGGTTTTGAGCAGTTAAAATCTCATTACTGGCTTTTTCTCTACACTGGCGCTGGGGCACCGGCTACCTCCTTCTTCTTTATGTCGTGGCGCCACTCAAAGCAAGATAGTCGATGTCCCGGGTCCGATGGTGCGGTGTCAGCCTCCCATATTTATTTGGTCATCTGGCGCCAGAGCCAGCTCAAAATCTCCAAAAAAATTTCTAAGTCTGGAAATTGTTTATGACGCTTACTTTGAAATCTCATATCTTCTTCGTTATAGCTCAGAATGAGGTTGTTCCAAAGCCATTCTCTTCCTTATCTTATGTACTTCAATCCCCCTTAGACATAACTTTATTCTGAATCCATTAACATACCATTTGACTAGCTTAATCTTCATCATTCGTTCGTTTTACGTTTTTAACGTTCTTCGTTCATTCGTCCATAATTCGGTCATCCGAACTCAGAACTCATTCATTCTTGCATCCATGACTCACGTTTTCTATGTTCTCATACTTCATTATGAAACCCTACATGTTTGGGTTTATTTACACACTTTTTAATTCTCGTTCGTCTTTTACAAAATTTTTGCCATAACTTCGTTATAGCTACGTTTTAATCCGTTCTTCATGAACATTTCAACCATTCCTAACCAAGAAATAAACATCAAACTTATACGCTATTGTTTTAAACATGTCCATCAATAACAATTACACTACAATGGTTTTAAATTTGTCTATCAACAATGCTATTCGCGTTCTTCGCGTGTTCTTCATATTTAATCGATATTTTGATTATGATTTCACTTTTTCTTGGAATTTGATTTTATAAAACACATTTCCTTACTTATTTCATTGAATCATTCATATGATTCATTCGTATCGTTCAAATTCATTACGAATCTTATACTTCCTTAATAAATTTATTTACTAAACTTCTAATTCTTATTTTTTTCATTTTCTCATGATTTCAACCATATGAAATCATTCTTACATCTTTTACTTCATATTCTCATTAAGCTATGTTTTAAACATAGAAAACTTAAAGAAAATTTATTAGAAGTTAGGTTTCTGGATTACCTCTCTTCCTTATTTTTCTTCCTTTAGACAAAGCCCGTGATTCGCTAGCTTTTCTATTTCATGATCCTCTCCGATCCGAGTCTTCATGCTCAATCTCTTCCTTCTTTTTATTCTCCAAGCTCTCAAACTCTTTCTTTCTTCTAAAGTGTTGGTTGATTTTGAAAAAAATCAACAAACACTTTCATTATATAGATTTTCAAGGCTAGGGGCGTTTTGGTCATTTGGCCAAACCTCCTTACTATTCCCACCTCCTTATTATTCATGTAGCTTCCCTTACAAGCTTCGTGTTTCCGTCTTTCGGGTTTCGTCCGACAGTTTTAAAAACTGTGATTCTCAGAATCTAAATATTTTTGGATATTTCGTCTTTCCTTTACCGATTAAATTTTACGCATTCTTCGGATCTCTGAAAAATTGAAAAACACTTTTCCACGATAAGCGTTTTCTTTCACATTTTCCTCTAACGTAGTTAAACAAGCGAAAAGTACATAACAATACTTTTCGTCATTTTTATTTCGTCCGATTTCTGCACGTTTTTTGAGAAAAACTTTTATCGTCTTACTTAACTTTTCACGATATATAATCGTCAAATCTTTCGACGGAATATCATTTAGACATACCGAACTCTCGGAAAGGCTTATGTTATTTAAACCCTAACCCTTAGGATTTCGTCAAGTGAATAGTGCCTATTTCATCTTTTTTCCCCAGAAATATTTTTTGCCAAGAAAAATCTTATTTTCGTCTTGAAAATTCTTACTCGTTCAGTTTAGCTCGTAGCCAGAATCCTCCAGATTAATAATCATCCTAGGTTATAGAACGATTAATAAACATATAGCACATAATATTATTAATAAAAATTTATTTTATTAATAACTAATTCTTTAAATCTTAAATTTTGGACAATCTGATTTTCTGGGTTGTCACAGTGTCCCTCCTCTCTGCATCTGTAGCATCTAACTTGTTGTCGTTCTCCTCCCTTAGAATTTGTTGTTGGTGTTGGTGCTGCTGCTGATGTCTTTCTGTCATTATTGAATCTCCTCTTTTTGAAATTTCCATTTGACTCACCTCTCCTATTATCATGGCCATGATTACCACTAGAGTGGTTACCGCTTTTGTCCGTATTTTTCCCTCCCCACTGGTTATCATTGCTCCGATGACTACTGTCACCGGTATGACCCTGGTTGTGGTCCCTCGCTTGAACATACTCATTATCTCACTCTAATAATTGAGCCTTGTTGACAACATCTGAATATAGAGAAAATTTGTGAGAGATAAGGTATTGACAAATTTCAGGTTTTAGACCTCTCAAAAACATCCGCGTCATACGTTCCTCATTCTCTACCAAATGAGGTGCAAACCTGGATAACTCCGTGAACTTCGCCACGTACTGGGACACCGTTATGTTGTTCTGTTCCAGTCTAATAAACTCTACCTCCTTCATATGATGAATACTTTCAGCAAAGTACTTGTCATTGAACAGTTTCTGAAATGTTTCCCAATACATGGTGGCTAATGGAACCTTTTGTTACTCTGTGCATCCCAAGACATCAAATATCTTGGTAATTTGCTTGACCCACGTTTCCGCCTTAATCAGATCTTGCTTTCCCCAGAACTCTGGTGGTCCCAACTCTTTAAACTGCTTGGCTATGATAAAATGCGCATTGCTATCATTACCACCCATATTTTGTACACGAGTCTCCCTCATCTGATTTTTCATGAACTACAAAAAAAACTTCTAAACATCTCATCATTCATCGTTTGTTCGGTAGTGTTGTTTACAGGAGGAATATTGCCTTCCTGTTGCATGTTCTCTTGGTTGGTGATTAAAGGTGTCCCCACGGTCTCATTCACTCTATTGTTAACATTTCCAGCTGCCATTCTCAAATACATCCACAAAACAAGGGTTAATTAAAGAAATTTGCATACCACATAATACCCTTATATTCTGACTGACCAACAAATAAGCTTAGGTAGGACACACTAGTGAAGGATTTACTGGTCTCTCCCCTCCTAGTTCTATTCCCCGATCTCCGCCTGAGACCATATCCCTAAGCTCTGATACCAACTGTGACACCCCCAAAATAGGTATACATCACCCATTTTGAGTCGCCAAATATATGACACAGAAACAAATACAACTATCTTAATACAATTGTCGTGCAAAATACGACAACATATAAACTGTGAGTTTAAATACAAATAGTGTCTTCTAGACAATATCCACACTTAAATAAGTCCACATTACAATTATTGATACACTAGTTTACAAAATAGTAAGGACTAATAAAACAACTATCTTGAATCATCACTCCATACCCCGGCTAGTTCCTGCTAAATTCTCACCTCCTGAGAAGAAAAATGGAACAAAAAGGAAAAGGGTGAGCTCAACTAGCCTAGTAAAGAATATTATGACTAAGATAATGTACAACAAATTATCATTAGTCCTCAACAGGGAAAAATCTGATAAAATATAATAGACAACAAGTTTTAGATCAACAACTGCAGTGGAAACAACAATTCATTAGAAGAGTTAAGTAGAGAATGAAATCTACTATCATCTATGAATTTAAAAGTCCATCATCAATATTTTATCCCTGTAACATCAATCAATATACATCTTAAATCAAATATTCATCTTTGCACTACAGGCCAAAGATATTCATTTGTATCACCAGTTGGTCATGTTCATCTCAACACATGTTCATCTTTGCACTACGGGCCAAAGATATTCATCAAGTAATCATTCATCTTTGCACTACAGGCCAAAGATATTCAGTTATCTCATCATTTAGGACTGAGGATGATGAAAAATAATTTTAAGAAATGAATCCAGTGAGATAAAAGAACAAAGATTAGGGATTCATACTTTAGATAATCCAAGTTCAAAACACTCCATAATAAATCATAGTGGAGTAAAATTCAAGAATGAAGAACAAAACATGGATACAATCAAAGATAGTAACCATAATAGACATCTTGGACAAAGAAGATAAAATTTTATTTTTCGGTGAATAGTTTCGTATTTGTGAATAGTGCCGTATACGTGAATAGTAACCCCGACACAAAAAGGTAGAATTTCCACAATAAAATTCATACCAATATTTCAGCATAATGAAATTGAAAGAAATAATATCATTTACGAAGAAAATAGCATCCCTTACCTCAAAAGAACAGTACTTCTGACAGAAATATCGGATGAAATGTTGAAGGAAACTTGCACTGAATAGCAACTCTTAAAGTATCTAAATACTCACAAAAATACGCTCGATAATATAGAGAGAGAAAATTATGTTTTTGGTATGATTTTCAATTCTAACCTAAGCACCCTATTTATAGAAAACTGCTAGAACGCCAAAGCAGACTAAATTAATAAATATTAATATAAGTTTTCTACGCACATTTTCTTGACCAAAATTCAGATTCTCCACACCAACCAAAAGTGGGGCCCACCCATGTTTTAAATAAAAACATTTATTTCCAAAACTTCAATAATTCATAATAAATAGCCCTTTTATCAGAAAATTTGAATCTCATGTCTATTTCATAGGAGATCTAATTCTCTACAACTTTGTAGAAGAAAGTTTTCCAAATTCCAAATAGAAAATGCCCGAAATTCATATACGGACAATTTTTAATACCCCCATTCCGACAAAATATTGATAAAACACCTAAACATTAATTCCTTCATTTATAACCACATAAAATAAATATTTTCTTATCATATAAATTAATAATTAATTATTCACAAATAATATTACAGAGTCACAATTATGACAACCAGGTCGTTCCCAGGAAAGAGGGGGCTTTTCGATAAGGATTTCTCCTTACTGGCGCGCAATTAGGTGACCAAACCACTTTCCTTAGATAGAACTTCATTATACATTGCCAGTAATGCTATCTAATAATATTATTCAAATAATATGAATTATTGATCTGATAATGGAAATATTGTGCAGTGACAATTATTGAAACAACAATGATGAATATTCCCGACAACGATGAATATTTTACAACCACTTGCTTATTTTGCAAAATTTTCACATTTCACCCATAACCAAAACATTATATCAAATTAACTCCTTATTTTTTTCAAGATAATGAATAGAGGACATTTAATTTTATTTGTAAAAAGTCGGGGTCTTACATATATGACTAGGAATATATAAGGATGTGATTAAATCACGTGATGAATATATTATCAGAATAAAGTTTTCATCAATTTATGCAATCTGTTTTAAACGGTCAAATTACAAATTAAGAAGTCATGCAACGGTAATATATATTTTTCTACTGCTCCTTCTTCACACTCCTAACTGGGATTCTAATTAAAGAAGTACTCTGTGTTTAATATCTGCAGTGTTCTTGGAACATAAAACTGGTAATATCTTTCTTGTTCATCATTGCATACTAGAGCCTTGCATTGTTAAGTGATTAATTGCTTTTGATCAATAGACCTCTATTTGTATTTTAATTTTTCATATAATTAATACTATCTAAATCTGTGTGGTAATCCTGTTTGGGTTACGGTTTTGTTGCAATCAAGTTGGAGGAAGCATAGGTTCTTAAGAGTGCGTAGGTGCACAAGGAGCAAGGGTGCTCAAGTGGTTGAAACTTGTATTGTATTAAAAGTCAATTAATAAAAGTTAGTCTCTAATACTAGTTAGTATTGAACGTGGATTAGGCTACTATTATAGAGGGTAGTAGTTGAACCACGTAAAAATCCTTGTATTTGTGTGATTGCTTAATTTGTTGAATTCTCTCATCATTTATTTGGCTAATAATCAATCCAGCAACCTGCATTCAATATCTATAAGTCTAGAAAATTAATTCAGCAAGTTGGATTCATATAATCATATTCTGATAAGGTTTTAAATTTTTATATTAAATATATTGAGCATTTTGCAAACTTTTAAAAGCAATTCATCATCCTTTTTTAATAATTTGGTATATAAGGATTTGTAATCTAGCCCCCTGCATTGAATAAATAAAAGACTTTTTATTTGTTCAAAAGTTTGACATTGTTTGTTCCCACACTTATTCAACCCCCCTTCTAAGTGTACCTACTTAAATTTCATCTACATTCTTCCCCTCAATGTGTTTTCCACTCCTCAAAGTGATTACTTGACACTGTTCGTGATTTCCCTTTGGATTCTTCTTTGTGTCGCTAGGTAGAGTCCCTTGAGGCCTTCTATTAAGTGCTAATGCAAGCTGTCCCATCTGATTTTCTAAGTTCTTGATGGCCACTGCTTGCGATTTCATTTCCGCCTTATTACCAGATATGTACTTCAACAACACCTCTTCTAAATCTGTCTTTTTCTCTTGTTATGGAGCTGCTTGTTGATGCTGATTTTGAAACCCCATGGGATAAGATGGTCGTAGAGCCTGCTGATTTTGATTATTACTCTACGAGAAGTTGGGATGATTCTTATTCCCTAGATTGTAGGCATTTTGATACATATTTTGTGGAATTCTATTTTAGCTGCCCACAAACTGTACCGCTGCTGGGTTAATGGCACACTGTTCTGTAAGAGGTTCCCCCGCACACAATTCACAAACAAACGCAACCTGTTGTGTCTATGCACCTGTAAGAGCATCCATCTTCTTAGACAAAGATGAAATTTGTGTCATTAACGATGTTACCCCATCTATCTCTAACACCCCAACTACCTTAGTTTGTGTCATTCTTACTTATGGCCACTGGTAGTTGTTAGCCGCCATCGTCTCTATTAGATCATAAGCTTCCTCATAACTCTTAGCCATAAAAGCTCCACCCAAAGTTGCATCCATACTAGTCCTGAGATTACCACTCACCCCATTGTAGAACGTGTTCATTTGCAGCCATTTAGGTACTCCGTGATGTGGGCAGTTCATGAGTAATTCCTTGTTCCTCTCCCAAGCTTCGTACAAAGACTCCCCATGCAGCTGCTCAAACATTTTAATCTCGTTTCTTATCTTCACAGCCTTAGCTGGTGGGAAAAACTTAACCAAAAATTTCTGAGTAAGGTCATCCCATGTAGTAATCGACCCTGGCGGTAGAGAGTGTAACCAACTTTTCACCTTGTCCCGCAGTGTGAATGGAAACAAGCGAAGTCTGACTGCATCATCCGACACCCCATTGTATATGAAGGTGTCACATATTTCCACAAAACTAACTAAGTGCTCATTCAGATCGTCGTTGGCTAATCCCCCAAACTACACTGAGTTCTGAATCATTTATATGGTTTCAGGCTTGATCTCAAAATTATATGTAACGCCCCCAAAATAGGTATACATCACCCATCTTGAGTCGCCAAATACATGGTACAAAATTCAAATACAACTTAATTATACAACAGTCCTATAAAATACGAAAAAACATAATCTAAGAGTTTTAATAAGAATATTGTCATCTAGACAATATCCACACTCAATGGAGTCCATTACATTTATTGTCACACTATTTAACAGAATAGTGAGGACTACTAATGCTATCATCTGGACCGTCACACCATTCCCCGACTAGTCCCGGCTACGTTCTCATTTCCTGAAGAGAACAGTGAAAGAAAGGGTGAGCTCAACTAGCTCAGTAAGAAATATTATGACTAAGATAATGCAGAATAAATTATCATTAGTCTTCAACAATGTTAAACTGGTAACATACAATAGACATCAAGTTTAACTGCATCGGAATAAGCACTCCATTAGAAGAGTCAAATAGAGCATGATATCTACTATCTTCTATGATTTAAAATGTTTTCATCAATTTTTATTGCTGAGACTCAGCTTAATAAATAAATCACATCGTCGAGTCATCCCTGCACTATGGGCCAAGGATATTCATTAAATCATCAATGGTCATGAATATATCGAATAATCTCTGATCATAATCATACCAAAAACTGTCCATCAATGCACTACAGGCTACTGAGGACTTTTACCACATCATTTATAACATTACAGGTCATGATTATACCGAATAATCCCTGGTCATAATCATACCAAGTCCATCTATGCACGTAAGCCAAAGATGACTTTCATCACAATATAAGAATGAGGATGATGACAATGACATAATAATTCAATAAAACAAGTTCAAGAATAAATTTTAAAGATTTATAAGTTAATTTATCTTGAAATCAATTACGTCCAAATTGTCAACATGATACTGCTTTGTGGAGTAAAATTCAAGAATGCTCAGAAGAATATTTCCATGAAAAGATACCGGATGAAGCGCAAATATCCAGGATATTCTACTAATTTCATGGAGTATAGAAGCCAAAACTTTAACCAAATGAGTATCATATAATATATGAAACTGCAAATGGATTTTCACCCGCCATGCGGTAATCCACGTAGACAGATCATTTCCACAATTTAATAAGGAATGAACACGAATGATCATTCACCATGCATGTGATAATCCACATAGACAGGTTATTCCAACAGAATAATAAAGAATGGAACCAAGTCATGCGTAATCCGCACAGGCAGGATATTCCAACAGAATAATAAAGAATGGAATAACAGAAGAATTCACCATGCATGCGATAGACCGTACAAACATGTTATTCCAACAGAATAATAAAGAATGGAACCAGGTCTAGCGTAATCCGCACAGACATGATATTCCAACAGAATAATAAAGAATGGAATAACAAAGAATTCACCATACATGCGATAGACCACACAGAAAGGTTATTCCAACAGAATAATAAAGAATGGAACCAAGTCTAGCGTAATCCGCACAGACATGATATTCCAACAAAATAATAAAGAATGGAGTAACAAAGAATTCACCATGCATGCAAAGACAGGTTATTCCAACATAATAAATAAAGAATGGAATAACAGAAGAATTTCACCATGTATGCGGTACTTCGCATAGACTTGTTATTCCAACATAATAATAAAGAATGGAATTACAGAAGCTCTCAAAAGAAAAAATACCCCCTACCTTAGAAAGAAACTGGATACTAGAGTAGAGAGGTAGTAGACTTCTCTTCTTCTTTCTCCCTATAATTTATCTCTATAATAATTGCTCTATAGCTTTATTGAATTGGTGAGAAATGAAGGAAGAATGAACTTCTATTTATATGAAAATATAGTTTCGATAATTGCACGTTTTGGGGCTCAGAATATTACATTAGAATACCTTCAACTTTTCTTTCATTGTTAATTTAGTCCTGCAAGTATTATCAAACTTGCACCACCTCCCCTAATAGTAAATAATGTGAATCAATAGTTTAATCATGTGAATCAATAGTTATAATCATGTGAAAATATGAATTACAGTATAGTACCTCCATCTATACCTCCATTTGTAACTTAGTCATGCAAGTATTATCAATCTTGCACCAACTCCCCTAATAGTAGAAGAATGTGAATCAATAGTACACACATGTGAACAAATAGTTATAATCATGTGAATTAATAGCAATTAATTGCTCATTTATCCTAAGCATAATTACCGGATCGGTCAAATTATAACTTCTAGACATCAACTAATATCGAAATAAATGTCGATTTCTACTAACACTAATAATTCCAACACAATGGAACTATCAATTTCATCTTTAATCAACACGAACTCATTCATCATTAATATTATAACTCATAATATTTAACAACCAGGTCGTTCCCAGGAAAGAGGGAGCTTTCCAATAAGGATTTCTCCTTATTGGCGTGCAATTAGATGACCAAACCTCTCCTTGACAGAACTTCTAGACATTGTAAATATTGCAATTTAATAATATGAATAACTTTGTCGTCTCAATTATTGATTTAATAATATATCATATAATGCAGATGATACTGTGACAATAATCGAAACAATAATATGAGAGATATGATGCAACAATTACTATAGCAATAATTGAGTATAACTGAGTGACTTCTCACATAAGCATCAATAATCAATACCGTGTGCTACTATGCAACCACGCATATTATTGTACTTTTACTATCGGGTAGTTCAACAGTTTAACGGTAAAACTTCCTCCATTGTTTTTATAAAAAGATAATTATGTTGTTTTCTAACTAAGACAATACTTCTGTTGTGGGGTCCACCAATGATTGTGCCATCATACGAATATTCCCTGTTAAAATGAATATTCCCTGACCAATCGAATATTATATAACCACTTGCTTACTTTGCAAAATTTGTAAATATTACCCACAACTATAACATTATATCAAATCCACGCCATAATATTTAAAAATATATTTCGAGAAAATTATTCTTTATTCATAAAAGTTGGGGTCTTACATTATTTGCATCCATCGCAGGCCTGGTGATACTCGACTGAAGCTCAGTTACCCTGGGAGTAGCATAATCCCTCAACGCTTTATGATCTTCTGCAGCCATTGTTTCTTCCTTATCAAAGTTCTCCCTGTTATCCCTAATCCACTTACTGAGCCTCTGAAACCATTTCTCGATGTCGTCCTCGAAAGGAAGCAAGTCTGGTTTCTTAGACCGAGTTTGCATACACTAAGTCAGAGAACCTGAAACAAGAAAGAACAAAACAAAAAGAAAAATTGTTTAAGTAAAACTGAACTAATTAAACTGATATTAAAAATATACTAAAATCAAAACTAGTCCCCGAAAAAGGCGCCAAAAACTTGTTGGGTAAAATTTATATACGCTCTACACGCAAGTGTACATGGTCAACAAGTAATATAATGATGAGAAAAATATCATTCCCACAGAGACTAGTATGAAATTAAATCTGATAATTACCAGTTTTATATTAACCCAATTTTATTAAACTATTCAAATTAATGATAATATTGATGAGTTGAATTTATACCCACGAATTAGACCTTTTGTTGCTTAAGTTGTTGCCTGTTTTCTATCTTTTAGTTAGCTTTTATATATATATTATTGTTATTTCGTTTAAGTTCTCTTTAGGCAGGCTTTACAGATTGTTTTTAAGCTTTCTTGGACATTTTTCCTGTACTGGCGCCGCAACGCCGGCTATTGCTGAACCTACTGTAAGGTGGCGCCCCGACGCCAAAGTGAGTGCATTGATCCGCGCCCCAACGTCGGATGCTGCTAAAACCTACTAGAAACTGACGCCCCGGTGCCAGGAGCCAAGGCCCCAACCCCAAGGCTGGTGCCCCAAATGTTTCCCCTCACGCCGAAATACTTTGCTTCCTTCGTAGGCGGTAGAAGCAGCACGACCCAGTTTTCTTTAAGGCATACGTGGCACCACAGCGCCACTTGTAAAGCTTATGCTCGCACCGCAACGCGAGCTCCGGTGACCAAACAGTAAAGAGTCTTTAATGACCTAGAAGAAAGAGGGGACGAGTATATATAGAAAGAGAAGCCGCCTGCATTAAAGGATCAAAGAATATCAGAGATATTCAGAGAGAACAGATAGCGTAGACTAGGATTTATTTCTGTCTTTTATTTTCTAGAAGAGAAAGAAGCTGTACAACGGAGGAGAGTTATTGCATCCGACACAGAACTCAAAGCTTTACATGTGAAGAGAAGATTTGGAGGAAGAACACTTCAACACATGGGTTTTCTTATTCCAAATCTCCCATTTATTTGTATTTGTCTGATAATGTGTAACGTATTGAAAATGTGTGTTAGTACTATAGTTATGAACTAACTCCATTTTAGGATTAAAATGTAACCTTTTGTTTAGCTTAATTAACTTTCTCTCCTATTTTATATAATGAATCATTTTGGAATGGGTTGATGTATTTCTTATTTAATGACTGATTGTTTGATAGAGAAATTGGTATTGATAGTAATGGAAATTGACAAATGGATGTTATAATCTATCTTTAAATACATCAACACCTGTTATGACCATGCCAATGGAATGTGTGCATAATATGCTAATAGGATAGACATATCCCTATTTGCCTTGTGTGGCCTTGAGACTTAGCTTAATGACCTTGACCCAGTTTTGTCACCAATAGACATATTGTGATTTAGCTGGTTAGGGATGTGTATTTGACCTTCTATAGAAGCTTATGCGGATTTACTGTTCTCGGTTGACCATTCCTTGTTTCGTTTTTAATTTGGAGAGTTAGGAGATTAGGCGATGCATTAGGGGGAGTTATAATCCTATCTTGACTTCTCAGCACAACCATTTCTCTTATTCTTTTAGTTTTTAATCACATAGACTAACCAACCATCCTTTTACACTTGTTTAGATAAGATTAGTAACGACTTTGCCTTAGTAATTATCTTCTTTTAAGACTTTGTTCTTGTGGGTTAGAAACTCTACTTTCATATATTACTTGTGGACCGCATATGCTTGCACGCGATTTGGCAATAGCTAAATTGACCAACAAGTTTTTGGTGCCGTTGCCGGGGACTTAGAATTAATTGTTTTTCAATATTAAAACTAAGTCATTACAATCTTACTTTAAACCGATTCTTCTATTTAACTCTCTTTTCAGGTAGTTTTCATTGTTTATGCCACCTTAGAAGGGACGAAATATAATACCTATCGATCCCGAGGTTGATAGAACTTTCAGACGACTGCGGAGATAAAAATTCGAGGACACACCCGAGGACATACCTGCTCCTATCATAATGGCTGAGGAACTTCAGAAATCTCTGAGGGAGTACGCTATGCCGCACATTGACGATCTCCATGTGAGCATTCTAAGGCCCGCCATCCAATCTAATAATTTCGAGATCAACAAAATGCATTCTAAGGGAGCCACCCTACTGATCAGTATGCGATAATCCCTGAGTCAGTTCAATTTGTTTCCAACTGCAGGCGGCAACAAAATACAAATCTTTCCACTCATTACCACCTCAGTTTAAGAAATCACCCAAACTTCTCTTGGGGCAACAACAACAACCACAACCCTACTCAAACACAGCCTTCCTCCACCAGGCCGAATTATGTTAACCCCCCCTGGATTCCAATCTCAGAATTAGTTCACCCCACAGCCGCAGAACACTCACGATCAGTTCCACCAACCACCACCTCAACAGGAGAGGAAGCCAAGTTTAGAAGATCTCCTATCAAGGTACATAGCCCAGAATGAAACTCGAAGTAACAATCAAGAAGCCTCCATAAGTAATCTTGAAGTACAGATGGGACAATTGGCTACTACTTTAAACAGTCGTCCACAAGGAACATTGCCTAGTGACACTGATGTCAACCCAAAATGGGAAGGCAAGGAACAGTGTAAAGTAGTGACCCTTAAAAGTGGGAGAACCACTAAGGAACAAAGTGGAGAGAGTGCTCCTGTGGAAGAAGTAGTGACTGAAAAGGAACCTCAAGTGGAGGAGAATACTGAGACATTAAGGGGTGAAGAAAGTAGACAAGATAGCCCTTCAACACCATCTCCTCCAATGAGCATGGTAAATCGCCTCTCTCCTCAGCTTGCCTTTCCCCAATGATTTGCAGTAAATGTAATGTCGGATAAGCAGTTTTCCAAATTCTTAGAGGTGTTCAAAAGGCTGCACATACATATCCCATTTGCAGAGGCATTGGAGGGAATGCCTAGTTATGTCAAGTTCATGAAGGAAATTCTATCCAAGAAGCGAAAAATGGGATATTACGAAACTGTGGCACTGACAAAGGAGTGTAGTGCCATCCTTTAAAATAAGCTTCCACCGAAGCTAAAAGATCCGGGGAGCTTTACAATTCCGTGCACTATCGGGGACCAGTTTATTGGCAAGGCTCTGTGTGATTTAGGGGCTAGCATCAACTTGATGCCCCTCTCTATTTATAAGAAGCTGGGCCTCAATGAAGCCAAGCCTACAAGCGTTACTTTGCAATTGGCTGACAGGTCTCTCACGTACCCGAAGGGGATTGTAGAGGATGTGTTTTTTAAGGTTGACAAGTTTATATTCCCAGCGGATTTTATAGTCCTGGATTTTGAAGAGGACAAGGAGGTCCCTATAATCTTAGGCAGGCCATTCTTGGCGACTGGGAGGACTCTAATTAATGTGCAAAAGGGGGAGTTAACAATGCGGGTACAGGATCAAGAAGTGACATTCAATATCTTCAGATCAATGAAGTATCCTAATACCCTTGAGGATTGCTTCCAGATTAATACAATTGATAATTTAGTGAAGGGAGTATTCTCAAAAACTTGCATTCAAGACCCTTTGGAAGCTACATTAACCAGGGCCAGCACTACAGAAGAGCCCACATATGTGGACTATGCCAAGTGGCTAGATGAACCCCAAAGATCAAAGCAATTCCACTGACAGTTTGAGTCTCTGAATGATAATGAGGCATCTACTTCCAAGGCTTAGCCGTCGATCATCGAGCCTCCTGTCCTAGAGCTTAAGCCTTTGCCTAATCACCTGAGGTATGCTTTCTTAGGGAATTCATCTTCTTTACCTGTGATAATTTCTGCTTCTCTAACTAAGTGTCAGGAAGAAATGTTGTTGCTTGTGCTCAAGAAATACAAAACGGCCCTAGGGTGGTCAATTGCTGATATAAAAGGGATCAGCCCGACTCTATGCATGCACAAAATTCTACTGGAGGAAGGGTCAAAACCATCTATAGAGAATCAGAGGTGGCTAAATCCCATTATGAAAGAGGTCATCCGGAAGGAGATCATTAAATTATTAGATGCGGGCATTATCTACCCCATCTCCGATAGCCCTTGGGTTAGTCCTATCCAATACGTGCCAAAGAAGGGCAAGATGACAGTTGTGTCCAATGAGAACAACGAACTTATTCCCACCAAGACGATGAACGGGTGGAGAGTGTGCATGGATTACAGGAAACTGAACAAATCAACCTGTAAGGATCACTTTCCCCTTCCTTTTATTGATCAGATGCTTGGCCGGTTGGCTGGGCACGAATATTATAGTCTGCTAGATGGGTACTCGGGGTATAATCCGATCTCCATTGCTTCTGAAGATCAGGAGAAGACGACGTTCACATGTCCGTATGGGACCTTTGCCTTTAGGAAAATGTCTTTCAGGCTATGTAATACTCTCGCAACATTTCAGCGGTGTATGATGTCAATCTTCTTTGATATGGTTGAAAAGACCTTGGATGTCTTTATGGACGACTTCTCAGTATTTGGGAGCTCGTTCGATAATTGCTTGAAAAATTTGACTGTCGTTCTCCATCGATGTGTCGAAGCTAACCTGGTGCTGAATTAGGAGAAGTGTCACTTCATGGTTGAAGAGGGCATTATATTGGGCCATCGAGTTTCTATTGGCAGAATTGAGGTTGACAAGGCAAAGATAGATGTGATCAATAACCTTCCACCGCTCACCTCAATGAAAGGGGTAAGGAGTTTTCTCAAGCATACCAGGTTCTATAGAAGGTTTATCCAGGACTTCTCACTGATTACCAAACCATTGTGCACTCTATTGGAAAAGGACATGCCTTTCCAATTTGATGAGGCCTGCTTGAGCGCCTTTGAGTTATTAAAGAAAAGACTTGTCACGACACCTATTGTGGTAGCTCTAGACTGGACCTACCCTTTTGAGCTAATGTGTGATGCCAGCGACTTTGCAATCGGGGCAGTGTAGGGCCAGAGAAGGGAGAAGGTCTTACACACCATTTACTATGTCAATAAGACATTAACTGATGCTCAGTTAAATTATACCACCACTGAAAAGGAGCTCCTGGCAGTAGTCTATGCTTTTGACAAGTTCTGTTCCTACCTCATTGGAACGAAGGTGATCGTATACACCGATCACTCAGCAATCAAGTATTTGATAGAAAAGAAGGATGCTAAGCCAAGATTGATACGGTGGGTTCTACTTCTCCAGGAGTTTGATTTGGAAATCCAAGATAAGAAGGGGACAGAAAATCAGGTTGCCGATCACTTGTCAAGGTTAGAAAACACCACACCCTCGGGAGATGCTGACAAAGCCATAAATGACTTCTTATCGGACGAACAACTCTTTTTTATCCACAACAAAGTGTCGTGGTATGCGGACTTCTCCAATTACGTCGCTTGCCAAGTTCTTCTCCAAAATCTGAGCTATCAATAAAGGAAGAAATTCTTAAAAGATGCCAAGCAATATCTGTGGGATGAGCCCTTCCTGTTCAAGTAGTGTTCTGATCAGATTCTGCGAAGATGCTTACCAGATGAAGAAATTGAAGGTGTGCCACATCATTGCCACTCTTCTAACTATGGAGGTCATTTTGGATACCAACGAACTGCAGCTAAAGTGCTTCAGTCGGGATTTTATTGTCCCACCCTATTCAAGGATGCACACATATGTGTTAATCATGACAGATGCCAAAGGGTGGGCACCATATCAAGACAAAGATGAACTACCACTGCAGAATATCCTGGAGGTGGAATTATTTGATGTATAGGGCATCGACTTCATGGGTCCATTCCCGTCATCCTTTAACAATCTTTATATCCTTATGGAAGTGGATTATGTCTCAAAGTGGGTGGAAGAAGTTACCTTGCCGACGAATGATGCTAAGGTAGTGCTTCAGTTCCTTAAGAGGAATATTTTCTGTGACGACCCCAAATCCAGGTACTTGAAACCCGAACTCGGTTCTCCACGATACCATTTCTTTAAGCTGAATAATACTAAAATAATAATACATTCGAACTTAATTTACATACATCAAAGTTTACTTCCCAGTCGTGACCTTCAAATACATTCCTTATAATACTTGAATAGATACCAATACAACTATAACCATTAACTCATGATACACACTTATTCGATCAGCTTTCCTTTTCCTTTGTTCGTGCCTGAGCCTTCAGGTTGCTCATACATAACTGAAAACATTTAATTTAAGCAAGGATGAGCATTTGAGTGCCCAACAAGTAATAGAAATTATATATAAGCTGAAAGCATATAAGTATTCTCTTTACATAACACTTCTACAACGAATCGAAAGTTGTGAAGTAATCTGTACTGATAAAAAATTAACATAACAAATCTCTTCCAAATTATTTAAATTTGGCTCTGGCTCTACCCATGAATAGGGTTTAAGAATCATACTATGAACATTCTTTTCATTTTCGAAAAGGTTTGGCAAAAATCCATCCGCAAACCGCTCTAGCTTACGGGCACGGAGGGTGATCAGCCCCGTTGTACCCTGTATTGATCAATACTACATAACTTGAACGAAATTCATCGCTCACTCTATCCGCCTTGGGCGCAAAAATCTTCCCATATAGGGATGTTCATACATGCAGGTTCCAAACCCAAGGTTTTAATATTGCTCAACAATAATATGTAATTCAACATATATGTATACTTGGTAATTGATGAGGGTATATCAACATGTGAATAAATGCCATGGTTATCCAAGTGGGGACACTTGTATAACCATTTAGAAATCAACTTAATGTAATATATATCGAGCTAACATGTTGATAATCAAAGCGTATATAATCCTAGATAGGAATAGAATAATTTCAAACTTCTTACTCATGTCCATTGCATAAAAGAAAATGCAAAGGTAGGATACTTTTCGATTCACGATTACAAATCTCAACTTAGGTTTTATCTCTTTATCACAACCTATCAATAATCGGATCATTCGTTCGATTAGAACAATATATCTTAACACATAATCTTTGTCTATTACAATCAAGACGTAGTCTAATCACATAATCACAAAGTGATCATACTTTTAGTTCCTATTCTATGCTTGAAATATTTTTATACATTTTCAAATATCCCATCCATGCTCTTACAAAGAGCCTTTTCTTTCTATTATAGAGTTCGACATTTGTCGGAGTCATCGACAACTTTATCGGTAAATCTGAGTCTAAGACTCTTATTTTATACCTCAACATCTCAAAGATCGTACATCTTAATTTTTAATCATTTTCAAATTTCCGAATTTGAAAAATTTAAAATAATTCAAATCATCACTAAAGGGCCTATAGTGATATAAATGTTACTATAGGTGTTCTTCTTCAAATTTAGAACTTCATAATCGGGTCTCTCAAGTCAACTTAGTTTGGCCAAAATTATAACTTTCAATTATCTAATCATAATTAAATGATTTAAACATTAAACAATTCCATTATCATTAATAGTTTAATTAATACTAAACTATTAATGAAACCATTCTTAAAATATAAAAGTTATTTATAATAACTCAAACTATTTTTAAAACATTTATATTACCCTTAAATGATTTTTAAAACAATAAAATCATTTTAAATAATTACCATTAATATTTAAATATTAATGTACTATTTATCCAAATATTAAAAGTCATTAATTATAACTTAAAATATTTTTAAATCCTTAATATCCTCTTTAAATGGTTTTTAAATAAGTAAAACCATTTTTAAACTATTTATTTAATAATAATTATTAAATAAACTAAATATCATTAATATTATCTTAATATCATTAATATTTAATTATTAATGAAATTATTATTTAAATATTAAAAGTTATATTTTATAACTTAAAATATTTTTAAATACCTTATTTTCATTTAAAATGATTTTTATAATATTAAAATCATTTTTAAACTAAATTATTTAATATAATCATTAAATAACTTTAATATCATTAATAATAATTAATTAATGAAATTCATCACAAAATATTAAAAGTCATCACAAATAACTCATTTACATAACCAATTCTAAGCCAAAATAAACATAGTAAACTAACTAGTTTATTAACAACACTAACTAAACTTCAAAAATTCAAACTTTAACTAACAATTAAAAATAATAACATTACAAAAATTAAATAAGAAACATACCCGGAAATACGAATTTCACAGACTGAATACGCACTTCCACGCCAAAATTTAACTAAGGAGATCTTTATAAAAAGTTCTCCCACAACAAAGCCTTTCTCAAAAAAATTGGAGGCCTTATTGTTGGTGAATGAAACAAAGGCCAAGCCCTTCTATTTATAGGTTTAGAAAATGGTGAAGTTCTCAACTTAGTCGATGTGGGACTTGCTTTATACTAATTTTTCAATAGCTCACTTTGCGATTTTCTAACGCATTGCTCATAACTCCGATTAATCTGATTTTTGGATATGTTATACATTGTATGTAAGACTATTTTTAAAAATACTGAATTACCCAATTCGGGTTCATTAGGTAGCCCAAACAAAGTCGTCAAAAGTGGACGTTCATAACAGTTTTCAATCTCGTTTCAGCTTTACCCTCTTCCGCTAAAACAGTCATAACTCTTTCATTTTAAAACATTTTTGAGCGATTCTTGAGCCCACGTGAAGATAACTTCTGGGGCTACAACTTTTATTCTTTGACCATTTCCAAATTCCGAACACATCAGCCCGTAAATTCCGTTCAAATGGACTGCACCGCACTTGTTGGGAAGTTTTGACACTACTACTTTGAAATGTCATAACTCTCTCCTCCGATATCGGATTTAGTCCGTTTTGAGTCTATGGAAAGCTTATTCGGTGTAATATAACATACCAAAAGCCCAGAAGGTTTTGAAAATATTAACTGATCGAAACAAAGGTCCCGAATAGCACATCCCGTCTTGACTTTCGGTTTTGACACATTTCCTTCCAATCACCGTAATTCCTCATCCGAGGTCTGAATGAGGTCATTCCAAAGCTTATGGCTTCCTAACTCAGGTGCAATACAACATATCAAAAGCCCAGACCTTTTAAAGCACAAAAGTGGACGAGAATGCCCCCATTACAGGTGTCCAAAAGCAGTTTATCATGATCGGTCAACCATGTTTGACCATCTATAACTTCTAATCTATACATGATATGGACTTGATTCTTTTTGCAGATTAAAGACCATATATCAAAGCTACACATAACAACTTTTGAAGAACAAAACTCATGATCGAGCAAAAAGAGTTATGGCCTCTAACATTTGGTGAAAAATAATGTAATTCTTGTTTTTCCAACTTGCTTAAATCTTCAAATTCGTGCACTTTGATGTTATGGGTCTTTGATTTATCAACCCATATCATCAATTAACATCCTATTACACAACTTTAAACAATCAATTGCATCAAATAACATTGAATCAAAGGATTTCTAGGTTTAGTGTCCTTATACCCTTTTTGCCAAAAAATTTGATTCTTGCTTCGATTTGTTATGGGTGATGGTTGGGCTTTGTTTAAGAGTGTATGGGCAATCTTGTACAAGGCAATTAAATGTAATATTTAATCACTAGATTTAATTCTTATAATTTACCAATTAACTTCTATCCTTTGGTAAATTAAAACACTTATACAATAACATCGAAATTAAACCCGGTAATTAAAATTAGGGTTTCTCAACATCATCAATTAGGGTTTCTAATTGACCATTAGTGGTTCTTTAATTATCCGTGTATGTTACTAACACAGTCGTTACGGTTTCTAATTGGTTAGGGTTATAATAATTAGGGTTTGTCCTAATTATCGACGTACAACAGTAATTAGGGTTTCTTCTAATTACCGATATTCTTATTCACAGTAACTTCATATACACAGTCACTACTCAAAAATACCCCATAACTGAGTTTAATAATTAGGGTTTCACAAAGACGGTAATATGCTATGACCTAATTGACCGTCATTGCTTTCAATATTATCTCGTCACGCATACCCAAAGACATAATTATGGTAATTGTAAAATCATTATATAAATAATATAATATTATTATTCTCATCTCTTGATCACAATCCCAATCCGTGGTTTGAATCTCATGTCCTGACTTATTCTTCGTACACACAGATCAATAATCAAGTTAAAATAATTAACTTAAATATTCTAAACAATTCATATAATAAAATATTTATTATATAAATCTAATTATCACTTCATATATTATTTCCAATCATGTTTTCATGGAAAATAATTAATAAAAATATTTCTACTACGTAAATTTATTACCATATAATTTGTGGTAATTAATAATTCCAAAATTATTTCTAATTTTCAAGTAATAAATGTATTCGCATTTATCGCTCACCTTACTTGACACTTAGTCTCGCCATTAAATAAAAAAAATTTATACATAAAAATTTCTTATTTATTTTATATAGAAATTCTCGGTTATTACATTCACCTCCTCCTTTATAAGGATTCCGCCCTGGAATCACCGCTTTAAAAACTCATATGCAAAAGGGTACATAGCATATAATCATTGTACGTAGATCTCGATCATACTTGATCGAATCGATCTTTAATTATTCATCATAACACTTGTCTATCCGATTAAGCGAAAATATAAGATATATAAGTTATTCAAATAGCACTGGAGTTACGCTTCCAACCGCCACCGTATCTCGGGACCGGCATATTGTAAACCCTGAGTTGCTTTCGTTGGAGTTACTGGTTGAGTTTGGTCCTGAAATTGCTAACGTCCCACTGCTTCTCCCCGTGGTTACGTTCCCTGCCTCCATTCTCTTCTGTGGACAATTCCTTACCTTATGCTCAATCGATCCACATATAAAACACCCACTGATCATCCTTGAGTTGGGGAAGTTGGGAGAGATATGACCCTCTTGCCCGCACTTGTAGCATACAAACTTGCCCTTCAGACACTCGCCAGAGTGATTCTTCCCGCAATTCTTGCACTGCACTACCTGCTTCTTTATACCAACCTGCTTTACTTGCATTTTCTCAGAAAAATTCCTCATTCTTTTCTCACCCTATTCCCACTACTACTTTCTATCTTTATTGTTCCTTCCGACTTGCTTTTATTCTTCTTCTCCTTATGGTAGAGGCTCATGGCCTCACTTCCTGCTCAAAGAATGATAGCCTTCTCCATGAGTCTTTGCAAAAGTATTGATTTGAAGATCGACACCTTATTATAGAGCCGTGGTTTTAAGCCCACTCAAATCTCCTTGCCTTCCTAGCCTCTGTATCCACTTGATGTGGAGCAAACCTAGCTAACTCATTAAATTTTGCGGCATACTCACTTAATGGTCATGTTATCCTGCTTTAACTCCGTGAATCTCACCTCCATTCTAGATCGCATACTAACAGAGAGATAGTTTTTGAAAATAAATCCTTAAACCTATCCCAAGTAATTTCTTCTTTTCCTGCCCGAGTCTTATTTGCCTCCCACCAAAAGTTAGCTTCCCCTTTCATCATATAAGTGGCAAAAGCGGTCTTTTGCCCCTCATCTACTTTAGCGATTACGAACGCCTTCTCTCTCTCTCGTTCACCCAAGTCCGGGCTTCTATAGGTCACCGGTCCTCTCAATTCGTGGTCCTACGGCTTTGAAGTCTTTGAATTTTGCTGTTGATTGTCCGGGTGGTTCCTCGCAATTGGTATTCCTGATGCATAGCCTGAGCTACCATGTTTGCAAAATTTTGCATCAGTTCTGGCTGTCGTTCTCCAGCATTAGTAGATTCTTCTACCCTTTGGTTTCGAGTTTGACGTCTTGGTGGCATTATCTGGTTAAATAAAATCATAAATTATACCCTTACATTTTAAACCTTATTGCATAAGATTAATGTATTAAACTCGTTTCATTTCTCAAACTTAGATTCATATTCATTTATCGAATATTTACACAGCACATCCTGCTTTAATCAATACTATCCCTTTCTCGACTTGAAAGTCTGGATTTAAAATCTTGACCAACATAAAAGTTGAAAATAGTTCATTACTTATCACACACATTACATAAACACAAGATAACCCATACTACTTATTTACCAAACCTTTTTCTCGGGACATTCATTCGCCGAGGTCCTTCCATTCCACAATTAAAACATCCACCTTACTTATAGTTGGGGCAACGGGGAGAGGTGTGTCCTTCACGGATGTGTCGCTTGAGGCTCCATCTGGTCAATTTGGATTTTGAGCTTATCCCGCTCTTCCATTGTTTCCATTAACGCTGACGATCAACTTTTCTATCTCCCACAACCTTTCCAATGAAGAAACCTTGTTCTCCAAATCTGCACCTCCGTTGATGCTTGAGCGGCTTCAACTTTAGTGTCTGAATCACTATCCACAAATCCAACATTTTTGGATCCGATGCTACGTTTTTTCCATGATAGCCACCTCGTCCGATTTCGGTTCCTAGTGAGCTTCTATTTCATCTGTTGGCCTCGATATTAGCTTCGGGGTGTGAATATGATCCTTCTTATTCCACATATCTTTCTCTCACCGACATCTACATACATAAGTTACCACGATTAACATATAGTATATATACACAACAATCAAGAGTTCTATATCGTTGTCTCTTATTTTGATTGACGATAAATTTATTCAATTCTCATCAACGCCTATCTCTGCCGAAAAGGCGCTCCATCCACTCGCATTGAATCGCATGAAGGTGATGACTAAAACTGGCCAAGGTATATATCCGTGTCTTTGGCTTCTATTTCAACCTTCAACCTGTCTTATCTCGAATATCTCCTCTGCTCCAACCTCCCTCATAACTCTCGGCTAACTCTATATGTGCTTTACAACATTCACACATATCATCACATGCTACCCAATACACCTCTCACAAGAGTAAAAGTTTTCAAATTGTCTTTGAGGGGTCATATAGACCATGAACACATAGTTTTAACGGTATTCATACCGCAAAAAACAAAACATTACAGGTATGTTTACAATCACAAAGAAGGTAAACTACAATTAATAGTACTTTGGGTGATTAGCCTATTGTACCCTCTACGTCCATGCATAACGATTAATCATACCTAGCGAATATTTACGCCATTAGATTGGATCATTTATCCAAACAACATCGTTCACCTCGGTCTTATCATAGGATTCCGCACCAAAACAATTTGGTTCGGAAATTTCTTCAATGAACACTTAGAGTTTTCATAAACATTAGTCTAGTGATTCAAATAGCATAGACTCATATCAATAATTCAATTCAATCAATTATTTAGATGTAGCCAAACCCCGTTGGCAAATTAAACTTTTGAAAACATTTTCGAGAATGACGCCATGATGCCGTCTTGTATTAACAATCCGTTGAGGATGCCAGTCATTGTATGACTTTGTCATAACACATCATACAATAATTGGAACAATGACTTGGTCAAATTCACACTAAGTATTCCTGTATTTACAACTCCATCACATTTTATCATCTCTCTCACGGGTTACATGGTACATGAGTGATAATTAAAAACAATTTTGATATTTCAAATCATTTATGCGTCTAAGTCAAAATAAGTAGCATAGATCGTACTTTAAACCGTTTCAAAAATGATTACGAGTCTACATTTTTGTTTTCAAAAGCACATAGTCGATTTAGCTTGATGTCAAAAATTTTGAAGTTTAGCATAGCTAGGAGTTTAGGAAAACCTAACACCTTCACTAAAAATCATTTACTTAACAATCTATCTGCTCACGTAATCCATAACACTCCATTCACACAAAACTATACCCAGTTCATCAAACCACACTTATGAGTTCATAAATTGCCACAATCATATGAGTTTAAGAACTTATCCTAGTCGGACCTTTACGTCCCATTCATTTGAGGGTTAATAAACATTTCATATAATTATGAGTCAAGAATGTCTCATAGGTATGAGTTTTAAGAACTTCGAACTTAATCTTATATTCTCTATCTATGACCTATCTACTTGTTATACACACGAGAATGGAGTCATCCTCTTAATGTGCATATAACAAATAGCGCGACCACGTACATTTCAATGATTATCGGTGCGGAAACTAAGTGGTTTTTACACCAAGTACAATTCAATCTCCCATCTGAAGAATCATACAACTCAATTTGTCGACATGAGTCCTCAATTGAATCCCCATCTAACACTAACCCCATTCTCCATACGAATTTATTCAGTATTTATAATTCTCTTCCGGATCTCATACCAATTGATAGTATAATTCATACAATGGCAATCTTCTTTGTAAACTTTCCAATCATCGATTGATTCCTTCCATTCATTATAGCCTTATCGGATCACGGGTGATCTCATCGTATATATTACGATTTAGTTCTATATCTTGATCGCTTTTATTTTACGATCTCTCATAATCGCACTTTCGGTCTTTTAGACTCAATCTATTCCCCACTCTTTGTTTAACTTTATAATCGAGTTAGGGAGCTCTGTGTCTTTACACTCGCCGAGATTCATCTTTGAATCTTATCGACCAACTAACTCTAGATGAGTTAATACTTATCCTAATCATTGCGTTTATTAGTCTCGTGTATTTCTACCTAAGCTTCATAACCAATGACTTTGATACCAACCTGTGATTTAATCCCAAATCCAGTACTTGAAACCCGAACTTTCGGTTCTCCACGATACCATTTCTTTAAAATTTGAATAATACTAAAATAATAATACATTCGAACTTAATTTACATACATCAAAGTTTACTTCCCTGTGCATGACCTTCAAATACATTCCTTATAATACTTGAATAGATACCAATACAACTATAACCATTAACTCATGATACACACTTATTCGATCGACTTTTCCTTTTCCTTTGTTCGTGCACGAGCCTTCAAAGTTGCTCATACATAACTCGAAAACATTTAATTTAAGCAAGGATGAGCATTTGAGTGCCCGATTATAGTAATAGAAATTATATATAAATTTGAAAGAATATAAGTATTCTCTTTACATAACACTTCTACAACGAATCGAAAGTTGTGAAGTAATGCAGACTTGATAAAAAATTAACATAACAAATCTCTTCCAAATTATTTAAATTTGGCTCGCTCTACCCATGAATAGGGTTTAAGAATCATACTATGAACATTCTTTTCATTTTCGAAAAGGTTTGGCGTAAATCCATCCATAAACCGCTTTCTAGCTTACGGCACGCGAGGGTGATCACCAGATTGTACCTGTGATTGATCAATACTACATAACTTGAACGAAAATTCATCGCTTTCACTCTATCCGCTTGGGCACAAAAATCTTCCCATATAGGGATGTTCATACATGCACGGTTCCAAACCCGAAGGTTTTAATATTGCTCAACAATAATATGTAATTCAACATATATGTATACGGGTAATTGATGAGGTATATCAACATGTGAATAAATGCCATGGTTATCCAAGTGGGGACACTTGTATAACCATTTAGAAATCAACTTAACGTAATATATATCGAGCTAACATGTTGATAATCAAAGCGTATATAATCTGTATAGAATAGAATAATTACAAAACTTCTTACTCATGTCCATTGCATAAAGAAAATGCAAAGGTAGGATACTCTTTTTCGATTACGATTACAAATCTCAACTTAGGTTTTATCTCTTTATCACAACCTATCAATAATCGGATCATTCGTTCGATTAGAACAATATATCTTAACACATAGTCTTGTCTATTACAATCGAAGACATAGTCTAATCACATAATCACAAAGGTGATCATACTTTTAGTTCTATTCTATACTTGAAATATTTTTATACATTTTTTTCAAATATCTCATCCATGCTCTTACACAGTAGCCTTTTCTTTCTATTATAGAGTTCGACATTTGTCGTGCCATCTGACAACTTTATCGGCAAATAATCTTTGAGTCTAAGACTCTTATTTTATACCTCAACATCTGTAAATATCGGACATCTTAATTTTAATCATTTTCAAAATTTCCGAATTTGAAAAATTTAAAATAATTCAAATCATCACTAAAGGGCCTATAGTGATATAAATGTTACTATATAATTGTTCTTCTTCAAATTTAGAACTTCATAATCGGTTCTCAAGTCACTAGTTTGGTAGCTTATAACTTTCAATTATCTAATCATAATTAAATGATTTAAACATTAAACAATTCCATTATCATTAATAGTTTAATTAATACTAAACTATTAATGAAACCATTGCTAAAATATAAAAGTTATTTATAATAACTCAAACTATTTTTAAAACATTTATATTACCCTTAAATGATTTTTAAAACAATAAAAATCATTTTTAAATAATTACCATTAATATTTAAATATTAATGTACTATTTATCCAAATATTAAAAGTCATTAATTATAACTTAAAATATTTTTAAATCCTTAATATCCTCTTTAAATGGTTTTTAAATAAGTAAAACCATTTTTAAACTATTTATTTAATAATAATTATTAAATAAACTAAATATCATTAATATTATCTTAATATCATTAATATTTAATTATTAATGAAATTATTATTTAAATATTAAAAGTTATATTTTATAACTTAAAATATTTTTAAATACCTTATTTTCATTTAAAATAATTTTTATAATATTAAAATCATTTTTAAACTAAATTATTTAATATAATCATTAAATAACTTTAATATCATTAATAATAATTAATTAATGAAATTCATCACAAAATATTAAAAGTCATCACAAATAACTCATTTACATAACTAATTCTAAGCCAAAATAAACATAGTAAACTAACTAGTTTATTAACAACACTAACTAAACTTCAAAAATTCAAACTTTAACTAACAATTAAAAATAATAACATTACAAAATTAAATAAGAAACATACCCTAAAATACTGAATTTCACACAATGAATCGCACTTCCACGCCAAAAATTTAACTAAGGAGATCTTTATAAAAAGTTCTCCCACAACAAAGCCTTTCTCAAAAAAATTGGAGGCCTTATTGTTGGTGAATGAAACAAAGGCCAAGCCCTTCTATTTATAGGTTTAGAAAATGGTGAAGTTCTCAACTTAGTCGATGTGGGACTTGCTTTATACTAATTTTTCAATAGCTCACTTTGCGATTTTCTAACGCATTGCTCATAACTCCGATTAATCTGATTTTTGGATATGTTATACATTGTATGTAAGACTATTTTTTTAAAAATACTGAATTACCCAATTCGGGTTCATTAGGTAGCCCAAAAGTGCGTCAAAAGTGGACGTTCATAATGAGCTTTTCAATCTCGTTTCAGCTTTACCCTCTTCCGCTAAAAACAGTCATAACTCTTTCATTTTAAAACATTTTTGAGCGATTCTTGAGCCCACGTGAAGATAACTTCTGGGGCTACAACTTTTATTCTTTGACCATTTCCAAATTCGAACACATCAGCCCGAGAAATTCCGTTCAAATGGACTGCACCGCACTTGTTGGGAAGTTTTGACACTACTACTTTGAAATGTCATAACTCTCTCCTCGATATCGGATTTAGTCCGTTTGAGTCTATGGAAAGCTTATTCGGTGTACTATAACATACCAAAAGCCCAGAAGGTTTTGAAAATATTAACTGATCGAAACAGTTGTCCCGAATAGCACATCCATTTCCTGACTTTCGCTTTTGACACATTTCCTTCCAATCACCGTAATTCCCTCATCCGAGGTCGGAATGAGGTCATTCCAAAGCTTATGGCTTCCTAACTCAGTGCAATACAACATATCAAAAGCCCAGACCTTTTAAAGCACAAAAAGTGGACGAGAATGCCCCCATTACGGTTGTCCAAAAAGCAGGTTTATCATGATCGGTCAACCATGTTTGACCATCTATAACTTCTAATCTATACATGATATGGACTTGATTCTTTTTGCAGATTAAAGACCATATATCAGGCTACACATAACAACTTTTGAAGAACAAAACTCATGATCGAGCAAAGAGTTATGGCCTCTAACATTTGGTGAAAAAATAACAGAATTCGGTTTTTCCAACTTGCTTAAATCTTCAAATTCGTGCACTTTGATGTTATGGGTCTTTGATTTATCAACCCATATCATCAATTAACATCCTATTACACAACTTTAAACAATCAATTGCATCAAATAACATTGAATCAAAGGATTTCTAGGTTTAGTGTCCTTATACCCTTTTTGCCAAAAATTCTTGATTCTTGCTTCTGATTTGTTATGGGTGATGGTTGGGCTTTGTTTAAGAGTGTATGGGCAATCTTGTACAAGGCAATTAAATGTAATATTTAATCACTAGATTTAATTCTTATAATTTACCAATTAACTTCTATCCTTTGGTAAATTAAAACACTTATACAATAACATCGAAATTAAACCCGGTAATTAAAATTAGGGTTTCTCAACGTCATCAATTAGGGTTTCTAATTGACCATTAGTGGTTCTTTAATTATCCGTGTATGTTACTAACACGATCGTTCGGTTTCTAATTTCAACCTGGTTGGGGTTATAATAATTAGGGTTTGTCCTAATTATCGACGTCTAACGATAATTAGGGTTTCTTCTAATTACCGATATTCTTATTCACGATAACTTCATATACACAATACTACTCAAAAATACCCCTATAATCGAGTTTAATAATTAGGGTTTCACAAAGACGGTAATATGCTATGACCTAATTGATCAGTCATTGCTCAATATTATCTCATCACACATACCCAAAGACATAATTATGGTATCAAAATCATTATATAAATAATATAATATTATTATTCTCATCTCTTGATCACAATCCCAATCCGGGGTTTGAATCTCATATCCGACTTATTCTTCAGACACAAAGATCAATAATCAAGTTAAAATAATTAACTTAAATATTCTAAACAATTCATATAATAAAATATTTATTATATAAATCTAATTATCACTTCATATATTATTTCCAATCATGTTTTCATGGAAAATAATTAATAAAAATATTTCTACTTACGAAATTTATTACCATATAATTTGTGGTAATTAATAATTCCAAAATTATTTCTAATTTTTCAAGTAATAAATGTATTCGCATTTATCGTTCACCTTACTTGACACTTAGTCTCGCTATTAAATAAAAAAAAAATTTATACAAAATTTCTTATTTATTTTATATAGAAATTCTCTAAGTTATTACATTCACCTCCCTTATAAGGATTCCGTCCTCGGAATCACCGCTTTAAAAACTCATATGCAAAAGGGTACATAGCATATAATCATTGTACGTAGATCTCGATCATACTTGATCGAACTGATCTTTAATTATTCATCATAACACTTGTCTATCCGATTAAGCGAAATATAAGATATATAAGTTATTCAAATAAAGACTGGAGTTACGCTTCCGGTTTGCCACCGTATCTGGACCGTCATATTGTAAACCCTCGGAGTTGCTTTCGTTGGAGTTCTTGGTTGAGTTTGGTCTGAAATTGCTAACGTCCACTTGCTTCTCCCCGTGGTTACGTTCCTGCCTCCATTCTCTTCGTGGACAATTCCTTACCTTATGCTCAATCGATCCACATATAAAACACCCAATCGATCATCCTTGAGTTGGGGAAGTTGGGAGAGATATGACCTCTTGCTTGCGCGACTTGTAGCATACAAACTTGCCCCTTGAGACACTCGCGCCAGAGTGATTCTTCCCATAATTCTTGCACTTTGCCTACCCGCTTCTTTATACCAACTCTGCTTTACTTGCATTTTCTCGGAAAAATTCCTCATTCTTTTCTCACCCTATTCCCACTACTACTTTCTATCTTTATTGTTCCTTCCGACTTGCTTTTATTCTTCTTCTCCTTATGGTAGAGGCTCATGGCCTCACTTCCCTGCTCAAAGAATGATAGCCTTCTCCATGAGTCTTTGCAAAAGTATTGATTTGCAATCTCGACACCTTATCAGAGAGCCGGGTTTTAAGCCCACTCAAATCTCCTTGCCTTCCTAGCCTCTGTATCCACTTGATGTGGAGCAAACCTAGCTAACTCATTAAATTTTATGGCATACTCACTAGCGATCATGTTATCCTGCTTTAACTCCGTGAATCTCACCTCCATTCTAGATCAAGATACTAACAGAGAGATAGTTTTTGAAAAATAAATCCTTAAACCTATCCCAAGTAATTTCTTCTTTTCTGCTTTGAGTCTTATTTGCCTCCCACCAAAAGTTAGCTTCCCTTTCATCATATAAGTGGCAAAAGCGGTCTTTTGCCCCTCATCTACTTTTAGCGATTATGAACGCCTTCTCTATCTCTCGTTCACCCAAGTGCAGGCTTCTATAGGTCACCGGGTCCTCTGAATTCGGTGGTCCTACGGCTTTGAAGTCTTTGAATTTTGCCAAGCGATTGTCCGGGTTGGTTCCTGCAATTTGGTATTCCCGATGCATAGCTTTGAGCTACCATGTTTGCAAAATTTTGCATCGATTCTGGTATCGTTCTCCGAAGATTAGTAGATTCTTCTACCCTTTGGTTTCGAGTTTGACGTCTTGGTGGCATTATCTCGGTTAAATAAAATCATAAATTATACCTTACATTTTAAACCTTATTGCATAAGATTAATGTATTAAACTCGTTTCATTTCTCAAACTTAGATTCATATTCATTTATCGAATATTTACACAAAGACATCCTCGCTTTAATCAACGGCTATCCCTTTCTCGACTTGAAAGTCGGGATTTAAAATCTTGACCAACATAAAAGTTGAAAATAGTTCATTACTTATCACACACATTACATAAACACAAGATAACCCATACTACTTATTTACCAAACCTTTTTCTCGGACATTCATTCGCTCGAGGTCCTTCCATTCCACAATTAAAACATCCACCTTACTTATAGTTGGGGCAACGGGGAGAGGTGTGTCCTTCACGGATGTGTCGCTTGAGGCTCCATCTGGTCAATTTGGATTTTGAGCTTATCCTGCTCTTCCATTGTTTCCATTAACGCCTGACGCATCAACTTTTCTATCTCCCACAACCTTTCCAATGAAGAAACCTTGTTCTCCAAATCCTGCACCTCCGTTGATGCTTGGCGACTTCAACTTTGAGTGTCTGAATCACTATCATCCAAATCCAACATTTCTGGATCTGATGCTACGTTTTTCCATGATAGCCACCTCGTCCGATTTCGGTTCCTAGTGAGCTTCTATTTCATCTGTTGGCCTCGATATTAGCTCGGGGTGTGAATATGATCCTTCTTATTCCACATATCTTTCTCACCAGACATCTACATACATAAGTTACCCTGATTAACATATAGTATATATACACAACAATCAAGAGTTCTATATACGTTGTCTCTTATTTTGATTGACGATAAATTTATTCAATTCTCATCAACGCCTATCTCTGCCGAAAGGCAGCTCCATCCACTCTGCATTGAATCGCATGAAGGTGATGACTAAAGCCTGGCCAAGGTATATATCTGGTGTCTTTGGCTTCTATTTCAACCTTCAACTGTCTTATCTGAATATCTCCCTCTGCTCCAACCTCCCTCATAACTTGCATTAACTCTATCTGTGCTTACAACATTCACACATATCATCACATGCTACCCAATACACCTCTCACAAGAGTAAAAGTTTTCAAATTGTGCTTTGAGGGGTCATATAGACCATGAACACATAGTTTTAACAGTATTCATACCGCAAAAACAAAACATTACAGTATGTTTACAATCACAAAGAAGGTAAACTACCATTAATAGTACTTTAGGTGATTAGCCTATTGTACCCTACGTCCATGCATAACGATTAATCATACCTAGCGAATATTTACGCCATTAGATTGGATCATTTATCCAAACAACATCGTTCACCTCAGTCTTATCATAGGATTCCGCACCAAAACAATTTGGTTCGGAAATTTCTTTCAATGAACACTTAGAGTTTTCATAAACATTAGTCTAGTGATTCAAATAGCATAGACTCATATCAATAATTCAATTCAATCGAATTATTTAGATGTAGCCCAACCCTTGGCAAATTAAACTTTTGAAAACATTTTCGAGAATGACGTCATGATGCCGTCTCAGATTAACAATCCGTTGAGGATCTTTGTCATTGTATGACTTTGTCATAACACATCATACAATAGTGGAACAAATGACTTGAGTCAAATTCACACTAAGTATTCCTGTATTTACAACTCCATCACATTTTTCATCATCTCGCACTTTTGAGTTACATGGTACATGAGTGATAATTAAAAACAATTTTGATATTTCAAATCATTTGCGTCTAGCCGAAATAAGTAGCATAGACTGTACTTTAAACCGTTTCAAAAATGATTACGAGTCTACATTTTTGTTTTCAAAAGCACATAGTGCGTATTTAGCTTGATGTCAAAAATTTTGAAGTTTAGCATAGCTAGGAGTTTAGGAAAACCTAACACCTTCACTAAAAATCATTTACTTAACAATCTATCTGTTCCTGTAATCCATAACACTCCATTCACACAAAACTATACCCAGTTCATCAAACCACACTTATGAGTTCATAAATTGCCACAATCATATGAGTTTAAGAACTTATCCTAGTCGGGACCTTTCAAGGCGTCCATTCACGAGAGGGGGTTAATAAACATTTCATATAATTATGAGTCAAGAATGTCTCATAGGTATGAGTTTTAAGAACTCGAACTTAATCTTATATTCTCTATCTATGACCTATCTACCTGTTATACACCTGAGAATGGAGTCATCCTCTTAATGTGCATATAACAAATAGCGCGACACAAACATTTCAATGATTATCAGTGCCAGAAACTAAGTGGTTTTTACACCAAGTACAATTCAGCTCCCATACGAAGAATCATACAACTCAGCTGTCGACATGAGTCCTCAATTGAATCCCCATCTAACACTAACCCCATTCTCCATACGAATTTATTCGTATTTATAATTCTCTTCTGGATCTGTACCAATTGATAGTATAATTCATACACGGCAATCTTGTCAGAAACTTTCCAATCATCGATTGATTCCTTCATTTGTCATAGCCTTATCGAGGATCACGGGTGATCTCATCGTATATATTACGATTTAGTTCTATATCTTGATCGTTTTATTTTACGATCTCTCATAACTCGCACTTTTCAGTCTTTTAGACTCAATCTATTCCCCACTCTTTGTTTAACTTTATAATCGAGTTAGGGAACTCGTGTCTTTACACTCATGAGATTCATCTTTGAATCTTATCGACCAACTAACTCTAGATGAGTTAATACTTATCCTAATCATTGCGGTTATTAGTCTCGTGTATTTCTACCTAAGCTTCATAACCAACAAATTTTGATACCAACTTTGTGATTTACCCCAAATCCGGTGCTTGAAACCCAAACTCCGGTTCTCCACGATACCATTTCTTTAAGCTGAATAATACTAAAATAATAATACATTCGAACTTAATTTACATACATCAAAGTTTACTTCCCCAGGTACGTGACCTTCAAATACATTCCTTATAATACTTGAATAGATACCAATACAACTATAACCATTAACTCATGATACACACTTATTCGATCAGCTTTCCTTTTCCTTTGTTCGTGCCTGAGCCTTCAGGTTGCTCATACATAACTGAAAACATTTAATTTAAGCAAGGATGAGCATTTGAGTGCCCAGCAAGTAATAGCAATTATATATAAGCTGAAAGAATATAAGTATTCTCTTTACATAACACATCTACAACGAATCGAAAGTTGTGAAGTAATCTGTACTGATAAAAAATTCACATAACAAATCTCTTCCAAATTATTTAAATTTGGCTCTGGCTCTACCCATGAATAGGGTTTAAGAATCATACTATGAAGGTCATTTTGGATACCAACGAACTGCAGCTAAAGTGCTTCAGTCGGGATTTTATTGTCCCACCCTATTCAAGGATGCACACACATATGTGTTGCACTGCGACAGATGCCAAAGGGTGGGCACCATATCAAGACAGCATGAACTACCACTGCAGAATATCCTGGAGGTGGAATTATTTGATGTATAGGGCATCGACTTCATGGGTCCATTCTCGTCATCCTTCAACAATCTTTATATCCTTATGGCAGTGGATTATGTCTCAAAGTGGGTGGAAGCAGTTACCTTGCCGACGAATGATGCTAAGGTAGTGCTTCAGTTCCTTAAGAGGAATATTTTCTGTGACGACCCCAAATCCAGGTACTTGAAACCCGAACTCGGTTCTCCACGATACCATTTCTTTAAGCTGAATAATACTAAAATAATAATACATTCGAACTTAATTTACATACATCAAAGTTTACTTCCCCAGGTACGTGACCTTCAAATACATTCCTTATAATACTTGAATAGATACCAATACAACTATAACCATTAACTCATGATACACACTTATTCGATCAGCTTTCCTTTTCCTTTGTTCGTGCCTGAGCCTTCAGGTTGCTCATACATAACTGAAAACATTTAATTTAAGCAAGGATGAGCATTTGAGTGCCCATCAAGTAATAGAAATTATATATAAGCTGAAAGCATATAAGTATTCTCTTTACATAACACTTCTACAACGAATCGAAAGTTGTGAAGTAATCAGACTTGATAAAAATTAACATAACAAATCTCTTCCAAATTATTTAAATTTGGCTCTGCTCTCTACCCATGAATAGGGTTTAAGAATCATACTATGAACATTCTTTTCATTTTCAAAAGGTTTGGCAAATCCATCCAAAACGCTCTCTGGCTTTACGAACACGGAGGGTGATCACCCAGTTGTACCTGTATTGATCAATACTACATAACTTGAACGAAATTCATCGCTCACTCTATCCGCCTTTGCAAAAATCTTCCCATATAGGGATGTTCATACATGCACGGTTCCAAACCCGAAGGTTTTAATATTGCTCAACAATAATATGTAATTCAACATATATGTATACGGGTAATTGATGAGGTATATCAACATGTGAATAAATGCCATGGTTATCCAAGTGGGGACACTTGTATAACCATTTAGAAATCAACTTAACGAAATATATATCGAGCTAACATGTTGATAATCAAAGCGTACATAATCAGTATAGGAATAGAATAATTACAAACTTCTTACTCATGTCCATTGCATAAAGAAAATGCAAAGGTAGGATACTTTTTGATTCACGATTACAAATCTCAACTTAGGTTTTATCTCTTTATCACAACCTATCAATAATCGGATCATTCGTTCGATTAGAACAATATATCTTAACACATAAGTATCATTTATTATTACGATTAAACCATAGTCTAATCACATAATCACGGTGATCATACTTTTAGTTCCTATTCTATACTTGAAATATTTTTATACATTTTCAAATATCTCATCCATGCTCTTCAAAGAGCCTTTTCTTTCTATTATAGAATTCGACATTTGCTTTGCGTCATCAAACAACTTTATCGGGTAAAAATCTGAGTCTAAGACTCTTATTTTATACCTCAACATCTGTAAATATCGAGACATCTTAATTTTTAATCATTTTTCAAAATTTCCGAATTTGAAAAATTTAAAATAATTCAAATCATCACTAAAGGGCCTATAGTGATATAAATGTTACTATAGGTGTTCTTCTTCAAATTTAGAACTTCATAATCGGTTCTTAAGTCAAATTAGTTTGGTAATTTATATAACTTTCAATTATCGGAATCATAATTAAATGATTTAAACATTAAACAATTCCATTATCATTAATAGTTTAATTAATACTAAACTATTAATGAAACCATTGCTAAAATATAAAAGTTATTTATAATAACTCAAACTATTTTAAAACATTTATATTACCCTTAAATGATTTTTAAAACAATAAAAATCATTTTAAATAATTACCATTAATATTTAAATATTAATGTACTATTTATCCAAATATTAAAAGTCATTAATTATAACTTAAAATATTTTTAAATCCTTAATATCCTCTTTAAATGGTTTTTAAATAAGTAAAACCATTTTTAAACTATTTATTTAATAATAATTATTAAATAAACTAAATATCATTAATATTATCTTAATATCATTAATATTTAATTATTAATGAAATTATTATTTAAATATTAAAAGTTATATTTTATAACTTAAAATATTTTTAAATACCTTATTTTCATTTAAAATAATTTTTATAATATTAAAATCATTTTTAAACTAAATTATTTAATATAATCATTAAATAACTTTAATATCATTAATAATAATTAATTAATGAAATTCATCACAAAATATTAAAAGTCATCACAAATAACTCATTTACATAACCAATTCTAAGCCAAAATAAACATAGTAAACTAACTAGTTTATTAACAACTCTAACTAAACTTCAAAAATTCAAACTTTAACTAACAATTAAAAATAATAACATTACAAAAATTAAATAAGAAACATACCCTAAATACAATTTCACAGATCTAATACGCACTTCCACGCCTAAAATTTAACTAAGGAGATCTTTATAAAAGTTCTCCCACAACAAAGTCTTTCTCAAAAAAATTGGAGGCCTTATTGTTGGTGAATGAAACAAAGGCCAAGCCCTTCTATTTATAGGTTTAGAAAATGGTGAAGTTCTCAACTTAGTCGATGTGGGACTTGCTTTATACTAATTTTTCAATAGCTCACTTTGCGATTTTCTAACGCATTGCTCATAACTCCGATTAATCTGATTTTTGGATATGTTATACATGGTATTTAAGACTATTTTTAAAAATACGAATTACCCAATTCGGGTTCATTAGGTAGCCCAAACAAAGTCGTCAAAAGTGGACGTTCATAATGATTTTCAATCTCGTTTCAGCTTTACCCTCTTCCGCTAAAAACAGTCATAACTCTTTCATTTTAAAACATTTTGAGCGATTCTTGAGCCCACGCGAAGCTAACTTCTGGGGCTACAACTTTTATTCTTTGACCATTTCCAAATTCCGAACACATCAGCCCAGAAATTCCGTTCAAATGGACTGCACCGCACTTGTTGGGAAGTTTTGACACTACTACTTTGAAATGTCATAACTCTCTCCTCTGATATCGGATTTAGTCCGTTTCGGAGTCTATGGAAAGCCTATTCGGTGTACTATAACATACCAAAAGTCCAGAAGGTTTTGAAAATATTAACTGATCGAAACAGTGTCCCGAATAGCACATCCCGCTGCTGACTTTCAGTTTTGACACATTTCCTTCTAATCACCGTAATTCCCTCATCCGAGGTCGGAATGAGGTCATTCCAAAGCCTATGGCTTCCTAACTCAGTGCACTACAACATATCAAAAGCCCAGACCTTTTAAAGCACAAAAAGTGGACGAGAATGCCCCCATTACAGACTGTCCAAAAATAGTTTATCATGATCGGTCAACCATGTTTGACCATCTATAACTTCTAATTTATACATGATATGGACTTGATTCTTTTTGCAGATTAAAGACCATATATCAGGCTACACATAACAACTTTTGAAGAACAAAACTCATGATCGAGCAAAGAGTTATGGCCTCGACATTTGGTGAAAAAAATAATGAAATTCGGTTTTCCAACTTGCTTAAATCTTCAAATTAAATGCACTTTGATGTTATGGGTCTTTGATTTATCAACCCATATCATCAATTAACATCCTATTACACAACTTTAATTAATCAATTGCATCAAATAACTTTGAATCAAAGGATTTCTAGGTTTAGTGTCCTTATACCCTTTTTGCCAAAAATTCTTGATTCTTGCTTCTGATTTGTTATGGGTGATGGTTGGGCTTTGTTTAAGAGTGTATGGGCAATCTTGTACAAGGCAATTAAATGTAATATTTAATCACTAGATTTAATTCTTATAATTTACCAATTAACTTCTATCCTTTGGTAAATTAAAACACTTATACAATAACATCGAAATTAAACCCGATAATTAAAATTAGGGTTTCTCAACGTCATCAATTAGGGTTTCTAATTGACCATTAGTGGTTCTTTAATTATCTGTGTATGTTACTAACACAGTCGTTACGGTTTCTAATTTCAACCGGTTAGGGTTATAATAATTAGGGTTTGTCCTAATTATCGACGTACAACAGTAATTAGGGTTTCTTCTAATTACCGATATTCTTATTCACAGTAACTTCATATACACAATCACTACTACTCAAAATACCCCATAATCGAGTTTAATAATTAGGGTTTCACAAAGACGGTAATATGCTACTTTATGACCTAATTGACCATCATTGCTCAATATTATCTCATCAACATATACCCAAAGACATAATTATGGTATCAGTAAAATCATTATATAAATAATATAATATTATTATTCTCATCTCTTGATCACAATCCCAATCCGGGTTTGAATCTCATATAAACTTATTCTTCGTATTACACAAAGATCAATAATCAAGTTAAAATAATTAACTTAAATATTCTAAACAATTCATATAATAAAATATTTATTATATAAATCTAATTATCACTTCATATATTATTTTCAATCATGTTTTCATGGAAAATAATTAATAAAAACATTTCTACTACGTAAATTTATTACCATATAATTTGTGGTAATTAATAATTCCAAAATTATTTCTAATTTTTCAAGTAATAAATGTATTCGCATTTATCGTTCACCTTACTTGACACTTAGTCTCGTCATTAAATAAAAAAAATTTATACGCAAAATTTCTTATTTATTTTATATAGAAATTCTCGGGTTATTACATTTTCACCCGTTTTGGCACGCCTCAAACTATAATTAGCGATGAAGGGTCTCATTTTTGTAACAAATACTTTGAAGCCCTCCTAGCCAAGCTGAAATTTTAAATAGAGAGGTGAAACGAATCTTGGAGAAGATTGTTAATCCAAATCGTAAAGACTGGTCTAAGAAGCTCGATGATGAATTGTGGGCCTACCGCACAGCTTATAAAATGCCTATCAGAATGTCTCCGTATAGGCTTTTCTATGGTAAGGCATGTCATCTCCCTATAGAATTGGAGTACAACGCTTATTGGGCTATTTAGAAGCTCAACTTTGATCTTGAAGTAGCCGGAGATAAGAGACTCTTGCAACTAAATGAATCAGATGAGTCTCATCTGCAAGCGTATGAAAACGCTAAGTTGTACGAGAAGACCAAAAGTTGGCACGATAAGAAAATCCTCGAGAGACACTTCGAACCGGGCCAGAAGGTTCTTCTTTTCAATTCCCGTCTGAAGTTATTTCCAGGGAAACTAAAGTCCCGATGGTCGGGCCCATTCACAGTTGCCAAGGTTTATCAATATGGGGCAATAGAGGTTGAGGACCCAAATTCTGACACAACTTTCAAAGTTAATGGGCAGAGATTAAAACACTATTGGGGCGGAGAGGTCGACCGGCAAAACACCTCCATTACATTAGGAGTCCCGGTGTAAGACGGGATGATAGTCAAGCTGACGACTCTAAATCAAGCGCTTGATGGGAGGAATCCACATCTCAGTATCAAACAAATTATTTTATTTTTGTGTTCTTTATTAACTTAAATCTCATTTTGGTTGCTAGTTAGTAATTTGTAGTTTTTAGTATACCACTAGTCTGCATAAAAAGTTAGTATGTGTGTAAGGTTTACAGTAGTTAGACTTGTGTATATTGTGTTTGTTATTTGTTTGCTATTGGTTTTGCTGATATAAGTTGTTGGCCTATGCAGGATTTCTTTGCTGTTTATCAAAAGATTAGACTTCGCGTCGCGGCTCCGAGCTATACACTGGTATTCTCGCCCCGACACCATTCTCAGCGCCGCAATGCCAACTTTCGCGTCGCAGTGCCATCTAGTAGGCGAGCACACTGTTAATTCGCGTCCCGGCGCCCCAGTGCCACCAGTGAGTTTCAGATTGTTTAATTGAGGCGTTTTCACTTAATTGCAACATAATTCCTCTCTTTCATCGCATATCAGTTGCAGCTCTCATAAGTCCTCTATCCCCAAGCAATGCTAGCCGTTAACCGTTTGGTTTCCGACCATTCACCAATTGTCAACCGTTTCTAACCGTTTGGGCGCCCAATCGTCTTTACGCGGTTCCTCTTCTCACCGTTGCTTCCTCGCATCTTCGCCTATAAAAGTGAAGTAAGGTATGGTGTTTTGTCCAACTCTTGGCTTGCACAGAAATATTTACACAACAGATCTTTAGATTATCTTTTGCTATACCATGGCTCCTAAGCGTCCTCGAACAAGTATTGGGCCTCCTCCTTCCTCGTCCCGAACGCCTGTTATGGCGTGGGATGTGGTCAAATTTCCATTTGAGGAAGCCTATAAACGTTATACCCAAAACTTCATGCTGTGTACCTCGGTGCCTGAGCGAGGCCTTCGGCCCGATGATAAATTAGATGGCTAGATGAATGTCATGATTAGCGCCATGAAGTGGGTGCATTTCACCAAATCGCCAGAATCCACCGTGATAGCAGTGGTAAAGGAATTCCATGATAATGCCATTCCAGAAGGCCCTCCGGCGGAACTAGTGAGGGGGAAGTTGATCCCATTAGATAGCAAGGCTATCAATGAACTTTATGGGACTCCTAATTTTGATGGGCACGATTATAGGGAGAATGGGATTCAGCGCTATCAGACTAATGAAATTATTGGCAAACTCTGTAAGCCTGGGACGGTGTGGAAAACAAATGAGTACACTGGTGAAAGAACATCATTTCCCCAGCAGGCCCTAAGTCGTTACGGTAAGGCTTGGTACGCTTTTATCTGTTCAAATATCCAGCCTACGCGTCATGTGAGTGATGTAACTAGGGAAATGGCGACTTTGCTCTATGTTATTATTACGGGGATAAAGATTGATGTGGGGGCCCTGATAAATGAATCTATCAAAAAGACTATAAACAACAAAGTTATGTCTGGCCTCCCGCACTCGTCTCTTATTACCCATCTTTGCAAAAGGGCGAGTGTTCAATGGGAAATTGAAGATGTGACCCTGCCTCCAATGTCTGTTATTGATCATCATCTTATTAGCCGCTATGCAGTCTGGGAGGGAGCACCATCACATCCCCGAGGAGAATGATTTTTACCAGTGCCTCAACCTCTGCCATCCGATGATCCACAGCCATACATTGAGGCGGGAACCTCCACACACGCGCCGGTTCCCCCTTCTGCTGAGACCGTTGATTCTGGGGCCCTTGCACAAATTTTGAACAGCTTAGATTTTTTACACTGCATGATAGACATTGTCGCTCAATCGCAGAGCCAATTCCACCTTAATCATGCGAAGTTCGCCAACACGCTCGCCAACATTCATGCTGCTCAAGGAAGCGAGGATGCTAATTTCATGCCTTTCCCATTTCTCGCTCCTCCAATACATGCTCCCTATCCGGCGCAATTTCCGTCGCCTGCTGAGGCGGCCCGTGCGAATGAGCCAGTAAATATGGATGATGATGATGGAGATGATGATGATCTTGAGTTTTTTGGCGATGATGAAGATCTTGAAGGCGGTGATGGTGGTGAAGGTGGCGATGCTGCTGATGATTGATGCTGCAGTCTAGAGTCCAGTGAAGACACGAGCCAAAGTACAAGTTTGGGGGAGACTTCCTTTTATTTATTTATATATATAAATTTTGTTTGTCTTTAGATATTTGAACTGCTGTTAATTATGTTGGTGTGAGGATTTGAGCATTTGAATTGGGCTTGATAGCCCCAAACTTATGGTTTAATTGTTATTTTATCTATTGTGATTATTATTGTGGTAAAGCTTTTGGTTTATGGATGCATACTTTAATTTATTTTGGATGCATGTCTTTGCTTAGTAGTATTTTAAGTTTCATATTAATGCATGTGGTTATATATCTTTTTCTTGGGAATATCTTGACTAAGTCAGATATTGTTTTGCTTAAAGCCTCACTTTTTGGGGTTTTCACTGATTAATTGGTATACTTGATGCCATGTGTTATGGCTTTGCCCTATGATGAAAAGGGTACTTTATAGTCTATAGCTTTTGCATATTATATTTTGATTAACTCTAGCCTCGAGTCTGTAACTGTCAATATGCTGGGTTAGGGTAGTTTAGCGTTAAGTTTGGGGGAGACTTCCTTTTATTTATTTATATATATGAATTGTGTTTGTCTTTAGATATTTGAACTGATGTTTATGACCTTTGACGGATTGTCTCGTAATTATATCATTTTCCTAGACTAGTGGCAAAAGATATATGAATTAGGGGCATGTGTTTTATATAAATCGAGACTGTCTTGGATCCATCAGTTTAGCGAGCACTGACCTATTATCTCTCTAGTAGTTTTCCAGTTTTTGGTTATCTTTTTACTGTGTTGAAAATAGTTTGCACTATTAAATGCTCTGTTCATTTCAAGAATAAAAGACTTAGAAACTTTAGCACTTTCGGCTCTTTAGTTCTAATAAAAAAAAATAAAAAATTATAATATCAGTTCTACGGTGGGTTGAGATGGAGCGTGGAATCGCACTCGCCCATAAATGCAGGCTCGTAAAATCTATTTTGGACTTTTGTTGTTTACGTGGCCTTTGTGCTTGAGTTATTTGATTCTTAGGGTTGTTCTACACCTAGTGCCCTAAAGTCTTCTGGCTTGGGAGTCACTGATCAAAAGATTACTAATGAGTGTTCTATTTTGCCTAAAAGTAATCAAGTACCGTCTAAGTCAGAATTTACTTCGCTATTCTAGAACTTTTGAGCCTTTCGTGTTTTTGTGTCTTGTCTTAATACTTGTTATGTATTTGAGTTGCATAGTTGCCTATTGGTTATCACGGTAGACTGTATGATCTTAATTTGGGTTATGGCTAGTTTAGATATGTGGTCTTCACACACACACACACACACACACATAATGGATCTTTTACAGTCTTATGTTTATTTTTAGACTTTAAGCCCTCATTCGCATGCGTTTTTACCCTATTCTTAGAGGATGTTTATGATTTTTCTTAGAGGCCATATTATTAGTTGATAGTATTAGTGTTCATTCGTATCTGGCATTAATGGGTATGGATGTCTGATAGTTTGCTTGAGGACAAGCAAAAGCTTAAGTTTGGGGGTATTTGATGAGTGAGATTTATACCCGGGAATCGAACCCTTTGTTGCTTAAGTTGTTGCTAGTTTTCTATCTTTTAGTTAGCTTTTATATATATACTAGCGATAACCCATGCCTGAAGGCACGGCGTAACGAAAAATTAAATTAAAATTCAAAAAATATTACATTATCTAAAGACACATACCACCACAATAATTAATGCAAACTCAATCATCAATACATATCCAACCACCAAAACATCGAGCTAGTTGATACTAACGTGCAAAAAATAGAGAAACAACATGTTGCGTAAGACCCATTACTTTACAGCTTACACCAAGTATCCTTCAATATATACCTGAATTATCTTTCTTTGATCTTTCAATGTCACTCAGAGAACTTTCATGCATTTATACATACAACATATACATATTTTCCAGCACCGATTTTGACCAAAAACATAAGATGTGGTGATATAAACGGGGCATATCTATCAAAATTACCAAAAACATCAAAAGGAATTAAAGAGCTATTAATATTTAAATCCATCCATGAAATGAAATCTGCTGAGCACTACATTTATAGTTCTCCCAACAATATCAAGTTAAAATCAATGGTAAATTAGCAGCGAAAGAAGGTCAAGCCTATACAACTTCAAATGGGGGTAACTAAGGATTTACACAAGTTTTTATTAGAATATTGATGTTGCTACACCCCCAGGGCCCCAAATGTGTTCTCACCGCTGTATGTAACGTAAAGGAAGCCATCTTCATCCTTGTGCTCATCGTAGATTCCAGATATCACAGCAGGTGTAATAACCGAAGTAATAATGATTCAGCTTAAGACATAAAATAAAATATAAAACAGTGAAGTCAAAGTAATGAGTTATTTCAACTCACCTGTTGGAGGTAACATGTTTTTAACAAAGATAAATATAGCCTTTTCAGCTCTAAGCTTGATCCTCTTTCGGACAACATAAACAAAATGTCCAACATTCAAATCAGCTGGTACATACAACAGGAGAGAAAGATGATAGTATAAAAATATGAAATGATGAGAAGAGTCTCTGTTAAAGTACACTCCAAACATTAAACCTTTTACCTCATAAGCGTTTTGGAACTGAATATAAAGGAATGCAAACCAATCATCAGTCAAATATGCAATATTACTAAATAGTTATTATGAAGAAAATCCATTAATTTGTTACTAATAGTATAGAGGATATTTTATCAAGACCATTCAGATTAAACCATAGAAAGATGACAATTCATGATCTACTCTATGCTTAATGTCTATGCATAAATTGAGGGCATTCCAACTCGCTTAGACTCTATTCTCCACAAATGAATATATTGCTGGTCACTAAAAATAGATTATTGTAGTTACATTCATATCCTGAAAGCAAATCAATGTTCTTTAACGTACGATAGTGTTAAAAAAAGATTTAGTCCATTTTCACAACATTATGTCTCTCAATAAAAAACCAGATGCATGTCCCTTGGTAAGTATAGACTTCAACCTCTCTACCTTCCACCTACCAGCAGTATCAACCAGCTAAACAGTTGTCACAAATACAAGTTATCCCCTTTTGACCAGAAGCCCAACAACAGAGGCATAATCAAAATCAAATTCCAGTATAATATATCTGAAGGCTGGCTTTAAAAGTAATCATATAAAGTAGCAAGTAATGTAACTTTATAAAGCCAATATTGAAAGAAAGAATGCCAAAAGATTTTCCAAAACAAAGTTCAAAAAGAAATTTATCTATCAAATCAAATGTTCAAGAGAGAAATGAAGTATTAATGAAAGAAAATACTCATATAACTGCCAAAAAAATATTGTCATAAGACTATTCCTGATAATCTGATAGGCAAAATCTTTTGTAGAGATCTGAACATAGCTAACATACATATATAGTAGACTAAATACCGAATGAATTATTCTTAAATAGGTGTACATAAAAATAGAAACAAGTATACAATTAATATTAATATAATATATAGGAAATAGGCGAGTAAAGAAGGGTAAATGACACATACTTCTTATCAATGTCAGGAATATCACTTTTCTCAGCCTTCTCCACAATCACCTGCAAGGGTAATTCAGATGTTAGATACTGATCAAACCAGTAAATAAAACACATGCAATTATATTTATGCATACAACAAACAGAATCTTCTTACAGGTATTCTATCGGGATACTTCTCTCTGATGCGAGTAGATTCTGCTTGCCACATTTCTGAAATAAATAAATGAACACTCAAAAACAAATTAATAGGCATGAAACATAGATGTACACAAGATCTTATTCTATTATCTGATACAACAATATAATGGCAAAGTAATAAACTACGGAAACCTATTATTGAAAAAACATGGTTCTCCCTAACAAACATCAAGGAAAGGAAAACTTGATTAATTACTACTGTGAATTTGAAAGAAACGAGTCAAATAAAACAACTGTAAATTCGAAACATAAGAACCATTACTTTACCCTGAATTATCTAAAAAACAAATGAGCACACACATTTGTATGTAGTGGGAGGAATGATTTAGATTGATATAAGTAAGATTTTAGAGAGATTGTAACAAATTATCAATTTATTTAAGAAAAGATATGGATGAATGTAGACTTACAATAAAATAAAGTATTCTTGTACCATTTCAACAAACGGTTCATTTTCTTGATGATTTAACTCAAAAATTTGTATTGGTGACAGTATAATCGTGTGTGAGTTTGATTTGCGAGTGTTTGATTGGTTACAATTATGTGTGTGTGTTTTCGCATGTATTGTGTGTGTTGTGTGTCTGCATGAGAAGTAGAGAAATATAGAGTCTTAATCAGAGAGACTTTCACACCTAGATAATTGTTTGGTTAGTGATGAGTTAGTCGTCAAAGGTGGACAGGACAGTACTGGATTGCATATCATTTAACTCTCTTAAATGTCTTCTTCAAACCTTCTCTTCATCACTATCCTTAATATCCTCGTATCAATATGAACGTACTTTGCCCAATGAACATGAGAATGCACAACCAACTAAATTATTAACATCTATTATAGGAATAGTAAAGTTATTTTGATACAGTGACATAAAAAGTATATTTACCTGATTACGTCGACCCCATCCACAAAGGTCCATTGTATATACTTTATCGTTCTCGTTGACAAATTCATTCCAATCCCACTAAGAATGAACCTCATTGTAAAATTAAAAGTTGAAATGTTACAGATACCACCGAAGAACAATGTCAACGTCTATCACTAAAAGATCCGCTTCTATCCATGTTACAAAGTTTGTCTTCATCTATTTTAGCAAGGTCTTGATATAGCAACTCTTTTTATTAAAAGAATCACTTTTATCCTAAATCAATTTGAATCACTTTAAGTCACTTTTTGTCTGTTCAAAGTAAAGTTTAATTCATAAAAGTAAAGTTTAAAATTTAAAATCACCTTATGGTGACCAAACGCACTTAACATTACTGTAGCAAATACTATAAACACTATAACTAAACATACCCTAAAACGTTTCCTTAACTGCAATGTAGATTACGGATACAAAATCTAGTGAGACCAATTGGAAATAAGCCAATCATTTCCCCTTCAAGATCTAATTTTATTTAGTGAAATATGTTTCGCTTTGATGCCTCTTTTTCTTTTATCAAAATTCTCGAGTAGGATTGAAAGGTGTGCATATAAACCAACGTAAATCTTGTGTCTTGTGTGATTAAAACTTCATTTTAATTTTAATATAAATATTAAAACTTCATTTTAATTTTTTGGGTGAACCACGTAAATCTTGTGTCTTGCATGTGCGATTGTTTTTTTTTAATTTTTTCTTTGCTATTGTTTTTCGCTGTGTTGTTATTCTCTAACACGTTTCTCTATTAGTTTTTGGAAAAAAAACTTTGCGAAATTTGTCCATAAACAAAAATATTTAAGCCAATAATAATAGCATAGTATAATCTAGAATTAGCAATTCATGCCAAATTCGTCATTTGAGCTAAATCCCCTGTAATCATTCCACTACAAAATGAAATTTTGAACAATTACTTATCATAAAATATGGTAAGCTGTGTTGCAATCAAATAGACCGTAGACTCAACTCTCAAGAGTTTTTTGTGTGTCATAAAGGTCAGTAAAATAGCAGTTATTTCAGATTTTTCAGAATGCTAGAACTACCAAACTATGAAAAACATTGATTATACTACTTTAGAATTTATGATGCTCAATTCAATCAATCTAAGAAAAAAAGGTGTCAAGAAAGGCTAAAAAAAAGACAGGTAAAATAAATAATAAAGGGTTCATGAAAACAAAGTATAAAGCACAAATTTCTCAAATTCAACTTTATTAGAGGATATTATTCAAAAGATTATTTCTGGTTTTGGCGGCGTTGCCTCTGTTTCTTTCATTATTAAATTTTGCAAACTTAATCTTGTTTCACCCCTAAATCATGTGTTTCATTAATTTTATTTTTTTTGGTTATATTACTTCAATCTAATCCGATTTTATTGTCTACTTTTCTCTATAGGAGTCCAAATCAGTTTTGATGATTTGTCTACTGATGAAAAGAACAAATTTCAAAGAGTACATAATAGATTCTGGAGAGCTAAGCAGTTTGATTGAGCCATGGGAACCTTACCTTGGTTGTGGAAGCCTTCCGCTAGAACAATATATATCTTTGAGCCAAGAAGGAATCCAACTTATTCAACCACTTGTGATACATGAAATGACAGCATCAGTGCAAAAGAATATGTTATGGGGACTGATAATAGGATTAGTCATGCTTACCTTGAGTATGTATATCTTCTGTTTTGGGTCAAGGTAGGGACCCAAGAACCATCTCTGAAGCTCTGTCTCACTGTTTGGAGGAAACATGCATGCTCTCCAGCTTTCAAACACATTGGTGGCTTGCAATTTGGATTGGGAACCTACTTTCCCTTGGGGGGAAACACTTTTAGTTTTCCTGCTTTGTGATATCCAAAGGCTGGTTCAGGCTGCAGAGAGGGAGTTAAAAACATTACCAACATGGGAATTTATTTCCTAAGTTTTAAAAACTCAAAACCAATGTGTAAGGAAAAGTGTAAAAAAGGACAAATGGGACTCTCACGCTATTAGTAATTGCCCGTGCCTAAAGGCACGGCGTAACGAAAAATTAGATTAAAATTCAAAAAATACTACATTACCTAAAGTAACTTACAACACATATCCAACCACCAAAACATCAAGCTAGTTGCTACTAATTTCAAGAAATTTCGGCAGAGTTTCCTTTAAAAATAGATATCTAGAAAAATATAATCTTGTCTACAAAATAATAAGTTATTCACATATAGAATACACAAAAATCAAAACTATATTCTAAACTATAAAAACTCATCACATTCAAAATGAGAACACTAACAATCATTACTGCAACACTGAATTGCTAAACAATCCATAAAAAACCTAAAGAACCTATTTGATGTGCATGGTTCCAATGAGAAGATTACTGAATAATGTCATTTCAGGATGATTATGGAGTGGATTGACAACTAAAGGCGGCAAATAAAAGAGTCCAATCTGCAAGAATTTAAGAGATTTTGAGGTGACAGACAAATTTGAGTTTTCTTTATTGGAAAGGAGAAAAAACTTGGGAATCACAACATTGTAATAATTTCCAATTTGATTGCCCCTCAGGTTCATATACCGAGAATTTGTCACATTTGAAGATTTGTATGTATGTTATTCAAGGAAATCCTTCTGTTTTATGTTCCCTAAAAAATTGCATATTTGGTTTCACGCCAACATCCACTACTGTTATTCCATCTGTATACAGAACAAAGGGTATTAAGCATGTAGAAGAATTAAGCACATAAAAGATATATTGATGGAAACAATAACACTCTTTTCAAAATCATATATTGTCAAACCAAAATTCATCATTATGCATCATATCTACTCTTAGGTCTAACTTTCCCAAAGGTTTGCACAAAAAATAAAATAAAAGTGAGGGCATCTGAGGATTTACCTTGCATCATAAAGCGCTTGATAGATTCAGTTATGGCGGTATATCGTTTGTCCTACAAAATATTCAGTCATCCCACAAACTCCACAGTTCGCAAACACTCAATTTGATCCACCTAAAAAGCCCCAAATCGGTTGTCCTACAAAAGAAGTTTAGGGTAAATCAGAGATAGAGAAGAAGAGATTTGGGATGCATGTGGGAGGAGGGAGAGATACGGAACAAAAGAAAAAGTAAGGGAATCGATTTTGTGGGGAAGTGGAAGAAACTGAAGTGACTGAAGAGGAGGCAGCGAAAAGGAAGAGATTACACATTACTGTCTAGCAGCTTAACTATGTTGAATTTTCATGATAAGGTGATCTATAATAAGTACATTTCATTTTTACATGATCTACATAAAAACTAATCATAAAGAAGCTAACAAAAATGAAATTCAAAATATTAGAAAATGCTCAACCTAACAAAAACATATAACATTCCTGTTTAATATCAGGGTAACCTTACAAAAACCCACAAAAGCATAGAAAAATAAAAAGCAAAACCCAACTAAAAAGAGGTCAACTGAATAGGGCCTCAAAAAAATGAAATATTTTTATAACATCTCATCTCAAAATAAACGTACACTACTTATATGATAGCATATGCACATATAAACGAAATATTCCCAAAACTCTTCTTCTTTACACCATACAGCAAAACTATTAATGGAGTCTAGTAATGGCAAATTAGAAATTGTTCCACAGAAACCCCTAAAGAATAACTAAAATTAGGGTTCACAATTGAAGCCAATCTCATGAATTGTGACCGAGAATTATAAGAAGAATCAAAAGAAATGTAAATAATTATGTGGGGAAAAACATAGAAAAAGATTTAAATTTTGGTTTAAGTTTTAAAAACATAGAAATGCAATGCACGGGCTAGTATGAATAATGAATAATGGATTTAATATCGGATTTAAATTTTAAAGTAGGACATTCTTGTCAAAAAAGGACTGGAAGTACTCAATCTATGTACTAACATTAACTCATATCCCACAATTTCAGATTAAGTAATGAGTTCAGCCAATATTAGAGAAAAAAATTGAAGAGAGCTACATACCTTGAAAATTGGTTAGCAAGGTCCTTATAGACAACTTCAAAAATCCTTACCCTGAATCAAAATCATGAAAATGAGACAACTTAATTATTAATATGATGAAAAAAAATAATTATCAATCTAATATAACAATGTGTAAAATATACTTTAATATAATTATAATAAACTGAGAAGAATAACCTCTATCTGGTTTTTGATAATATTAAAAATAGAAGGGAAGTAGTAGAAATTACAATTAGTTATGTTTAATACCTGAGATAAATTCAATGGTGAAATTATCAAAATTGTCTAAAAATACCATAAAATTGTCTATGTTTTCTCGTACCAATCATATTTGATATCTTTATGACCCCCAATGAAAACTGAAGGAGATTATCAAATGTTGTCCCTAATACGAATACACAATATTAATCATATTGTTTATCTATAGCCCTGTCTCTATTTTCTTAGTAATATGAGTGAGCATTCAACAACTTTTTCATAGAATGTCTAACCTTGATTAAATTGTATACCATTTTCAGCAAATTTAGAGACTATTTATTCCAATAAAACTAAAAGAGACAAATTTACATTATTTATACGAATTCTTTTCTCCAAAAAACTAAGATTATCGACTCGATAGAAAAGAAATGTGTAAAGGACAAAGGAGTTGATGAAATAATTAGATTGGGGGCTGAAAATCTTGAAGATGCCATAATTTAAATAATGAATAAGAATGGAAAGAAATGAATTTGAAAATACGTAAGATTACAAATAGGATAGAAATAAATTAAAAATATAATTACACTTTTAAATTTTGATTTGTAAGAGAGTTAATATTGATAGTAAGAACAGCCGAAACAGTGGAACAAAGAAGTGATTGTCAACTAACCTTAAGGGATCCCTTGGCCAATCAATCAGGCGTTTCTACCAGTTTGCTCCAAAGCTTCACTCATGGTCTTTAGTCTTTACAGGAGATGACCCAAGAACCCTAATCACTTGATCAGTTTTACCTAACTAATGTGAAAATTGTCACCCACCATTAACAGTTTGCAACTTATTATTGACTACGGTAACACACCCATCACATTTCATATCCACCATAAACTGTATGTCATAGACCAACACCAAATTATCATAATATAGATATAGCCCATTTCACCATGATAATTTGACTCAATTTTAACTTAGTTAAGCCCAAAATTAAGTTTTAAAATATAATTTTCCAATAAGGAAAAGGAAGACAATACCTACATACAACTAATTTCAAACCATATAACATTTATACATTTCTAAAGAGAATACAGATATAATCATCATATATCTAGCTGCTAACAAATTGTATCAGAACATGTAAAACATAATCCGCACATATTAAACTACGGAGTAATGACAGGCTCCCAAATTGGATCCCAAATTTTGTGTCCCATAAACACACATCATCATTACATTGTTGCCCAATATCTACATTAATTATATAGGTTCGTCATTATGGATCATAACAATATCTATAATTTTAACACAAAATTTAGGATCATAGCATACTTTAAACCTAGCCTCAGGCATTACCAAAAAAAGAAAAAAAACCATGCAGAAGAAAAAAGAGCTACAGAATAAAAGAACATGAAAGTTACCGTATTATCAAGCATGGCTACAACTTTATCGCCAGCTTTACAGTTTTTGACATCAGATCCAAACTACACCACCTCTTCTACTACATCAGTAACTGTTCCAACATCTATATTTTTAACACAAAATTTAAGATCATAGCATTACTTTAATTGTATAGGCCCAATATCTCTGTTTTATATTATAGATTATAATAGCGAAATGAAATTTCACCCAAACTTATCTTGAATTATCATAAAAAGTCACTATAACCGGGCAAACCCAAAATTATTTATTTAATTAGTTTAATAAAAAGGAAAAGACAAAAAGGAGAAAATCTTTTCTTTTGACATATAAAATGCAGACTCATAAACAAAAACTTTAAACCCCAGAATAGTTTTCATATGGAAAGATTCAAGATTCCAACAAAAACGGAACATTGTCAAAAAGTGAAAAGAAAATCTAATGCAATTCAAGGTGGGTTAAAGTTAAAAAAGAAAAAAGAAAAAGGAAACATCAATGTAAACAAAAGAACTAAAATCAATAATTTATGATAATATCAATTTTCTATATATATCGTTGTTTACAAGATACCCATAGTAGGACATACAAAAAAATCCAAGAAATAGCAGAGAAATCAAAGAGAGAACAAAAAAAATTATGTTATTAAGTTAATCACGCAAGAAAAAGCTTTAATAATCTGGTAAACAAAACACAAAACAAAAGGCCAGGTGACAAATGTCAAATAGACGTATTAATAAACATATATACGGTAAACATAACCAGTGGTTAATAAACACGTAATACACGCTGCGTGTAATTGTGTATACATATATAGTGTGTATATAGATATACAAATAACCAAAAAACCAATTCTAAAACCTTAAATTTAAGGAGGAAAAATAGCTTTGCAAATACACTTATAACAACTAAGAATCCATCAAATGCCACCACATTTAAGCAATTAATATAATATACAACTTGTACTAAATTCCACTTGCTACAATGATACAAAAAGCAACAACCTTTGTGAGAGGGAAACACATACAATTAAAAAAATTCAATCACCTTGAAGAAAAAAAATACCATACCAGGTAAAATTGAAAAATTAAGTTAAACTGTTTGTAAAGTAATAATATGAATTTATTCCAAACCTGACAAAGCATGTCCATGGTGCTCTGGCTGCCACTTTTCGGAAGGAACTTAACTCTAAACTTAGGAACAGCTCTTGCGATTTTGGTGGAGCTCACTGGTTGATCTTTCCCAGAACCCAGATCAGAACCACTCTAGAGGGGTAACTGGGTGTGGATTGATGCTGTGACTGGTAAGGCACGTGAGATTCAAATTGAGGGAAAGATGAGGGTTGAGATGGAGGTGGGGGAGGATTATAGGACAGCTGTAAATTAGGGTTTGGAGAGAATGAAGGAGGGATATGAGCGGTGCAAAAAAGAGAAGGCACCCCCTCCCCCACTGCCACCTCTACCGTATCCACCTTCACTTCCTTCATAGCCTCCACCGCTGGCACAATATCCTCCGCCTCCTCCACTTCTGCCATATCCACCACCGTAACTACCTCCGTCTCCGCCTCCACCTCCGTAACCTCTGTCGCTTAGCAGTGGAGCAGATCCGTTGCCTTCGTGACCGTACGCACCAGACAGATCCGTTCACTTGGCCTCTCTTCCTCCCTTCTTTCTAGCGGACTCTCATTCTCTTCCTCGCTCTCTCAGCTATGTGCGTAAGAACAGAGAGAGAGAGATAGAGAGTTTGAAATTTGAATGGGGACTGAGAAAGAGAGCTGTTGACGTGGATTTGGATGGGACATTTGTCTATTTTCTCTCTCTACTCTCTTTTATATTATAGGTTATTGTTATTTCATTTAAGTTCTCTTCAGGCAGGCGTTACAGATTATTTTTAAGCTTTCTTGGACATTTTTCCTGTACTGGCACCGCAGCACCAGTGTCACACTTGGAAGCCGCACCAGCTATTGCTGAACCTACTATAAAGTGGCGCCCCGGCGTGAAAGTGAGTGCATTGATCTGCGCCCCAACACCGGATGCTACTAAAACCTACTGGAAACTAGCACCCCGACTCTAGGAGCCAGCGCCCCAACCCCAAGGCCGGCGCTCCAACGCTCCCCACCTCGCACCCAGCGCCATTTCCTTCGTGTGCAGCCGCGCCGTAGTGCAACCCCCGGTTTCTTTAAGGCATACGTGGTGCAGTAGCGCCACTTATAGAGCTTATGCTCGCGCCGCAGCGCGAGCTCCGGTGCCCAAACAGTAAAGAGTCTTTAATGACCTAGAAGAAAGAGGGGACAAGTATATATAGAAAGAGAAGCCTCCTTCATTAAGGGATCGAAGAATATCAGAGATATTGAGAGAGAACAGATAGCGTATACTAGGATTTATTTCTGTCTTTTATTTTCTAGAAGAGAAAGAAGCTGTGCAATGGAGGAGAATTATTGCATCTGACATAGAACTCAGAGCTTCACATATGAAGAGAAGATTTGGAGGAAGAACACTTCAACACAGGGGTTTTCTTATTCCAAATCTCCCATTTATTTGTGTTTGTCTGATAATGTGTAACGTATTGAAAATGTGTGTTAGTACCATAGTTATGAACTAACTCTATTTTTAAGATTGCAATGTAACCTTTTGTTTAGCTTAATTAACTTTCTCTCCTATTTTATATAATGAATCATTTTGGAATGGGTTGATATATTTCTTATTTAATGACTGATTGCTTGATAGAGAAATTGGTATTGATAGTAATGGAAATTGACAAATGGATGTTATTATCTATCTTTAAATACATCAACACCTGTTATGACCATGCCAATGGAATGTGTGCATAATATGCTAATAGGATAGACATATCCCTATTTGCCTTGTGTGGCCTTGAGACTTAGCTTAATGACCTTGACCTAGTTTTGTCACCAATAGACATATTGTGATTTAGCTGGTTAGGGATGTGTATAAAAATAGAATACTTACAAAACCACCCTTGTTCGCCTTCAATTATGTAATCTTCATGATCATGACCTTTATTACTCTCCTCCAATGTTCTTCACTGAAAATTAGAGCTCAAAGTTGAATTGATTGATTAGTTAAATTGATCTCTGTTGTTATGTGTTGTCTCAACATAATTCATGTATAACAATGATAACACGACGCCCAACATACTCCTAGTCCATGAAAATTGTTCCATTCACGCGACTACAAAAGTCTAATCAAAGCAAAATACTTCCTCTCTCCCCGTACCCCCGACCTAGTGGGGGGTTTTGTACTGGTAAGGCCTGGCCCGACAGGGGGTGCTTCTATTCTTAGTCTTGTACCCCCACCCGGCGGGGGTATTCTTTGCAAATATGCCCGCCCCATCGGGGGGTGTAACGTCCCCAAATCTGGGTACTAATCACCACGAACTTGATAAACCAATTCTATAACTATTGCGGAATATATAAACATAAATTGTTTATATAAATACCTTTACGCATAACTCCCAAAGTCGATAACCTTAACTTATTACATAAATTCAATATTCTACTCGACATATAATATCATTAGCATACAATACTATTACAAGTTTTATCTATACGATAATCCAATGCTGGAACTATCTTTGACTTTGCCTGTATCCGACGTATTCGTCCTAATCTGCAATGTTTATCATGATATAGCAAGGGTGAGCAACAAGTTTGCCCAGCAATTTTAAGTTCAAAGAAAGATATATCATGATTGAAAATAATGAATAATAAGCTGACAAACTTTCAACAATATAATAATTATGAAAGAGCATGAATCAATTTTCATAAGTGCATGACCGAGTCAATAATGATGAATGGCCAACAATAAACATGAACAAATTTAACTGAACCAAATCGTAATGAAGGTGATCAACCTTTCATACCTTATGAATATATACAACATGCACAACGTGCGAATCAATAATTAAAGATGGGATATAATCAGCAATGATTAACCACAAGCATACTTTATAATAACAACTCGAGTTCGAGTTAAAAAACTTGTCTGATCAGTAGATTACTGTTATGCAAAGCTATTTTAGCTTCAATTGAAAGACCTATTATTGATAATATTGATCTCTCAATTAGAATAATGTCATCACATACACTACTGTTAATTACAGTTATAAAATAACCTAAACACATTACCACATAATCTAACAGTTAATAAAGCACATAAGACCCGACATCAAGTCAAACTATTTCAGTCTGAGTTTAATTCGGTACTATTTCGACATCCCGATTGCCTAATCGGATAATTATCGAGCCTATTTTCAATAAGACTCTACTTAAACACTTCAATATTATTTTAGAGAATTTATTTATCAGTCACAATATTTTTCAAAAGCTCATAATAATTTTCAAATAATTATTATCATTTATAATGATTTTTCAATCATTAATATCATTTTTAAATACCACAATATTCCATTATCATTGATATTTAATTAATTTCAAATATTAATGAAATACATGTCATAATATTATAAGTTATGTGACGCCCCCAAAACAGGTATTCATCACCCATCTTGAGTCGCCAAATACATGGTACAAAATTCAAATAGAACTTATTAATACAACTGTCGTGTAAAATATGACAAAATATAAACTGAGAGTTTTAAAATGAATATTGTCTTCTAGACAGTATTCAACTCAAATGGAGTCCTCAATACATTTATTATCACACTATTTCATAGAATAGTGAGGACTACTAATGCTATCATCTGGACCGTCACTCCGTTTCCCGACAAGTCCCGGCTACATTTTCATTTCCTGAAGAGGACAATGAAAGCAAAAGGGTGAGATCAACTAACCCAATAAGAAATATTATGACTTCATAATGCAGAATAATTTATCGTTAGCCTTCAACAGTGTTAAACTAATAAAATATAACAAACATCAAGTTTAACTGCAGTGGAACAAGCAATCCATTAGAAAAGTCAAGTAGAGCATAAAATCTACTATCTTCTATGATTTAAAAGGTTTTTCATCACTTTTATCGCTGAGACTCATCTTAATAAATAATTCACATCATCGAATCACCCCTGCACTACGGTCAAGGATATTCTTTAGTATCACGACCACAAATTATCCATGCACTACGGGCGAAGGATATTCATGTATTCATCAATGGTCATGATCACGCCAACAACTGTCCATCAATGCACTACGGGCCAATAAGGACTTTTACGGGCCAATGAGGACTTTTACCACATCATTTGTAACATTATGGTCATGATTATACTGAATAATCCCTGGTCATAATCATACCAAGTCCATCTATGCACTACAGGCCACAGATGACTTTCAACAGAATATAAACATGAGGATGATGACAATGATATAAGAATTCAATAAAAACAAATTCAAGAATAAATTATTAAAGATTTATAATTTAATTTATCCAGAAATCAATAACGTTCAAATTGTCAACATGATACTGCTTTGTGGAGTAAAATTCAAGAATAATATTGTACCAAAAATAATTTGGACCGAAAACGAATCAATTTTTATCATGAATAGTACCCCAAGTGAATAGTACTCGAGTGAATAGTATCCCGTGAATAGTAACCTCGTGAATAGTACTCCAAAATAAAAAAATTAAAACTTATCAAAAATGCTCAAAATAATATTTTCATGAAAAGATACTGGATGAAGTGCAAATATCAAGGATATTCTACTAATTTCATGGAGTATATAAGCCAAAACTTTAATAAAACGAGTATAGAATTTGAAATCTGAAACGAAATAATATTATTTACATACTACAGAGTATGGAAGAAAATATTATTTCAAGCGAATATTGAACAAAAATAACATCCCTTACCTTGAAAAGAAGAGTATTCCAACTGGTATAGCGAGGATATTCTTGAAGAAAACATTCACTATTTTCTACACTCAAAGCTTTCTAAAACTCGAAAGAAATATGCTCAAGATTATAGAAGAAGAATTCTCTGATTCTGGTGTGATTTTCAATTCTTACTTAAGCGTCTATTTATAGGAAAATGATAGAACGCCATAAGAGACTAAAATAATAAAATATTATATATTTTTTTTATTATTTTATGCATGCCTTTGAACAAGCCTAGCATGCCTTCTTTGAAAAACAAACTAGCAGCCCACATGTTTTCAAAAACAAAAGTGGGTCCCACCAAATTTTAATAAAAAATATTTTATTTTCTGAAACTTCAGTAATTCATAATAAATAGCCCTTTTATTAGAAAAATATGAATTTTGTGTCCATTCCACACGAAATAGAATTCTCTACAACTTTGTAGCTTTAAGTTTTTCCAAATTCCAAACAGAAAATATCTGAATTCCACAAACGGACAACTTTCAACACCTCTTAAAATTCATAACAAAACATAAGCTAATTTTTAACAGTTCAAAATTTGTGGACATATACTCAACTTATATATGTATAGCATATCCAAAAATTACAACAATCCAACGGTCGGATCAAAATTATAACTCACGCAATAGTGCTTTAAGAACACTTATTTGATTTTTTAATACCTCTAATCCGACAAAATACTGATAAAACACCTCAACATTAATTCCTTGATTTATAACCACATAAAATAAATATTTTCCTATCCATCATTTTTGTCCACATAAAATAAATATTTCCTTATCATATAAATCAATAATTAATTATTCACAAATAATATTACAGAATCATAATAAATGACAACCAAAGTAGCTCCTGGAAAGAGGGGCTTTCCGATAAGGATTTCTCCTTACTGGCGCGCAATTAGGTGACCAAACCTCTTTATGATAGAACTTTCTAGACATTTCCAATATTGTTATCTAATAATATTATTCAAATAATATGAATTATTGATTTGATAATTGGAAATACTGTGCAGTGACAATTATTGAAACAACAATAATATAAAATATCAACGCAGCAACTATTGAATCAATAAAATAAAATATTGAACAGTAATTACTGTAACAATTATTGAGTAGCCTTCTTACGTAAGAATCAATAATTTAAAAATATTGTGCAATACCTTGTGCTACTGTGAAACAACGTGTATTACTGTATTTTAACCACCAGGTATTCCAACAGTGTTAACGGTAACAACTACGCCGTTATTTATAAAAAGATATTTTTGTCATTTTCTCAATTTGATAATAATTCCGTTTGTGGGGTCCATCAATGATTGTGCCGTCGTACGAATATTCCCTGTAAAAATGAATATTCTCCGACCAATCGAATATTATATAACAATTTGCGTACTTTGCAAAATTTATAAATATTACCCACAACTATAACATTATATCAAATTCACTCCATAATATTCAAAAATGATATTTATAGAAAATTCATCTTTATTCATAAAAGTTGGGGTCTTACAACCTCCCCTTCTTATGAAATTTAAGCCCTCGAAATTAGGGTACGCGACTGGTATGTCGAAGAGGTAAAGATACCTTGATTTGATTTCAGATTCTAACTCCCAGGTCATTTCCTCAACATCGTGGTTTCTCCATAAAACTTTGACTTGAGGTATAACCTTGGAGCATAAAATATGCTCCTTCTTATCCAATATTTTAATAGGAACTCTTCATATGTTAAATCTTCTGCTATTTTGTCCGGTTCTAATTCAATAATGTGGTTCGGGTCTTTCACATATTTACGTAACATAGATATGTGAAAAACGTTATGAACACGAGACATACTTAGCGATGCGAGTCTATAGGCCCACGCTCCTATTCGTTTGAGGATTAAAAATGGGTCAATGAATCGAGGATTGAGCTTTCCTCTCTTTCCAAATCTCGTAACTCCTTTCCATGGAGAAACACGTAACAACACATGTTCTCCAATATTGAATTCCACGTCCTTTCGATGAAGATCAGCTTAACTCTTTTGTCGATCTTGTGAGATTTTTATACGTTGTCGGATCGTTTGAATCTTTTTCGTAGTCATACGTACCAACTCCGGTCCCAACAACGTTGCTTCACCCACCTCATCCCAGCATACCAGAGAACGACACTTTCTTCCATACAACGCCTCGAATGGAGCCATGCCAATACTTTCTTGATAACTGTTGTTGTAGGAAAACTCCACCAATGGTAAGAACTTGTCCCAACTTCTCTTGAAGTCAAGGAAATAGAGTCTTAATAGATCTTCAAGAGTTTGAATAGTCTGCTCTGACTGCTCGTCCATTTGAGGATGATAAGCCGAACTAAATCGTAAATCCGTGCCCATAGCTTTTTGCAAACTAACCCAAAATCTTGAAGTGAATCTTGGGTCTCGATCAGAAACTATGGATACTGGCATACCATGCAATCTTACAATCTCGTTTATGTGCATACGAGCAAGGCGTTCATGTGTATAAGTTTCTCGTATAGGTAAGAAATGAGCCGACTTGGTCAATCTATCAACAATGACCCAAATCACATTTATGCCTTGAGAAACCTTAGGAAGACCGGTAACGAAATCCATGGTAATGTGCTCCCACTTCCATTCTAGAATTTTAAGTGGTTGCAATAGACCTTTTAGTACTTGATGCTCCGCCTTGACTTGTTGACAAGTTAAACACCTTGAGATAAACTCCGTTATCTCTCTCTACATATTGCTCCACCAAAATATATGTCGAAGATCATGATACATTTTGGTACTCCCAGGATGGATTGCAAACGGTGTGTTGTGCGCCTCCATCATGATTTTATACTTTAAATCAGGGTCGTTAGGAACACAAAGTCTGGAGTTGACTCGAAGTATGCCTTCTTCATCGATTCTTGCTTTTGGCATAGCACCTTCTTGCACTTTCTTCCTCATACGCATCAGCTCCAGGTTTGTGGCTTGAGTAGCTTTAACTTTATCAATTAAAGTCGGTTCTACTCGTATATTTTCCATCATCACGTGGGTCCTTGGAGTCTTTAACTCTATCTCCATCCTTTGCAAGTCATATAAAATGGGCCTTTGCGTTGACAATATCGCACTCGTACCCGCATATGATCTTCTACTCAATGCGTCAGCTACTATGGTCGCTTTACCAGGATGGTATTGAATGGTATGATCATAATCTTTCAACAGTTCAAGCCAACGTCGTTGCCATATGTTGAGTTCCTTTTGAGTGAAGAAATATTTGAGGCTTTTATGATCCGTAAAGTTCTCCAATTTCTCCCCATACAAGTAATGCCTCCAAATTTTAAGTGCGAAGACAACAACTGCCAACTCTAGATCATGAGTATGATAATTCCTCTCATATTCTTTGAGTTTCCAAGAGGCATAGGCTATGACTTTCCCATGTTGCATGAGAACACATCCTAACCCTTTGTCCGAAGCATCACTGTTGATGATAAATCCCTCCGAGCCAGATGGTATTGTCAGAACAGGTACTGAAATGAGCCTCCTCTTGGGTTCTTGAAAACTCTTCTCGCATTTCACGCTCCAACCGAATTTTGTATCTTTCCAAGTCAGTTGAGTTAATGGAGTAGCGATTCGAGAAAACCCTTCTATGAATCTCTGATAATAACCAGCTAAGCCAAGAAAGCTACGTACTTCGGTCACTGATTTAGGTTGCTCCCAGCTTTGAATAGCTTCAATCTTTGTCGGGTCAACAGATATTCCATGACTTGATACTACGTGCCCAAGGAATGCTACTTCCTTAAGCCAGAACTCACATTTCTTTAACTTGGCATAAAGCTTGTTTTCACGAAGCTTTTGGAGTATCAGTCTCAAGTGTTGCTCATGATCTTCACGGCTTTTGGAATATATGAGATGTTATCAATCAAGACGACCACAAAGTGATCTAAATATTCCTTGAATACTCGGTTCATCATATCCATGAAGCCAGCAGGAGCATTAGTCAATCCAAAAGACATGACTAGGAATTCATAATGCCCGTACCGAGTCCTAAAAGCCGTCTTTGGAATGTCATTGGTTCTAATCTTTAACTGATGATATCCAGAATGAAGATCGATCTTCTAAAAAAATTGGGCGCCCTGCAACTGGTCAAACAGGTCATCAATACATGGCAATGGGTACCTATTCTTGATGGTGACATGATTCAACTCCCAATAATCAATACAAAGTCGCATACTCCCATCTTTCTTCTTCATGAATAGAATAGGATCACCCCAAGGAGACGTACTAGGTTGAATGAAACTGATGTCTAACAATTCCTGTAATTGGGTCTTTAACTCCTGAAGTTCAATAGGAGCCATTCGATATGGGGCTTTAGAAATGGGTTTTGTACAAGGTTCAAGGTCGATACAAAATTCAATTTCACGCTCTGGGGGTAGGCCAGGAAGTTCTTCAGGGAATAAGTCAGGAAATTTATTAACAATAGAAATATCATTCAAAACTGACGTATTTTTGTTTAAATCCGTGACATGAGCTAAGAAAGCTTGACATCCGTTTTTCAATAAACGAATAGCTTTATGGCTTGAGATGACATTGATTGATTTTAATGGTTTGGTTGCTTGAATTCGCATAATAGGTTGGTTAGGAATATGAAAGCTAATAACCTTACAAAAATAATCAATTTTTGCATGATGAGTAGTTAACCAATCAATCCCTAGAATTACGTCAAATGCAAGTATTTTCAATGAAATAAGATTGACAGGTAATGTGAGGGTACCGATTTGAACCAAACAAGACTTATAAACAGTGGATGTAATGAAGGTTTCTCCCAATGGAGTTTCAACAGATAAGTCAAAGTCTAATTTCTCCGGAGTCAAATTTAAACGTTGAGCGCAAGTAGGAGAAAAAAAAGAATGGGTAGAACCGGTATCAAATAAGGTATAGACTTTGCTAGAGTTTATGATAAGCTTACCCGTGATGACCTCGTTCGGGTTCCTTGCTTTCTGGGAGGTTACGGCAAACGCTCTCCCTTGAACTACCGGCTTTGACTTTTCTGGGACAGCCTTTGGTGCCTACATCCCAGCTGGACTTGTCTTCGGTGTATGACAAAATCGGGCTAGGTGACCTTCTCTTCCACAATTATAACATGCTTTGGATGGCATCGCGCAGTTTGGACTGATGTGTCCCTCCCCTCCGCATTTGAAGCATATGATAGGTGGTCGTTCTCCTTCCATCATTGTTGAATCCCCTCTTCTTGAAATGTCCACTCTTATTGTCTTGGCCATGATTACCACCGAAGTGGTTACCATTTCTAGCATGTTGATTCCCTCCACATTTGTTGTCACCGCTTCGATGACTGCTACCACTGGTATTATCATTTTTCCGGCTACTCTCTCTTGGTTGTGTTGACTAATTATTGCGTTCCAATAACTGAGCCCTATTCACAACATCTGAATACAAGCAAAGTTTGTGAGAGATAAGTGTTGGGTAAAATCTAATTATGCACAACACGCAAGTATACGTGGTCAACAAGTAATAGAGTGATGAGTAGAGTATCGTTCCCACAAAGACTAACTAGCAATAATCTTAACTTACAATTACCAATTTCCTATTAATCCTAATTTTATTAAACCAATCAACTCAATAATTAAAATGAAAGACTCTAAATTAAAGAATAATTGAACTATCACAAAACAATCACAAATATCAAAATCTAGAATTTCAAAATTTAATGGAGAATTAGACTTATGATTTCACCTTAAGCTTCACTCTGATGTTAACACCTTTATTCCAATTCAATTCACTATCCCAGTTTATTAACCAAGAACACGAACATAGTATTAACCACCTCTCGATGCACTAATACCGTATTAACTTAAATCCACAATTAAGATAGAAACAAGTTAAACACCTTAATTAACTAACTCACTATATCTCCATGTGAATTACAATTAAATAAGGTTTAAGATTAAGTTCTCTATCTGATTACATGCGATGTCAAGCATATCTCTACCTTAACATTCATCAAGATTCTGCTATTCATAAAATTCATGAACACATACTATATTAATTAGGTCTAGATTTTAATATCCTCTCTCGATTCCATACAAATCGACAAAGAATTGTTGATCAGGTAATTCATAAATTCAAGCTCAAATTAATATAAATAAACTGGAAATAGATTATTAAAATGGAAATCAAACTTTACAAAATCATCGTTTCACTTAAAGATCCATCATAAGCCTAAAAAATGATTTAGTTCATCATAAACGAAATAAACACTGAATAAAACATAGAAAACATTCTTTCGATTACAAATAATAGCCTAAGATGAAGAATATTGAAAAACACCCTTCTCGTAGCCTAGAATCACAATCATTTGGAATATCTCCTCGAAATACTCCTCCACAGCTCGCTTAGAAAAACTGAGCTTAATCTCCGTAATATGCCTTCCGTGTTGTTGAATTTCTTGTTAATTCAGTAAATAGATGTCCAACACACAAGTCTCAGTCGAAAAATCTCCATCTAGTAGAGTCCATGTGTAATTCAATCTGTTAAAAACCAATTCCAACAAGAGTTTCAATCAAAACATAACACAACCGATAATGACACCCCCACCCCTTGGGGGTTTATAAACTAAATCGCCATTCCTACGGCTACCTTCTATAACTAATTAAAGACCCCACCAAATGGGGTATACAATATAACATGCCCACCTCAAGCGGGGGTATAATCTGCTAACTGACTTGTTGAACTTCATGACTTCTCCCAATTTTTGCTCCAATTAACCTCAAATCATCCCAATTGACTCCACATATCCGTTAAATGCCACAACAACCATCCTACACATGAAATAACATAAAACAAGTAAAAACAAACATGATCACAAGAATTTAACAACAATTACGCATGAAATGGACATTGATTCGCGTATATAAATCCACTTATCAAAATCCCCCAAACTTAAACCGTGCTATTCCTCGAGCACAAAACAATACATACAATGCAATGCAATGAGATGAAATGAATATAATCTAACTTATACGCTTTTGAATCCATCAATATCGCAGAATCAAGATTATCTTAACGGCCTCAGCGAAAATAAGCAACTATACAATATCAATCACCAAAACCAATCTACCATTCCGTTTAATCCTCAAATCATAAACCATCATCACTGGTATAGTGTGCGTGTGTGATCAACATCCATGATAACTGATACGAACTCAAATTCAATACATAATCAATCTCTTAGAAGGAATCATACAATGCAAACTTAAAATTCCAAACATAGACGAAACTTCAACTAGAACTAAACAATCACTAATCTCGGGGTTCAAACAGGTACTTATACTTTATTCATATATATATATATATATATATATATATATATATATATATATATATTTATTATTTTATTTTTTAGATATATATATACATACATGATCGCAATGTCTCATCCCATTAGGTGACGATTACTACCCCTTATGAAGCTTTCAACCAACGACTCCCAGGACACTATAAAAGACCTTAGGCGCTAGGTGTAAAGACAATCCCCTCGGCATTTCTGCTTAAGTAACAAAGACCCCGAAACAAGACTAGTCACGATATATATATATATATATATATATATATTTATTTTTTTTTAGATAAAGCTTATATACCCCACATATCATCCCCCAAACTTAGGTTTTTGCCTAGTTTCCGCCTTTACTGTATATCCTTGTCATTTTCTCATTTACTCTAGCATTATCCTCTAGAGACCATTTATGTATCAATTTGAACTGACCATTCAACAAAGTTGTTTATAATCGTGCTAACCTTTTCTATACCAGTTTAAAACGAGCTCAAGATTCGATTCATAACAAAAATTATATCACAGTTCTAGTAATCAACGCTATATTCGTTTACCTATTATCAATCTCATCATTGGCCCACAAGCAATATGAACTACCACATTGCTGGACTTACGCAGACACAATATTTAACTAACTAATTTTTATTTTAATTTTTTTTTATATTTTATTATAACAAAATGCACTATTTACAAACTAAAACAATGCAAAGATAAAAATAACCTAACTACTATGTATGCACCTAAGCTAGTATACAGTTCTTCCTACATTACTATGCAACATTGAAATTAAAATGACAAAATGCAAACCTAAGCCTAAGTACTCCAAATGCATGCAAACACGAATTTAAATCCCCCAAACTTAAGTAATACAATGTCTTCATTGGATGAATAATCAAAATAAGTACGTAAGGACTTCCTTGCAATCATTTAAGTCTGAGGAGGTGGTTGTTGTTCATCTTCGTTAGAATCACTTGGTGGAAACCTCGGCATTGGTCCAAGCTGCTGATATGGAAATTGGGCCTCCGGGTTGAAGCTTTGAAGGGTTGTGTTCAGTGCGGCGAAAGATGCATTCATAGCATCAAACATGTGATCTTGCCTCATTGCCAATCGCCGCATTTCCCGACGTGCTACTTTGTTATGCTCATTCATTTGATTTTGAAAATCAAGGAACTGAGGACTGGATATGGCCTCTGCCTGCGGTACCTGCTCGGCCCCTTGATCTCCCACTGCTTCATCATCATCCCCCGATGTCTCTGTAGCATCAACTTTGTCTTTCGAAGTCGACGAAAAAATAAAGCCCAAACCACGCGGATGTGACTTGCCACCTGCCCAAACAGAATATTGCGCTATCATCCTAGAATCAAGCAACACGAGTGACTTTTGTGTGGGCTCGTCGTCAGACCATCTCACCCCTGCATTGCGATACAGCCCACAAATGAGTGATGGGTGTGGCAAGCCGCCTGAAAAATTTCCACGTAAACACCGGCGGATGGAGAAACAAATAATGGCCCCGACGTCGATAATGAAATCTTGCTCAATGGCATACAACAGTAACGCCTTCTCTTTGGTGACGTCTGAGGTATGTTGGGACAAAAGCAATTTAGCACATAGGAATGCGTACTATATTTTTCCATACCGGCTAAGGTCCTTGCTATGGAACATAGTGCCTCCCTTCCGACCTTTCATCCAAGATGTTCCCGGCTTTGTCATCTCTGTGATTATAGCATCATAGTCTAGATCAGAATTTCGTAGATGAGCATAATGGCAGTGGTGAGGTACCCGCAGTTGGTAGTAGGTGTTGATTACATCGGCACTGAACGGAACAAACCGACCTCGAACAAATGCGTGGAATGGTTCTTTGTCCTCAGCATTTGCATAGAATTCCTTGACAATGTTGACCACAGCGGGTTCCGACTCTTCTATAAATTTCGTCCACCCCTTTTGATAAATTTGAGGCATTATCTCCCCATCGTTAGGATCCAGTGCCAACCCTCGCTCCGGTGTAAGGGCTTTGGTGAGCATGTAGTCATACAGGTCGACGGCGGCGGCACTCACGAATTTCCGGCGATCGAAGGTTTGGGTTGGTTGAGATGGCCGTGAACTCTCTCCTCTTTGGCGTTTAGAAGATGATTGTGAAGCCATGATTTCTCTCTAGTGCTTGACTTGCCTTAGCTCTCCCCCAAACTTTTCAATTTGCTCCTCTCTAGCTCTCAAGTGTCCTCTATGGATGCTCTATATCAATTGTTGTGAGAAATATGGTATGAGATGTAGTAATATATATAGAGGAGGTGGAATAAGGTCTATTGGTGGATTGAAGAGGAGGGGAGAAGTAATGGAGTATTGGAAATAGTGGGGTAGAAGTGGGTGTAGTGGGTGGTAGATGGAGTTATGAAGTAGTGGGGAAGTGGGAAAGTTGTAAGACCCCAACTTTTATGAATAAAGAATAATTTTCTCGAAATATATTTTTGAATATTATGGTGTGGATTTGATATAATGTTATAGTTGTGGGTAATATTTACAAATTTGACAAAGTAAGCAAGTGGTTATATAATATTCGATTGGTCGGGGAATATTCATTTTAATAGGGAATATTCGTACGACGGTACAATCATTGGTGGACCCCACAACAGAAGTATTATCGTAGTTAGAAAATGATAGAATTATCTTTTTATAAAAATAACGGCGGAAGTGTTACCATTAAAACTGTTGAACTACCCTAAGTAGTAAAAGTACAAAGAATATCATCGTGGTTCCATAGTAGCACGCGGTATTGGTTATTGATGCTTACGAGAGAAGTCACTCAATTATACTCAATTATTGTTATAGTAATTGCTGCATCATATCTCTCATATTATTGATTCAATTATTGTCACAATATTATCTGCATAATATGTTATATTATTAAATCAATAATTGAGACGAAAAAGTTATTTATATTATTAAATTGCAATATTTACAATGTCTAGAAGTTCTGTCAAGGAGAGGTTTGGTCATCTAATTGCGCGCCAATAAGGAGAAATCCTTATCGGAAAGCCCCCTCTTTCCTAGGAACGACCTAGTTGTTAAATATTGTGAGTTATAATATTAATGATGAATAATATCATGTTGATTAAAGATGAAATTGATAGTTCCATTGTGTTGGAATTATTAGTGTCAGTGGATATCGATATTTATTTCGATATTAATTGATGTCTGGAAGTTATACTGACCAATCGGGTAATTAACCGGACAAATAAGCAATTAATTGCTATTAATTCACATGATTATAACTATTTGTTCACATGTGTGTACTATTAATTCACATTCTTGTACTATTAGGGGAGTTGGTTCAAGATTGATAATACTTGCATGACTAAGTTAAAAATGGAGGTATAGATATAGGTACTATACTATAATTCGAATTTTCACATGATTAATACTATTGATTCACATTATTTACTATTAGGGGAGGTGGTGCAAGTTTGATAATACTTGCAGGACTAAATTAAAAATGAAAGAAAAGTTGAAGGTATTGTACTGTAATATTTCGAGCCCCAAAACGTGCAATTATCGAAACTATATTTTCCTATAAATAGAAGCTCATTCTTCCTTCATTTCTCACCAATTCACTAAAGCTTTGGAGCAATTATTATAGAGAGAAATTATAAAGAGAAAGAAGAAGAGAAGTCTGCTACCTTACTATTCCAATATCCAGTTTCTTCTAAGGTAAGGGGTATTATTTCTTTCGTATTCATGAAGAGAGCTTCTGTTATTCCATTCTTTATTATTATGTTGGAATAACTTTGTCTGTCATGCAGTACCACATACATGGTGAAATTCTTCTGTTATTCCATTCTTTATTATTATGTTGGAATAACCTATCTATGCGAAGTACCACATATATGGTGAAATTCTTATCTATTCTATTCTTTATTATTTTGTTGGAATATCCTGTCTGTGCGGATTATGCTAGACCTGGTTCCATTCTTTATTATTCTGTTGGAATAACCTGTCTGTGCAGTCTATCGCATGCATGGTTAATTCTTTGTTATTCCAATCTTTATTATTCTGTTCGAATATCCTGTTTGTGCGGATTACACTAGACCTGGTTCCATTCTTTATTATTCTGTTGGAATAACCTGTCTATGCGGTCTATCGCATGCATGGTGAATTCTTTTGTTATTCCATTCTTTATTATTCTGTTAGAATATCCTCATGCATGCGGGATTACGCATGACTGGTTCCATTCTTTATTATTCGTTAGAATAACCTGTCTATGTGGATTATCACATGCATGGTGAATGATCCTTCGTATTCATTCCTTATTAAATTATGAAAATGATCTGTCTACGTGGATTACCGTATGGCAGGTGAAAATTCATTTGCAGTTTCATATATTCTATGATACTCATTTGGTTAAAGTTTTGGCTTCTATACTCCATGAAATTAGTAGAATATCCTCGATATTTAAGCGCTTCATCCTGTATCTTTTTCATGGAAATATTCTTACGAGCATTCTTGAATTTTACTCCACAAAGCGATTATCATGTTGACAATTTGGGCGTAATTGATTTCAAGATAAATTAACTTATAAATCTTTAAAATTTATTCTTGAACTTGTTTTATTGAATTATTATGTCATTGTCATCATCCTCATGCTTATATTGTGATGAAAGTCATCTTTAGCTTACGTGTATAGATGGACTTGGTATGATTATGACCAGGGATTATTCGGTATAATCATGACCTGTAATGTTATAAATGAGGTGGTAAAAGTCCTCAGTAGCCTGTAGTGCATTGATGGACAGTTTTTGGTATGATTATGACCATGGATTATTCGGTATAGTCAAGACCATTGATGATTTAATGAATATCCTTAGCCCGTAGTGCATGGATGACTCGATGATGTGGTTTATTTATTAAGCTGAGTCTCAACGATAAAATTTGATGAAAACATTTTAAATCATAGAAGATAGTAGATATCATACTCTACTTGACACTTCTAATGGATTGCTTATTTCGCTGCAGTTAAACTTGATGTCTATTGTATTTTATCAGTTTAACATTGTTGAAGACTAATGATAATTTATTCTGCATTATCTTAGTCATAATATTTCTTCTTGGGCTAATTGAGCTCACCTTTTTCTTTCACTTTTTCTCTTGAAATGAGAACGTGGCAGGACTAGTCGGGGAGCGGAGTGACATCCGAGATGATAGCATTAGTAGTCCTCATTATTACATTAAATAGTGTGACAATAAATGTAATGAGGACTCCATTTAATGTGGATATTGTCTAGATGACAATATTCTTATTAAAACTCTTAGATTATGTTTTGTCGTATTTCACACGACTGTTGTATAATTAAGTTGTATTTGAATTTTGTACCATGTATTTGGCGACTCAAGATGGGTGATGTATACCTATTTTGGGGGCGTCTTAGTTGGTATCAAAGCTTAGGGATATGATCCCTGGCTGAGATGTGAGACAAGAACTAGGAGGGGAGAGACGGGGAATTCCTTCGCTAGTATGACCTACCTAAGTTTATTTGGTATTTAATTGGTCGGTCAGAGTATAGGGATAATATGTGATATGTTAATTAACCCTTGTTTTGTGGCAGTATTTGAAAATGGTATCCGAAAATGTTGAGATAAACAATGAATCACATGAGACCGTTGAGTCACCACAGATTAATGCCCAGGATAGTGTGCAACAGGAAGACAATAATCCTTATGTAAACAATAACACCGATGAAATGGTGAACGATGGGATGTTCAGAGGCTTTATGAAAATCATGCAACATCAAGCAAAAGCGGCTCCTGTCCAAAATGCAGGTGGAACACTGACAACTCTCGGACGATCACCACTAAGCAATTCAAGGAGTTGGGACCACCGGAGTTTTTTGGAGGGCCAAAACCACTTAAGGCGGAGATGTGGATAAAGCAGATCAACAAGATATTTGATGTTTTGGGATGCTCTGAGGAGCAAAAGGTTCCCTTTGCCACCTTCATGTTGCGAGCAGAGGCAGATTACTGTTGGGAATCTGTAAAGGGTACTCAACCTGCCGCACTCAAAATATCTTGGGAGAAGTTCCAAGACCTGTTCAATGACAAGTACTTTCCTGAAAGTATTCGTCACATGAAGGAGGTAGAGTTCATCAAGCTTGAGCAAAACAATATGACCGTATGCGCGAAGACGAAGCTAAGTTTGCCGAGTTGTCTCTGGTTTATATTCCCACTTGGTTGATAATGAGGAGAGAATAACGCGGATGTTTCTAAAAGGTTTGAAACCTGAGATACGTCAATACCTAATTTCTCACAAACTGTGTTTGTATTCAGATGTTGTGAATAGGGCTCAGTTATTGGAGCGCAATAATGAGTCAACCCAACCAAGAGAGAGCAACCGACAAGTTGATAATACCAGTGGTAGCAGTCATCAAAACGGTGACAACAAACGTGGAGGGAATCAACATGCCAGAAATGATAATCACTTCGATGGTAATCATGGGCATGACAATAAGAGTGGACATTTCAAGAAGAGGAGATTCCACAAGGATGGAAAGACGTCAGCACCAGCACCTGTTGTTAAGGAAGGAGAACGACCACCGATCGTATATTACAAATGTGGAGGGGAAGGACACATAAGTCCAAACTGCACGATGCAGTCCAAAGCGTGTTATAATTATGGAAAAGAAGGTCACCTAGCCCGATTTTGTCGTGCACCAAAGTCAATTCTAGCTGGGATGGAGGCATCAAAGGGTGTCCCAGACAAGACAAAACCGGTAGTTCAAGGGAGAGCGTTTGTCGTAACCTCCCAAAAAGCGAGGAATCCGAACGAGATGATCACGGGTAAGCTAATCATAAACTCTAGCGAAGTTTATACTTTATTTAATACCGGTTCTACCCATTCCTTTATTTCTCCTACTTGCGCTCAACGTTTAAATTTGACTCCGGAGAAATTAGACTTTGACTTATCTGTTGAAACTCCGTTGGGAGAAACCTTCATTACATCCATGGTTTATAAGTCTTATTTGATTCAAATCGATAACCGCACGTTACCTGTCGATCTTATTTCTTTGAAAATACTTGCGGTTGATGCGATTTTAGGGGTTGATTGGTTAACTACTCATCATGCTAAAATCGATTATTTTCGTAAAGTTGTTAGCTTTCATATTCCTAACCAACCTATTATGCGAATTCAAGCAACCAAACCACTAAAATCAATCACTGTCATATCAAGTCGTAAAGCTATTCGTTTATTGAAAAACGGATATCAAGCTTTCTTAGCCCATGTCACGGATTTAAATAAAGATACGTCAGATTTGAATGATATTTCTATTGTTAATAAATTTCTTGACGTATTCCCTGAAGAACTTCCTGGCCTACCCCCAGAGCGTAAAATTGAATTTTGTATCGACCTTGAATCCGGTACAAAACCCATTTCCAAAGCCCCATATCGAATGGCTCCTATTGAACTTCAGGAGTTAAAAACCCAACTATAGGAATTGTTAGACATCGATTTCATTCGTCCTAATACGTCTCCTTGGGGCTCTCCTGTTCTATTCGTGAAGAAGAAAGATGGAAGTATGCGACTTTGTATTGATTATCGGGACTTGAATCATGTCACCATCAAAAATAGGTACCCGTTGCCTCGTATTGATGACCTGTTTAACCAGTTGCAAAGAGCCAAATTCTTTTCAAAGATTGATCTTCATTCCGGATATCATCAGTTGAAGATTAAAACTGATGACATTCCAAAGACTACTTTTAGAACTCGGTACGGGCATTACGAATTCCTAGTCATGTCTTTTGGATTGACTAATGCCCCTTCTGCCTTCATGGATATGATGAACAGAGTATTCAATGAATATTTGGATCACTTTGTGGTCGTCTTTATTGATGACATCCTCATATACTCCAAAACCCGCAAAGACCATGAGCAACACTTGAGGCTGATACTCCAAAAGCTTTGTGAAAACAAGCTTTATGCCAAGTTCAAGAAATGCGAGTTCTGGCTTGAGGAAGTTGCATTCATTGGGCACGTGATATCAAATCATGGAATATCTGTTGACCCGGAAAAGATTGAAGCAATTCAAAGCTGGGAGCAACCTAAGTTAGTGACCGAAGTACGTAGCTTTCTCGGCTTAGCTGGTTATTATCGGAGATTCGTAGAAGGGTTTTCTCGAATCGCTACTCCATTAACTCAGCGGACTCAAAAAGATACAAAATTCGGTTGGAGCATGGAATGTGAAAAGAGTTTTCAAGAACTCAAGAGGAGACTCATTTCAGCACTTGTTATGATAATACCATCTGGCTCGGAGGGATTTGTCATCTACAGTTATGCTTCAGGCAAAGGGTTAGGATGTGTTCTCATGCAACATGGGAAAGTCATAGCCTATGCCTCACGACAACTCAAAGAATATGAGAGGAATTATCCTACTCATGATCTAGAGTTGGCAGCAGTCGTTTTTGCGCTTAAGATTTGGAGGCATTACCTTTATGGAGAGAAGGTGTGAGACCCCAAATTTTATGAATAAAGATTTAAATTTCTCGAAATATTTTTTTTGAATATTATGGTGTGGATTTGATATAATGTTATAGTTATGGGTAATATTTATAAATTTTGCAAAGTATGCAAGTTGTTATATAATATTCGATTGGTCGAGGAATATTATTTTTGTCCGGGAATATCCGTACGACGGCACAATCATTGGTGGACCCCACAACGGAAGTATTGTCGTAGTTAGAAAATGACAGAATTATCTTTTTATCAAAATAACGGCGAAAGTGTTACCGTTAAAACTATTGAACTACCTGATAGTAAAAGTACAGTAATACGCGTGGTTGCATAGTAGCACGCGGTATTGATTATTGATGCTTACGTGAAAAGTTACTCAGTTATACTCAATTATTGCTACAGTAATTGCTGCATCATATCTCCCATATTATTGATTCAATTATTGTCACAGTATCATCTGCATAATATTTTATATATTATTAAATCAATAATTGAGACGACAAAGTTATTTATATTATTAAATTACAATATTTATAATGCCTAGAAGTTCTGTCAAGGAGAGGTTTGGTCATCTAATTGCGCGCCATAAGGAGAAATCCTTATCGTAAAGCCCCTTCTTTCTTGGGAACGACCTGGTTGTTAAATATTGTGAGTTATAATATTAATGATGAATAAATTCGTGTTGATTAAAGATGAATTTGATAGTTTCATTTTGTTGGGATTATTAGTATTAGTGGAAATCTACATCTATTTGTATGATAATTGATGTCTGGGGGTTATATTGATAAATCGGATAATTATTCGGATAAATGAGCAATTAATTGCTACTAATTCACATGTTTATATAACTATTTGTTCACATGTGTGTACTATTGAATCACATTCATGTACTAATAGGGGAGTTGGTGCAAGATTAATAATACTTGCATGACTAAGTTAAAGATGGAGGTATAGATGGAGGTACTATACTGTTATTCATATTTTCACATGATTATAACTATTGAATCACGTGATTGAACTATTGATTCACAATATTTACTATTAGGGGAGGTGGTCCAAGTTTGATAATATTTGCAGGACTAAATTAAAAATGAAAGAAAAGTTGGAGGTATTGTACTGTAATTTTTCGCGCCCAAAACGTGCAATTATCAAAACTATATTTTTCTATAAATAGAAGCTCACTCTTCCTTCATTTATCACCAATTAACTAAATCTATAGAGTAATTATTATAGAGAGAAATTATAGAGAGAAAGAAGAAGAGAAGTCTGCTACCTCTCTATTCCAGTATCCAACTTTATTCTAAGGTAAGGGGTATTATTTCTTTCGTATTCATGAAGAGAGCTATTGTAATTCCATTCCTTATTATTATGTTAGAATAACCTGTTTATGTGAAGTACCGCATACATGGTGAAATTCTTCTGTTATTCCATTCTTTATTATTCTGTTGGAATATCATGTCTATGCGGATTACGCTAGACCTGGTTCCATTCTTTATTATTCTATTGGAATAACATGTCTGTGCGGTCTATCGCATGCATGGTGAATTCTTTGTTATTCCATTTTTTATTATTCTGTTGGAATATCATGTCTGTGCGGTTTACGCATGACCTGGTTCCATTCTTTATTATTTTGATGGCATATCCTGTCTGTGCAGTTTACGCATGACCTGGTACATTCTTTATTATTTTGTTGAGAATAACCTGTCTGTGCGGTCTATCGCATGCATGGTGAATTCTTCTGTTATTCCATTCTTTATTATTCTGTTGGAATAGCCTGTCGATGTGGATTACCGCATGCATGGTGAATGATCCTTTGTATTCATATGAATAGTATTTTCATTAAAAAGGGGTTTCTGCCAGGGGCATTTTTGTAATTTTTCTGACCCTAAAAAGTTATAGAAAAATTTGAAATGATAATTTAATGAGTTTTCTAGATTGTGTCCAAAAATGGTGATTTTTGGATGTATAGATTAAGAGTTATGGATTTTATGGGAAAAAACTATTTTAAAAGTAAACCCTTTTAACTCTTTGTGGTTAACTCCAAAATTTGTGAAATTTTTATTGGAAGTACATGTATATAACAGGAGTACACCCTGTAAATTTCAGAATTTTTGGACAAAAGTACAATTTATGATAAATGTCTAAATATTCGGCAGTTTTGGCCATATAAAAAAATAGTAAATGAATTTTAAAAATTCCGAGAAAATATATGTTCAATATGGGACTATATTCTGCTAAATCCCAGAAAAGAAATATTTTTGGGACTGATTTGGAATTTTTCATGAAAATGAACTAGTTATGAGTAAATGAATTAAATATGTTATGTGAAGTAACAAAATTGGAAAATATGATTTCATGGCTTGGGAATCCTATATAGGGTACATGCAGATTTTTGATGAAGGATTTGATCATTGGTGATGAAATCTTATGAGTATGGCATTTTTAAATGATTAAAATGCATTATTTGATAAAGTGTAAATAATTGAAATAAATTATTTATAAGTTTAAGAAGTGATTAAAATATTATTATAATATTAATAATATTAGATTATGAGTTTATTAAGTGATTGATAATATTTGAATAAATTTAAAGTCTTTAATATTTATCCTTGATTTTGTTTGATTATTGCTTATATCATTGTCATCATCCTCATGCTTATATTGTGATAAAAGTCATCTTTGGCTTACGTGCATAGATGGACTTGGTATGATTATGACTAGGGATTATTCGGTATAATCATGATTGTAATGTAACGAATGATGTGGTAAAAGTCCTCATTGGACGGTAGTGCATTGATGGACAATTTTTGGTATGATTATGACCATGGATTATTCGGTATAGTCATGACTATTGATGATTTAATGAATATCATTGGCACGTAGTGTAGGGATGATTCGATGATGTGGTTTATTTAATAAGCTGAGTCTCAGCGATAAAAATTGATGAAAACATTTTAAATCATAGAAGATAGTAGATATTATGCTCTACTTGACTCTTCTAATGGATTGCTTATTCTGCTGTAGTTAAACTTGATGTCTATTGTATTTTATCAGTTTAACATTGTTGAAGATTAATGATAGTTTATTTTGCATTATCTTAGTCATAATATTTCTTACTGGGCTAATTGAGCTCTCCCTTTCTTTCATTGTTCTCTTCAGGAAATGAGAACGTAGCTGGTGTAAAATCCCAAATTTTACGAATAAAGATTTAATTTTCTTTAAATATTTTTTTCAAAATTATGCTGTGGATTTGAGATAATGTTATAGTTGTGGGTAATATTTACAAATTTTGAAAAGTATGCAAGTTGTTGTATAATATTCGTTTGGTCGGGGAATATTCTTTTTATCGGGGAATATTCGTACGACGGCACAATTATTAGTGGACCCCACAATTGAATTATTGTCGGATTGAGAAAACGACAAAAATATTTTTATGAAAAAAATAACGAAAAGTTTTACCGTTAAAACTGTTGAACTACTTTCAGGTAGTAAAAGAATACGATGTCTGGCATAGTTGCATAGTAGCACACGGTATTGATTATTGATGCTTACGTGAGAAGTCACTCAGTTTTGTTCAATTATTGCTACAGTAATTGATGCATAGTATCTCATGTTATTTGATTCAATTATTGTCGATATTTTATATATTATTAAATCAATAATTGAGATGACAGAGTTATTAATATTATTATTTGCAATATTAACGATGTCTAGAAGTTCTGCCAAGGAGAGGTTTGGTCATCGTGTCAATTGGGAGAAATCCTTATTGGAAAGCCCCTTCTTTCCTGAGAACGACAAGGTCGATTAATATTGTGAATTATAATAATGATGATAAATGTTGTTAAATATATTGAGGTGTCTTTTTATGAAGTCACAGAAGTTTATATATATATATATATATATAAATTTTGTTTTATTAGTATTATTAATGTAATAAAACAGAAAAGCTTTTTATATAAAACAGAATACTTTTATAAAGTTATTTATTTTATTAGACTATAAATAGAATATATTATATTCTATTATGCATATTGTTTTGCATAGTAAAATCTTTTTATATAAAATGTAATACTTTTATAAAGTTATTTGTTTTATTATACTATAAATAGAATATATTATATTCAATTATGCATAGTGTTTGCATAATGCTGCATAGTGTTTGCATAGTAAAATCTTTTATATAAAATGTAATACTTTTATAAAGTTATTTGTTTTATTAGACTATAAATAGAATATATTACATTCTATTATACATAATATTTGCATAGTACTGCATAGTGTTTGCATAGTTAAATCATTTTATATAAAATGTAATACTTTTATAAAGTTATTTGTTTTATTAGATTTTAAATAATATATATATATATATATATATATATATTATAAATAGAATATATTATATGTTATTGCATAGTATCCTTTCTATTTTTCCTACAAATAGGATGCTTAGTTAGAATTGAAAACACACCAGAAGTTCAGAGAATTCTTCTTCTATAATCTTGACCGTATTTCTTTAGAGTTTAAGAAAGCTTTGAGCGTAGTGCAAGTTTTCGTCAAGTATATCCCCGCCCTACCCGTCAGAGTACTCTTCTTTATAAGGTAAGGGATATTATTTGTTGTACTCGTAAGGGGTATTATTTCTTTCGTATTCATGAAGAGAACTTCTATTATTCCATTATTTATTATTATGTTGGAATAACCTGTCTATGCGAAGTACCGTATACATGGTGAAATTCTTCTGTTATTCCATTCTTTATAATTATGTTCGAATATCCTGTCGGTGCATATTACGCCTGACCTGGTTCCATTAATTATTATTCTGTTGGAATAACCTGTCTGTGCCGTCTATCGCATGGCTCGTGATTTCTGTTGTTATTCCATTCTTTATTATTCTGTTGGAATATCTTGTATAAGTGGATTACCACATGCATGGTGAATGATCCTTTGTATTTCATTCCTTATTAAATTGTGGAAATGATTTGTCTACGTGGATTACCGCATGGCGTGTGAAAATCCATTTGTAGTTTCGTAATTTTTCTGACCCTCAAAAATTTTGGAAAGTCATAATATAAGCATTGGACTGTTGATTATGATGAAAGTCATAATAAAAGCATTGGACTGATGAAAATCATGGGTATATGTAGTATTAGTTAGTGTTATAATGAGTTATGTTGGTTATTATGTGAAAACATGAAAGTTTCTTAGAAATCACAAAGGGTTGAAAATTAGATTTTGGTGAAAATGGAATATGAAATTCAATTGACCATATCTCCTATTATATTTCGAATTTTTTAGTGTGGTCAAGTTCTAGAGTTAGATCTATGAATTTTCTAACTTATCCAATTGGAATCACTGGAAAAGGTGTTGTAGATTTTCGTGTGGACTGATTTTAGCAAAGGAGTCAAAAAATTCAAAGTACCAAAAAGGCTACTGTCTAGAAATTTAAAAGGGCATTTTCGGCCACTTAGTTTGTGAGAAAAATTCCGGCCTTTTGGGACATGAAAATATATGGTATAAAGTACCTCTTGTCCAAAAATGAGCTCATTCCGACTTAAATGAGCAAGTTATGACTATTTCAATATTTAGGTTTTTCCAACGAAAAACGCTATAACCGGAGTTCTATAACTCCGATGACCATGAAATTTAAACTGGAAGCTCACGTTAACATGTGTAAGATCTTGCCAAGATTTGGGAATTTCTAGAGTTAAACTTGAGGTAGCTAATTTCTTAAGGAATTAATTAGATATTAATTTTTGAAAAATACTTAAGTGAGTTGAAAAAAAAATACTTGTTGTGTATGAAATATATGTATATATGTTTGGGCAAAGGATAGAAAAATAACAAGTTGATTTGGTAATTTTTCATGAAAATTGTTTAGTTACGAACATATGAGTTAAATATGTTATGTGAAGTAACGAAATTAGTAAATAGGATTTTATGGCTTGAGAATCCTATATAGGGTATATGCAGATTTTTGACAAGGGATTTGATCATTGGTGAAGAAATCTTATGAGTATGGCATTTTTGAATGATTAAATGCATTATTTGGTAAAGTATAAACAATTAAAATAAATTGTTTATAAGTTTAAGAAGTGATTAAAATATTGTTATATATTAATAATATTAGATTATGAGTTTATTAAGTGATTGATAATATTTGGATAAATTTAAAGTCTTTAATATTTATCATTATTTTCATTTGATTACTGCTTATATCATTATTATCATTCTCATTTTTATATTGTGATAAAAGTCATCTTTGGCTTACGTGCATAGATGGATTTTGTGTGATTATGACCAGGGATTATTCGGTATAGTCATGATCGTAATGTGACAGATGATGTGGTAAACATCCTCAATCACCTGTAGTACATTGATGGACAATTTTTGGTATGATTATGACCAGGGATTATTCGGTATAGTCATGACCATTGATGATTTAATGAATATCCTTGGCCCGTAGTGCAGGGATGATTCGATGATGTTGTTTATTTATTAAGCTGAGTCTCAGCGATTAAGTTGATGAAAAACTTTTTAAATCATAAAAGATAGTAGATTTTATTCTCTACTTGACTCTTTTAATGGATTGTTTGTTCCGCTGCAGTTAAACTTGATGTCTTTTGTATTTTATCAGTTTAACATTGTTGAAGGCTAATGATAATTTATTCTGCATTATCTTAGTCATAATATTTCTTACTGGGCTAGTTGAGCTCACCCTTTCTTTCACTGTTCTCTTTAGGAAATGAGAATATAGCTGGGACGAGTCGGGGAACAGAGTCACGGTCCAGATGATAGCATTTGTAGTCCTCATTATTCTGTTAAATAGTGTGACAATACATGTAATGAGGACTCCTTTGAGTGTGGATATTGTCTAGATGACAATATTCTTATTAAAAATCCCAGCTATGTTTTGTCGTATTTTTACACAACGTTTGTATAATTAAGTTGTATTTGTATTCAGTACCTTATATCTGACGACCCAAGATGGGTGATGTATACCTATTTTGGGGGCGTCACAGTTGGTATCAAAGCTTAGGGATATGATCCCTGGCTGAGATTTGAGACAAGAACTAGGAGGGGAGAGATGGGGAATTCTTTCGCTAGTATGACCTACCTAAGTTTATTTGGTATTTAATTGGTCGGTCAGAGTATAGAGATAATATGTGATATGTTAATTAACTCTTGTTTTGTGGCAGTATTTGAAAATGGCATTCGAAAATGTTGAGTTCAGCAATGAAGCACATGAGACCGTTGAGTCACCAACGATCAATACCCAGGATAATGTGCAACAGGAAGACAATAATCCTCAGGTAAATAACAACAACGATCAAATGATGAACGATGGGATGTTCAGAGGCTTTATGCAATTCATGCAACATCAGGTAAGAGAGACTCCTATTCAAAATATAGGTCGAAATAATGGCAATCCAAGGTCGGTCACCGCTAAGCAATTCAAGGAGCTAGGACCATCGGAGTTTTTAGGAAAGCCAGAACCACTTAAGGCGGAGACGTGGTTAAAGCAGATCACCAAGATATTTGATGTCTTGGGATGCTCCGAGGAGCAAAAGGTTCCCTTTGCCACCTTTATGTTGCGTGAAGAAGCAGATTACTTGTGGGAATCTGTAAAACGTACCCAGCCTAACGCACTCAAGATGTCTTGGGAGAAGTTCCAAGAACTGTTCAGCGACAAGTACTTTCCCGAAAGTATTCATCACATGAAGGAGGTGGAGTTCATCAAGTTAGAGCAAAACAATATGACTGTGTCGCAATACGAGGCTAAATTTGCAGAGTTATCCTGGTTAGCTTCCCATTTGGTCGATAATGAGGAGCGAATGACGCAAATGTTTCTAAGAGGTTTGAAACCCGATATACGTCAATACCTCATTTCTCACAAACTTTGTTTATATTCAGATGTTGTGAATAGGTGTCAGTTATTGGAGCGCGATAATGAGTCAGCACAACCAAAAGGTAAAGATCAACAACACGATAATAATCGTACCAGTGGAAACGACCATCGGAACATTGATAACCATCGTGGGGGAAATTATCATGCCAAGAATGGTGACCATTTCGGTGGTAATCATGGCCAAGATAATAGAAGTGGAAATATCAGGAAGAGAAGGTTTAGTAATGATGGAAAGACAGCAGCACCAGCACCCATTTCAAAGGAAGGAGAACAACTGTCGGTCGTATGTTACAAATGCGGAGGGGAGGGACACATCAGTCCAAAGTGTACGCAGCAGTCCAAAGCGTGTTTCAATTGTGGAAGAGAAGGTCACCTAGCCCGATTTTGTCGTGCACCAAATTCAAGTCCAACTAGAACAGTGGCCCGAAAGGCGGATACGGACAAAACAACGTTGGTGGTTTCAGGGAGAGCGTTTTTCGCGACTTCTCAAAAAGTGAGTAACCCGAATGAAGTTAGCATGTGTTAGTTAATTATAATTTTTGTGAAGTCTATACCTTATTAGATACCGGTTCTACCAATTCTTTTATATCTTTTGCTTGCGTTCAACATTTAAATTTGACCCCAGAGAAGTTAAACTTTGACTTATTGGTTGAAACTCCGTTAGGAGAAACCTTCATTACTTGTGATATCCCAAGTCTTGGATGAGAGTCACAGTTTTGAATGATATTTCTATCGTCAATAAATTTCTTAACGTATTCCTGAAGACTTTTTGGCCTACCCCAGAGCGTGAAATTGAATTTTGTATTGACCCTAATACAAAACCCCATTTCTAAAACCTTAAATATTTCTTCAACTAAAACGAACGTAACATGCGCCAAAGACGTTGGCTCGAGCTATTGAAGATTACGATCGTACCATTCAATACCATCGTAGAAAAGCGAACGTGGTAGATGACGCATTGAGTAGAAGATCGTATGCGAGTGCGAATATATGAACCTACGTGAAGATAATGAATATATGATTCGAACCGACTATAGTCGATAATGCTAAAGCTACAGACCTAGAGCTGATGAATGTGAAGAAGAAGGTTCAAGAGGGTGTTATTTTAAAAGCAAGAGTTGCTGAAGAGAGAAAATCTCAAACCTCAATTTAATTGGCCCATTTGAAATCCTCGATCGAGTAGGAACTATGGCCTATAGACTCGTTTTACTGCCAAGTATGTCGCGTGTTCATAATGTTTTTAACGTATCGATGTTACATAAATATGTGGATGACCCGAACCACATTATTAAATTAGAACTAGATGATATAGCAGAAGATTTAACATATGAGAAGATACGTGTTAAAATCTTGGATAAAAAGGATCGTTTTCAACACTCAAGGGTTATACCTCAAGAGTTAGAATTTGAAATGAAGTCAAGGTATCCTCACCTCTTCAGCATACCAGGTACGTACGTAAATTTTGAGGGCAAAATTTCATAAGGAGGGGAGATTGTAAAATCCCAAATTTTGCGAATAAAGATTTAATTTTCTTGAAATATTTTTTTCAAAATTATGGTGTGGATTTAAGATAATGTTATAGTTGTGGGTAATATTTATAAATTTTGAAAAGTATGCAAGTTGTTGTATAATATTCGTTTGGTCGGGGAATATTCTTTTTATCGGGGAATATTCGTACGACGACACAATTATTAGTGGACCCCACAACGGAATTATTGTCGGATTGAGAAAACGACAAAAATATTTTTATGAAAATAATGGCGAAAGTTTTACCGTTAAAACTGTTGAACTACTCGGTAGTAAAAGTATATTAATACGTGTGGTTGCATAGTAGCACATGGTATTGATTATTGATGCTTACGTGAGAAGTCACTCAGTTTTGTTCAATTATTGCTACAGTAATTGCTGCATAATATCTCACATTATTTGATTCAATTATTGTTGATATTTTATATATTATTAAATCAATAATTGAGATGACAGAGTTATTAATATTATTATTTTCAATATTAAAGATGTCTAGAAGTTCTGCCAAGGAGAGGTTTGGTCACCTAATTGCGCGCCAATAGGGAGAAATCCTTATTGGAAAGCCCCCTCTTCTCTAGGAATGACCTGGTCGATTAATATTGTGAATTATAATAATGATGATAAATGTTGTTAAATATATTGAGGTGTCTTTTTATGAAGTCACAGAAGTTTATATATATATATATATATATATATATATATATAAATTTTGTTTATTAGTATTAATAATGTAATAAAATAGAAAAGCTTTTTATATAAAACAGAATACTTTTATAAAGTTATTTGTTTTATTAGACTACAAATAGAATATATTATATTCTATTATACATATTATTTTGTATAGTAAAATTTTTATATAAAATGTGATACTTTTATAAAGTTATTTGTTTTATTAGACTATAAATAGAATATATTATATTCTATTATGCATAGTGTTTGCATTGCATAGTAAAATCTTTTTATATAAAATGTAATATTTTTATAAAGTTATTTGTTTTATTAGACTATAAATAGAATATATTATATTCTATTATGCATAGTGTTTGTATAGTACATGCATAGTGTTTGCATAGTAAAATCTTTTTATATAAAACATAATACTTTTATAAAGTTATTTGTTTTATTATATTTTAAATAATATATATATATATGTATATATATTATAAATAGAATATATTATATTTTATTGCATAGTATCCTTTCTATTTTTCCTATAAATAGGATGCTTAGTTAGAATTGAAAACACACCAGAAGTTTAGAGAATTCTTCTTCTATAATCTTGAGCGTATTTCTTTAGAGTTTAAGAAAGCTTTGAGCGTGTTGCAAGTTTTCTTCAAGTATATCCCCGCCCTACCCATCGGAGTACTCTTCTTTATAAGGTAAGGGATATTATTTGGTGTACTCGTAAGGGGTATTATTTCTTTCGTATTCGTGAAGAGAACTTCTATTATTCCATTCTTTATTATTATGTTGGAATAACCTGTCTATGCGAAGTACCGTATACATGGTGAAATTCTTTTGTTATTCCATTCTTTATAATAATGTTCGAATATCCTGTCGGTGCATATTACGCCTGACCTGGTTCCATTAATTATTATTCTGCTGGAATAACTTTTATCAGGTCATCTATCGCATGGCTCGTGATTTCTGTTGTTATTCCATTCTTTATTATTCTGTTGGAATATCCTCGCTTGCATGTAATTTTGCCTCGACCTAGTTCCGCTTTT